>CP025324.1:1200000-1892500 GCA_004014935.1 Saccharomycopsis malanga
TAATAATATTTCAAGCAAAGTAAATATCATTTCGTATATACACGCTATGTCTAGAGGGACTTGGTAAAACCCACTGGGTTTTAATAGTAATAATGCAATCGAGCCTAGTATTCATTATATTATTTCAAGACTCATTTTGAATAGCGTACAACTATAAGCCAGTTGTATAATTAAACATAATTTAAAAATTGTAGTTTTTTGCTTGGTTCTAGTTTAGGCTTTCAAGAGTAAAACTCTTTCAATATGTTGTATTGAAAATTAAAATTACATTATAATTTTCCGCAATAAAACTGCAAAAAACCAGCCAAAGTTTACCACCAATTTACAGTCAATATACAACTTAAGAATGTAATAAAACAAATCAGAAACTAGAATAGCGACAAAATGAAAAAAAAAAAAAGTCAAAGTAACATTAAACCATTAGCAAATTTGAGCTAAACAGGAATGTAATTTTTTCGAACCGGCTTCCCCTGGACCAAGGTATAAAGCTTATTAATAAACACATTACGCTTTACCCAGCCCCATAAAACATTCAATGTATTGAAGACGTCAAAATATGCTATTCTGTCAATATATACAGACTTATAAATTGTAATTTCCTCCGAGAACCCAAAAAAAACAGTACTTTTTTCAGCTCTTGAGATACGCGTTTCTTCGAAACAAAAACTCATTAAAACGCTGTAGGAAACAAAAATAGAACTAAAAGTAATTAAAAACTACGAAGTATTACCAGAAAATAAAGAGATTCCCTCTGAGGGGCGAGAAACACAATTTTTATAAAATTATGTGTTAATTTCGACAAAATGACAATTTCTCACTATTAAATATTATATAGAAGCCAAATACTAAATCTATGTACATAGTATAAAACTCTAGAATTTTAAGAGAATAAAAATATATTTTTGGAATAGATTAGTTTGATGTAAATGCTCTAAATTATGACGTAAAAGAATCAACATTTTGTCAAAATTGGCAATTTTCCGTTTTATCAAATATTCAAACGTAAAACTAAAATGTTTTATTATGAACAGTACTATAATATTGCAAAAAATTCAAACTGTTATGGTACATTTTTTTTGAAACAAATTAATCTGGATAGCATTGATTTAATTTAATAAAACCTTTGATGATTATTTCAAAACGTCAAGAGCACGAATCGAGTACCAAAACCTAAAGTGAGGAACGCCACACTTGTTTTTCTGCACTATCCTGCACTATTCTGCACTATTCTGCACTATTTTGTGTGGCGCATGCCTCAACCAACTGGGCCACTGGGCAATTGTAAGGTATATCAAATAATATCTTATATTTCGAGCCCAGTACTTTTATCGTCTCTTAGAGCACTAACCACCATTCCCAATGGCAAGTATCAAATATATTACAAGACAAGACAAAGAATCAACAAATTAAATAGACTAAAAAAAAGGACCAATAAAGGTCGAGGGGTATGCAAAAAGTGACTAAGCGCCTTCTTCTTCTCTGGGGTCAGCAATGCCGTCTTCGTAAATGGCAAAAATGCATTCTGATTCAGGAAGACAAGGGCTATCGTAAATCTTACAAATACGTTGTTCAGCTCTACCTTTTTTCAAGCTTAGCCGTGTAGTTGAGGCATGTGCTAGGATGTTTCCGCCAATTGGCTTTTTAGGATCAGGATTGAACGACATTCCACCGTCGACTTGGGCTACAACTTGGTTGGTGATGACGACAGCAATACCAAACTCGTCGGCAAGCCGCTGAAGCGCTCTCATGTATTTGGCAACATGCATCTGTCGGGCGCTAAGCTCTCCACGGCCGCTGAAATCAGTACGGTAAAGGGCCATGATTGAATCAACAATAAGCAATGAGAATCGAGACTCAGTCATCATCTGCGCCGCCTGGTTTAAAAGCTGTAGCTGATGGTCTGCGTTGTAAGCACGGGCATAAGCTACATTGTCCAACGCGTCTTCCTCGTTGAGTCCATATCTTCTGGCAATGGAAACCAATCGGATAGGACGAAACGTGCCCTCAGTGTCAATATATAAGCATTTGCCTTCACCGCCACCCATGTCGATTGGAAGCTGGCATGTGACTGCCAACGTGTGGCAAAGCTGCGACTTCCCAGTGCGAAACTCACCAAACACCTCGGTAATCGAGCCAGTTTCGATGCCCCCTCCAAGTAACGTGTCAAGCTGCTTGGATCCCGTGGTCAAGCAGATCAACTCACTACGGCGCTTATGGAAGTCCGTTGCTGTGGTGAACCCCATAGGCACGTACTGCGTAGCTGCAGCTAAAAGCTTGTCGGCCTTATTTTCCGAAATGCCTTTGACTTGTAAAAGCGCTTTTTTCGGCCTGCAATAATGTTAGTATGATTATACGGCGCTTATTTGGTGGCAAAATATAATACTTACGTATAAGCTATAGATTCAACAGTATTAAATCCTGCTTCCATCAACTTTCTTAAATCTCCAGTGGTAATACCATTTCCCTAATAGCTGTTAGCATGAAAACTCCATATAAGCGTTGTAAATAGCGCCTACTTACCTCAAGCTTGGTGATAGGCATTGGTCCAACAAGCTCATCTTCCTCATCGTATGGCTGCTCATGCGATGACTGGTGTGAAGGTGACACATTCTCTTTATTCATCTCCACTTGGGACATGGTAACAATCGTAAATAGTCGACTCTGGTTGTAAATCAGTGGTAAGCGCTGATGTTTAGATATATACAAACTAGATCATTCAATAACAACGCCATCGCGATTCTCAAAACAGACGCGAAACTTTTTTTTTTTTGCTTTTTCATACGAAAATAGCCCGATGAGCTGTACTGGCCAATCAGAGACTCGAAGCTCAATTTTCACAGTGTATTTCCATTCTTGGTAAAACCTCAATAATTCTTTGATTACCCAGCATTGTTGCTGAAAATGGAAACCCTAAATTTGATATCCCAAACTCTTTGAAAAATCAATGGTTCTGAAAAGCTGAAATCGTCACATTATTCAACCGTAATACCTGATTTGTCATCTAATCATTGGATTAAAGACAATGTTGGCTTCTTTCATCTGACATGCCTTGTTTCTACGTAGACCCAGTTGGCTGTTATACATTAAACATGCGTGTGCATGTTGCATGTTGCATGTTGCATGTTGCATGTTGCATGTGCGTATGCATATTGTGCATAATATACAGGACACTACAGGAATAGGGGGAAGAGAAGAAAAAAGTATGTTTGCCAATTTGGGGATGGGTTAAGATAAATAGTGGAAAAAGCAAACAGGCTGGCTAGTATATTGAGTGCTCAATTGTCGTGCCAAGGGACAAGAATTCTCGTGGATGCGGTTCGGATAAGTTTTCGGAAGTGTAAACGTCTGTCAATGAGCTGCTTTCCCGGTAGGTATGCCCCTGCACTGTACACAACTGCGACGCAGAATAGAGCTTGTTTTTTCTACCCAACTATAGAAATGTGCGCCATTTGTAAGCAAGCTTATGCGGACTCCAGAACAAGCTTTTTTACGTCAATAAACATTTCCACGGGGCCAGTTGCGCTGTGAGTGTACATAGATGATACTGACTGTCAGGTGCTCCTCCACATTGTGACAGGGATTTCACGTGACCGGCGCGTCGTGGCAGCGCCAACCTGCCGATCCTTGCATGGCCTGCAGAGACGGGGTCTGGACGTTCCGAAAACAAGGTCCGCAACAGCCCAATGTGAAATTCTGGCACTTTTCATGTCCCTTTTCCGATTTAGGCACAACCATCGTTTTTTAAATTTATCCCGTTTTTTCACTGGTGTTCAAGATAGTTGGAATATATTCACAACTGTCTGAATTATTTTTTTTTTGGATTTTACCTTTTTTTTTTGGTGTTTGAACAAATCAAAGAACGTCACTCGCTAGCTAGCTACATTCGCTTAACAACTGACAAATAAATATATTGCTAAGATTATATTGGAAAAATACCAGATATATTAAGAATATTTGATTAACAAATAAAGGCAAGAAAAGAAAAAAAAATTTTTGACCATGTTTGGTGCTGTGGAAACCGGCAGACATAAGCAAATGGCAGCTTCAACATTTAGCGATATAGCATCGCTACACGGCGGACAACGGATGGGTTCAGTTGTTCCGTCTTTTCGGCCTCAAGAGAACCAATCGTTAGTTGATTTGAATGCACTTGACACGCGGTCGAAAGCTGGGATCAAGTCCACGGATTTGTCGCTACTCAATAAGCAACAGAAAAGAAGACCCGGAGGGTCGTTAGCTTCTGCTGCATCGCAGCATTTGAAGAACCGTCCTTCGTCGCCTAATCTAAACAGTTCCAGGGGTAATCTGATGACTTCGATGTCTTCTAATGGAAACCAAAGTCCTCTCAATCCTAGGTTCAGTCCGAGTCCGCGATCCAGCACAGCAGGCACTCCCACAACGTCACATGGGTTCTTTCCTCCTAGACGGGGCCCTGGACATGCTCCTGGGTCTCCCAAAAGCCCAGGCAACCCCCCTAGAATGAGTAGTATTGAGATCATTGCGATGGAGGAGAAGATCAAAGAGTTGCAGTCGCAAATCATGGAGAAAGACGACCAGCTCCGCAAGTCTTTGAGCATGCAATCGAACCATAATCCAGTGATGGATGAGAAGATTATGAGACAGTATGCGTCTTTGGAGCAGGAGAACATGGTTCTTAGCAAGGAGCTCAATGAGAAAAACAAGGAATTGGTGGTGAAATTGAAGGAGTTGCAGCAAAAGGAAGAAGTCATCCAAGAAATGGAAATGTACACCAATGAACAGTTTGAGAAAATTACACAATACGAAAGCGAAAGAAATGAGCAGAACACATTTATATCTGGTTTGGAGCAGGAAAATCGCAAGTTGCAAGCCCTTGTTAAAGAAGCAACGTTGAAAGTAGACGAATCGAACCAAAATCTCATCAAACAACGCCATAACATCAAGTTTGAGTATGATGCCATCATAGAAAACAAAATGAAAGTTAACGAGAAATTGAATAGCAAAGTGAGGGATTTGGAAACCGAACTTGGCACCAAAAGTTACGAACTCAATGAATTGTACTCCTTTCTAACAGAATACATCAAAGATGTCAATATATACATTCCTGTCAACATTTTGAAAGAAAAATTGTCTGTTGTCGCCGAAAACGAAGCTTTGCTGAAAATAAACACCAGCAGGGATTCGGAATTAACTAAACTTTTCGAACTGTCCATGAATGACATGATTTACCCAACAAATTTCAATCCAAACTCTCCTGATTTGGTCAACAACTCTGACATCTCTCCCTCTGTGTTTTCAGACGTGCCAGCCACCTACACTCATCAAAATAACAGCTACGTGACGTCTATTTCAAGATCTTCCTCCATTTATTCCAAACAAAACAAATCCCTGGAACAACTCAGCAAATCTTTGGACACAACCCCTGAGAAACCTCAGGATTCGTTGGATAAAGATAATAAACTCGCTCGTCTTCCTGCCAGCAACTTGTTGGCTATCAGTTTGAAGGAACTCAAGACCTCTAGCGAATTGAAAGAATCCGTGTATCAAGACCAAATCAGACATTTGAATGAAAGCTTGACTAATGCTAAATATCTTATTGCAAAACTCAGTTACACTAACAGTCACAAACATAAACAACATCATCATCATGTCTACCATCAACAACAACAGTTGTTAAAACTCTCCAATTCCCTATCGTCTTTATTATTGTCCGCTTCTCCAGCAGATCAAACTCCTTTAACCGTGTCTCCTAGCACTTCAATGCTGAGCCTTGGAAATCAAGATACTTATGATCGCATCATAAGTAGCAGGTCCTCAGAATCTCATTTCAGTCACGATTTGAGTAGTCTAAGTAATAACAGCGATCCAATTCTAGGAAAATCCGGCCTAAGAATTCTTAACATTATTCCGCCAGTATTGAACGAAGAAAAACAAACCTTGGAACTGGTTCAGGTCCAGCCCCGTAATAGTCTAGTGCTATAAGGTTGTTTTCTGTATTCTTCTTCTTGCTACGATATTACGATTTGTATTGGATTGTTTTTTTTTTTTATTTTATTGTTTTTATTTTTTCCACAATTTCTTTTCCACAACTTTTCTTCAAGGGCTTTTTTGTTCAATCTGTTGATTTTTTTGTACACTACACTTATCTTATATTATCCTAATGCCATTATATACTATTTTACGATGTCTTTTTTGCTGTTTTAATATTACTATTCATACATTTCTGACGACTGATACGTCTTATTGTCCTGAAATCAATGCTACATAGAATGCTGTTTGTTAGTAGAAATGTGTGCTTGCGTATCAATGTGTAGCGAGAATATAGTATCATTATTACAGGTTTTTTATATAATTGTAAAGGCATTTAACCTTGGGAAGATAGTTTGTATGGAACAGGCTTGTTAGGTGGTCAAGAAGGTTATCCAAGAAGGTTATGGCAATCCAAATATTGTAAAGTGAAAACCTATTACAATAATAATATCATATATTTCGAGCTCAGTACATGTCACTTTCGTATATAATAATAATAATAATAATAATAATAATAATAATAATAATAATAATAATAATAATAATAATAATAATAATAATAATAATAATAATAATAATAATAATAATAATAATAATAATAATAATAATAATAATAATAATAATAATAATAATAATAATAATAATAATAATAATAATAATAATAATAATAATAATAATAATAATAATAATAATAATAATAATAATAATAATAATAATAATAATAATAATAATAATAATCTTATAATTCAAGCCAAGTACTTAATTTCAAGCCAAGTACGTAATTTCAAGCCCGGTACATTCCCCGTTAATAACAAATATATATTTTCAACCAAACACTATAAGAGTGCCGTTTAAAGTTGGATGTAAATAGAAATTTGTACAGATATGGCAGAATTTGGTACATGTTGTGATTGAAAACGATTAAACTGATATCCATACAAACCTATCATTCTACTTGCCACATGATCAATCATGCAAATGTGTATTAAGCTATACAATTCATGTCAAAGCAGTTTGTTCTATTGGGTTTTTGAGAAAGCTTTTCTGGAACGTTTCGGCAGAGAAACTGCCTTCTTTAGGAAAGGGTGTGTCGGTTTCTATAGCAGATTGGTTTTGTATGCGAGGGGTGGAGCTAGAGCTTGGCATTTCGAGCAAATCCCATGGGGTCAATGGGGTGTTGAAGGCGCTATTCAGCTGGTGAGCAGAGTTTATAGGAAGCTTGTCGGTGGAGAACACGCTGCCGTACGAGTGGTGTTGGTTTTCGTATGAATCGAATGAAAGTCTGGTTTTTTCATGGCTATCGTGAGCAGCTACGGGGTCTAGAAAGCCTTTCAACGAATGATAGGCGGTATTTATTGGTTTTGGCTGTTGTTCGGACTCGTAGTTTGGATGGAGGGCCAGGTGGTGAGTGAGAAGAGTTGTGGAAGAAGAGTTTGCTAGCTTGAGAAGAGGATGTGGTTTTGTATTCTGTTTAGGCGGTGTTTCGGTGTAACTGTATTGGTTGTTGATATAATCTAGATTATGAGAGGCGTGTGCTACGCTTGTTTGGTGGTTTTCGGAGCTTGTAGTCAAAGCATGTGCATCATGATCATGTTGGCCGTTATATTGGCTTGCAGAGGAGCTGCCAAGGGCAGAGTAGTTATTCTGCTTGTATTTGTTCCATTGGTACAATGCTACCAAGTCAAAGCCCATAGTTCCAGCAGAGCCTAGAATGTACGGGAGTTCTTTCATGAAAAAGGCATATCTGGCAGCACCAGAAGCGGCGTGGGAAAAGCCGTCACTGGCGAGAATCGACACAGTGTAGAACAAGTTGCCGTTGAGGGCACAGAAAAACAAAAGAACAGAAAGCCCTTCTGTCGACTGGCGCTGGTAATTCTTGACTAGCTGGGGAATACGTGCGGAGAGATAGAGAAACGTGCAGACCCAGGCAAATGCCAAACCTATCAAAGGAGTGTTTTCCTGGATCATTGATACTATATAGTTTGGTTTGGAAACCATTGCAGTGGTGGCAGTCACTGGATATCCCTTGACTTTGGAGAAACTGGCTAGAAACGAGCCAGTGACCATGTTGGAGACAGAATAGTTTGTGGGCAAAAGTGCCGAGATGTTGCCAAACCCTTGGCTTTTCCCAATCGGTATAGAAGCAGAAGAAGCGTTTTTGGCCTGTTCTGCAATGCCTATTGGCTCGGAAATGTGTTCCTGGGGAAACTCCTGCTCTTCAAATTCGTCCTCGCAGTCTGAAAGCCGCTGTAGTCTCTGGTTGACATAGCGGCGATGTCTCAACTTGGGATATATCTTCGTATAGTATAGATATTGTGAACATAGTATAAGATCAATCGAACAGTAATAGCTAGATAGAAGAATCTGGAAAGGAAGCGCCTTTGTTAGAAGACAGCCAATAAGATTGGACAAATCCCCAGCAACCCACGACGCAAGAAACCCCAACGCAACGCCCTCTACTGAGTGGTTCTTGTAATTCTCAATCACCTGGGGCAACTGAGCAAAAAGCCAGAACCCCATCGAGAGATAGCCGGCAACAACCGACACTGCTCCTAAGGTCGTTATCTCAGAAACGTTTATTGGCAGCTGTATGATTTCCAACATAATGCCATGTATTTACGATACAGTAAATGACCAGAAATATAATAAATAACCAGAAATATAATAAACAACACAGATCAATGAATATTTTTCTTTTCTGCTAGTCTGAATGATCGTGTATCTTCTTATTTGCTAGCCTGGATGACCTCAATGGTTTTATCACAAGCAGAGTAATTTAGGTGTAATTAAAAAAAAGACAACTTATCTTCAATATAAAAAGAAGGCGTTGAAAGAATTTCTCTTGGCTACAAGGTGACTCGCTCTCGTGTGGCCAACTATAAACGCCTCTATCCGCTCAATATGCAACCCAGTGTTGATCTCCCCCCAACTATTGGCTATTTTACAAGTCACACCGTTTTCTAACTAACCATCCGAGAGGACCTCATCACCATCAAACACTGTCTAAACAAGGACGTTTCATCGATAAGATAAGCGTCATGCTACACGGTGTAGCTCCATGTACCTTGGCGTTAGCGTGAGTGATTAGTGCATGCAACTGCATATTTACTGTCTGCGCCGGGTAACACGGGCTGACTCCTCCCTCATTCACTTCACGGGCCGAGGGTCTAGATTTATTCATCTATAAGGCGTATTGCAGTTATTGCTAGCCAAGAAACACAGCAAATTCGGTTTAAACTGCTGTTTTGCTAACCGGTCACTGGCTCACTAGTTGGCTTTACAACTGCTCAAGCTCGCTGAAACAATTCATAGGTCATTTCTTTTGTAGTATGCGACCACTAGCATTATAACTACAGTTATAGGAAAACTTTAAGGCTGCCTTAGACCTTGATACGGAAATGTAATTGCAAGTTACGGCGGGCCAGGGCTCATGTGCATGCTGAATTGATTCTCCGGGCGAGGCGGAAAGTACTGAAAATTTTTCAGTTTTGTTTTGACTATGTGAGGTGTTCATTAACAATCAGCCGCAAGTGTGATATGTTGTGTCAGAATGGTTTGCTAACGTGTTTTTTTCGTAGAGGATAGGGTTTGCTTTTTCTGGATTCTAGAACAAGAAGAAGCGGCCGCAATGAAAGACGGGCTATCATTGGTCAGACAGCCGGTTAGTGGAAAAAATTTTCTCTGGTGGGAGAAATAGAGTTTGGTGGGGGAGAAGCTTAGTTGAGAGGGATATATTACATGTCAACTAATACGACTGTGGGTGCTTGATATTACCAGTATGATTACTGGGAATATACTGTAGTATGGCTATTAATAACAGTGCTTGACCTTTACAAGCTTGTAATAGTAGCTGCTATTATTACTTGATATATTATCAGCTCCAAGGAGCCAACAATAGTGGGCGCGTGGTACGACGCATCTGCTACATGAAGCATGCATGAGAAACAGGGGCAGTGGTGATATGGCGTCACGTGCACTACCTTTTATTATGGGAAAAGTTTGTATCTTTTGGTGAGTAGTTATTGCGCGTGGTCATGTGGACATTCAGAGAAAGAGAGAAAGAACCCTGTAGCCTACCTGCGGCGTGCGGTGACAGCATGCATGCATACATGCATACATTGCATACATGCATGCAGGGCAAGGTTAATTAAGCAGGCCTGTATTTTTCACTCGTAGTATATGGAATGTTTATATAGTTTATATGGAACAATAAAAATAGCAGTGAGTCCATATTTTTCCCTTTTCAGACTGTTTGTTGTTTATTTTTTTGTTATTTTTATAGTTTGTGATTCTGAAAAGTTATATAAATCACCAATCTGTTGGATTTTTCGATCTCCACGCATTTTTCTGATCTTTAGAACCGTTTTCAAGATCTCTTTTCCGCATACTATAATGAAATTTTCTACATCTGCTGTTCTTGCCATCTTGGCCTCGACTGTGGCTGCTTTCCCTGCACATGCCAAAAGAGACGTTGATGTGCCAGACTATGTTAGCAACTTTAAGGGCACCACCTACACCCCGTTTGACCAGAACCACAACTGCCGTACTGAAGAGCAAATCAAGACTGATCTTGCGGTGTTGAAGGACTTTTCCATTGTCCGTCTTTATTCT
This sequence comes from Saccharomycopsis malanga, assembly GCA_004014935.1. NCBI lineage: Eukaryota > Fungi > Ascomycota > Saccharomycetes > Ascoideales > Saccharomycopsidaceae > Saccharomycopsis > Saccharomycopsis malanga. The sequence goes on from CP025324.1 coordinate 1,210,621, forward strand.
GCCGACTGTAATGTTATCCAGTATGCAGCCCAGACGGTGAATGGCAAGTTGATTCTTGCAGTCAACAACGTCAACTCGCCTGACGGTATCAATGCTGACATTGGCATCATTCAGAGCCAGCTTACTGCTGCTGGCACCAGTTTGAACGACAAGGTTGATACGATTGTTGTAGGTAACGAATTGGTTTACAACAACTGGTTCAAGGCTTCTGAGGTTGGCAACTTTATTTCTCAAGCCAAAAACACTTTGAATGGATTCACTGGTAAAGTGATTAGTGCCGACACCATTTCTGCTTTCTACGGCAATCCTGAATTGTGTGAATACAATGACTATATTGGTGTTAACAACCATCCATTCTTTGACAACAAAACTGCCGAAGAAGCTGGTGATTACGTCTTGGGCCATATCCAAGCAGTTGCTGCTTTCTGTGCTGAACACGGCCATCCAAAAGATGTCGTCACTTTGGAAACCGGCTGGCCTTGGAAGGGAAACAACTACAATGTTGCTGTCCCATCTTCTGAAAACCAAGTCACTGCCATCAAAGGTATTTCTGAAAAAGCCGGTAGTGCTTCTATTCTTTACTCTGCTTACAATGAGTTGTGGAAAGAAGACTCCACCTGGGCTGTCGAAAAGAACTGGGGTATCTTGGGCAATGCTCCATCTGCTTGGTAAATACATATTTCTTTCTTCTGACTTTCTTAAGGATTGGCATGGCCTTTCTTTGATACCATTTTTTCTTGTGTGGTTTGCACACTTGTATTCTTTCTATCTTTATAAAAGCTAAAAGTACAGGGCTTTAAAAACTAGATTTTTGCATAATATAACGTTTGGGTTTGTTATCGATCCAGTAGACTAATGTGTTCGAAATAGGGCCATTTGGCTGAGCCGTCTTTTTTCTCTTCTATCAGAGCACTGACCACTGAGCCAACTATTTTCAAAACGACATGATTGGGCTTCACCAAATCCAAGGCGTCTATATACGAAACTGATATGTACTGGGCTGTTATCATCATTATTATTACTTAGTAGCGTTCATATTGGAGTCTATATTGTCCATTTAGGAAACGTTTACACGGTAAATAGTATGAGACCACTGGGCCGCATGGCTTGGCAAATAATGGGCATATGAACTGCCAGAATATACTCGCGAAATATTCTGTCTTTTTAACAAAATTTAACCTGTATGCCTTACTATTGCCCAGTGGCCAAGTTGGTTGGGCCATGCGCCACACATAATAGTGCAGAATAGTGCATAATAGTGCAGAAAAACAAGTGTGGCGTTCCTCACTTTAGGTTTTGGTCCTCGATTCGCGCTCTTGACGTTTTGAAATATTTATCAAACGTTTTCTTGTGTTAAATCTATGTTATCCAGGTTATTTTGATTTAAAAATTTATAAACTAATATTAGAAATTTTTCGCTATACTATAGTACTATTTATAATAAAAAATATATATTTGTTGAATAAATATTTGATATATTGGAAACTTGTCAATTTTGATAAAAAGTTGATTCTTGAATGTCATATTCCAGAGTCTTTACAGCGAATCAACCCATACAAAATTCATATTTCTATACTCTTTATATCCTAAAGTTTTATACCATGTACCTTGTTTTAGGATTTGGCTTTTATAAATTATTTAATAGTGAGAAAGTATCATTTTGACCAAAATAACACATAGTTTGTTAAAAATCGTGTTTTTCAGAGAGACTCCCTTTCTTTCTTGACGTTATTCCATAGTCTCTTATCACTTTTAGTTTTATTTGTGTTTCCTCAAGCATATTAATGAGCTTTTATCCCAAAGAAACGCCTATTTCAAGAGCTACAAAAAGTATAATCTATTATTGGTTCTCAGAGGAACTTATAGTTGATAATAATCATTATATATTTTCCAACTAGCATATTTCAACTTCCACAATATTTTGAGTATTTTATGGAAACCAGTAAAGCGTAATGTGCTCATTGATACGCTTTATACCTCGGTTCATGAGAGTCCGTTTAAAATAAACCTTTTATTCCCAATCAAGTCATTGTTGCAAATGGTTCAATGTTACTTTGACTTTTGTTTGTCGTTTTTTCGCTGCTCTAGTTTCTTATTTGTTTTATTACATTCTTATAAATGTTGTGCATTGTCTGTAAATTGGTGATGAACTTTGACTGTTATCATTTTTTGCCAAAATTACAATGCAAGTTTTAGTTTTAAATAACAATATGTCAATTGTATTGAAAGAGTTTTATTGTGAAAAGCATAAAACAAAATTACAACACACAATCAAAATGGGTATCAACTTAAACTCTCCAATGTCCCCTAATAGATGACTTCTCATGCCATTTGTATAGCTTGTTACCTGTAAGTTGTTGAAGAGTTTAGAAATTTTGATTTTTTATTAAATATATTACTGGGCCGGATGGCTCAGTGGTTAGTACTCTCAGAGAAGAGCAACAAGACCTAACATGCTCATGGGTTGGATTCCCGTCTACGAACACTCTTTACTCGCTACTTTAATGTTGAACAGACAAGGGCAACAACTGGCTCGAAATATAAGATATTATTATCATCCAAGATATTTGAACATTTCTATTGCTGCAAATTGCATTGGCGATTATTGTATACAAGTCTACTGAGTGCCACACCGACAATCTGTTTCATCCTCTGAGTAAGCATAAGTAATCTACAATGATTGCCGAATAAGGGGTTGTCCGAATGTTCCATCAACCCACCAATGACACGCTGACAGGTTTCATTGACACGGTGGGGTTGCCCTTTTCGTCAGTTAATAAGAATTAGTAAAGTGGCAGGGCAGGGTGTGGAACAGTTATTACAATGTCTGAATAATACTACCTGTAGATCTTAGTCAGCAGCAAGCATAGGTTGCTTGGGTAATGCTGACAGAGCATATTCCATTACCACACCATGACAAATTCCCTGTCTTAAGATGGATAAATATATATATATACAAGTTGGGCTGCTATTCTCTTGACAATTTCTTTCCTAGTTTCCCTGTAAACAATTCAATTCGAATTTATCGATTAACCTATAGTAAATCAATCTGTTTGACTATTTTACAATATAAATCCACCATGGCTCCAAAAGTTGCTATTGTATACTACTCTCTTTACGGACACATTGCTACTGTGGCCAAGGCTGTCAAGTCTGGTGTCGAAAAGGCAGGAGGCAAGGTCGATGTCTTCCAGGTTCCAGAGACACTCAACAGTGATATTCTCACTAAAATGCATGCCCCACCAAAGGACAGCAGTGTTCCAGAAATCACCCCAGAAATCTTAAAGAACTACGATGCCTTCTTGTTTGGCATTCCTACCAGATACGGTAACTTCCCTGCCCAATGGAAAGCCTTCTGGGACGCCACTGGCCAACTCTGGGCCACCGGTGGCTTGTATCACAAGTTTGCTGGTGTCTTTGTTTCCACCGGTACTCCAGGGGGTGGCCAAGAAACCACGGTCATTAATGCCTTGAGCACCTTGTCCCACCACGGCATCATTTACGTCCCATTGGGTTACGGTGCAGTCTTCCCACAAGTCACCAACTTGGACGAAGTTCACGGCTCTTCTCCATGGGGTGCTGGCACTTTTGCTGGTCCTACTGGTGCTCGTCAACCTACAAAGTTGGAGTTGGAAATTGCTGCTGCCCAAGGCTCTGAGTTCTACAAGGTGGTCAGCTCCCACAAGTTTTGAGCATCTCCATTACACGCCCAATAATGAATAAATATTGATTTTTTTTTGATCAGTATGATTATGATAGTAGTAAATAAAAACTGTTCTTAGGATTGTATTGTAGTTTGCTATAATTGCTAGCAAGTCCTGTGGGTTGCTGTGCTTGCGCGTGTTTTGTGCGTGTGCCAATGCATACCACTACCTAATTCTATCAGAATACTATCAATATTCATTGATATCTAGCTAAGGGTGGACATTGGCTGGTTAACTGGCGTGTAAAAATTGATGTTGTAGTTTTCTGATTACCATAACAAACATTTCAATATGTAACAGTACTACCAATGTGGACATACTAGCTGCTAAAAGCGCAAGGTTAGTGTTTTTACAAAATACTCAAATATCAAGAGGTGAATTACTCAAATAATATCTTACAGTAAATAACAGTTGGCCAATTTAGATTCATTTCTCCATAAAATCATGAAAATGCAACTAATTTTAATATTTATATAACAAAATGGGCCACTGGGCCACTGGGCTTTACCAAGTCCCCCTAGACATGGCGCGTATATACGAAACTGATATGTACTGGGCTTGAAATATATGATATTATTATTATTATTAACAGTTTCGTATATATGCGCCATGTGTAAAGGGAATTGGGAAAACCCGGTGGGGAAACCCAGTGGGAAAACCAATCATGTCCCATTGATCATAATCGACACTCTTGACCCTATTAGGCCTTTTTTTCTCTTTGCTACTATCCTACCAGTTCTCCATACGGCCCAGCGGCTTGATTATATATAATAAACTTTTATAGCCAAGCTTACAACATTAGTAACAGCACCAACGCTTATAATGAGGCTTTTTAGCATTACCATTCTTACAACCTAGTGGTTGTAATAACACTACACACACACCTAATGGTTGTAAAAATGGTAATTTCAAAAAGCCTCATTATAAGCGTTGGTACTACTATTGTAAGCTTGGCTATAAAAGTTTATACAGCGGTTAAAAAGCCTATTGAAAGCCCCAACTTTGCACTATCAAACATTCAAACATCAATCTCTATTGTTTATTATTGTCAAAACAACGTGCACACCAAACATGTTATTGACACTCGCTCATCAGGAAACTCTAATTCAAATCTCTGGACATTGCTCCCAAAACAGCTTGCGGTGTGCCAGATTCAACGATGATCTACGGCAGCCCAGTCAACGTGAACATGTTTATATATAGTAGTGACTAGTAACCAGTTGCTAATTATAACCCTTCGTAGCTGTAGGACTGTTTTTCTAAACAGGTTTCTAGTACAAACCGGTTGATACGATCCAGCCTACGGGTTCTACTAATGCAAACTACCGGGGCTATGACAATCTCCTATTTCTCCAACCAGGGGAAACCCCAAACAGAGACTATTTGCCAAGCACTGTCACTATACTACGCACAATACACTGACGATGTGGGTCTCGTTGCACAGTAAGACTGGTGTGCACATGATACAACCGCCTCGCAAATAGTTGCGATATAAGCAATCGATAGCCATATTATATCAACGGTTAACAAAATACAATACAATACAATACAATATATGGAACAAGTCCATGGACAACGTTGGCTAAACCTGCACGACAATGCACGCGACCACATGAGACCGCATGAGACCGCATGGTTAGGTTGCAGGAAAAGCGCAGCTTGGGAGGTGCGTTTTTCTACTCTTTTGGGCGCATATCTTTACGCAACACGCTGCATCCGATTATGGCCCAGATGGTTTAGTATGGGTATAAAAGTATCCGTGATTCCCATTGAAATTTTTCTCATAATAGTTTATTGGTGTCAATAAACTCATATATCCACTCGCTATCAACATGCAATTTTCAACTGCTATTCTTACCACTGTCATCTCGGTTCTTGCTTCTGCTGTTTCTGCAGAAAGACAAGTTCTTGAGCCAGTTGCCAAGAGAGACGTCACCATTCCAGATTATGCCAAAAGCTTCAAAGGTACCACTTACACTCCATTTGATCAAAACCACAACTGTCGTACTGCCGACCAGATCAAAACCGACATTGGCTACTTGTCCTCCTACTCTGTTTTGAGATTGTACTCCAACGACTGTTCGGTTGTCCAGTATGCTGCTGAAGCATTCCCAGGCAAATTGATTGTTGCTGTCAACGATGTCAGTTCTCAAGACGCTATTTCCAACGAATTGTACAGCATTGCTGCTTCCATCGGTTATGCTGGAAAGCAATTCAACGATGTGGTTGACACTGTGGTTGTTGGCAATGAATTGGTTTACAACAACTGGTTCAAGGCTTCTGATGTTGGAAAATTCCTTTCCCAAGCAAAATCCATTTTCCCTGCTTTCCCAGGTAAATGGGTTTCTGCTGACACCATCTCTTCTTACTACGGCAATCCTGAATTGTGTGAATACAATGACTATATTGGTGTTAACAACCATCCATTCTTTGACAACCAAACTGCTGACGAGGCTGGTGACTACGTCTTGGGCCATATCCAAGCAGTTGCTGCTTTCTGTGCTGAACATGGCCATCCAAAAGATGTCGTCACTTTGGAAACCGGCTGGCCTTGGAAGGGAAACAACTACAATGTTGCTGTCCCATCTTCTGAAAACCAAGTCACTGCTTTGACCAAGATTGCTGAAAAAGCCGGCAGTGCCAGTATCGTTTTCTCCGCCTACAACGAATTGTGGAAGGAAGACTCTGCTTGGGCTGTCGAAAAGAACTGGGGTTTCTTGGGTAATGCTCCTTCTGCTTGGTAATTCTTTAATTATTTAGACCATTTGGTCCATTCTTCTTCGTCTATGGAAAAGGTGATCCTTTTTCTCTAGTTTTACGTTCGTTTTGCATTATTCTCCGTCTGGTGAAGCTTCTATATAATACCAATACATTGCATTTAATTCATTTTTGATTCTGTCTTGTTCTAAGTGCTCATCAACACTACTGTGCTTTGTGTGTTTTCAACATACAAGTTTTTTGAATGGGTCAACTGTAACTGGCTAGAACATGTCTGTAAAAACAAAATAGTGTCTAATCACAGGCTATTGTCTAAAATGGTAATCACAGGCTATAGACCACTGTGCAGACTCGTAAAGATAACGAAAATAGCAAATTTCAATGGCCTGAGTATCGTCTAGCCAATAAGAATTGGTAAATAAAATAAGGAGATCCAAGAAAGCAACTGTCAGAAGAACAAAACATAGAATAAGAACGGTTCAACATATCAGACCATAGGACTACAAGTTTCCCACCAATGACATACTGCCTTGATAAGTTTTCTTGGTCCATACAGATGAGTCTTCTTTTTTGATATCAACTTTTCATCTATTATCTTTTTTGTTTACTTAATTCAACGATATCCTTCAAAAGAATTTCATTCCCAAAAGCTCGGTTTTCAACTTTTTCCAACTCCTCGTAACTCTCTTCTAATAGAAATACGTCAAAAAAAAATAAAAAAAAAAAGAAATCTTACTTTACTATAGATTTCCCTCAAATAAACCCATCTCAATACTCAATCCTTGCAAACTATATCTACTTGGCACATCTAAAACTCTATTGTTTCTCGAAACCTTATCAGGGGTTATTTATAATATATCCGCTAAAACTACACAGTAGCAAATTTGCAGAATACCTTTGAACATCTAACGAAACATCAGCAACATTGATAAACTAATAACATTAAAACCAAAAAAGAAAACTGGACGAGTTGGGAATTGAACCCAAGACCTCTCCCATGCTAAGGGAGCGCGCTACCAACTGCGCCACACGCCCGATTTCTGATTAATTTTAACAAGTTGGGTAGCAGTGACATTACCTACTTATTCTATTTTACTTGAGAACAAAAATTCCTATGTTCCATAAAGATGTTAGTATTATTAAAGGCACTAAAGTTACAGTTGGTATGTTCGACACAGGTTGCGTGTCTATCCTAAATAGGAACTTATTACTATATGGTTATGCAATTAAGTGTCTCAGATTGAGTCGGAAAACTCCATCAGGCACCTAGTTTTCCTGCTGCCAAAAGTTTAGTGAACTGGGAGATATAAAAGCGTGTGTTTTCTGTAACTCTGATATATAATTGATTTGATAAAAATTAACCAATATTATATATGATTTCGTGTAGTAAGAGTGTTCTTTAAAACTTTGCTGAAGCAATCTATTTATATATATTAGTTAGGTCTTGAGCGAGGAGATTATATAACATGACAAATATAGTTTGGATTACTTATAATAATAATAATATCTTATATTTCGAGCTTTGTACATATCAGTTTAGTATATATGCGCTATGTCTAAAGGTATTTGGTAAAACCCACTGGAAAAATCCAAGCATGTACAGGCCATTGCTAGTTGTCCACAGTCTTTTGAATTACTTGCAATTATAACCAAATTTGAACAGGCAAGTACGACTCCTCCATACCGTAAGGTATATAATAAAATCATCGCTCCCAGAAATCGGGCGTGTGGCGCAGTTGGTAGCGCGCTCCCTTAGCATGGGAGAGGTCTTGGGTTCAATTCCCAACTCGTCCATTTTTTATAACCTAAAGCATCTGATTACATTATTTTTTTTGAATAATGATACCTGTATGACTTATACAAGTTTCAACTTATATAATGTTGATTTAAAGAGCGAGTGGTACTAACTAAACACAAGGAAATCAAAATTTAACCACGATCAAGATCTGCTCAATTTGTAAAAGCCTTGGCTCTACGGTCCAATTTCCGTATGTTAAAACGGTCTTTACACATTATTCACCTAAGGTATAGTCTTTCCAACATTAGTGAGCTAAGATAAAAACACTCAGGTCTATCAACAATGTCCTCATAATTTATCAGAGTTTTCAGTGACTGCACAACCACAATAATAAAAATGATCAATTTACTTTGACACACATCCCCCCCCTCCCATAAGGTTTATTTTTTATTGTCTGTAATCCGGGCCATGAGAAAACAGTAGTTAGCTATAATGCGTGCGAATTATTACCACCAGGCAACTTCGATGACAAGCAGCCTAATCCTGCTAAACCAGTTCTGATGACCGCTTCCAGTATCTAAAATATATATAGGCATCTGGATTTTCACTACATAGAAGTATACATCAATAATATAATTATTGGTATATTTCACCAAGGGATATGCATACACGAACATTAATATAAGCGGTTGTGTTATTTTGTTGGATCTTCTGCCTCAACAGTCTCGGCTACCATAACGTTTTATATAACAGGTCGCTTTAGTTGTGGGAAATAATTGCTTTAAACAAGAAAAAAAAGTTTCTCTTGCTTCTCTTTTAATTGTCTGGTGCAAACTAGATTCCTTTTGAAGGTAGTAAAACCAAAAAAATAATGGACGCTGTGAGATTCGAACTCACGCCTCGAATGAGACCCGATAACCCAGCTATTTCGCTGTAAGAATCAACAATTCTTGAGTCGGGCGCCTTAGACCAACTCGGCCAAACGTCCTATTTTTAAAAATTTTCTTTTTCAAGTAGGATAGCTAGAAGCAAGACAAGCTAACATTCAATCCCATTGCTATCCAATCTGTAAAAATAAATCAGAAACTGGGCGTGTGGCGCAGTTGGTAGCGCGCTCCCTTAGCATGGGAGAGGTCTTGGGTTCAATTCCCAACTCGTCCATTTTTTTTAAACTTGATATGATTTCTATGTGAAATTGTATCAGAAAGAGTAAAATTGATACAAAATTACTGAGTTTTCGAAACTCAAAAAAGTAGTTTTATTCAACCAGACTGGTTTATGGTAATCAAAGGACACATGATGAAGGCTGGACCCAACTCTCAAAAATTGTACATGAATAACTGTTGTGGATCAACGGTGTAGAGCATTTTGGTTATTCCGGTCCCTTTTTTATACAGTTGATGAGTATGAATTTGCCTCAAGAAGCTGACCAGAGGAGAAAGTATATCAGCAGGCTAACAAGAATGAAGAATTTAATTATGATAGAGCCAATGCAGCCCAATACTATTCCATAGATGGTTCTAAACATTATATAATGAACCCAGTAAAGTGAATTTTAATAATTAATAGCCCCATTCTTTGCTAAAGAGAATACTTCATGTTTTAACATATATTCTGCTTAACCATGAAACGTTCAGAGGTAATCTCTTACTTGCATTGTACATATTTTTACAACAGAATACGATTGTATAAATTTCAAGTTTATGATAACGAATACTGATACATGTCAGCCTAGTCTTATCTGACAAGCTCTTACAATAAAACAAATATAATAGAAGTGAAAATGAATTGTTTCTAATATACTTATTATGAATAGGTCTAGTTTTCGAATTTATATTTTCTTTGGATAATTATGAGAATGAGTAAAAGCTGATCACCACGACCAACTAGTCATTTGAAAAAATTGCCACTTAACCGCCTTAAAAGAGAATTTTGGAGCCGACAATATTTTACTAATGTCTTTCACTATTCTATTTAAGTAAAAGCAAAAAAATTGGACGAGTTGGGAATTGAACCCAAGACCTCTCCCATGCTAAGGGAGCGCGCTACCAACTGCGCCACACGCCCAGTTTCTGTCAATTTTTTGAAAATTCATTATAAGAAGTTAGCAGCATGGTAAAGGGGTGTATGAAACCCGCTTATATGAACTAGGCTTTTATAGCAAAAAAAATTTTCAGTCATGTGGCACGGGCGTATCATTGCAGATAGGAGCACTTTTCTTTCTCTTTTCATCTCAGCTTTCGAAAAATTTTTTCTATAAAAGATGTATATATTTAGATATATAATAAATTTAATTATTGATATATAAATTCAATAGTAGGGGTCTTGGACGTTTGTTGTTGGATAGCTACATATTGTACTAAACATTCTGAGAGCAGAGTGATAAGGAGGAAGTTAATAATCAAATTAGAATTATGAGTTTTACTAGAACCTGTTATAAGTGCGGCGATACTGGCCATATTGCCAATGACTGTCCGCAAACCGAGAGATTGTGTTACAACTGTCACAAGCCAGGCCATAATTCCAGTGAATGCGAAGCTCCACACACTGTGGCCGAAAAGAGCTGTTATATATGTGGAAAGACCGGCCACATCAAGAATGACTGTCCTAACAACAGTATAAGATGTTATAACTGTAACAAGGTTGGTCACATGTCCAAGGACTGTACTTCCTCAGCTTCTTCTGGTGCCAGAAGATTCAACGACAGAGCCACTACTTGTTACAAGTGTGGAGGAATCAACCATTTTGCCAGAGACTGTCAAGCTGCTGGTGTCAAATGTTACAACTGTGGTTTGCAAGGTCACATTTCCAAAGACTGTACTAATGCTGATGCCAAGAACGACAAGACTTGTTACAACTGCCATCAACCGGGCCATATTTCCAAGGATTGTACTGTTGCTGCTGTTTAGAGAAGGACATGTTGGAGAACGTTTGTTTCTTTTTTCTTTTCCCTTTTTTTTTTTTTTCTCAATATTTTCCTAATGCTGCTTGTTGATTTACCCCATTAGTATATCTTTCTTTTTTTCATGCTTCATATTTTATATTTTTATGTTCAAAGAATAATGGAGAAAAAGCTTTATGTTGTCAAAAGTTTGTATGGTATAGTTTGTTTTTCAGATTTGTCTTTTGTATTTAGTATACATTTTGCTTGTACACCGTTTTTATTGATGAGATTCATATATAATTTCAGCACAATGTATGCTATGAATCCTATTGGATGAATCCTGTATGGAATTATTGGGTGTTTGTCAAGCGATATTATTATAAATGGCGTCTCCCAAGAGGCAGATTTTCTTGATTTCTTGCACATCATGGACTCTGACAATATTAGTTTTATTTTTAATACAAGCCATAATCACACCACTAGTTCCAATGATGGTTTTTTCATTTTTGGTCAAATCCAATTCTTCCTTGGTGATTTTACTAATGAATCGTTTTCGACTTGGCCCAAGCAAAATAGGGAGGTTTTTGAAAGATAAATAGTTTGAGTCATTTGTGACTATTTTATTATTATTGATAGAATAATCGAGTCCATGGGTTTCATTGTAGGTTTTGACGTTTTCCATATTTTTGAAAAGCACCGAATAATGACGAAAGTAGTTTGAATGTCTCACAATAGTCAAGTTTTGACCCAATGTTTTAGCAAAACCAATACCAGGATCTAAAATGATTTGCCATTTCTTAACACCTGCTTTCATCGCTCTGCCAATACTTATGGCTAATTCTTTGCTTACTGCATTAATAAAATGTATTTCTTCCAAATCTTCCTCCAATTCATTAGCCAAAAGATTAACATTGACGCCTTTGTTAAACTCCACAATATTTGTATCTTTGTTTACCGCATAGTCTGTCAACTTGGTCATGTTCTGAGGTGTTCCCCGTGTATGGTTCATGATATATGGCACTTGCAAATCTCTAACCACTTTGTATATTTCCTCGTCATACAAACCCATACTGATATCATTAATAATGTCTGCGCCTTGGAGAATGGTTTCTCTGGCGGTTTTGCTAAAAAATGTGTCAACACTAATAAGTACAGTATTAATTTTTGGATCAGGATCAGCTCTGATCTTTCTAATCAAAGGAACGAGCATTTCAATTTCAAGATCAGCATTGGAAGCATTAATGTCCACTCCTGGTTTTGTAGATGTAGCCCCAATATCAATGATATCGGCGCCTTGATGAATGAGTTGCTTGACGTTTTGAAAGGCTGTGTTTAGATCATAATTGACACCTCCATCTGAAAAGGAGTTTTTAGTCATATTGATAATTCCCATAATCAAGGTTTTGTCATTTTTGAAACTGAAACCCCATTTCTCATACTTGTGAACATTAGAGAACCTTCTTGTTAATGGGATTATGGATTTGATAAGTTGTTTCTTACTGACAGCTTGTAATTCCTTACAGTGACTAGTGATGGATCGATTGGTTACCGGATGTATGTCTTCATAGGGCTGGAGAATTTCCAAAAGAGGATCGAGAACAAACAATCTTTCAAGCATTCGAACATGTGGAATAACTAGCGCTTCTTCAGTCTTGGATTGCTCAAGATTGTTATATATAATGTCATCATACAATATGATATCCAAATCTATGGTACGAGGCCCATTATCGAATTCCTTCACTCTGTTGAGTTTCTTGTACTCGATGTCCTTGATATAACGCAAAAGATCTATAGGAGAAAGCGTTGTTTTGATTTTGAGGGCACCGTTAATGAAATTAGACTGGTCCAAATAATACATTGGCGCTGTTTCATATAAAGATGACGTGGCCAAGATCTCAATTTCCGTATTCAAGCAAAGCGCATCCATCATTTGATAGATATTAGCAATAAGATCGCCATGGTTTGTCCCAAACGCTAGGAAAACGGTATGGGATTTCTCATCCACAACCAGATGAAACTGTTCATTATTATGAATGATCTGTTTGATAGGAGCCTCGACAATTGAATCAGATACTTGGTTATTGACAATCTGAAGCCCAACCTGTTCTGCATTCAAGACTGCATTTAGTTTAGAGATTTGTAGGTGATAAACATGAAATATTCCAAATCTTTCACTTAGAAAATCTTTCACAGAAATGATCAAAGCTTCTATCGTGAGAAATTCCGTTTCCTCCACATAAACACTGAGAGTTTCCAAAAGTTCATTAGTAAGAAAGTCGTTGAGATTGGAGCATTTCTTCAGAATCTCATCAAGATCAAGCTTGAGATTGATGGAAACATATTGCTTCTTCTTTCGCTCAAAATCAAAGATCCCAATCTTAGTAAGCAATTTCAACTCGTCAAAAACAATATAACCACCGTGAGACCCACTGTTCTCCACCAAAGAGAATGTTTTGCTGATTTGTAGGTTTTTCAACTTTAAATGACAATGTTTGTCATCCAAAACAAGTCTTAGGCTACGACAGAAATTAGCGTTCAAATTGGAAATCTTTTCATTCCCATTGATGAGCTGGTCACTGATAACAGCAAGAAACTCATTGCTGTCTTGGAAAGTCTGCCGGCCACTTAGATATTCAAGTATATAGTTGGACACATCTGCATAGGAAATGGAATAGTTGAGATCATCTGCCGCACCGGATTTCTGTAAAATAGAATTGTTAAGATCCAATATAACTGAAAGCTTATATGGAAGAGCAGCCTCATTGAGAACATTCCAATACGTCTTGCCAATTCTAGCACTGATCAGCAATCTATCGACGAAAATTTGATGAGACGATAAGGGGTTGGATTGCTTAACAGATAACTGTCGCATGGTAGTAAACAGAGGTTTCGATGATAAATGAGCCAAATGAGTCGATATAAATACACTGGACCGTCTCCAGAACATTTAAAAAAGAGCAAAAAAAAATATGACTCGAGGATTTGCTAGTAAAAATTTGAATAATAATTATGACCACCCAGGTAATTTAATTTTTCACTAAGAATTTTCCTAAAAAAAGTCCCGAATTTTCACGAGTTGTACTAAAATAACCACTGATTATCTCGGCCACTATCACTAATTATTAAAGTCGTAATTTCAATGTTACGGATTATACCAGTTACACACGAATTTTACTACAAATTTGCAAAAAACTACAATATAAATAAACTGATAAACTTAAATACATGTATTGTTATTAAACTACCTGTACCATTGTTAGTAAACGCCCAATTTGAAAATACCCATACACTATGGCAAATAAACAGTAATTCAGATAAAAATGATGAATGTTGGATAGGAAATGTTATCAGCACATTAAGGCTCTGAGTGAGCTGAGTAAAGTATCATCATTAACTGTGTGTTGCCTGACATGTAAAACTTTACTTACACTTTCAAAAAAAAAACAAAAAAACAAAAAAACAATATAAAAACAACCACATATCATTGCTCACTAAACAATGAAAAAGAAGTATTGAAAAAATAATAGATTTATAACTGGCCAAGTATGAAAAATTTCTCCAATATTACACTTTTTTACTCCTTATATATTCCAAGATAGTTAAGGCCGGGTAATAACGGCGGGCACGTAACATGCATAAAAAGCATGTGTGCATAGCATAGCGATTGCATATTGACCTTCTGGCATGCATACAAATATGCATACAAATTGCAAGTAGTTGTTGGTATATAAGTAAATATTTTAACAGTTCAGCTTGCACTTGTTTTCATGTTTTATCCTTTGTTTTTAGAGCTTGTTTCTTCGTCGGTTTGTTTATTCTTGGTAATTTTCTATTTGCAGCAAGTTCATTTTGTTAACATGTTTGCTTTCATGGGTTCAAACTTGTTAAGCAGTCTTTCTCTCTATTTGATTTCTTGGAAATTGTAAATAAATAGCGGTTTCATTACCACTTTTGAATGATTACTGGCCCATTACAACTTCCAACTCCACGTGACTCAACTTAATGAAAATGTAGAACACGTCTTGTAAGGGACATAACTAGGTATTTAGATTACATGTAGGATGGGAATAGGTTTGGAGAGCAAGTATGGGATCAAACAATCCTCGTTTTCAATCTGAAAATGCTGCTGGCAGCGAGAGTATGGAGCTTCGCTCAATGTCGTTGGATAGTAATACGATGCCAGACGAGGACGAGGAGTTTGGAGAGTTGTTTGATAATGAGGATGATACAGGCAAGTCAAGTATGAAAATGGCATTTATGAACATGTCCAACAGTATTTTGGGAGCAGGGATTATAGGTCAACCCTATGCCACCAGAAACTGCGGCATCATGACCAGCATATTGATATTTCTTCTTTTGACGGCGATCATCGACTGGACCATTAGGTTAATCATCATAAATTGCAAGCTTTCGGCCACCAGGACGTACCAGGCCACGGCATACAAGTGTTTTGGCAAAACCGGTAAGATTATCATACTACTTTCGCAAGGATTCTTTGCTGTGGGAGGCTCCATTGCCTTTTGCATTATCATAGGCGATACCATCCCACATGTGTTCCAGTCGATTGTGCCAACGTCCTGGATTGACAAAAGCTACTTGTTGCAAGTTGTTTTACGACGCAACTCTGTCATCATCTTACTAACCTGTTTTGTATCGTACCCGTTATCTTTGACAGACAATATTGCCAAGCTCGCAATGTCGTCCTTGTTTGCCCTCGTAAACATGATGACAATCATTCTAATCATAGTAGTCCACGGCTTCACCCTATCTCGTGACGTCCTCAACAAATACACCTTTGAAAGCCTGTTCCAAGGCTACGTTTTCAACTGGTCCATTTTCCAGGGCATCAGCGTTGTGTCTTTTGCTCTTGTCTGCCACCATAACACATCCTTTATATACGATTCTCTCCGTAAGCCTACCTTGGACCGCTTCACCAAACTCACCCATTTGAGCTGCTTTGTCTCCATGATCTGCTGTGGCCTTGTGGGTGTGTCTGGTGATCTCATGTTCAAAGACAATACCAAGGGCAACATCCTCAACAACTTCAGCGAGGACGACTGGATCATCAATGTAGCCAGAGTCTGTTTTGGCCTAAACATGTTGACCACTTTTCCTTTAGAAATCTTTGTAGTTAGACAGGTTGCTGATGATTTGTTGAATATCAATAAAGCTGACCAAATAATTCACCAAGCCATTCCTCAAAACGAAACCCTCTCAAGCCTCGATTCCGACAACAATCCAGTCCAACTAGAGGAATCTTCTTCAAGTAAACATTTCATGCTAACAACAATTCTTGTGTTTGGCACCATGGGCGTCTCTTTACTCACTTGTAATCTTGGCGCTACTTTAGAACTCATTGGATCCGTCTCTGCCTCTATAATTGCCTTCATATTCCCTTGTATGTGCTATATGAAATTGTCAGATTACAAGTCCAAAACATGGAGCCAAAATTTCCCCAGCTATTTCACCATCGTCTTTGGCTTTTTGATTCTAATAATTTCGTCATCTCAAACCATCTTTGAAGCCTTCCATGGAGATTCATCAGGAGACCACTGTAAAGTCGGTTAGCATTTGCCTTTTCATCCTTCTTTTTCTATTTTCTCCTTGGTACTGTTTTATATCGCATTATTCTTTGCATCTTGCTGTCATTCTTGGGTTTTGTTTCTCTTTACATTTTTATGGTTACGCACTTATATAGTAATAGTACCGGTTTTTCGTCAAATGCTGAGTATAATAGGCCATTTTATTACTTTCACCATCGTATTTATACATGTAGAAATATGCTTTTAAATAGTTTTCCAAATCCTTGACTTGAACTTTGGTTTACAACTTGCTAGAATTTGATTAAAAAGTCAACTCTGATAAAATGAACTCGTTAATAAAACTAAAATCATAATTTAACATTTTCTTTTTACATTAAAATGATATAATTTCAAACAGTGCTCTTAAAATATCGCCATAAATCTCCAAACTTCAAATCTAATATTCCAAAGACATATGCCCATGGAAAAACCTCCGGTTAAACTACTACTAATAAAGCTGTAAAGCATTAATATCCATTTCCACTGCCAATAGTAAAACCTAGGATGTATTATTCATGGCTAGCAAAACTGATATTCTTACATTTTTGTTCATTCGTATCATAGGATGAGAATCATGATCCAAACTAGAGCTTTTTTTGGCAGAGGATGGGACAGTGAACAGGGAAAATGCAAAAGAGAAGAAAAATTCAAATAGTTTTCTTCAAATTCCAACATAACCAGCGCAATTCTACTTTACTGTCATATAATAAGCAAAAATAAGAAGTATTTATCATATTAAACATGATATTAGAACAATATTTTTCAGTAGAATTGTGACAATATATGACGATTGATTTAATTGACTAATTAGTTTCTCAAAATGGAGACAAAAAAGTAGAATACAAGTAACTTGGGCTACTGTTTACTCTACCAAGTATATATACCTTCATAGCTACTAGTTGACCCCATGCATGTACCATGCAAGCTTAATGCATGACACATGCGCCACCTCATGCACCATCCTTGAAGCTTGAAAAAATCCCCAATTTTACCAAGGGGTTAATCAGGCGATTTCGAGGATTTTGGCCATTTTTCAAAAAAACCACGTGACAGTGCATGGGCTGTCCTGCCTCAACATGTATCTCTGATGCAAACTGAATACTTTTTTCTATGCATTCTTGCATATTGAAGTTGTTACTCACTTTTTAATATCAATATTTAGCCTCCAAATAGAAAAGCAATAAGAAAAATGATGTTTCTACCATCGACTTTGTAGCTCGTTGAATGGTTATTTCGTAACAATAGCAGAAGCTGATAAACAACATATATGTCTACTTTATACCTAATTATATTTCACTTCTCCCATGAAGCCTCTTCCCTTGTACTCAATCGCTTATTGAGTCTGTTTTCGAACCATTTCAATAACAATATTGCGAAAACGAGTATCTATTAGCTGCGTTCTGCTAAAAGGCTGATAAAAATGAATGGGATAAAAATCGAAATGCTGTATTCTACAAATAATGAATACACACTCACACAACTTGTCTTCCCTGATCTTGAATACGTTTTGCTTATTGTTTTTAAAATTTTTATGCAACTGCTGAATATCAAGTTGTAGAAAAGAGTAAACATGTTGTAGAAAGACCATAACATCAATAAGAAGGATATATTCTTCTTACATCTTTAACATTAATATATATTGTATATTGATTTCTAGATTTATGTAAAGTACAATTAATATTAAATTTGATATAAAATAAACTAATTAATGTACATAAATCTTTACAAGTGGTACTTATGATTTATTCTGAAAAATACATAAATTATTATATAAAAAGAATAATTTAGATAAAAATTGATTAACTTGATTTTTATCTCTAGGTTACCTTTGTTTTGGTTACTGAATCCTTTATTGGGTTTATATGCTGTGATTTGATGACAATTTCTACCTGGTCTGAAGCCAAACGAGTATTCATCTCCTAGTGATTCCATGTATGGCTCTATTACTAGTTTCAATAGCATTTGCAACGCTCTGACGCCGCATATATGGTGGACTGGAATGCACGAGTAACACTTAATAATATAGTTTGAGTAAAGAAGAGCTGGTTGTAAGATGGCCATTAAACAGGTGATACTAAGATGGTTCAGAGAATAAAAAAATAACCTGGTTGACTTTATGGAAAAGATACTATTCAACAAAAAACAAAGTAGTGTCTAATATTTATGTATCGCACTGGAACTTTGATCTACTGAATTTGTCAACAACCAAATTGCAAAAGAAGGTGCTATTCGGGACTCAGACAAATCAGAGGTGTTGTAAAGTTTCTCGTGGCTCATATACCATTTTACTGCCCAATGTTTTAGAAATACCGTCTAAAATATAAAATTTATTCTCTTTTGCGCTTTGAGCCTTATGTAACATAAACATGTCTTTTTATCGCAACTGGCAATCAGCAGTAGTAGATATGTATTTTGACAAAGTAAACAATTAATTTAGATCAACAAAAGGCTTGCAGAACAACAGGAATTTTCAAAAACGTTTTGTTGTCTGAACTAAACATGTTTGGTAGAAACAATCTTAGATAGAATAGTACTTTATAGTAACAAGCACTTGGAACCAAATCAAGTAAAAACGGGCTAAATAAACCAAATACCATATAGTTCAGCTATTAGCACTATCGAAGAAAGACCTAGGTTCGTACCCGACTTTGAAAACATTTTACTAGCTGCTTCTACGATGCTGAATTCACAGTCAAGTGCAACTGTCTGAACTATGACCTAGACCAAAGTCTGATGCTCACTTTTCAATTCATTAAATGAGAAAATCATGATGACCGGACATTAATTGGGTTTTCCTTGCTGGGGTTTACCAAGTCCCTTTAGACATGGCGCGTATACACGGAATCAATATGAACTGGGCTCGAAATATAGTATATTATTATTAAAATCAAACCATATTGCAAATTGTATATAAATCAGTCGTCATCATCGTCGATAACAGTCTTTTTTCTACGAACCACAATGGTTTCTTCGTCATCACTGGCGTCTTCCACTGCACTAGCTGTTTGAGAGTCTTGGTCAAGATCTGTTAGTTTTGTATGATGGATTTTGAGAGTTTTCAAGTTGCTGTTGTCAATGATTTGGCCTTCAAGTTCTTTATATAATAAAGTATCCTTGGATTTTGATGGTTCGTTAGGTTCCGGAGTTTCTTCGAATTCTGGAGTTTCTGTTGAGGAATCCAAATCGGTATTGGTTTCTTCTTGGGGCTTTGAAATAATTTCAGCTGATTTTACTGATTCTATTTCTTCGTAACTTGGTAAAGTGCCAGCACTGAAATCATTAGTAAATTGTTCATATTGTGTTTTACTAATCAAGCCACCATTACGATCAATAAGCTGTCTTAGTCTTTTTTCCTTTTCGAAAAATAACTTATCTGCCTCGTTATCACTTTCGTCTTCGGAGGATTCAATGTACATTGCAGAAGAGTATTTTACCACGGCTGTTGGGATTTTCTTTTTCTTAGGCTTGTCTTTTTCCAGTTCATCAGTGTCAGATAAGTCAATTTTACGTTTTAAAGTACGTTTTCTTCTGGTAGAATGGGTTTTTTGGGGACCAACCAAGGTTTTTTCATATTGAGCTGCCAAAGAAGCCAATTGCTCAATACGTTTCTGGCATAAAATACGATCTTTGATTTCCAACTGTTCATGGCGGAGTTTTTTTATCAAGCTGCACCATTCGATATACGCTTGTTTGGCATCTTCCAACTCGGGAGTGGTGTCCGTTGGTTGTAGAAGGTCAGAATCAGAGGCAGATTCAACGTCAGTATAATACAGATCCTGATCAACAGGTTTGGTGAACGCAGACAATGTTTTCTCTGCTTTGAGAATGTAGGGGTTCTTAAGATAATATTCCAAGGTTCTTTGAGCAGCATAAATTTCCAATCCATCCACTACAACCTGGCATTTGCCACCAAACCTGACAGGCACCTCAAAGCCAATGGTTTTCAACAAGAGCCTCAAAGGAGCGTTTTTTAGAAACTCTTTCTTCATGGCGGTGTCTTTACAAGTCATAGTAGGAAAAGTGCCGTTACTGTCGTTTTTCCATTGGTCCAACATGGATTTTAGCTCCGAATTAAGATGCTCCAAGATTTTCTTGTTCTTTGAACTTATGAAATATGCGAGAATCCCGATTTTCTCCTCTACAGAATACTTGCTGCTTTTAAACTCGATTTCTCTGGCAGGTTTCAATCTTCTGTTCTTAACATCTTCTTTTGCTTCGTCTACTGCCTGGTTTATGATGCTTTCTCGTTCGTCAGGATCTAAATTGTCTCCTAACTGAGCCTTGGTCCGGTCTATCACGTCTGAGACCAGGTCTGACTGGATAGAACGTTCTCCGGTGTTGAAATACTGGACAGAGTCGTGGAATTTGGGGAACAAAAGCTCGACGGCCAAACTGGGGGTTTGTTCCAAATGATGACGTAGAGACTTCATGTAATATTTGAAGAAATCCTCAAACTCAGGCCGGAGAGTAGAAATGACGGAGCGGTTTTGAGGGCCCAAAATGTCATGGACCAAAGCCAAAAAGTCAAGTCGCAAGAGATATGTGTGTTGTTTGTAGGCAAAATACACCTTGTGGAAGAAATGGAGCGCTTTTCTGAGATAGATCAAGTCCACAGAGTCGTATTGTTTGAAAAGTCTCAAGTATGTGTTGATTGTGGATTCATTGATGAAAGAATGAAAGAAATCAGCGAATCGAAACTCCCGGAGCTTTAGTTTGAATTTACGCCGGACGCCTTGGATCTGGTCTTCCTCCAGAGTCTTTTTGGCCGATTTGCGGTTTACAATCACCAACTTGTCTTCTTTGCTCAAATGCTGCAAGGTCTTGAAACAGATATCGAGGAAATCAACCACTGCCATGATAAACCGCAAGTTTTTGTTCTGGGCCTGTTTTGCTATGGTGGACAAGCTTTTGAGAAACAAGTCGTCGGTGAAAATGCTTTTCAAAGTTCCTATGGCAACGTCCACGTCTCTTTCGATCTTGGACTGGCTCATGTCGTTCAACAACAACAAAATCTCTTTGAATACAATGATTCCAGCATGGCAGAACGAGACATCTGCCGCTTTTTCTTCCTTGTTGAGGAAGACCTTGAGCAATCTGATGTTATCAGCTACTAGCACGCTCGCTATCAAGCCGTATTCGCTCATATCGTCAACCTGGCCAGCTTGATTCTGGCCATCTACAGAGTTTCTACGAAGCCGCTCAAACTCTAGAAACCAGGCGGATACCATACAATACTGGATACAGTGAAGATCGACGACTTCTGTCCCCAAAAACTTTTTTCCCATCACCGCTACAAACTGGTTGAATCCTCCATCGACAAACGTTTCTGCAAATCCGCCAAGTGCCTCCTGTGAATCTTTGAGCAAATGTTTTACTTTCTCGTTGACGTCTTCCGCCTGTAAAGCTATTCTTTGGCCAGTGGTTTTCCATTTTTTGCTAGCATTCAACCGTTCCATGGTTTTTTCTGCAGAAAGCAATGCTTTTTGCCCTGAAATCGTCAACCTGCCTGTTTCTTTCGTGTCCAACGATAAGAGAGATCCAAACCGCGAGTGCCGCGAGGCAGACTCCTTTATGAATCTTGTTTTGAGCTTGTTTTCTTTCTGTAGCAATTCGCCCAACTCAGAGCCCGCTTTCTCTGTGCCACTGTTGCGTGCCAATAGGGCAGAGACCTTAACTCCAGAGGTCAAATAGTATAGACACTCCAAGGAACCAAAACCAAGCACCTTGTCGTCAAACTCTTTGCCCAAACCGGCAAACAACGTGATGAGAAACTTGAGAACCTTGTTATTATGGAACACCGAGATCACCGTACTCAAAGAAACGTCATCGTTGGAAACATCTGCTGGAAGAGCCGAGGTCGGAATGGTGCTTTTGTTAGACCGTGCTTTGGCCTTCAAGGCAAACAAGACTGTTTCTGGCTCTATTGCAAGCACATTTCGAAGAAACAAGACGCATAAGTTGAGCACA
Source organism: Saccharomycopsis malanga (assembly GCA_004014935.1). Classification (NCBI taxonomy): domain Eukaryota; kingdom Fungi; phylum Ascomycota; class Saccharomycetes; order Ascoideales; family Saccharomycopsidaceae; genus Saccharomycopsis; species Saccharomycopsis malanga. Next base: position 1,233,214 of record CP025324.1, read on the forward strand.
CTGTCGTCACGAGTGGTTCGTTTATGTTTGGGCAAAGATACGATCGGAATCACTATTCTGATTACCGCTTCAAAGGCAGCACCGTTGCGAAACCCAAGAAGGGCCTTTTTGTACCGCAACTGGTTGGTCTTGAGCTTATGGTAGTTAGTCACCTGGTTGATTGTCGATTCATTGTTCACCAATTGTAAAGGCCATGTCAACGGCACCAATAACTCTAAACAAAGACACGCAATTCTATCCCTGTACACCTTGTTTTCTGCAGATATCTGCCCATTCAAGTACGAGTCGTTCCAATCGCATAATACCCATAATAAATCATTTGTAACTAAACTGGTTTCTCCCACAGCCAACGCTACATCCCATTTCTTACAACTCTTGTCAAACTTGAGCCACCGCTTCAAATCCTTCAAAACTGCATACGCATTAACCCCAAGCCTGTACGGAGGCGGAAATGCTTCAGAAGTATGGTCTGGGCCCCCAAGAGCCGATACTAACGAAGATATATGAGCTTTGATAACATGCTGCGTTCTTGTCTTCGAAGTGTCTTCCTTGAGTATCTCCTCAGTCAACTGGCCTACTCTATCCACTTTTTGGTCTTCATCAACATCCACAAGCGTCTTGTCAGTTTCTATCAGCATTTTGGTCCTGTTTGTGAAAAGTGTACTAAATATCCTGAATATAATATGAATATAAATCTATACTTACGCGTAAAAGTTACGCGTTAGCCATTAAGCCACCCCCATTAAATTATCACACCCCACGTCCCATACACATCGCACATAACCACCCCATTTTTGCTGACGCTGGATCGTCAAGGTGTATTATATAGTTGGCGTTTCGAAGCATTAAACAACAAAAGTCAATCAACAATTGATGAATTAGCAAAGTATTTTTTGAAAAGTGTTTGAATTGGATGGACATCTAAAAGTTTCAAATTTCATTGGTACAATATAGATTAGTTGAATCAGTAGAAATCAATTTTTCCAATGTATAATCCATATAGTCAACAGGCTACGTCTTCGACAGCAAATGTGTTCAGCAATGGCCAGCCAAATGCTCGGATTGTGCATCCGCAGCCTCAACATCCACAGCAACAGATGCCAGACATAATAGGAAGTTCGGGAACTGCTCCAAATAACGCTGGGCAAGGCGGTGTCCCCATATTCAACAATATTTTTAATGATCCACGTGCAAATCTAGGATTTCAAGTAGGCCAGTCAGCGCTTGCTCAAGGGCAGCAAATGATGGAGAACAATTTGAAGCCATTTGTAGGATCTCCATCAGACTTGAAAAACTTGTTCAAAGTTTCAAATCAGTACGTTTTGAAAAAGATGTTTTTAATCTTGTTTCCATTCAGACACAACAGCTGGTCACGTTTGATCTTGAACAACCATAACGCTGCCAACGGCAGATCCGAGTCTTTCGAGGTGCCGGTGAACGATATCAATTCCCCGGATCTCTACATACCTCTCATGGCATTTATCACATACATCTTGCTATGTGCTATTCTTCAGGGCTTGAAAGGCGACTTCCACCCAGAGTTGTTTGGCTACACTTCTTCTATTGTGTTTGGCTACCAGCTTTTAGACTTTTTCGTGCTCAAGTTGGCATTGTATCTTCTCAACGTAGAGTCCAACTCCTGGGATTTGATCAGTTATTCAAACTACAAATTCATCCCTTTGGTGGTCAGCTTGGTAGCCGACAATCTCTTGCGTGGTTCCAGTGGAACGGCTAAACATTCGCTTCTCTACTGGTCTGTCTTCAGCTATTTGGACTTTTCCTTTGCTTTTTTCCTCATGAGATCCTTGAAACAGGTCATACTAGGTAATGGCATCAACACTGCTACCCAGACTGTCACCCAGAAGCAACGGCAAAAACGAATCTACTTTCTTTTTGGTTACTCCTTCCCATTTCAGATGGTGCTCATGTGGCTATTGCTTTGAGTCTGTATAATTGTAATGTACATCGGTTGTTTGGTCATTTAATCTTTGTAGATTGTAGTGGGAAGTTAATCGCCGTATGGCCCAGTAGTTAGTGCTCTCACAGAAGAGATCAAAGGCCTGGTAGTTAATCTAGTGCATAGTGCTCCAAAAAAGACCTGGGTGAGAGGATTATCCACAACAATACTGACCTTATAAACAAATCAATTCAAAGCGCAATTATCAGTTTATTTGCGTTTATACACTTGCCAAAAAATGTGTATATTATTCGCCAAAGTATACTCTCGAAAAGTAAAGATATATCTCTTTTTAACAAATAATATGCCAATATGCCTTACTTTTGCCAGGTGGCCAAGTTGGTTAGGCCATGCGCCACACAAAATAGTGCAGAATAGTGTAGAAAAGTAAGTGTGGCGTTCCTCACTTGGGGTTTTGGTACTCGATTCGCGCTGTTGATGTTTTTGAGAAATTATCAAATGGTTTGTTGAGTTAAATCTATGCTATCCAGGTTATATTGATTTGAAAAACATACACCTGAGTTTTACAATTTTTTTGCTTTATTATAGTACTATTTATAATAAACGCTCTCAAGTTTTCGAATAAATATTTGATATAACGGAAAATTTCCAATTTTGACAAAAAGTTGATTCTGTTAAACCATATTCTAGAGTCTTTACAGCAAACCAAACCATACAAAAATTTTATTTCCATAATCCGTAGATCCTAAAGTTTTATAGCATGTAATGGGTTTTGGAGATTTGGCTTTTAAATAATATTTAATAGAGAAATATATCACTTTGTCGAAAATAACACATAATTTGTTAACAATCGTGTTTTTCACCCCTCAGAGAAACTTTCTTTATTTTTTTGACATTACTCCATAATTTTTAATTGTTGTTAAATAATTCCTGCTTTCTTCAGAATTTTGATGAGGTTTTGTTTCAAAGAAACGCGTATCTCAAGAGCTAAATAAGGTATTGTTTATTATAGGTACTCAGAGGAACTTATAAGGATATAAAACCATTATATAGTGCCAAACTAGCATATTGTGACTTCTTCTATACATTGGATATTTTATGGGGCTCTGGAAAGCGTAATGCACTTATCAATAAGCTTTATACTCCAGTTTGAGGGAGGCCTTTTTAATAAACCTTTCATTCCTAATCAAGTTAATGTTAAAATGTTACAATGTTACTCAGACTTTTGTTTTTTGTTTTCTTGATATTCCAGTTTCTGATTTGCTTTATTACATACTTATGAAAGTTGTATAATGACTGTAAATCGGTGATAAACTTTGATTGTTTTTTCGCCAGAATTATAAGGTAAGTTTTAGTTTTCAACACAAGGGTATGTCAATTGTACTGGAAGATTTTTATTGTTGTAAGCCTGAATTAATATTGAAGTAAAAAACAGCAAAAACTTGTTTTCCTGTTATTTTAAAGCGAAACTTTCCATTTTGTTATATAAATATTCAAATTAGTTGCATTTTCATGATTTTATGGAGAAATGAATCTAAATTGGTTCAAAAAGTTGCCGGGGTTATGGTTTACATAGTTTTATGTAAAAATACAGGTTTTTTCTTCAGCGATTTATCATCTTTTGTATGGAGAGATTCAGACAGGCTGATGATTTCTTCAGGATCGCATTTCGATTATAGTTTAATAAGTACATATCTATTTATATTATTTGACTAGACTCACAAAAGTTTTGAGAAACGTTTAGCCATACTTACTATTAAACTAGTATTATGTTATTTTCAATTGATGATAATAATAATACTTTTAGAATTATGCCCAGTACATGTCAATAGCACATTTGTATCATGGTTTCTTGAATATAATTTGTATTACTTTTTTAGTTAATCAACTGGTCATATTAACTCAACTCACAAGGTGCTATATTTGTTTTACGAATGAATATATTGACTTCTAAATCCAATTTACCCACTGGGCCGGATGGCTCGGGGGTAGGTGCTCTCGGAGAAGTGAAAAAGATCTGATAGGACAGTTCAGCAGATAGTAGTCTCGAAAAAAGAGAGAAAAGACTTGAGAGGCACCTGGGCTCGTTTCCCTACTTGAACACTTTCTACTCGCTGCTTTTTACGATATAGAACGTGATTCACTATTTGAAAGACCATTGTTTGCATTCCAATCAATTGGATGAGAAGATTAGATCAACAATACCTGATTAGGTTTTCCCCACTGGGTTTTGCCAAGTCTTTCTAGACGTAGCACGTATATACGTAGCTGATATTTACTGGGCTTAAAATATAAAATATCATTACTATTAATTCATCTTTCCCACTGTAATTATTTAAATTGTCAATCTGTTCTTTACATATTCACTTTATCCCACAGTCCAACTACACTACGCCACACACTACTACAGCTATGACATATCTCCCCTCTTCTCTTTTCCCATTATCTCTCCCAGTAACCCCTTAATCCCCCAATTATACCTCCCCAAACCTATCACCACTTTCTCACCGCCTATCATATAGACATCACGTGCCGCCTCTTGAAACAAGGCAGCTTTCAGTGTTGATGGCAGGTGGACAGGGAAAAAGTAAGATGACAGTGGCAATTAACAGAGGGAAATAATATACGATCAACAGAGGATTTTGAGACGACAGAGTACTCCCGTGGCGGTTGGTATTGGTATTGTTAATTTTTGTCAACCAAAGGCAAAAAAGTTGATATCAATCTAGTGGCTAAGAACAGTTGTCAGGTTTTTCACTATTGAAAAGTGACAAGTTAGCTGTCAGGGAATTTCCAAAATAGTGTCGCTGTTCATAAACCGAATGATGGGCCAGGCCTCCTCCAGTAGGAGTGTGGGGAACCTGGCCTCCAGTAAGGAGAGTTTACAATCGGATAAACAGAGCAGAGTTGATATGACTGAAGAAGTCAGCAACCCTGCTACAGGGCCGTCCAGTTCTGGGTCTTCAGCCAATGTGTCTGAAAGTGCGGGAGGCCAGAAGAAATCCAAATGGAAACGTAGTCTCAATGATTTGGTAACTGTAAATAGAAAAAACCTTCGAGATTTCGAGGAACGAGAACGGGAATTCTATGCCAAGCATGGTATTGCTAGAATCGAACCATCTAATAACCGAATGGGGAAACCTGCTGTTCCAGCGAAAAACACCAAATTAAACGTTTTGAAAAATAGATTGGATAAAGGAAAAGCCAAGTTGGATCAAGAAGATGATTCTAAAGTTTCCAACGCATCATCATCCACTGGTGCAGAGGATTATATAAGACAAAATTATTTCCCCATGCTTCATAGTAATTCCAGTCATTTGGCATCTGTAAACGAAAATGCTGCCGAAACGGAGTCGTTTATCTTTTCCAATCATGATAACAATTCCTCAGAAAGTTCTTCTATATTAAATCATCACTACAATCATGACAACTATAAAAATCATGACAATAATCTTGATAATATTCATGACAATAATCATGATAAAAGTCATGACGATAAAGATGACGATAAAGATGAAGAGCGTATTGCAAATACCATACTGGCACTTCTGTATAATCATCGGTTTGAATATGAAGATGATGAAGATGCAAACAAGTTATTACCCAATAGACAAGTGCTGAATTTCTCAGAACGGCATAGAGAAATGCTTGAAAAGGATATCCAGCCTAGGGACGACATATTTGAGGATGCAATATATGATATTGCCAGCCACAACGGAAGTGGTTTGGTATCTCCAACAATAAGCAACCATGATAAAGACAAGGTCACCAATGATGATGTATACAATGCTGACCGCTACGATAACATACGGCTGGGAATACGAAAGAACAGTTTTGATGACAATGAGTTTGAGTTTTTCAATCTGTCCAACGATCAGCAGAAGAAAAAGTCTAAAACAAAATCAAACAGCAGTGTATCATCTGAAGAAGATGGTTATGAAGAGCATTTTGAACAGGATCATGACTCTTCGTATCCATTGGTTACCGATGATGAAACAGACCGTCTCAATGACAATTTCAACATCTCAAACACCCTGTCTGGTTTCACACGTTCTGTTTCTGACGGTTCGGTGAGAAACAGACGACGCACTCTTAATCCATTTTCTAGAATGAATATCCCTAGATTGAACTTGTTAAGTTCTGTTCGTTCTACAAACAATGGCCAGCCTAGCCCTAGAAATATCAGAACTGTGTCTCAACCATTGTCAGACACTAATGTCACTCGTAATGAAAATATTCCTACAATCAATCTAAGCTCATTGGCGTTTAGAAACTCTGTTTCCAGCACGGATTTAACTCCTCCTTTATCTTCGCCCCAGAATGAAGGAGGCTCCAGTTTAATCCATCAAGCTCAAATGCTCTCGAGATTGTTAGAACTTGCTGCCCATTCCACTCTACATAATCTTATCGGCGATTACAACGGAGAAGACGGCGTAAGAATTGATAATAGAAATAGAAACCGAGATTTAAGCACAAGAATCCCTGCTCATCGGTTTGAAGACGGTTCTGACGCTAATTTCTCCGAATTCTCAGTAGCCTTGCAAGGTAACTTGTTGGCTAACGAGCTTTCTAATAGCATACGCTTACAACTTGGTAGAGAAAGAAGAAGATTGGAAACTGAAAACTCGTCACCCAATTCTAATAACAACACTACTGGCACCACTGCAGAAAGTAATCTGAACACTTCCGATAGTAGATCTCAATCAATGTCGTTTTTCAGAGCTTTCAGATTCAGCTCTCGTCGTCCTAGAAACGTTTCTGAGGATGACGACGATCAAGAGGAACAGGTGCCTGTTCTTATCATTGGTGTCAGATCTGTGCTACCTGAAGAAGCCGACAGAGCCAATATGAATGGTGATAATGATGTTCATATGAATAATATTGTTCCAGGATCCAACAATGAAGGCCATTCAATTGATTCTCGCTCATTTACAAACTTTTCCAACACAAACAATCCTACATATCAAAATAATCATCCTGAAGAGTTGGCCGAGTCCTCAAATTCAAGCCAGGGAGAAACAAACCACACAGAAGGACAGGAAAACGGGACCACTCCTCCGGGACCACCTCCTGGCTTAAATAACAATTCTGGCGGGTTTGCTAGATCGTTCTTTAGAAACAGAAATCACCGGTCTCGGTTCAGGTTGGAAAATAGCAGAAACAATAGCAGATTGGAGGAAATCGCACAGAGTTATGGCCAACGAGTTCGGTCAAGGCAAAACGGTACTCAACGCTCTTGGGTTATCTTTATCATGGGCCACACATTCCCTGTAGATCATCCAGTGCTATCAGCACCAACATTATTATCAGATAACCCTACCTATGAAGACTTGTTGGCTCTCCAGGCTATGTTAGGTGAGGTCAAACCTCCTGTTGCTTCGCAAGAAGACATTGATGCTGCTGGAGGTTTAGTTAAAATTGTAGTAGACGATTCCACCATTAGAAACAGTGTCATAGAACCTGTAATTGATAATTTGCCTGTATCCGGGAAATTGACCCCTCAAAGCGACACAGAATCATTTTCTGGAGACGAGGTTTACCATGCAGATAAACCAGAGGCGTTGGCACACGTAAAAGTCGTTTCAACCGATAAATGCTTGGTTTGTTTGACCGAATACGAAGACGACGAAATCTGTAGAAGATTAAAGTCCTGTGGCCATTTTTTCCATCAAGAATGTATTGATCAATGGCTCACTACCGGTAGAAACTCTTGTCCATTGTGCCGAAAGAAAGGTGTTGCTGTCAAGAAGAAAAAGGTGGATTCTACAGGAAATATCAATGCTAGCTCGTCTGACTTTTCCAATAACGAGAGTGTAATTGGTAATAATAATTACAGCAATAACAATTTGATCAATATTCATGATACTGAAACTACAGTCAGTTCTTCAAGATTGGAGATTCCTCTTCCAAGTCATGGGAATGAAACTAATAATGGAACTCATAATTACAATAATAATGGATATTATGACCAATTTTGAAGAATGATAGTTTCATTTATATGGTTATACCATTTCTTTATTTCTTTTTTTCCCAAAAATTCATACATTTTATTTTTCTCTTTTTACTACTTTTTTTATTAGTATATTGCTTTGATGCATGTTTGCTTCGTCTGTTGTATTTACCCCAGACCATGTTTTGTCTTGTGCTCATTTTTTCGTATTTGTTTCCAGCTTTAATTTTATATTTCCCAAGTTTCATCTTGTTTGCACTGCATTGAATTCACAGTTTTTATTTAGTAATATATTCATTGTAGGGTGTTTGTTCATCGCCAGTTGGTCATAAAATTTTGGGTTTTTCAGGCTTTAATGTTGATATGGTTTAAAACTATAGCCTGAAATATTCATTGATAAATATCATCACGTAAGTATAGGTCTCATCAGAAATATTGAAAATTATAAACAGTTTAATGTACTTGAGATAATTTTTCTTAGCCAGTAAACCATATTGCCCAATTGCATCAACAATATATTAAAATACAGCTTTCATTTCGGGTTTTTGTTTGTACTTTATTTATTCTATTCAAGAATTATGTTCTGCAAGTCTAACCATTTTACTAATAGTTACCCTTTGAAGACTATTTCGCTATTCAATAGCATATAGTACTTGTAGACCTTACAAGCATTTACAAACATTGATATATTGTACAATTTGCGAAAAAATACTAATAAAATACATATAAAAGAGAGCAAGATCAAATGGTGAGGTACTTCTCCATGATCAGTTTAGCCAAATGGGGATTGCCGTGAATATTATAAATCAAATAAAGATTATAAGCAGCTTCCTTTTTCAAATCATACTTCTCCTCGATATTCTCGTATTGGAGCACTTTTTCGTAATACTCAACAGCAATGCTGATCAAATTGATTTGATGAAAGAAGCGGCCAAAATTGAAGTCGATTTCCTGATCCACATGAGGGTCGCCCTTTTTTGACCGAAGTTCTTTATATTCGGTGAAAAAAGTCAAGGCCTGAAGAATAAACATATGACGATCTCCTGATGATCTTTGCATTGATCTATGGAGATAAGCGAGACCCAGCAACAAGCAAATCATTGGATCATGTTTGAATTCACTATATGCTTTTGCCAAATAGAGCAAACTGGAGAAGTAACTTCTACCTGAAAGCATGATTTGAATGTATAACACAAGTAAATAAGGGTTAAGGCTTGAAGTGTCGAAGGCAACATCAAAGTCGACTTTTGATTGGCCCGGGATATGTTTATTGAAGCGTAAGGAGTCCCACATTTTCAACTGACGGAGAAAGTATTTCTGATGGTTGAGGGAAATGAAGACTTCGGATGCTTTTCTTCCAGAGGGCAAAGAGAGAACAAAAAGCTTGTAGGCGTTTGGGGCTACTTTGTGGGAGTTTAAGATGTCACGGATAGCCAACATGGTTCCTTCAAAATCTTTTGTGATGGAAGAAATAGAGAGTTTGACCAAGCGAATGATGCGCTCTTTATTTGGGTCTTTCTGGAAAACAACAACCCCCTGAGTAATTTCTATGGATTGAAGAGCTTCTTTGAAATCGCCATGGAGAGCCAATAGCAAACAATATTGCATGAAAAGATTGAACCACTTGTCAAACAGAAGGCCTCTGAAACTTGTTTCGGTCAAGGTCAAAGAGGGGTTCAAGTTTAGGTCTGAATTAGTGGACAAATGCAATTCTTGCAACTTTTCCAACCGTTCTTGAAGATTCATTTTCAAGGTTCTTTTGTTGTAGACCAATTCGGCCTCATTTTTCATTCTTTCCTTGACAAAAAGCGATTTGACTCTGCAGAACGCCTCGACCAATGCTGAGGAAATTTGCAACCACATAGTGATGGCAGTGGGGTCTTTGATGGAAGATGCCAACTTGATGAGTCTTTTGTATTTGATTTCTGTATCATGGACCAACTTGACTTCGATTTCCTTTTTTTCTCCTACAGCCAACTCTTGTTTTTTCTGTCTTTTGAACAATTTGAGGTTGCTTAAAAGTGCAGTGTTGGGTTCGTTAAGTGTGGCATCAACAGACTCCTCTGTGGAAGACTCTCTTGACGAGCTGTGTATTTTGGACTTGGATTTGACTTGCTGCAAAAGTTCGCGCGACTCTTCTTTTTTTCCGGTATGGAACAATGTCTCTGCCAATGCTAGCTTCACATTGATGTTATCAGGGTTCACTGAGAGAACTTTGTTATAAGCTTGGATGGATTTCTCATACTCTCCAATTTCTTGATAACATTTGCCAACAGCCTCGGTCAACTCACTGGTATTGTATTGTTCGATATCAGACAATACCCTATAGAAACGTAACGCGTCTTTAAAGCGTCCCACCTCTTCCAACGAGTTACCCACTTGGATAAACAAATCGGATACCTCGTCTACAGTGGGCTCTTTCAATAGGAAATCGAAATGGCGCACAGCTTCATCGAAATGGTCTAGACGAAGTCGAAAAAGGCCAAACTTGATCCGTATATCTATTGGCAACAAGTGTGGTCTTTCTTGTTCTGATTTTGTCAATTTTTTGAACTCCTCATTAGTTGTTCTTCTGTCGTCAAATTCCCCGTCGTCTTGTTTAGCGTCCCAAAACGTTTCATCGCTTCTTCCTTGCAACCACCGTGCAGTTTGTTTCAATATTGCCAAGCCAGTGACAAAAGAGCCTTGCTTGTACAACAATTCGCCTAGAATATTGAGTTCTGACCACTCAAAGTCGGGAAACGTCTTTTTAGCCCCGTTCTCATGGGAATAGTACTCAATGTTCTTATTTAGAATGTTCAAATACATACTGACAGCATCGCTCAATCTGTTTTGTTCTGAATACAACTTGGCCAATTCAATCACAATCTGCTGGTTTGTAGGATAATACGACAACAACCTTTGGTAGCCAGTGGTTGCTTTGAACAATTCATTACGGCGTGCATACAATTCGGTACGTGCCCACAAATACTTGTGATCCTTTGTATCATGGCGTACAGCATGGGAATAACAATAGAATGCCTGTCTATGATGGCCCAAAGAATCACTCAAATCACCTACGGTGGCCCAGAACTCTCCATCCCAAGAGTTGATCTGGGCAGCCAATATCCAGTACACACAGCAAGAAGCGAGTTTGCCCTTCATTTTTGCAATCTCGCCCAATGTTTTCAACGCAGCATAGTTTTTCGGGTCCAACGTGATCACCTCCATATACAACTTTTGCGCTTGATTGATGTCATTGCTTACAAACGCCTCATTTGCCAAACTCATCTTCATGCGAACCTCGGGATCTAACCGTTTCAGTAATCCTCGGCCCACCGATTTACGCGACCGCCGGCCTTTCATCCCAGCAGCTCCTCGTAGCGCATTCCGAAACGAAGATGAATTGATATCAAACTCCTCATCAGGATCCTCCATATCCATATCCTCCTTGAAAGCATCTGCAAGCTCAATATCGAAATTCCCCTCGTCTTCCATATCTGATTCATCATAACCGTCCATATCGATGTTTTTCTCTAGCCGTTGCACCAACTTGTCATCCTCCACATCATTATCCCTCATGTACTCCGCACCTGCTGGCTTCCCGTCTCCTCCATCAATATACTCATCATCATCATCATCGTCATATTCTGCTCCAGAGCCCTCTTCAGAGGATGAAAAAAATACATTTTCATCATTTCCATACTCCTCTTCATCGTCATTTAATAGCTTTTTGAACCGCACTGCGCTATCTAAAAGCTTCTCATTAGGATCATCATCCCCTCCAGTACCACTCATCCTGCTCAATGTTATCTTTTCCTTGCCAATACTCGTAATTCCTTATATCCATCAAAAAGAATAAATAAACATAAACATTAACACCAACCACCCTTGGCCCATTTAGCAAGGTTATGTGCGATGGTGCTACAACTAGGTTCCAGGCAGGGGGATACAAAGGGTAAAGCTGCAACTTAGAAATGATAAAATTCAATATTCAAATCAAATGGAATTCTTGTGAATATGCGAATATACACATATTTATATACTTACATAGCAATTATAGACACCATGGACAGCCCTTAAAAAATCAGTGCCCTAACAACAGGTTCTGAACCCTCACACTTTAATGGTTTAGCGCCCTGGTGTAACCAAATGAGCAGGGTTCGAAACTATCGATATAATAGTACTTATTTCGAGTCCCTGTATGGGTCAGTTTTGTATGGAGGCGCTAACTAACCATCAATTATATAGAAAAGTTTTGAGTACGAGACTTTGTCAAAATTTATTTACAATATTCTATTAAAAAGAAAAAAGTTTTTTCATCAACAAAAATCAGTATCAATGGTATGTGACCAAATGTTCAGTTTTTACCATAGTTAATCACTAACACACCATTAGTTTTCTGGATTTGGTGGGTTTAGTGAAGGCTTTGGCAACTTCATGTCAGGAGCTTCACTGTTTGAAGATTATTTCCGATGTTATCCCATTGCGATGATGCCTGACCACACGCGTAAGGATGATGCTAACTACGGCGGCAAGGTGTTTCTACCACCATCTTCTCTAAATAAACTTACAAGGCTCCAGATCAGATACCCGATGCTTTTCCAGTTGACAAACGAGCACAATGGCTCTACAACACATTCAGGAGTGCTTGAGTTTGTAGCAGAAGAAGGCAGGGTGTATATTCCTCAGTGGATGATGCAGACATTGAGTTTAGAGCCCGGCGAATTGATCAAGATTAACAGTTGTGATTTGCCGTTGGGAAAGTTTGTCAAAATAGAGCCCCAGTCAGTAAATTTCTTGGATATTTCTGATCCCAAGGCTGTTTTGGAGAACGTATTACGTAACTTCACCACATTGAGCGTGAATGATGTCATAGAAATTAGCTATAACGATACTGTCTATGCTATCAAAGTATTGGAGGTGAAGCCCGAGAGCGAGAACAACGGTATATGTGTAGTGGAGACTGATTTGGAAACCGATTTTGCTCCCCCTGTAGGATATGTAGAACCGGATTATAAAAACAAAGCGCCCGAGAAATACCAAAAGGGAAACCAGAGCACCAAAAGAGAATTCAAGCCTGTCAACACGTATGGAGCAATGGCCCAGTCGTTAAACTATGCAGAACTTGTTCTGGAAAACAGCAAAGACAAAAATGTTTTTGGAGGTACTGGTGTAAAGCTCTCGGGAAGACAAGTCAAGGAAAATCAAGAAGATAGCAAGCAAATCAAGGTGGATACTTCCAGTCTTAGTTTGGATGGGCCTATCAAACCTTTACGGTTGCCAGAGGGACAATTATTTTTCGGGTTTCCAGTAACACCTCCTCCCGAAGAAGCATCAGAGGAAAAGAAGGACGAAACCGCTAAAAAAGAAGTCTTTGCTGGAGCAGGACAATCGTTAAGAGACGCTAGCAAGAAAAGAAAAAGCTCTAGAGGTCATGGAACACCCAAGGCTAAGGTACGAAGCCCAGGAAGCACTCCGGGAGATCCAATGGAGATTGATTGAACTAGGTGTATCTTTGAGAATTTATGTTTTTAATATATAGTAGAGCTTTTTTCAAGATTAAATGATAGTAACCGAGCCCAGTACATGTCACTTTCGTATATACGTGCTTTATCTTGGTAAAACTTGGTAGGGAATATCCAATCAATGTCCTGATTAATCATAACCTTCTCACCCTTGAGCCGTTTAGGTCTTTTCCTCTTTTTCCAGACGATTACCTGCTAAACTATCCTGCCAGGTCTTTTGCTCTTCTCCAAGGTAACACTCCACTGAGCCATTCTGCCCAGCGACCTTCAAGATTTAATGCATTTTGTTTTCTTTCGTTAAAATTTGTAATACATTTTCACTTCCAATCAAATAGGCTCAAAAGAGTTTTACGGAGGATTACATTACATGCTATATAAAATTCGTATGTATCTTTGATGGTTAACTTTTATGTGCTTCTAATCCTATCGTATGATTGTCTAGAAACAATAAAGCCCTTATTCTATCTTCGCTTTACTTACAGTTGTAATTGTTTCATTTACTTAGTCATAACGGCTAGACTTATCAGACGGCACTTAAGCCATCAGCATTTCCTATTGTTTCGTTTACGAGTCTAGTCACTTGTCTAGAACCTTGCCCCTTTTAGGTATCTCACTGTTCTAAGCGCTATTTGAAAGTCAATTTCATCCTTTCTTTAGACTTCTTCTATCCTTTTATACTCAGCGATTGTTTTACTCATTCTCGTCCAATACAAACTCGCTTTAATGTTACGCCGTATAGATCATAATACTAAGAGGCAACGCCCATTTTATCAAGATACCAAAAGTAAAAATAATAATAATTAATATATTAAAATTTATTATAAATTTGAATCTCTATACTCAAAACTCAAAACAAGATATTATTCAATTGCGATTTTTCACAGATTACGAACCAAGATTTATACACTATAATAATAATAATAATAATAATAATAATAATATCTTATATTTAGAGCCCAGTACATTCTATTTCGAGCTCAGTACATAGTTGAACATTTATAGAATAAAACACTATACTTTTATACTATCAGTTTACAGCCAAACATCTACTATAGCTGTTACTAAGCAACAGTTTGCCCACCAAGAACTTCTTTTCCGGTCTTCTTGATAGTTGCCAACACAGTATCGTAATCAATACTATTGTCTGTGGTGACATCAACACGTTGGGTGTCCAAATCAGCCTTTACATCTTTAACCCCCTGTACCTTATTAAGAGCTCTTGTGACTGCGCCAGAGCAGCCCCCACAGCTCATTTTCACGTTAAATTGATATTGGTGGTCAGACATGATTGCAAATGTTATTTGTTTGTTGCTAAATACTGGTTCAATGTGGTTTATTGACAGTTAATCCCACTTTATATGTCAAATATTCATTATTAAGTAGTATTGCCTATAGTGGCGAAAATCACTCAGAAACCACGTGAATTGTCAGTATGGCTTATAAATCAAAGTAACAAAAGAGCTTAGTTTCTCACTCGTAATTATAGCCAATAATTACAATCAATAGTTTGACAGAAGCAACGAAAAATACAAGGTCAATAAAACGATTTTAAAAATATTAATTTAATAGGACACAATGCAATACGTTATATATATTCAATTACATCAGAAGGCCGGATAGCCAAGTAGTTAGTGCTCTCTGAGAAGAGAAAAAGACCTAGCAGGATAGCTGAGTGGATAGTACTAACAGGCTCGAGGGTGAGAAGATTATCCATAACAATACTGATCTCATAGACGAATGAATTTAATACGTAGTATCTTTCGTAGATTACCCAATAATCTTTTTATTTCTGATAATACATTTGGTAGAAAATAGGCTTATTAATTGCCAAAACATACTCTCGAAAAGTAAAGATATTCTTTATTTTAACCAAAATATGTCGATATGCCTTACTATTACCAAGTGGCCAAGTTGGTTAGGCCATGCGCCACACAAAATAGTGCAGAATAGTGCAGAATAGTGCAGAAATACAAGTGTGGCGTTCCTCACTTGGGGTTTTGGGACTCGATTCGCGCTCCTGAAGTTTTAGCGTAATCATCAAACGTTTTATTGGGATAATTCTATGTTATCCAGGTTATTTTGATTTAAAAATTATTAAACTGATATTCTAAATTTTTCGCTATATTATAGTACTATTTTTAATAATGAATATCAGATTTGTGAATAAATATTTGTTATAACGGAAAACTGCCAATTTTAACAAAAAGTTGATTCTTCCAAGCCATATTCTACAGTCTTTAAAATTACCCAATCCAATCAAAATGTAAATTTCCATACTCTTTAAATCCTAAAGTTTTATCGCACTTACTTTTTTTGAGATTTGCCTTTTATAAATTATCTAATAATAAAACAGTATTATGTTGCCGAAATTAACACATAAATTAATAAAAATCGTGTTTTTCATCTTTCAGAGAGACTCCCTTTGTTTGATGATGTTAATATATAATTGCTAATTGTTTTTAGTTTTATTTAGGCTTCTTTTAGCGTTTCAATGAGTTATTATTTCAAAGAAACGCGTATCAGAAAAGCTAAAGAAAATATTGTTTATTATAGGTTTTCAGAGGAACTTACATTTTATAATAATCATTAAATACTTTCAACCTAGTATATTTCAGCTTCCACAATACATTGACTATCATATGGGGCTGGGTAAAGCGTAATGTGCTTGAATATAAACTTTCTACCTCTGTTCACGAGAGTCCGTTTTAAAAAGCTTTTATTACTATTCAACTTAAAGTTGCAAATGGTTTAATGTTACTTTGACTCTTGTTTTTTTGTTTTTTCACTGTCCCAGTTTCTGATTTAATTTACTAAATTGGCGATAAACTTTGGCTGTTTTTCTGCCAAAATTATGAGGTAAGTTTTAGTTTTTATAACAAGGGTATGCCATTTACGTTGAAATAATATGATGAATTCCAGGCTTACCAGGCTTGAATTAAATGAAAACTATTGTCTTCTCTGAGAGCACTAGCCGCTGATCCATCCTGCCCAAGAGGCTCATGAATAAATTTTCAACAAATCTTTTGATAACATATCTCCAAAGCGATTCGATCCGTGTCAAAAAACAGAAGAGACCGACAATGACAAATTACATTTGAAATAAAAAAGAACTAAGATACAATTAACTGAACAACCGAGTAAAAAACACCTTAAAACGAACAATAAAAAAATGACAACCGGCTTGAAAAAAAAAGAGAATTAAAAAAAAGAAATAAAGTAAAGTTTGAGTGAACAAATTAACCAAAAAAATTATTTTATGAGAGAAAAGATTTCCAAAAAAATGAATGATAAAACAAAATTTTTTTAAACAAAATTAACAGCTTAGAAAAAGTCAAAATCCAATACTTTTGCAGGACTTTCGTATTCGTATTGCAAAATGCCACCTACTGAATCATCACTGATACCCACTGTTAAGACCTCACCATTGTTATCCTCTGATTCATTAACACACAACCCTGAGATTTTGCCAAACGATTTTAAACATTGGCCAGAGAGGGTTCTAGGAATATTTTCTGGATAGTCATATGAGGGATAGTTGTAGGAAGAAGTATAAGTATAATTTGGACCATCTTTATTACTGGACAAGCAATTTGATGAGTCATCCAAGTTGACAATATTGATATTATCAATAGTTTCAGCAAAAAACAAAAAGTTGCGTTTTTCACTAAATCGAACATTACGTATACTATTATTATTATTGTTCAAGTTATTATGGGAAGAAGCTAAACAGATCATGTTAGTATTACCAATAGACCTTATATCATTAACAACTACAGTACCATCTTGATTTCCGGTGGCTATAAGGTTGTCATCATAGGAGGACCAATCAGAACAAAAACTATAATCATAATGGTTATTGAATTGGATTACCGGTTTTGTTTCAGAAAACCTTGTATCGAAAATATACGAGTTCAAACTGTCGCCCACTATGAGTCTCACGTTTGGATTATTGGGATGAATGGATAGTGAATTTATAGCAAAGGGAAACTTATAATTTATAAGCTTATGTTTTTTGAGAGAAAACTTTCTTAAATAAAGGTCATTTGTTGCGAACAAAATTGTTCTTTTGTCAGCTACCTTGATGAAATTTGTAATTCCATTGTTGTTAGTGGTTAACACATCTTGATAAATTGAACCTGTATGGTTATTATATATTAAATAATCACCAGTATAAGAGCCTGCCACCACCAAGTCATTGTTAGCTTCCAATGTAGAAATCTTGATATCTTGATTGAACGAGTTTTGCAATTTCTTAACGAGTTAGTAAGTTATTTAAGAAAGTGAAATTGTAATATAAAAACACTCACATTTTGATCTATTAACACATCTAATTGATTATTTTCCGGATTGAGTCTTTTCACCTCAAAACTGTTTGTAGATGTGTTGTAATCACTAATGATGATGGCATTTTTGTCGATAGACAGAATGAGATTACGTAGTTGGAAATGTACCAAGTAAGGCTTAGTGTGTTTGAAGAAGCTTTTAAAGGAAAAG
This sequence comes from Saccharomycopsis malanga, assembly GCA_004014935.1. Taxonomy (NCBI): domain Eukaryota; kingdom Fungi; phylum Ascomycota; class Saccharomycetes; order Ascoideales; family Saccharomycopsidaceae; genus Saccharomycopsis; species Saccharomycopsis malanga. The sequence goes on from CP025324.1 coordinate 1,251,083, forward strand.
AAATCTGTGGAATACGATGCAATAGTATTCACATTCTAGAGTGTTAGTACTAGTTGGCAGAACTGGGTGGTTATGGGAAGGAATAGAAGACATACTTTCCTAGACTTTTGATAGGAATCTTTGATATTGATGAAATTGCGAAGATCAAGCTGTCTTGATTGTAAAAGCAAATTTCGTTGAGTTTCGTCTTTCCAAAATATTCCTTGATGGTCAACAAAATGTTGGTTATTTTGACAAAGATGATCTAACAAGTCTTTGGTTATTTTGAGATATTTTTTGGGGCTTTCCGTACTTTGATTAGAGCCACCGAAATTCAAATCTATAATCTGTTGGGTGTCGTTGATCGAACTATGTATATCCAGAATGGTGGTATTGGAAGGTCTTCGAGTAGAAGGTCTCAAACTGGAATAATAGCTATAAAGCAATTGGTTGAGATAAATACTAAGATCGTTCACAAGCTCGGAATTGCTGCTATTTTCTGCACTTCCCATGGCCGGTAGTTCGTTTTCTTCTATCAAAACAAGCTCCTCAGCAGTATTGAATCCTAATATTGAAGCATTTACAGCTCTATTATTCTGTCCATCGGCCCTCAGTGCCGAATACAGACCAGTTTGGTTATTCATCCTAATATTTATAAATAACTGTCCCAATGGTATTTCCTGCTTAGTCCAATACTAAGGAATATTTTTATATCCACTATTAGCAAATGGGAATTTTTTTCAAATCATCAATACTGAACTGGTTTTAAAACTTAGAAAATATTACATCTCATTTGGGCAGAAAATGCGTAAATGAAAATCTCCACGTGAAGTGCGAGCCAAAATGGCTTTAAATATTAATGATAGATTACACTCTTTTAATATATGTTAAAGTTTCAGAATTACTCAGAAAACTCGTTCTAATGGATCTTGACGAATTATTGTCTTTAGAAGAGCAGTATGTATAGTGGCAGATCAAGCGTTTAATGCACATGAGAGCAGTATATACTGACTTTCCAGATTCTACAAAGATGGCTACGAGCAAGGAAAACAGGAAATAATCTTGGAAACCGTCAAGTCTGGTCAGATGCTTGGCATCCAGACAGGCTACCAAAGATTGTTTTTGATAGGTTTGGTTCTAGGCTTTTTAGAGACCATTGCAAAAAGCGGCCCCGAGGAGTTCAAACGCTACAGGGGAAAATTAAAAGTAGAAGATATCGATGTAGATCAGTTGCTCAGTAATGAAGATGAAAGTATTGCAAAGTTGGATAAGTTGATCAAAAAGTCCAGAAACTGGATCCAAATGAATAATCACAGCAGCACCAATGCAACAGATGGTCAAAATACTGTGAAAATCCCTAAAATGAGTGTCATAGACGAAATAGTATTCCGTATAACAGGTATGAAATTAAATACTGCGCTTAATAATTTGGAAGATTGGTGATTATCAATATTTTTCATAACAATGCAATAAATTACAGAAGGAAAGTTGTAGGACTGTTAGGAATGTATTGTAACTCAACTTTATTTAGTTATATATTAAAGGTATAATTTATTGTAACTTAGCTTTATTTAGTTATATATTAAAGATATAACTTCTTGAGACTCAAGTTTTTAGCGGTAACTTCTAATTTGTTGATCAACAAGTAAATATAAAACTTCATATTATTCACTGCTTGCCAGTTTAGCTTACAATGAACTCTTTGCTTGCTTTGTAAGGCAACCATCATTACAAGTTGTGTTATTTTGTCTTACAATGAAAAAATGAGAATAAATTCGTAAGAACTGATTGAAAAATCAAAAAGAATTGCCCCAAAGCAGTAATTGATTACAATCATAAACTAATGAAGGGAACTAATAACATACAAATAAAATTAATATGTATATATTCAGTATTAGAAATAATATACAAATATTAGACCCATCTCACATGACTCTATAGTTAAGCGCCGATTGAAAAATGGACAGCGAAATAAGCAAGACTAACAGATCAACTTACTCATCGAGTTAAAAAACCAGCTATATAGCAATTTGATTCCATGGAGATCATTGTAAACAATAGTGGGCTATCTGCTCAAGTTGACAAGGACATTGAGGTACTCAATAGAGAGGTACGTCTGAAGTTGACTGGGCTATCTCATGAAATTGACGAAGAGAATGATGAACCAGAAGGAATTAAAGAGTCCAATAGAAAGGTTCAATTGGAAATACTAGATAAAATATGGGTTATTAAAAACTTGATAAAAGAATTAGAATTGTCCTATGAAGGAAATTTTGCGTTTCAATACTCTTCGATAAATTACAATTTAGCAAAATTGCAACAGAAAACACATGATTTGAAAAAGTATCTTAATGAGCAATCTACAGTTTCCAAAAAGCCTGCCCATGAAACTTTGTCAACTCCAAATAATGGATACACTTTGCCTGGAACCTTTGATGATTTTTCTCCAGAAAAACTTGAAGAAGGAGTGCCTGACGTAGAAGAAATCTTGAATCACGATGGGTCCGAACATGATTACGCTAAAAATGTGATTATTATCCGGCTCTTTGAGCTGCGTTTGCACGAGTATAAAGAGTTGTTTTATCAAAAACTTCTTGAGTTGGTAGATACGTATCTAGTGGTGGATGATAGTACCGAAGTGAAGATCGTCAAAGAAATCGTGGATGACGGAAATGAAACTTTCCAAGAGGTTTTATCAGTATCCGAATTCTTTGAGTTTATTGAAGAAAATCATAGCACTCTTGTGGAGAATAACCCCAATATATCCTTCAAAAAAGCGTTCAACGAGAAAATCCTATATTTTCTTAAATCTATCAACGATATAATAGGTAAGATACGTATTGATATGACCATATCTTCGTCAGTGGAATTTTTTGACAGCCCACAAAGTTACACTTTAAAGTATTCATCCCAACAACGTTTCAATACGAGTTTATTTAGAGCCAATTTACACAATATTTTCCAATTCATCGAATTTTTCATACGCTTGCCCAACATTTTGAAATATTCGTTGAAAAACAACCCAAGCTCCACAATATTCAAGAGCTTGTCAGGGTTTTTCAGCTTCAACTTGCTTGTTTTGACAAGTGGATATCATACTTGCTCCATCAACCTGAAACCTACAAACACCATAAAAAAAGATATTGTCTTGCTTATAAAATTTGTGTATTTGTTACTAGCCTTGAGAATCTTCAACAGGAATGAATTCTACTTTTTAAACTTGGACAGTCATCTTTTCGATATACAATTAACTATCAACTCTCCCATTGAAGATTATTCAACATTTTTGCAAAATATCTTCAAAGATTTACAAAATGAAAACCTGGAAAGTTCTATTCAAAATTTATGGTCTGCAAACTATAACCAGTTGAATGATTTCTTGATTGACAAAAAATTGAATCAAATTATAAACCAAATAAAGAATTATTTGCAAAAATTTGATACTTATGACCTAATATTTCATCAATTAATAAATCGATTTGAAATAGATTTTTCAGATGTCGCACTCGACGCACCACGCGAAAAACAAAATGAATCGCATGAAATGCACGAATCTGCACCGGAAGAAAAACAAAAATCTTCACCATCAAAAAAGCATACATCTTCATTTTCCCATAGTAGTTTAGCTCCTATCAGTGAAAACCAATCGAACATTACCACCAAAAAAGACCTTCACACTAACAAAAAGACAGCTGATTTAGTGAATAGAAACAGAAGGTCAAACATATTTGCTTTAAACGGGGGCCAGAAGTTGGATTTTGGGGGAATTGATGAAACTCTTGAAGAAGACCCCAAGTCTTACAATAAAAATGCTTTGGATGCTTTGATTGGTAGAGCATCTCCTACAATAAATATTGAACAACCTCAGTTGAAAGAACCCTTGTCAGCAAATATCACTTCGCCAATGTCTCCAGTGACTCCCTTATCACCGTTTGATGCTTCGAACTCTGCTAGATTTTCGAACATTGAAAACAAAAAACCAGATGATGATCGAATTAGATTTTCTAAAAGATTTTCTAAAAATGTTCCTACTAATGCTAGTGTGACATCTGACGATGCTAGTTCTATTCATAGTGGTGTTAGCGAGAATAGCATGACTTTGAACCGTAGAGCTTCTAAGCGTATTTCTAAGAAGTTGTCAAAACGGTTTTCTCAAAATGACTGGAGTTGGAATGATGACGATACGAATCTTGATGCCGACGATGGCTGGGGAAATGATGATTTAGATTTGGACATTAGTGATGATGAAAATAAGGTGCAAGACACCCGCCAAGTAGAAAGAAAGAAAAGCTCAAAGTCTATCAATATAGATGATGCGGAAGATTGGGGTTGGGGAGAAGAGATTGATGACGCAGATCTTGATATAGGGGATGTTACTGTTAATGAGCCTACACAAGATAGCAACATTAAGGCGAATACCAAGTCTCTAGATAAGAAACATTCATTCAAGACCACCTTAATTCCTGATGAAATCTATGAAATTATTATTAACTTTGTCAATTATCTAAACGATTTGAATCAAGGCTCTAGGGATGTACCCTTTGTCACGAATGACGAAATGCTCAATAAGGTGATACAATTGATGGATATTTATTATCTTGTGGGTGGTTACTCCAAATACGATTCCAAGTTTTTATTTTACAATGATTTATACTATTTGAACATGATATTAAAGAAACAAATGATTTCCATGAGACTTCTTGCGAGTGAACATGCTACAAACAAGGGCCCTATATTGTTTGACACCCAGGCCGAGAATTATCTTACCAACGTGATCAATCTTGAGAAAATTTCGTTTTTGAGAATATATAGAAAATTTCAAAACTTTGTACAACTTTCTAACACCCAAAACACCAGCATGATTCTCACACAATTGGAATTCAAGTTCAAAGAAATGTTTTTCGCTAGTTTTCAGAGCTTGGCCTTAGATTTGCAACAAATTGTTGTCATCAACTTCTTGAATGAATTCTATCAATTGGTGATAAATGATATTCTTCAAATTTCTCTAATTTCCGAACAAGATAGTAATGAACTTTCCAAAATCATTTCTCACATGTTAAGTTTTGTCAGACTTTTTGCTAAAGATCATAATGAAGAGGTTTTGCCTTTGGAGAATGACGAAAAAAATCTCACTAAAGATACGGATGAAACTATATTTTTTTACAAGAAAAACATCACCAATTTTTTCAAACTTGCAAACTTCAAAATTATTGTATCCAGCCACTTGGCTTCCATCATGGAAAACTTTTATAATGGCGAGTTTTATAATGTTGAAACGGGAGAGTTGATACATCTCATCAAAGCCTTGTTTGTCGAAAGCGATCACAGAAGACACGCCATCCAAGAGATTGAGGAAATCCGAAATATTGATATTTAGCAGTACTATCAAGTAGAGAAACTTGGTCAGTTGTTTTGAATTCTTGAAAATGCTAAAATAATATATAAGTTAATAATCATTATTAATAATATGGCAATTTGGTGGTTAAAGCATCCAACAGTAGTGTTCGAAATGTATTTGCTAGTGGGCTATCCATAAATAAGCAACTTACATGATTTTTTTTTTTGGTGTTTCTTTCGATATTGTATGGGAATATTAAGGTTTGCCAATTATCTGATTGAGTGTGTACGCAATTCCTAATTAATATGCTTATTAATATACTCGTGTAATATTTCGAATAAAAATGTTCTTTATTACCAGGTAATTCAAATATACAAAAAAGGCGGTAAATCCATATATTTGAAAGTAAGGATTGAGTAAAATTTTATTGCTCAACGAAAATCCTATCAGGATTACATCATAACAATAAGCGAGTCGAATGAGGTGACAAGGTCAGTAAAGAGTACAGTTAAGGGCTATCCAGAGTTGGGCGTATACAGATGTTTCCACTACTAATACAACTTGATATTCAAAGTAAACCTTGGAAATCTTATAAAATAGTCTGAGTGTTTGCAGAAGCTTTGCTGAAGCGGATGGTATAGCCAACTGCTTTACCAAGGCCTGATTTGATGTTGAAAAACCGTTTGAACGAGTATATATTTCTTTCCTGGTGTTACCTAGCCTTCTTACGTTCCTAATTTCTTGCGTTAGAAATACATGATTATTAGAAAAAAGGCAATTAGTACTCACTTTTTGAAAGTCTTTATTTTTTACCAATCTCAGAAGATTCATTATTTTCATCTCTATTCCTTGCCCTAGAAGGCTTGTTTCTGTTTGACTGATAATCCTCCTCTATATAGCGTCCTGATTTTCTAATTTCATCTCTAGAACTATGACGCTTGCTATTTCTATGAGGGCTATGACTATGATGACGGTGTCTTCTATAATGTCTTTGATCTTTATGATCTCTGTAATCTTTATGATCTCTGTGATGATGATGATGTCCCTGATCTCTATGATGCCTACTATCTTTTATATGTTTTTGATCCTTTTGACAATCTTTTTCCCCATCAGGCTTATACGACTTTTCCTTAATTCTTTTCAACCTCAATTCACCGAGTTTTTCTACATAAAACCCTTTTCCAGACAGTATAGGAACATCTTGAATATCCACTTGTACGGTTCCCAATTTTTCGATAATCTCATCGAGCCCTTTCAATACTCTTCCCAATACTATATATTTATTGCGCAACTGCTCAAAATGATGCAAGCCATTGGTTAAAGTTATAAAGAATTCATTATTTCCAGCAGCATTTTCAACATCAGCTTTAGTTGTTGCCACACAAACCAATCCTTTTTCATCAATCAATGTGGTTTCTGAGCTTAATTCACTTTCAGTGAAGAGTGTTTCCCCAAAGTCAGCATTACTGCCACCACCAGCTTGCAAAATAAATTCTGGGGCTACGAGTCTAGTGATCCTTGTATTGAAAAAACTTGGACACTGGCTATTGGTACATAAAGAATGGAATCTAAAACTGGTCAGTATTATGAAGAAAAAAAATAGGCGATTAAATTACTTGCTTACTTTGCTGCTGTGAGTGGAACGACATCATCAAATAGCTCTATCACAAAAGTTGTACTGAACTTTTGGTCAAAGTTGAACGATAGAAAGACCATTTGTCTCATTTTGAGAACCTGTGATTGTTTGGAAATATTCGTGTTGAAGACAACTTGAATTAGAGCGCATCGCTGAAATTCAAAATTTTCGACAACTACATTGATTACTTTATATAAAGAACTTGTTATATATATCAGCTGGTATATATGCACTTTTTGAGTATTATTGACGAGATCATAAGGCACTTTTAGTGCTATATTAGGGTTTATAAACGCGGAGTAAGTAAGACATTAGGTAATAGTTTGTATATTCGGAGAAACTGGATCAAGTAAATATATAGTTTCTATATTCAGAAAAACTGTTCACAATACTCCGTAGAAATTTATGATCCAACTTGTTTGTATTCAACCATTATAACCGTACGTATAAGCTTAAGCGATTTGACAAATTGCCAAAATCATTGAAATTATTCACTAAAGCTTATTTATTTACAGTAGGACGAGGAAACACTGGTAAGTGCAAGTGCCTGAAAGATGACTTACGCTTTTTCCCATATCCGCTGGTCAAAATAGACGGTAAAAACATAATGATAAATGAGACATGATGGGTTTTTCTCATTGGGTTTTATGAGGTCTCTTTAGAAAAAGCACGTATATATGCAATTGACCTTAAAATGTAATTTTATTACCATTTATATACCTGCCAGTGAATATGTTACGAAAATGCATTGATATAAATAGGTTATGATATAATCTACAAACTTTTCCACTGTAAACTAAAAAGAGCAGCCAAATGCCAGCTTAAGGTACCTATGAGGCATTTAATAGAAGTTAAACAGGCAAAGCAGGTCATACTAACAGTAAACTCGCCCATCAAGTAACAGATTTCTATGAAACCTGTATGGAATCAAACACTCTATAATAATTAAGATCAATAATTACTATAATTGATGGCAAGCTAGTAACCCTTGTGTTCTTTAACGGCAGTAATAACCTCGCCATTAGCGGTACTGTAAGCAAAAGTTGCGGGTTTTGTTCGGAAAGCCAATTTGGCAATGTTATATTCAGAGCCTTTACTCCCTTTGACCTCGAGGATCTCAGTTCCGTATTCGATGTTATATATTCTACTATTGCTGCCGTTTTCAAAGGTTGCGGCAAGAAAAGAGCCATCTTGGGATATGTCGAGAGACATTACTGGTTCATCAACAGAGGCCAAAGTGCGGACACATGCCAAAGATTTGGTGGACCAAATACTTATGATTCCTTCGTGGGAGCCAATGATGATGTATTGACCTCTAGGGTCGTATGCCACTGCATTTATACAAGAAACGCTGGCATTGATAGTGTGTAAAAGTTCCAAGTGGATATCGACAGGACGTATGTTATAGAGAGCGACAGTACCGTCTTCAAAACCGACCAATATGATGTTATCGGTGGTTCCCCAGGAGAAGGAGTAAACGTATTTATCAAAGGTGATGTCAGAAGCCAATGTGTAGTCATGTTCCAAGTTGATAATCAGCAAATGATAAGTGGAGATATTGTAGTCTTCGTCTACAACACGGCTTACGGTACTGAGATATTTTCCATTGGGAGAATAAGCAACCAATTTACCTTTTCCAGGGATTTTGACCTGAATGATTGATTTCTTACTTTTCAAATTCCAAGTTTTCAACCAATTGTCAGAACCAACAGTGGCTAATATACATTCGTTATGAGGATCCCATGAGATGCATTCTACAGAATTCGCATGGCAATCTTTTATGACGGTTTGTCTGTTAAGAACGCTGGTAACACCATTATATTCAGCAGCATAGAGAGCTTTATTGGTCCTACTATAAGCCAACTTTGATCCAACAGGATTCCATTTCAAATCAAGAATATCGGTGGTGGATTTGGAATTTGCCTCTTCATCTTTGATTGTGACATATTTCAATGTGTTGAAAAACTTTAAAGAAGCGTTGGAGCCGCCTTTATCCATCTTAATGCTAGCTGACAGTTGTATATTATGGAAGATGAATGTTTTGTTATTCTATTTTAGCCAATAAAGTTGCTACATGAAGGTATTTTTCACAGTGCAAACAGTGCGCGATCTATAATACCCATGGCCAATATTCAAAGATGAGAATCGACATGTTAACAACAATGGTTGATTAGCTGGGACAGCAGTATGGATTTTTTTGCTCAAAAAGGGCACAAGAAGCAGGATTTCAAAAACTTGAATGCTATTAAACGATTAAAAGACCAGAATGAGAAGGAAAAACAGAGAAAACGGAAAAGGACCAATGTTTATAACTCAGTTGTATATGGTGGAAAACAGTCCAAAAGGACTTCGGAGATTATACCAACTAAAGAACATAAAGAACCGAATGAGTATGAAAGCTTGAACAGTAAACTTGATTTCCAATATTTGTTGAATCAAGATGAGCTGCAAACCGACCACGGTCTCAATATTGATGCTTTAGAAGAATTTGGTGTTAAAGGACTCGATGATAAAGACGATGTGTTTGGTGACGTGAACAAGTTTCTCCAAGATGACAGTGCTAGCAATATCAAGAACAAAACTCTTATACAGAACGAATTGCAGCAAATCAATAAAAACATCGGAAACGAGTCTTTGGTCTCTAGTGACGACGAGGATCTTGATGACTTGAGAACAACTAGAGAACAGAAGGATACCATTGAAACATTCCAAAAGTTTTTCGAAAACGACACGGACGACATTACAAAAACCTTGGAAAAATATCCCAATGACATGTATAAGAAATACCATAAGAAGTTCCCTACAATAATGAATCACGGAAAACTAATACAGCGAAGCTCCAATATAATCAAAACCCTCATACCCAAAATCATCGCCAAATCAGCCGATTCTGTATACTACAACAACGCCCTAGACATATACAGAAACTCGAACAAGCCAACCCTTTCTAGCAAGGACTTGTCCACCTTGGACTGGGACAAGTTCTCTGCCGGTTATTTTGGCTCAGACGTCCAACAAACAGTGGCCAAGCAAATAGCTGCCATTTTCAAAGGATTCCACAAATATCAAAAGTATACAGAATTCTTTAAAGTCCGCGACTTTTGGGGTGAAGACTTTTTCAATCTATATGTGTTGGCCCCCGAAATCACTGCCCATATGGCAAAAGAGGATTTCAAAATCCCTTTAAACGAGGCCTACACGGTACTCAAAGATACAATAGATTACGGACGGTTTGTAGTCGACAGAGGAAAACAAAAACAAATGTCAAAACCTGTCAACTCTAAAATTCTTGATAACATTTTTGATGACAGTGAAGGTGACGAAACAATTCAAAAGAAGAGTGAAAATTATCATAAAGATATCATGTCTTTTTTTTCAGATGACGACAATGGAGAACCAGATTCGAAATTTGAAAATAGAAATGAAGACCAAGATTTGAAGAAAGCTACCAAAAAGACAAACATTTTGTCATTTACAAACTCTCAAAAGAGCACTGTTGCAAACCTTTCAAAAAATGAAAAAAATAAAACCTCTTTATCAAAACTTTTAGAATCCGATACTAGTGAGGATCAGGTAGAGTCTGATGGTGATGATGAACAGACTCTTGCAAATGCAAAGAAAAGTTTTCTAACTCAAAGTAATGAGAAAATAGATAGTGATGACGAGATTTTTTAATGCTTGTTGTTTTTAGTAATATCAATGATAAAAGCTCGGTATTGAAGAGATTATTCCTTGATTGATATCTGTCAAAGATACTTTTTACAAAACCGAAAACAACCAGCGAAAAACTGCTTGGAACAGAACCAGTAGTTTACAAGTATGTGTTGGAAATTTCTACAAAACACGTATATATAGTAAATTTATGAGTATGTATTTTGCAAAATTGGTAGCAAACAGCTATAAAGTGTTGTTAGTAAGCTAATAAAGCGTAATTTGTAAGAATTAGAAACAGAGATGAATCTTTTTTTTACTAGATAAGAACGGTAATTTTTTCAATAAATAAGAGTGATCAATTTTTAAATAGATAAAAGACCTAATAGACAGGGTTCATTTTCTCATACGAACACTATTTACTCGCTGCTTTTTACGATGCTGAACATGAATTCACAGGCAAGTGCAACTGCCTAAGAACGACCTAGACAAAAGTCTAGTCTGCCTATTGGGTGAGAAGATAACGATATATACGATTATGATCAGATTATGATTGACAGGACGTTATTGGGCTTTCCCCTTTGGGCTTTACCAAGTCCCTTAGGCATAGCGAGTATATACGAAACTGATATATATACTGGGTTTGAAATATAAGATATTATTATTATTATTATATTATTATTATTATAGCTATGATGTGTTTCCAGTCAATAATGAAGGTGCAATTATAATAAAAACGTCTCTATGTGTCTAGATCAGGACAACCTTCAATTGGACTCTTATATTTAGCCGTTCTTCATGGAAAGTGCACTTCTATGTACTACCTTTTAGAATACAAAGCTCTGTATGACATGGCAAAATATACAATTCATAAAGATATAAATATAAACACATAGGTAGCTACAAAAACAGTAATAATCTTTAGCATCTGCCAATGGTTCGTTTATGTCAACTAAAAACGGTTTGGCATGATTAGAGATTACTATGGATGTAAGAGATAAGAGTTTTACAATCATGTGGTTTTATAATGGTCATTCTCAATATAAACCTAACAACTAGTAGCCTCTAAAATCAGTATTAATCTTTATTCCCAAAGGCGATGGGAAATCTACAAAAAAGTCAAGTATCATTTATCATTCAAAATTGGTATGTACAAATGGAAAGAAATCAAACAGGAAATATAAACGATGGGGTCTACAAGAAGACACGATGGATATGCAAACAGAGTTTTGGTTTTACATGGTTAATTGACAAATGAACAACTCAATATTCCGACAACAAGTATTGGATTTGTTTATGATACTCGTCTGTCAAGTATTGCTTCAATTCGTCGTTGGTGAGCCACAAATGATCTTTATAGAGCGATTCTTCTGATAGTTGGAAGTCGCCTGCCAAAATGTGGGACTTGATGATATATTCTTTGGATTGTACATTAGTATTGGTTTCCACCAATTGGTTCTGGCTATTATATTTGAGAACATGGATTGGTTTGTTGGTAACCACAAATAGATTGAGATCTTTAGCATTGATATTCTGTATAGCTTGCTGGGCATGTTGATGTAATGGTGTTTTGGCAAGTTGGCTAGTATATTTGAAACTAGGCAATTTCCATTCCCCGGTAGACTTTTCTTGAACAACAAGATATAAAGTTTTGTCCAATGCCCTTTCCAAACTCTTCAAATCATTGTCTTTATCGGCTTGAGTGATTCTGGAGTTCGGTTGGATTGGTCTGGAAATATCATCATTGTTTCCACTATTCTTATTGGCAAGTTTTTCCATTTCGGTCTGCTCTTCCTGCAAATTGATCACCTGTTTCTGACGTCTTTCACGGTTGTGCTTTATGTCTGGCACACCTTTTGCATAGAAAACGTTTGGCTGCTTACTAAGAGGCCATTTTTGTTTATCAAGAAACTTTTTTTCTGCTAATGACGACTTTTTGAAATAATAATAATACGGAAATGTCCACATCAATCGACGTTGCAACTCGTCTTGATAATGATAATATAGAGCTTCAAACTTGCTTAACGTAGGAGTCACCAAAGGTATTCTCGACAAAAACAAACTTGACGAAATGGACTCTATTGGAAACATTTCAGCCTTATTTATCTTGATTTCTTGCTCATTAGAGGCCTTTGCAAGCGCCCGAAAAGCACTGCTAGAAAACCCCCTACTAGAAACCTTTAATCCACTTCTTATCATCACAAATTCTGGCAATATTGATTACAAATTGTATATTTCTTCTTCAATTACAGATTTTGTTAGCTCATTTCGTTGATTTAGGTTAGTGAAAAATTTCAAAAAAAAAAAAATGATTCAAAAACGGAAATTACCCGGGTTGGACAATAGGGTGTTAAATGGGGGTTTCATTGGGGCGGTTTATAAACTATAATAATGTACGTGATGATGATAATATAGTAATATGGTTTCATTTATTTAGTCTTATCGGCTAGACTTATTTGTCGAAACTTGAGCCGTTGACATTTCCTATTTTTTCGTTATTTTTTCGAGTCTACACAGTTGTTTAAAACATTCGATTACCCCTTTTAGGAATCTCACTGCTTTAAGTACTATTTAAGACTCTATTTTTTCCTAGACTTCTTATATCCTTTTATATAGTCAGCTATTGTATTACCCTTTCTCCGTTCAATACAAATACATATTAATAATACAAAAAATAAACCATTTGAAACTTTGACTTGAATAGGAATAAAGATTTTTATAAAACGGACTTCCCTGGAACGAGGTATAAAGCTTGGAAATAATCACATTTCGCTTCTTCGAGCCCCACAAAAAATTCAATGTATAGTAGAAGTTAAAATGTGCTCTTTTAACAATATATAATGATTTTTGTTGAGTATAAGCTCCTCTGAGAACCAATAATAAGCCATACCTTTTTTAGCTCTTGCGATACGTGTTTATTTAAAATAAACCCTTATTCAATTCTTGAAGGAAGCATAAATAAAACTAGAAGCAATAAAAAACTATACGATACCGTTAAGAATTGAATAAAGTCTTTCTGAGGGGTGAAAATAACAATTTCTCTCAAATTACGTGTTATTTTCAACAAATTAATACTTTCTCACTATTAACTAATTTATAAAAGCTAAATCTCACAACAAAGTACATGGTTTAAGACTCTAGAGTTTAGAGCGTATATTCATTATTTCTGTATTGTTTGGTCTCCTATAAAGACTCTACAATATGACTTGAAAGAATCAACTTTTTGTCAAAATTGAGAAATTTCCGTTATATCAAATATTTATTCGCAAATCAAATATTTTTTGTTATACACAGTACTATAGTATAGCGAAAAATTTGAAATATCAGTTTATTAATTTTTAAATCGAAATAACCTGGATAACATAGAATTAGCCCAATAAAACATTTGATAATTACGCTAAAACTTCAGGAGCGCGAATCGAGTCCCAAAAACCCAAGTGAGGAACGCCACACTTGTTTTTCGTCGCATATGGTGGCCCATGATGGCTCAATCAACTTGGCCACTGGGAAATAGTAAGGCATATAGGCAAATTTTTGCTAAAAAGAGAGAATATCTTTACTTTCCGAGAGCACATTTTGGCAAATAATATGCACGATTTTTGTTTAGTTTTTGAACAGAAATAAAATGGTTATTAGGAAATCTATGGGAGATACTACGGCCTAAATTGGTTTGTCTACGAGATCAGTATTGTTGTGGGTAATCTTTTCACCCTTGAGCATATTAGTGTTTTCTCTTTTTTTCAAGAGTATAATCTGCTACATTGTCCTGCCAGGACATTTTCTCTTTTCTAAGAACACCAACCACTGGGCCGGATGGCCCAGTGGCTTACAATTCTTTCTATAATACATTTATTAATCAATCAAATATTCGTTTATGTTAAAATCGAGGTCTTGGGAGATTTTTGCAACAAAGTCATGACTAAAATTTATTTTAAATTTGAGTTTTGGGTTCAACAAGTCCGAGTTTGGGTTTGTAGTGTAGCCCAAAGTTTTAAGTATCAAGTTCAAGGAGACCAAGTTTGAAAACTGTGTGTAAAAGTCCAAGTTCAAAATAGCATTGGTATCATTGTAGCTCCGGATGCTGGCTGAAGGTGTGAAGAAGCTGCTGTCTAAAAGCAATGGTCCTTTAGAGTTCAATAGGCCATTTTCAGAGCCACTGATATTGCTATAGATGGTATGCAATATAGCCAACATACGTTCCAATTCAAATGCGTTAGGGTTGAGAAGCCTGGAGTTTATCAATTTTTTGTTTTTAATGGATGACTGAAGACGTTTCATATAGAGCTTACGGGTGCTGATTGACTTTAATTTGGAGAATACAACAAAGTCGTGTTTTGGGCTGACGAAAGACGCCAAATAGGCAGAGCATAGAATGAGTTTAGAGAAAAGAGGAAGATCCATATGGTTGTTAGAGACTGTCGTAGGTTTGTAGCTGTTTTCCATATTGTCGCCGTAGACAAACAGGTCTTTTGTCATAAGTTCACTTCTGAATAAATGCTGGTTTTCTTTATAAAGTTTGAGAAAGTCATTGTAAGAGTGCGATTTGTCAATAAAGATTTTCCTGGTGAAAACAGGCCATATTCTGGTAAGACATTCTACAAGAAGAGAAATATTGGCACCAGTGAAAGAATAGAAAGAGTCCATCACCAATTTAACGTAGTCTTGCCAGAACTTTTGCTGTGCTTTTGACAATTCACCAGCATCTTCTGAAAACCTACAATGGGTGCGGACCAAGTACTGGGACGTGAGAGAATCAGTCAAAATACGAAACACCTCGTCCTGTTTGTAGCTCTGGAAAAACACTGTGGGCAACGACTGTATGGTGAGCTCGCTTAAGCCATGATCATACAGCAAGTTGAAGGTATCCAACATGTATACGAATGTGAAATGTCTATTTACAAGACTCAGAACTTCTTGTATCTTGTTGAGTCCTACGATCAAGTGAAATAAGTTCCCAAAGTCAGCTAGACAATTGAGGTTTTCAAGAACTAAATAAATAAAGCTGTCTTTCATGTACTTTTGGACAACTTCTTCCAATTTTATCATGAACTTGTTAGCATTATCACAGTATATATTCTCCACCTTACTTTCCAGCGGCATCACCTGCGAATAAACCGCACCCAATGTCTTGCTGAAAAAGTTTCTTGTCGATATAAAAGCAGAACAATCAACATATACCACGCGAGATCCATTAGACAACTTATTAATAGTAAAATAGTTCTTTAGAACAAACAGCTTTCCGGAATTCACACCATGCAAAATCAACGACTTCAAAAACCACCCAGTCGATATAAAAGAATCCAAAACATCTATCTGCACATCCCTAGCCGGTACTAACCGCTTCAACTGCTCTTGGCCCATTATATTGTACAATTACTTGGTTCTCCTCATAACATTTGCTAGTATAAACTTGCTCCACCCCACCCCCACTTGTCCAGTTATACCCTCCTCTCTCACTAACTTGCAGATATTTAAACATATTGGGTGTGACCCGGCCATACCAGAAGCCCTGCCCGTGGAGTATAAAAGGGGGCGGAAATTTCCTTATTTTACCAAAAATTTTTTTCTTGTCTTGACGAGTAAATTGTATATTAACGAAGTTGCTCTATTCCTGTTTTCATTTCCAACCAATATTTGTTTAAGATTGCCGTTTTTCACATAAGTAACTGTATCTTGTATTTTCAAACAATAGGTGGCAATATACATTAGCAGGATTCCATAGCGTGAGAGCCGTTTTTATTTACTGTACAAATTAGTGGGTTGTATTTAAGCATTAATCAAGTAATATAAACAAGTAAAAGTTGAGGGACAAGAAAGAAAATTAAGCGAATATGTCAGTACTGGAAGCGTTTGACCAAATCTTGAATGAGATTGGCAACTTGAAAGCACCAGGTGTATCTGGTTCTCGTATCAAAAAATTGACTGAGATTGCCATTCAGAACATTAGTGTATGTATTAGAAATTGTATGAATAACGAATGTGTGGATACTAACCAATGGTCTTTCACATTGGTTCGTTGTCTTGCTTGTTCTGCCCACACTGTTGGTAGGCAAAGCACTTCAAACTGATGAGTGACTGTAATATAGATTGAATCGGAACTAGTCGGTAAAATTGTGAATTTCTGTAATAGCATCCCGGCTTCCCACAAATTAGGTGGTCTTTATATCATTGATTCTGTTTCCAGAGGGTTCCAGAGCGAGGCGCGTAAGGTAGACAACCAACGTATTAACTATGACAATTTGGAAGCCATGTCGATCAAGGAGGGCTCGTATTTGTCAGGTCTTTTGAGTTTGAATAACAGTATCGAACATGTGTTGGATACTTGTTTGAGCTCGGTTGAAGACAACAGCCAAAAGGAGAAAATCCGTAAGTTAGTAGAAATCTGGGCCAAAGCCGGCACCTTTGATAAGAAGGCTTTGCAAGCCATTCGTAATAAGTATTTTGCTGACAGTTTTGTCAGTTCTTCCTCTGCTTCTTTCTCTGGTGGTTCATCTGCTTTGGCTGCTGCTGCTCCTTCGTCTGCTCCAGCTAACAACGATGCTTCTTCGATTTTAAAGTCGTTGGCGTCGTTAGCAGGCCCTGCTCCAGCAGCCAATGATTCTAATCTGCATCATGGACTGCCTCCAGCACCGTCTGTCCCTCAAGGCGGTGCTGGTGCTGGGGGAATGCCTTTTTCCTTGCCCAACTTGAACAATGGACAAGCAACGCCAGATCCTAATGCGATTTTCCAGATGTTGCAGCAAATGCAAAAAGCAAACCAGAACCAGAACCAGAACCAGAGCCAGGATTATCAACAGTCGTATTCTCAAGGCGACCACAACTACCGTGGAAGCAGAGACAACTACAACCAGTATGACAATGGGTATTCGCAAGGCGGCTACGATAATGGCTATGATAACGGCTATGGCGGCTATGACAACGGTCGTGGCCGTTATAATAACCTGTACTCCCAACAGGACATGTATAATCAGTACAATCGCCGGGGAAGACGCGGAGGAAGAAACAGTAGATCGAGATCTCCTGGTAGAAACTATGGTAATTACGGAGAAAGAGATTACTATGATAGAAGACACAGCAATAACAGACAGCAGAAAGTCAACACTGCTGAGTCTGCATTGCTTAATCCTGGCGAGAAAAACACCCCGGGAACCCCTCATTTTAGAGTCAAAAACGTGTCCCATGACAACAACTTGCCTGCGGGCTCCATCAAGGTCCTCAGTAGAACTTTGTTTATCGGTGGAATCACCAACAACATGGACGAGCTTGGCTTGGCCTCCATCTTGAGACCATTCGCTGAAGTGCAGAGTGTCATTTTGAACGTCCCTAAGAAACACGCCTTTGTCAAAGTGTATTCTCGTGATGAAGCTGTAAATGTCATTTCGTCGTTCAACAAAGACGGCCAGTACAACTTGCGCTTGAGATGGGGCGTTGGTTTTGGTCCAAGAGACTGCTGCGACTATCAACACGGTATCAGCATCATTCCAATTGCTCGTTTGACCGAGGCTGACAAAAGATGGATTGTCAGTGCCGAATGGGGTGGAACTGGCGGTGCTCCATTATCTCCAGGCTTAGTCATTGATGAACCAGACATTGAGATTGGTAAAGGTGTTTCTTCTAAAGCCATTTCCAAGAAAATGCCCACCGATGGTTCGAGAAACGGTCCAAAATCCACCAAACCGGGTGAACCAGATGACATTTACACTGATCCTTTGAGTCAACCCCAATCTGCAATCCCTACAATGAGTAAAGAGGCTAACCCATTGGCTAACCTTTTCGCTGCAAGCAATAGTAATTCCATTCCTCATGGCCAATCACCTGCCAACAATAATGCTAACAGCAACTCTCCTCCTCCTGCTAACAGTGCCGCAGCTGTTGCTGCTTTATTGGGTTCCATTCCTGGCTTGTCCAACAACCCTGGTTTGAGTGCCTTGTTGCAACAAAGTGCTAACAATAATAATAACGGCAACAACAATAATTGAGTTTTCTTTTGTCTTATGACCTTCTTTTTTTTTCTTCTATTCTTTTTTTTCTATTCTTTTTTTTCTTCTATTCTTTTTTTTCTTCTATTCTTTTTTTCCTTCTATTCTTTTTTTCTTATCCATGTCCTTTTATATTTTTTGTTACCAAAATACTTCAAAATCATTTAGCTTATATGTATTATTGGTCCTTTAGTATGCCCAGATTAAACCTTATATGTTTTGTAGTGAAAAATCTGTTAAGTAATGTTAGTTTATGCCAAATTATGTGTTGATATGTTATAATGTGCTGAAATAATTCAACATTATATGCGACTCTCATAATACTGTTGCATATTTCAGCATATTTCAGAATTTGATTGCGAAGAATATGCCCAACTCCTAAATAATCAGTATATGTGTATCTATACCAGTAGCCATAGAGATTTTTAGCTCCAAAGCAAAAAACAACTTTTACCCGACAACCAAAATCTCAGAGAGATTTAGGCTGGCCTGATAGTTGAGTATAGACGTTACAATATTGTTTTATTCGCGTTTTGAATTCTCAGTTATTGAACTGCTGTATTGTAGACTTTGTATATAAAGATTCGTCTTTACCTAATGTACAGTAAAATGTAGGATAAGTGAATATTTTGAACCATTGGCTAAATAAGCATATCATTCGCTGTTTTAAACTTGCTTGTTGCGCAAAATACCAAATGATATGCTTTTCATGACTTATGGATAATTTCAAATCGAAAAAATGAAAGGAAATGGAAAGGAGAAATGCAAAAAAACATATTTCACTATACGGAACAAAATACTGCGCTACAACCATACTAATGACGACAACAAGCAAGTTAATGATTAGATCATCTAGACAATTATAAACGTAGCAAGTAATTTTTGATAAAAAAACAAATAAAAATGTAAGAGGATTATGTAGGAATGTAAAAGAGAAACAGACGAATGTTCAGAAGCAGCAATAGCAAACTGAGTGGGTAAAAACCATAGACAACTGAGAAAAATGACAAACATTCGATATAATATAGATGAGTTTTAACAGATGACACGAGGGAAAGGAATGAAGAAAATATAGTATAAGATAAAACAAAAATACTTTGGAATGATTTTTGAGGATCCTAATCATAATTGTAATAGCAATGCAAATAGTAGCGAGAGAAGCTTAGAAAATCTTTCTAGGAGAAAAAGTTGTTAACTTTGTTTAAGGTTTGGAGATTACCTTCGTGTTCCAAGGTACTTTTAATGTTATTGATTTGGACTTCCAAGCCGTATAATTCGCAGTAAAACTTTAAGAACTCGTCCATGTAGCATTTCAATTTCCACCAATTCAAAACAATGGTTTTTTCAGCCAAATTGTACGAAGCGGCACTTGAAGCCTTGGGGTGCAACCATTGGGAGCCAGCTAAATTTGGCATGTTAGAAATTCCATCCATATTGGTATTCGGTTTCAAGGTGTTTGGGTTATGCTTTTTGGGGGATTTGATGGCCTGGGACAAGACTATATGGTTGATGATTTTGTCAAACACAAGGTTGATTACTAGAAGGTTCAATTTGATGGAGTTTTCTGAAAATTGAAGGAGAATACCATTGACGATAAACTTTACAAAACCCAGCAAAATGCATCTGTTCAAGGAATTGAGTTTACTGGAGACAATGGTAGTTAGGCCCATGTTTTTCAAAATTTCCTCCTCGTGAGGCGAAAATTGGGAGTAATGAGACTCCCGGGCGGATTTAGTTTTGTTTTCCTTATCGCTGTCAAAAGGGCTTTGTTGGTTCTGGTTGAAAGAGACTGTACAGGAGTGGATTTTCTTTAGTAAACCAGGCCAAGACTTTGAAACTATGGTTTCCCATTTTGTCCGGTCCTCAGGAGAATCTATTTCGGCGTACACCAAATTTAAAACAGGGGAATTCAGCTTGGTCATGTCTTCTGCTGAAGATAGCAAATCCCAGTCTTTTTCAAGACCTACAATATTGTTCTTATCGCTAAGAAACTTGCCCACAGAGACAGCAAGCTGGCTAGCGTTTACAAGCCTGTTGAGAATCTGGACAAAGATACAGGAATATTGGATTCTGGTCTCATTGATGTCGTCCTCGGGTCTTTCAGACACGTCTGAATAGGAGAGGGTTTCTTTGAAACAAGCCAGATATCTCAGAGAAAAGTTCTTAAGATTCCGTAAATACAAGTCGTCAACGCCATGAACGCCTAAAGAAGACAAGCAAGTGAGACTATGAAAATAAACTAGCAAGTCAAACACAACGGAGCCAGTATTGTTCTGCTCTATCATAAGCTGTACAAAGTTTTGATGGTCGCCCTTCAATAGCAATGCTCTGAAGCTTTTGACAAGCTTGTTTTTGCCCAAGAGGGACTTGTATTTTTGCGACGCTGAAAGACTGACCATGGATGTGTCCAACGGAGTGAAATCTATGGGGAAATACAATGCCAGATTAATGGTGGACAAATAAGGGGTAAGGTTAGCATCTAGTTTCACCCGTTTATGCTGTCTTGCCTCCTCCTCGTTATTAGTGTGGAAACCGTTGGCAGGAAGCTGCACTAGAGTCTTTTGGATCTTCAAAGCTGAAGGAGGCGCCGATATCAATGACAAGGCATCAGCATCGCTGGAAAGACTCGCAGAGAGCCCATCGGCAGCTGACACGTTGCTGAGTTTGTCCAACATCAGCTTCACTAAAGGCTTAAACTTGATTCCTATATAGTGGTACTTGGAATTGCCTCTGGTGCCTAGCCGTTTTGTCTGGATATTGGGCCAACAAACCCTGACTAGCTTGCCTAAAGCACTCTGGCCCAAAGGAGGCACGCTGCAAACACGGCAGAAATAACTGTAGCAGTTGTATACTGATGCTCTGGCAATGGCAGCAAAAGGTTCAGTGCCAGGAACATGTTTGAACTCTGCTGTTTCGGCAATGTCAAGCAAACATCTGATAGCAAAAGCGGTTTTTGAGCGTTCCTTTGCAACCAACTCCTTCTGGCTGATGTTGGTGGGCATCACCTTATTGTCTATAATGTTGAGTCGTTGAGCAAACTCCTTCAACGACACGTTTTCAGCTATGGATGTTTTGGCCTGAACAAGCAACTTTTCGTCGTTAGCCCTTGTATTTTGCGCTGGTTTGCAGGCCGGCTGGCTGTCTGGTGCAGAGAAATGGCGTGTCTCCTCAGAAATCGGAGTGGACGTCTTGGGATGATCTTCCATTTTCAAAGAGGTATTACTGACGGATCTGGCTCCACTTAGGGGTCTTTTCAAGGGTGTCACTGGAATAGGCAATTTCTGAGGAAACGAATTGAAATTATGTTTCCCCTCAATGAGAGGATGACAATAATATTGTCCTTCTGGCTGATTGATCTCAGATAATAATATAATCGAATTGTTAGCAGTAGACATGTTTGATTGATACAACAGCATCTCATCATTAGAAGTGTTCATTGTGCTTCTGTTGTTAAGAGAATATCCAGACATATCGTTGGTAGAACTGGTAGTATCTAGCGAGTTTTCAGGATTGGGTTGGTTAGAATTTCCTACGGGTGTCTGTACAGCTGATTGATTTAAAGATTGGCCTGTAGTTTGTTGGTCTAAAGATTGGCCAGTAGTTTGTTGATTTGAAGATTGACTACCAGCTTGTTGGTTTAAAGCTTGATTACTGGTTGCCTGATTTAAAGATTGATGAACAGGATGATTCATTAATTGATCACTACTTTGTTGATTCATTAACTGACCACCACTTTGTTGATTCAAAGGTTGCCCATTACTGTGCTGGTTCACAGACTGAGAAAACCCAGAATGTGTCCAGCCAGACGGAACCATCTCCTCATATTCATTTTTCACCAATGCTTCAGGAAATACTTGAAACGATTCGTTTCTTTGCAATCGAGTTTTTTCATTTCCAAATCCGGCCAGATTTATCACAAATCCGGCCTCGTCTGTATGTCCATTCATCAACATGCCGTAATTCTGGCCGTCCACCATTACTTGTGGCCCCATCTTGTCACTAGGGGAATACCAAATTCCAGCGTTTCCATTGCTCAATCCAGCCTGCGAGCTCACCTGCGACAACTGCTGAAACCTCTGCTGGACAAAGTTGTTGGCAACACTGTGCGGACGCCTGTTGTTTCCCACATTCATGTTTTGATTCATATCATAGGAATTGGAGTCCATGGCATACTATGGAAAAGTTTTTTTTTTTTTTTTTTTTTTTTTTTTTTTACTTTTGAAATTTTTTTGCTATATTTTCTCAAGGTTTCTGGGTTGCTAAAGTCTCAAAAGCACAGCGAATGAATCAGAAACAAACTACAGGTCGCTGACAAGCCTTTGCCTGTGTAATGTATTGATTAAAGTGATGGTGGTAGCGTGAAAAATTGATCTATTCTAGATATCGCAAGGCCATCAGCTTGAGCAAGTTGAAAAATAAATAATCTCAATAGAACATGCACCAATCAAAAGCGTTTGCTGAAACCACCTCAGCTCTATTTTGCCTTCAAAGTACCTGTCCTAACGAAAAACAATCAACTTTTGCTTATTGCAACTGCTGGAAATTCAGGATGACAACAACAGAGAAACCATTAAAAAAACATGTCTAGTAATAATAAGGACGTGCTTGGTGGGTGGGCAGTGCGTATTATTGCATGGAAATGCATTGGGGGTGTAGGGGTGTGCGTGTTGGTGCATGTGGCGGCGTGATCTGTGCATGGTTATCATCAACATGTAGTGGTAGTAATAAGTTGGAGGGTATATATATATATATACTGTATGGTAATAGGAAACTATTATAGCGCACTGTTTATTTATAAACATGGTGTTTGTATGGACCAAGTGAATGTAATCTGTATATGTGGATTATGGATAGAGATCATGTTTGAAGGGCAAAAAATATGGTTCTTTAAAGGATACCATTACAATGAAAAGTCTTTTATATGATGGTGTCGATTCAAAATTCTTTGTAAATCCTTAATTATGAACTCTTTGCACTTTGTTACTCTTAATTTTGGGAGGTTGGGAAGCGTTATTTTACTACGGTTTAGGTTTTGCCAAATGCCATGCAGACCGGTGTGGTTTCTCTTCATTGCATCAGCCGTCAAATGGTCTTAATGAAGTAATAATGGCTTGTCACTCAGAGTTTGTAGCTAAATACGTAACTGTGTATTCATATACTAAAAAAGCATTAGTAGCAAAGGTTGCACGGCCACGGCGTATTAGGCGGAATGAGTACGCGGCAATAGGATATCCATGATTTCAAGTATATTGTGAGGAACTAGCCAAGTGAAATCAAGCACTCTTGGCGGGCTCTAGTATCTTATGGATATGCCAAGATGCCAAATATTAATGGTTGTTTTTGAGTATTTGAGTAGAACTGTTTGTTTTGGATATGTGATATGAAGAATGAGCTGTGATGTTACAGCATGTTCTGGACTCTTTTATAGGACAATCTGATGTGGAGTAACCATGTTGAGTTGAAATTCCAAACTATGGCGTTCTGGTCTCCATGGTGCTAGTGAAAATTTGGTGCCTTGCACTAAAAATAAATTACAACCAAAAACCATCATGGATTATTGTATAAATTGAGGCTGTCTTCTTCCAAGAAATATGTCTGGGCATTATGTTTTAGACATCAACAAACAATACAAATACATTGTTTTGAACAATTCAATATGCAATTCTCATCCTCGGTATACGTTTCTATTCTTGCTGCTCTTTCTTCGTTGACTGCTGCTGCTCCAGTTGAGAAGAGAAGTCAAAAGGCTCCTTTGCAGCTCAATTTCGATGTTGTCAGACACTCAGACGAGTCCCTTGTTGCCAAAAGTGGCAGAAACATTAGAAAAGCCGTCAAAGGAAGTCTCAATTTGCAATTGAGTAATCAATACACTCAATATATTGCTGATTTCAAAATCGGTACGCCAGGCCAAGCTATCAGAATCGATGTTGATACTGGTTCTTCTGACTTGTGGGTTCCTGCTAACGGCACCGAGTCTGAATATGGCACTTTCGACAAGGCCGAGTCCAGCACTTATCATAAAGTGAAGGATGGTTTCGCTATTGGTTACGGGGACAAAACATATGCCAAAGGCGAATGGGCAACTGATGACATGGAAATCTCTGGCACCAAGATCACCAATGTTCTGTTTGCAGTGGCCACCAACCAAACTGCTGGAAGAGCTCTTGTTGGTATTGGTTTCAAAGGAAATGAAGCTTCAAACTGGGGAAAAAACGCCTTTACTTATGACAATTTCCCAGTGGCTTTGAAAAATCAAGGTGTTATTGACAGAACTGCCTATTCCTTATATTTGAATTCCATCGATGCCAGTGGAGGATCAGTCTTGTTTGGCGCTATTGATAAGGCTAAATACGAAGGAGAGTTAACCACTCTTGATTTGATCAACATTGATGACGAAGGCAATAAAGTCGATGAACCTGTCGCTTTCTTTGTCAACTTGGACACCATCACTAATGACAATTCATCCTTTACAAACGCTTCTTATCCAGCATTGTTGGACTCCGGTACTACTTTGATTTACACTCCAACCCCGGTTTACAACAGTATTGCTGCTAAATACGGCACTTACAACTCTGAAGTTGGCGGTAACATCATTCCTTGTGATGCTACTGGATCCCCATTCAAATTCGGTTTTGCCAACAAAACTATCACTGTTCCATTCAGCGACACATTGTTTAAGCTCACTGACGACTCTAATAACCCTTATATTGTTGACGGCAAAGAACAATGTCTCGTTGGTTTTTTGGATTCTGGTAGTGACACCTACATTCTCGGTGACGGTTTCTTGAGATCCTCTTATGTGTATTATGATTTGGACGAGAAAAACGTTGGAATTGCTCAAGTCAAATACACTAACGAGACTGATATTGTCATTGTTTAATGGAATATTTGATACCTTTCTTGGCTGGCTCTTAAGAAAGGTTTCGACTTTTACTTCTTTGTTTTGTTGATTATTACAAACTATATTTGTTGGATATTTTAATTTGTTTTCAAATACACGTCTCAATAATTTCTAATTTTGAAAATGCTTTTTTAATACTTCTGTGAAGGTCAGTTTCTCAACACTATTGCTCTTTATAGAAATTTGTAGTGGTATAGTAAGTTTGGGGATAAACTTTTATGAATACTAAATAACAGCCTTAGCACACATCTAATAAGATTTTACTGCAAAATAACGATTTTATCAATTTTCCTCGACATGAATTCTTCAGCATTTGTAGACCTGAGTTTTCAAAAAGATATTGGTAAGACATGAAGCTTTAGTGATATTCCGTAACCAGTGTATTGTCCTTGTAATGATGATGCCAACATGCTTAGAATAGTGGGAGAGCAAGTGATTGAAAAGGTTGCAAAAGGGTTTTAAAGGTGATAGTGATGAGATGACATTTGCTTCAACCAACTGTAAGCATACAAAACAAGACAGTAAGCGTTTGATGTAATGTGTATTGCTAATAGATACACTATGTAAAGGGCTACATAGAACAGATAAATTGATGTTCATGCCATACTTGCTGTATAAAATGACCTTTGATGGTGTTAGGCTACAGTAATGTTACATTCCAAGATCATTATTATCATAATGGCGGCAGCATTTCTTAAAAAATCATTTATTGAGGAGTCAAGAAGTTTACTATTGTCGCCGTGCTTGCCTGGTTCTATTGAAATAGGCATACTTTGGCACTTTTATAGGAAACCGCTTAGCAAGATTACAAGCAGTAGTTTAAAACTCATGCAAACAAGACAACAACTAGCCAATTCTAAAGAATAGTTAATCTTTTGTTTATACTGTAAAAGCATAATTACGAGTCATTTAGTATGTTTCTCCCGCTGGTTTTGCCAATTCGTCATATATACGCAATACATTAACATGAGCCACGGAGAGAATGTTTCTATTATTCACTGAGATGTTCGGTTAAGAATAACCGAAAATAAAGCCATGTTCAAGCTGTATATAGCAGATGTAGACAATATTTGAGTATGCCTAAAAGCCCGATCGCACTAAGGAAAATTGAAAATTTTGAACTCAGTATATAGCTGTTACCAAGGAGCTATACACAATGAAGGATGCCGGCAGGTTTCTACTTGAACTTACCTATCTTTATGTCAAGGAGCTGACAACACCTCGGCTTAGAGGCGCGTATGTGTTGGGCGATGCTGGGAGGGCTGAGAGTATGAAGGAGCGCAAGTATTTCCAGTATGATATAGGCAAGAAAACCGACTATCTAATGTATTATTATTTCCAAGACGGTTGGAATGTGATATTTGCCTCCGACCAGTTGCAGGTGTTGTTTATCTTCTCGTTTGTTGAGATTGATTCGTATTCGTTGTTGCAACAGTTGTTGAAAACGGGCGTTTTCAGCCAGTTGGAGAGCATCGTCAAGTTGAGCAAAACAAGTGGGAATATAGTGGTGAAGATTTTCAATATGACCAGATTGTACTCTTCCAAAGAATGTGGCTCTTTCAAGTTGAGCAGCTTCTTCTTGAAGGTTATTTTTTACCTTATCAATGACGGTCTTCCCTTTGTATCTATGCTAGATGTGAATCGAATCAAAATCCGTCTCCAAAGTCTACAAGTCAATAAAATCTTGCAAATCCAAAATTACACCAAAATGTCGATTCACAAAGAGAAAAATAGCAAAGTTAAGAGCTATTTCATTGATGAATCCTGGACACACCAACCTTTGAACGACCCTGTTTGTTTCTGTATTCTTTCTATCCAACTCCCGCTCTACAAAGCCTCTTTACGCCAAGTGCCTCGTATTGAAACACGTCTTGTTATGGACAAGGACAAACTTCCCGCCCAATCCGTTATTTTGTATGTCTCATCTTTGGATCATCAAAACTTCCTCAGAACTTATGGCCTTTTCATCAAAAACAAAGGCTATAATGGGGCTCTAGGGAAAAGACTTGGAGCTGTTAGCAGTTTGTTCAAAGAAATTGCCCGAAAAAAATCAATTCAAGGCGAGCAAATCGAAAAAGATTTACAGAAGAATTCAATCTTCAGCTTTTTTAACTATCTTTGTTCCCCTCCTACTGGCGACAAAGTGCTCAAATTCATGGAAAAACACTGTGTTCCGACTTCTGTCCATCCTTTGCTATTATTAAAAGGACCACAATACGAAATCAAATCAGGCGAAAGAGTGAAAACTTTTGAAGAACCGACAAAATCAGCTATTAATCCTCAGGAAGAAGAAGAAGAAGAAGATCTAAAATTACAGACCGAGAGAATTGGCGAAATTGATGGCTTGCTAGATATCATAAATACAGGTGGCGTGGGTTTTTTGAAAAAGGGACAACGAAATATGAGGGTGGAAAATGCTAAACTTTGTAAAGGGGAAAATGATGATAAGGTTGATAAAAATGCTACGAGTGGTAAAATAGTTTTTGATATTAAAAGTTCCACCAATGATGGTGCTACTAAAGCCGCTAAAACTACCAATACTACCAATACTACCAATACTACCAATACTACCAATACTACCAATACTACCAATACTACCAATACTACCAATACTACCAATACTACCAATACTACCAATACTACCAATACTACCAATACTACCAATACTACCAATACTACCAATACTACCAATACTACCAATACTACCAATACTACCAATACTACCAATACTACCAATACTACCAATACTATCAATACTATCAATACTAATGATGCTAATGATGCTAATGATGCTAATAATGCTAATGATGCTAATGATGCTAATAATGCTGAAAACTCCTGTGATATTAACAGTGTGAATAGCAAAAACAGTATAAATACCCCTACTAATACTAGTACTACTAAAGATATTATTAATACTAATAAGACTGCTAATACTAAGAAGACTGCTAATACCAAGAAGACTGCTAATACCAAGAAGACTGCTAATACCAAGAAGACTGCTAATACTAATAAGATTGCTGATACTGTCAGTACTACTAACACTACTTTGAGCGTTAATATTGAAACTTTTGCTAATAATGCTACAAATATCAGTAATACTGGTGCAACTGATAGCGCTACTCGTATTAATAGTACTGATAATACTGATAATGTCACTCGTACTAATACTAATGTTGACAGTATTACTAGTAGTACTAGCGCTAAAACTGGGTATTCCAAAATTAATAATATTACCGAAAATACCGGTAACACTCATAATGCTAAGAGTAGTAGTACTTTTAATAAAAGTATTACAAATGCTGATAAAGAGCCAAATTCCAACGAGAATTCTGCTGAGAATTCAAGCGCTAATAAGAAGTCAAATTCTGTTGAGGATTTAGACGCTAATAAGAATCCAAATTCTGATGAGTATTTAAACGCTAGTAATTCAACTTTCAACTATAATCCGGTTTCCAACGAAAATCCAGTTTCCAACGAAAATCCAGTTTCCAACGAAAATCCAATTTCTTACAAAGAATCTGCTGCCGAGTTTTTGCGTAGCATACCAGTTGACCATGTTATTAAGCAAGATTCCGGTCCCGTCAAACCACTGAATTACAATGACAGTGATGATAGTTTAGTTCTTATTGAATTAGATAGTGATGGTGAGGAAAAGCAAAATGATATGATAAACTATCCAGTACCAAATACAGCAAGTGATTCAGCATCTCAAAATCTATCAAATGGTGACCAGAAGTCTGAAAACAGTACTGGTACTAAAAGACAGCTAGACAATGCTTCTGTATCTACAAGCAAACGACCACATGTTGATCTTTCAAATAACAAGCAAGATTATCTGTATGAAGATGATGATAGTGGTGATGATAGTGACATTATAGAAGTGGAAGAACCTGATGTGTTGCAATACATGTTTTTAGAACGTTCTCCAAGTGCTAAAGACAATTCACCAAAGCATACACCTACTATACGGGGGTCCATAACAAGGCAAAAGAATGATTTTTCCAATAATCAAGCTTCCCAAACTGTATCAAATGCAAACAATCAAGTATCCGAAACTGTATCAAATACAAATAATCAAACTACTCTAGAGAATGAAACCATGACAGAACCTCAAAATTCTTTTTACTTCACAGATGATTATTCTAACATTTCACCAATTATGGCGGGGAATCCTGAACTTACAATCTATAACCCACCGCCAATTGAATCTTTTAACTTGGTGAATGAGTTGGCTGAGGAAGACAAGTTTCTTAGTGAAGCATTAAAACTTGACCCAGAGTCGATTGTGTTGAGAGAACTTTCTCGTGCGAAAAACATGACTGAATTTAACTCGATTCTAGCAAAAAACAAGGCCAAAGTCTCATCACAAAGTCCTTTGGTGCTGTTTCTAGACTTTTTGGTTTTTACAGGCCACTCAGGTGTGTTAGCCAAAGCTTCTAAACACAATATTTCCCAGTGGACTTTAGCCAAGGAACAAATTATGCAACGGATTGAAATTGCAAAGAAAGAACGTCTCAATTTGGAAGAAAAAGGTCACAAGTTGCTACGCAAATTGGCACTTAATCATGCCAAAGACATGGAACATTTGAAAACAGAAAAGATCCGTGAGGAGCTTCTTCTGAATATGTCAATTAACAAGTTGGAGACTGCAATTGAACAAGAAAAAGCAAAGATTGAACGGTTGCTGTTGCAGAAAATAATGAGGGAACTTCAGAGGAAGAATTGAATATTATATGTATAGTGGCTTGGCCACTAGGCCATTTGGCTCAGTGGTCAGAGCTCTCGGAGAAGAGAAAAACAAGACCTAACAGGAACATGGGTGAGCCAACTATGATCAAAAGGACATGATTGGGCTTTACTGGGTCCCCTTGACATAGCGCGTATATACGAAACTGATATGTACTGGGCTTGAAATATATGATTTTATTATCATTATCATTATTATTATTGCATAGTGGCTTTGTAGAAATTTTAATATATACGGTTTGCGGAGTAATCCCTTGTCTTGTGAATTGGTGCAATCACAACTAGAGGTGGACCATAGTTTGGTATTGAGTCTTCGTGAGTCAATTAACTTAATCTTTCTATTTGTTGAGATTAGTATCCTCGTGAATTCGAACTGAAATGTATCTTCAGGATAACTTTACCATTGTATCTTTGAAACGTGATATTTATAAAAGTAAGAGTTTGTTGAGATTCCAGTTGTAATAAAGTGGAACTACTAAAGAATGCATTTTGCAAATGTGTTACCCATTATGTAAAAAACCACACTACAATTTAGAGAAAGTCTCATATATAACGAATATAATCTCATATTTCGAGCCTTGTATATATACGCACAATACTAGAAGCTCGCCAAAAACTCAGTGGAAAAAAGCCAATATAACTTGCCTTGTTCCGTAACAAAAAAACTTTCATATTCATATACTTGAGCATTTGATGAGTTGGAAAGTAAGCGCTGGATTATGGCTAGGCCATCTTTTAGACAGTTGCACACGCATGTTTCAAGTTCGATTGTAAATGAGTAAATCAAAATAAAGGGTAGAATAGGATAAATGAAGAATAAACAAAAGTATTTAGGTTTTCTTTTAGTTATATTATAACTATTTTATAATTAAAATAATAGTAGTGATATCAATTCATTATTTGACGCCCAGCATACGTCAGTGATGTATACGATATCTATTATACCAATAGCAATAAATTACAATACAACAACTAATAAATTACAATAATTGAAAAAATACAACAAATAATAAATTACAATAATTAAAAAAATACAATAACTAATAAATAATTAAAAAATATAATAACTAGTAAATAATTAAAAAATTATAACACACATATTTTAAACAAACCACCCTATATTTTTCAACCGCAATATTCAAGACCATAATTCCTTGTCGACTTTCCTCTTTTAGCACTCTCCGTTCATCCATTGCGCAATCGAATAAATAAAGCGGAGATTACATTATATTCTTTCTCGCAAAACATCAAAGAGTACCAAAAAATGTCGTTCATAGTGTCAGGTAAACGGTCCGGGGGACAATTATTCAGAACTGCAGGTGTTGGTTTGCATAGAACCATGGTAACTGCCAAAGCAATTGTTTATTCTAGATATGGGGTACCTGCTGAAGAGGTGAAGGTCCATTCTTATACAATTGAGTCTCCTAGCACTGACAATGTGATTCTCAAGACATTGGCTCATCCTATCAATCCTTCGGACATCAATCAGATTGAAGGGGTTTATCCGTCCAAGCCGGAGTTCTCTACGGTATTAGGAACCACTGAACCCAGCGCTGTGGCTGGAAACGAAGGATTATCAAAGGTTGTGGAGGTTGGGCCTGATGTCAAGAACTTGAAGGTCGGAGATTGGGTTATACCAAACTTTCCAAACTACGGGACTTGGAGAACTCATTCTGTAGGAGAGGAAAGTGCCTACACCAAGATTGACAATCCTAAAGGCAATTTGTCGCTTAATGCTGTAGCTTGTATGTCTGTAAACACCTGTACTGCCTATGAATTGCTTACCACCATCACCAAACTTGAGCCTGGCGATTGGTTCATTCAAAACGGCGGCAACTCCTCAGTGGGCCGCTTTGCTATCCAAATAGGTAAGTTGTTAGGCTACAAATCCATCAGTGTGGTAAGAGATCGTCCAGAAATTGAACAACTCAAGAAGGAATTGAAAGATTTGGGTGCCACCCATGTTATCACCGAAGAAGAAAACAGCAGCAAAGAATTTGGTAAAACTATCAAACAATGGGTGGGCGATAAACCAGTCAAGTTGGCTCTCAATAACGTGGGAGGAAAATCTTCCAGTAACATTGCTAGAAAATTGACAAAAGACGGTTACATTGTCACTTATGGTGGAATGTCTAAACAGCCTGTTACTTTGCCTACTTCACTTCTTATTTTCAAGAATATTACCGCCAAAGGCTACTGGATCACTAAAAATAACTTTGAGAACTTTGAACAAAAACAAGACGTCATCAATAAGGTTCTCAAGTTTTTCCAAGACGGAAAGTTGATTCCTGCTGCTTCTGAGGAAAACACCATCAATGCTGATGTTGCTGAAGATGAGCTTTTGCAGTTTTACAAGAAAGCTTTGGAGAAGAGCAAAAAGAAAAAACAGCTTATCGTTTATAAGGAGTGATTAAACACGTGTAAAATGATACGCAAATATATTGAGTCAATACGATATAATATAAAATGACAATTTGATATATTGTAAAAGCATTTGGTAACTTAGCATGTGGGCCAATATGTGGGTCTTATGTACAATTTTAAACTAATTTTTCATAAAAATATTCTGATTCTTAGCTATGAATGAATTTTACTGGCTGCTTTTATTATCCTGTACGTGATTTCACTTATACCTGCAGAGAATAGATATTATATTATGTTTTTTATATATGGAATAGCCACTGGGCCATTTGGCTCAGTGGTCAGAGCCCTCGGAGAAGAGAAAAACAAGACCTAACAGGAACATGGGTGAGCCAACTATGATCAAAAGGACATGATTGGGCTTTACCAAGTCCCTTAGACATGGCGCGTATATACGAAACTGATATGTACTGGGCTTGAAATATACGTTATTGTTATCTATCAGACTTCAATATACTCCATTATACTCATGTATTAATGTACTCAATTATACTTTATTATACTTTATTATTAATGTACATACTTAATAAGACAATGTATAAAACATATTGAATGTATATAGTATATATATACTATACTTGATAATATTTATTGGTATCTAATAACCTCTATTATTAACTAATAATATTTAGCTAGCACCACTAGCTAATAAAATAATAGTATTAAGTAAAGGTAATTCAGTAGGCCCTTTAAACATTGCGCGTATATACAAAACTGCTATGTACTGGGCTCGAAATATTAGATACTATTATTACAGTCCCAACCACTTACTATTTAGGACTCTTCATTATTGTACTACATATATTACTTTTCATCAAACTTGTCCAAGTACATGCAATAATATCCTCTATACCCAAGTAGTTACTTAGCGATTAGCCCAGACTTTCTGGAAAAGAAATCTAGCGTTCCATGATGCACCATGATGCACCCTCCCACGCATCACCCACGTGCCCGGCCGATTTCTTATCTCTTATCAGGAGCTCCGAGTGGGAATTTTGACGATTTCTGCACCGGCGACTGCGCGAGTGGCCTGGGGCATGCAGTTGCTGTACATGAAGACGCGAGTAGGAGAAAATGCTAATACTGGGGATAAACTCGTGTCAACTTATTGTTGCTGTCTTTTTTGGCCTTGAGGGTTTGAGATAGTTTTTTGATATAATATATAGGATTCCTTTCTGAATTGCATTCCATTCTTTATTTCCGGATTGGGTGTTTGCATAAGCTTTAAGGTTAACGAAAAAATTTCCGTATTGTGCTGACGCACAAGATTTTGGAGACTTGTACCGGGCTATTTAGTTGATTATTTTTCTGTATTTTTTGGATTTCTATTTCTGCATAGTTTTCGGCTTTTAGAGTGACAATGTCCAAGGCTATTGCGTCTAGCAAGGTGGTTATTGAGGGATCTGTGATTCCTGCCACGATTATATATTCTACGGAAAGTGGAAAGATTTTGAAGATTGTCAAGCACAAGATATTGGAATTTTCCGATCCGCTACTCAGATTGTATGGGGTGATCCATCCGAATTATTACCGTAATGTTGCTCCGTATGTCATCATGCCAGGATTGGTAGATGCCCATGTCCATTTGAATGAGCCAGGCAGAACAGAATGGGAAGGGTTTGCCACGGGAACTCAGGCCGCAGCAGCTGGGGGAGTGACGACTGTAATTGATATGCCATTGAATGCGATTCCGCCCACCGTAAACATGGCCAACTTGAACATCAAGCTCAATGCTGCCAAAGGCAAAACCTGGGTGGACGTTGGCTTTTGGGGAGGGTTGGTTCCTACGAATTTGCAGGATCTCTTGCCGTTAATGGACGCAGGAGTACGCGGATTCAAGGGGTTTTTGATTGATTCTGGCGTTGAAGAGTTTCCAGCAATTAGTCCAGAATATATTGGAAAAGCGTTGGAAATCGTCAAAGGCCGTTCCACTGTCATTATGTTCCACGCAGAAATGCTAAAGGAGCAGCATTCGCCTATGATCAGCGGTCTTGATCAATGTTGTGAAGAATACCTTAATTCCATCACTGATGGCATGGCTGTCCAGTCAAACAAACCTTGCCACAATTCAGCTCGTTCGTATCCGCAGAACATGAGCCACAACGATACTTTGGACATTGAAAACTTGGACTTGGGAACTTCCGAAAGTTTTGTCAGCTCTTATGATAGCTCCAAAACGCCTCCTAGCAGATCCACCACTCCCTTGACGTCTGAATCAAGCGTAGACTCGTTGGACACCAAACAGACCAGCACCAATGTCCAAGAAACCCTCACAAAAGAACAGCAGAACGCCTTGGCAAACTCTCCTTTGTTATCGCCGGTAAACCCCGAGTTTGGAGAAGCCGCCCTATTGGCAAAACAACTGCCCATTCTACAGCCAATCGACAGAAACACCACGCCAGACTCCCCGTTATTGCATGCTGCCGAGGTGGACGCCGCCTTGATTGACGTCAACCCAACTTATTACAACGCTTTTCTAGCCTCCAGACCCGACAGCTTTGAAACAACCGCAATAAAGAACATTTTGTATTATTCCTTGCAACACCCCACCGTTCCCATCCATATTGTGCATTTGGCGTCCAAAGACGCGGTGCCGTTGGTCAAATTCGCCCAGGACAACAATTTGCCTGTCACTGCTGAGACTTGCTTCCATTATTTATCGTTGAGCGCCGAGAAAATCCCCCACAAGGGAACCCATTTCAAATGCTGTCCTCCAATTCGCTCGGATCTCAACAGAAGATTGCTCTGGAAAGCTTTGCAGGACGGCATCATCACTTCGGTGGTTTCCGACCATTCTCCGTGTGTTCCAGAGCTAAAGGGCCTAAGCAAAGGCGATTTCTTCAGTGCTTGGGGAGGCATTGCTTCTGTGGGCTTAGGATTGCCTATTCTATACACCGAAGGCTTGAAAATGTCGCCTCCTGTAAAATTAACCGATATTGTCAAGTGGACCTGTGAAAACACCGCCAAACAGGTCGGCTTGTCCAATACCAAAGGCTATCTTCGTCCAGGCTACGACGCCGATTTCGCAATCTTCGACCCTAAAGTCAAATACAAGCTAAACAACAAAGATTTGTATTTCAAAAATAAATTGACCGCCTATAACGGTTTCCAAATGGTCGGCAAAGTCGTCGAAACCATCGTTAGAGGCCAAAGCGTTTTCGTCATTGGCAGAGGCCATAGTGAACACGCTTTGGGTAAATTGCTTTTAGAAACTAGAACTTTTTGACTTTTTTGGGGGCATTTTTCTTTCTTTACTTCTTTTTTGGTATGTCCACTATTCTTGCATCTTTTTTCTTTGGTTTTTTGCTTCATTACAGTCTATCATTTGCCTCCAAAAGTTTTGTTTTCCGGGTTTTCACATCAAACATTAAACTGTCTATTTATTACTGCGTTGTAAAGCGTATAGAAGAAGCGTAGCTTACTTTTGTCAGAAAGGTGGTTCATCCCATAATTTTGCATCTTATTTATTCTTATCGCAACTATTAAAAAGCTATATATCAACAAGAAAACCGCCTAATACAAACCAGATTGAGCAGCATACTTGAACGCCACTTCTTGTTCATAAATCCGAACCCCATCAAGTTGATTTCCTATAGCTATAATGTATTAGTAAAAAACGGGTTTGTTCAATAAACACAATTGAGTAATTGCTAATTAGCCAATGGTAAAAAACGGGTTGGTTTGATTAACACATTTGAGTAATTGCTAATTAGCCAATAGTAAAAAACGGGTTTGTTTGTTCAATAAAAACAATTGAGCAATTGTTAATTAACCAATCTTTATACTTACTAAACCAACCTTGTCTTATATTATGAGCTCTACCAAAAATTTCGAGCTTTCTGCTTTTTCTCCCCACAAGTCTTTCAACAATACCATAAAGCTGCACTGTTAGTATTTGGCCAAACAGCTAAAATACAAGACAACTCACCTCATCTGGTTTTCTACTGGTTTCTCTAGTGGACGACACTATCAAATCCAAGTCACAACCTCTATTTAACCAAGTTGGTTTGCCTTTGATTCTGTATTGATTAGTAAATATACAATATCGCACCAGAACAAAAGCCTACTCACCCCACTAATAGATGTTCTTTTGAATGGTTCAACCAATGGCCAGTGCGGCCAGTACAAATTGTTTTATTGAGTTGGTTCGTTTTAATCCATACAATCTCGTTACAATATGTGTAGCCCCAGGCTTTCAAACAGCTTTTCCCTTGTTCAATAGCTCTTCCGGTGACCCATAGAAAGATGAC
This sequence comes from Saccharomycopsis malanga, assembly GCA_004014935.1. Classification (NCBI taxonomy): domain Eukaryota; kingdom Fungi; phylum Ascomycota; class Saccharomycetes; order Ascoideales; family Saccharomycopsidaceae; genus Saccharomycopsis; species Saccharomycopsis malanga. Next base: position 1,287,987 of record CP025324.1, read on the forward strand.
ACCATTGTCCTGTAACTTGGCAATGGGCAAATCACAGAGCTCGTTATCATTGGAGGAACTGTAAGGAAGGTTCATGTGGATATTCCAAGAAGGGTCGGCGATTATAGCGGCGAATTTGCCCAAAATGTCAAAGTCCAACTGAGTTACATCACAGTTAAGCCACTGGGCAGGCAAAACGTCTCTGGTGCCATAGTCCGACGTTTCGTTCCAAGTAAAGTCGGAAATCCTTTCTATTTCAGTGCTATTTTGTGTGTTTGTTTCGAAAAGCTGTTTGCTGAGCTCCACAATAGGCAAAAGCTTGTAGTAATGAATATATCTACAGAGACTCAGTTTGTAGCAGGTGTCCAAGTAGGAACAATCTCCAAGAGCCACATCGGTGGAAACTGATCCATAAGTGTTGGAAATGTTCAATTCTTTTAAGCTTTTAATGTAATCCCCTGAAAGTTTGCTACAATGGACGTTTTTCAATTGTTCCTTGCGGAAATCGCTGGATTTCACAATAGGAACAAAATGGATCTTATGCTGCAAACATTGCTTTAAATCATTGGATAGTTTGTTATACAACTTCCTGTTGATGTGGATAGCATAAGAGTTATTGTCTCCTTTTGGTTTATAATACGAATGGTCGTTTCTGCTTCTAGACTCAAAATACGACACTGCCGCAAGCTCAAGTGAATGGGTATTATGGTCACAAATCTCCAAAAATGGTGTTTTGGGCGTCACTAAACTTGCTTTCTCCCTGGCCAACTTTTGATGTGCTGTAGGGCTCGCTAACATCTTACAAAGTGATTCATATGTCGGGTTCTCTGGATTTCTACTTGATAATACTTTCATCATTCTCGTCAAAGGTGTATTAACCAAATTAGAGCTGTTATTGTTAGAATCAAGCAAAGGCGTATTAAACAGTTTAAAGCTGTTATTTTCAGGTTCAAGCAAAGGCGTATTAACCAATTTAGAGCTGTTACTTTTAGGTTCAAGCCCTTCTTTGGCCTTTTCCTTCATTTTATCAAGTAAAAGTTTTATTACAAGTTTATCAATATTAACAATTCTCAATTGATAATCATCAAATGCTCTTGTTTGAATGTTTGCTATATTATTTTTGCTATCATCAACCTCGTTGATCCACAATTGATGATATCTTTCTAACAACTCAATTCCCCCTTCCATTTCAAACGCCCCTCCGTTGGTTATTTGGTTCAAATATTGCAAATTCTTCAAGAAACCGCCAAAACTAAATGTTGTTTCCTCACAAAAACTTTTGTAGAGCAGATATATACTTTGTAGACTACCTCTGATTGGCTCTTTTAAGATATCCAACCTTTTCAGCACCAACAACTCTGCCAATTCCGTAACACAGTTTGCCTCCCTCATTGCTTTTGACTAGCCAACAATATTCAATAAACTACAGTTTTGAGTTTACCATCAACTAACAAAACATTCCAAAACAGCGAAACTTTAAGAAACTGGCTTCCTTATATACCTTTGTTTGTTAATTAACTTTCGCTTCCCGCGCAGTGGCTTCCAAATATACATACTGTCTGCCTTATACAGCAGCCAGTGGTTTTAAAGTAATACTGACAGCCATTTGCCTCCAAAGTCTTACAATCAAACAAATAAATAATTTAAAACTATATAAAGCCACTGGGCCGGATGGCTCAGTGAGTGGTTAGTGGTCTAGGAAAAGAGAATAAGGCCAATAATGCTTACTTTCCAATCAAGTGACAAGTTTATGGCCTTGCCTGTGTTTTCCCAACTGGTCCTTTTAGCAATAGCGCGTACTGACATAAACTGGACTCGAAATATAAGATATTATCATTATAGCCTGAAACTTGATTATGGCCTGGTGGCCATCGAAAACCACCTGGCTCAGTAGGCTCTGTTATGCGCACTGTGTCCAAAATATTTTTTGGCGAGTTGAGAAAACAACAGTTCAATTCACGTTATAGACAATTTTGTAATTTGGTATTATAGTTTAATGGGCTTTTTAGAAAGTGATGGTAATGAATTATATAATAATTCCTGTATTAAAATCTTTTTTTTTGTTTAGTAATATGTGTTCTTTTCAACTGGTTGAGAAGAGTAGAAATTCACTAATCTCCAGAATATGATTTTTCAAAAAACGGCCAAATTAAACATGCTTGCCAAAAGCCGATAATCAAGAGGACAAGTGAGGATAGTTGTTTTCACTTACAAAATGTGAAAAGTAATAAATGTCAAAATATATAGCGAAAAAAAGCAATAAAAATAGTATACACTAACAAGTAAAAAAGTATTAGAAAAAACTACAACTATTTCTCCTTCTCCTGGTCTTCCTTTTTGATATTTTCTTCATCTTGCTGTCTCAATTCTTTGAGTCTCAATTTCAACAAGGAATTTTGGACGGTACCCAGGACGAAATAGGCGAAATTGAAAAAAAACAACCCAACTGTTGGGATCTAGATAGTTTTGAGCAAAGAAGAGGATCAAAGGGCTTGTGACCCAAGAGCTTTTCAAGAAAGGCAACAAGTTTTTGTCAAGAGACGTTTTCACAATGCTGAGAATGAACTTCAACTTTTGCAAAAGTTTATTTTTCAAAGCAATAGTCTCTGGGGGAGTATTGCGAGTATTTGCAAGGCCCTGGAGGCCGCTGAGAATGAGTTTTAATTGGTCAGGATTCAAGATTTCAGTAGCAGAAGTGGCAAGATCTGGATTGTTGAGAAGACCTAAGAAACCAGCGTTCAAAACACATACTACAGGAGTAATGGTGACGAGAGAAAGCACAATCTGGGCCAATTTGCGGGCCAAAGAAAGCGGTTTTTGATGAAAATACTTGATATTGTTCAATAATTTGTAGCTGTAATGGGAAAAAGGAGCTTGGATCAAAAAGGCAAACACAGCAAGTAAAGGGATCTTAGAATTGTAAGGATTGAGAAACTCAATCAAGACTTTACGGTTACTGGTGGGGACACGGACATGGAATGAACTGATACTAAACTCCTTGGCTATCAAAGAAGCAATCACTTCATTGAGTGAAGCTAGAACAGCAGCAGTAATTGACTTGGTCAATAAGGGGTGCGTAGAAAGATATCCAAGATATTTTTTGTTTATCGAGGACATTTTGTTTGGTTACGTATATAGTAATGATATATAAGAATCAAAGAAACTGGTCCGATCGCTCGGTTTAAATGTTGATATTCTATAGGAATTGGAAAAATTGTCATAATGTAGATCTTTAGTGATAAACAATAGTAGTTAATCAATGATCTTCGCCTTACACTCTAAATTTGCTACAGGCACGCTGCAAACATGCTATATAGTATGATTCTAATGGGTTTGAATAATTGTTTTCGGCAGTTGTGGCTAAATATGAGCATTTTGTTGAGCAAGTGAGGTTTTCAAAGAAGTGGGTGTCTTCAATCTGTATAGCACTTTATATATGAGGATATACAAGATCCTTGTAAGAGAAGTATTGTAAAATATCAGTAACCAATAAAGATTCGAGATAGAAGCCGAAATGGATTGGAACATTGGTGGACAGACATACGCTAATACACACCTAATATTACCATAAAGCAATGGTACTATCAAAAGTTATTATAAAGTAATGATCAAATAGTTCCTAAATATGTTCCTATTTTAATCACTAAGAGTAATTTATTCTTTATATGTGATATATACTTTGAAGTAAATATAAAATTAGTTTTAACTGCTAAATACCCCTGGAGCAACAATTGCTACAATCGGATTGGTTGCTCTGATTAATGGTAAATTATCTGAAATATATCCATTCCTTATCTTATGATTTATTTTCTATATAACTATTGAATCAAAATTTGCATGAAATGGACTATATTATGCTAATTCATATGCTTATCTCAGCCATTTAAACTAAGGTACAACAATAAGTTAGTTGTATAAATATATATAATGTAGAAATTCTAGTTTTTTGCTTCAATCTTCATTTTGGCTTTCAACAATAAAACAAAAACTCATTTAAACGCTACAAAAAGCACAAATAAAACTGAAATTAATCAAAGGCTGTGGAATAACATTAGGTAAAAAAATGGAGTCTCCCTGAAGGGTGGAAAACACAATTTTAACATATTATGTGCTATTTTCGACAAAATGATAGTTTCTCACTATTAAATATTATTTGAAAGCCTACTCTTAAAACAAACTATATGATATAAAACTGTAGGATTCATAGAGTATAAAAATATAATTTTTGTATGGTTTAGCTTGCTGTACAGATTCTAGGATCTGATTTAAAAGAATTGAAATAATGGAAAAATTGGCAAATTTCCATTATATCATATATTGGAGCAGAAGTTCTATATTTTTTATTTTGAACAGTACCAAAAGATAGGAAAAAAAATCAATATTTTGGTATATTGTTTTTCAAATAAAAATAACCAGAATAGCACTGATTTAATCTAATAAACCGTTTGATAATGTTTCCAAAACTTCAGGAGCGCGAATCGAGTCCTAAAACCCAAAGTGAGGAACACCATACTCCCACACTTTTCTGCGTGGCGCGTGGCCCAGCCAACTTGGCCACTTGGCAATATACTCCTTTATTCTAGACTTTCTCTGTCTTTTTGTATAACAACTGTTACAACTCCAACGCTAATACACCCTACAACAAACACTCAAATATACAAATAGGTATTGAAGAAATAGCAAACTCCTGAAAACCAAAAACTGCAAAACAAGAGCAATTCAAGAAACTAACAAAAAAACAAACAAAATACTAACAAAAAACTGACAAAAAACAAAAAAATACTTACAAAAACTAACAAAAAACAAAAGAAAATCACCCATTTACCAACAATTTCAACTCATCGAGCCGCGCGCCAATGGAATCTGCTTTAGAAAACAATGGAAAAAACATTTTGTTCACCTCAGGGTGGTAGTCATCTAACAAGCTGCAGAACGAACTGGTGTAACCTGCAGTTTCCAGCACTAAACTGGTATTGTGGGACGTATTACTAACAATGGTATTTGAATTCGAGTGCGCGTCCTCTACCGGTCCACCGACTCCACCGGGACCCCCGGAACCACCGAAATGACCGGCTTCTCCCGAAATAACCGGATACTCGATAATACTGTCGATCGCGGTCTTTGCATGTATATCCGACTCGACCAGCGTTGACGCCGTTGGCGTCACATGACTGTCAGCCGACTCGCTATTGTCCGATAGAGAGTTCCGGTGCTGGTTTTGCGCCCTGGTCATGTTGTTCTTGTCCGGGTTGTCATTGACAAGTGATGATGACGACGATGATGAGCTCGTAAAGAAGGACGAATCGGGCGTAGCGCCGTACGTATGCGTTGCAGGTGCAGGTGCAGGTGCAGGTGCAACAACAGATGGTGGTGCGCCTGCGCTTGTGCTTGCAGGCGCACCTGCTGCATGCACGCTGTCAAATTCTATATTCTCAAGCTGCACTTCCTTGGATTTTTTAAGCGATTTGGAAGGACTCAACAATAATTTTGGTTGATCGTTCTTGTTTTCAAAACTGTCATCCACATTACTGACGTCTGCATCCCCAAAACTATCTGTAAGTTCGCGCAATTGCTTGTCAATCTCTCCAATAGTTGCGTCTGCAGGACTCTGCAAGCGCATGTCGTCTGCAGGTCCAAACAAATTCACTGGTGACCCGAGTGTCTTTTCGCCTTGTTTTGACGCATTATCGGTGGAGTAACCGCTGTCAAGATCTACATTATCCGTAATGTCGCTAATATAGTCGTCCTCATTGTCTGACGCAGGTCTCTGCTCTGCAGGCTTAAAGTTTGCTGCAGGAATGCATTGTAGTTGGTTGATGCTGCTGCTGTTGCTGATTTTACCTCGCAACCCGTTGTTAACTGTGCTATTCGACAACTGCAAAGAGTTGAGCACCTGGAACTTGGTCGGCGTTTGATTCGAGTTGGTGTCGGACTCAAATTCTGACGATGAGGGCGAGTAATCACCAATACTATACGACAGCGACACGGTTTTGATAGATCCTGCCATGGAATTGGTGCGTTTAGTAGGCGCAGAAAGTGCGTTTGCAAAAGGTGCAGGTGCAGGTGCAGATGCAGTTGCAGATGCAGACGCAGAATTTGAATTTGAATTTGAATTTGAGTTTGAAGCTGATAAATTTCCATTTGTATGTGGCGGCGTGCTGATACGGTCGTTTTTGTTCTTGTGAGACTGCAACATGGTGTCCAAATCCTGCGAGCGTCTGAATGAAACACTTTCTCCATCGTAAAGAGATGAAGAACGGTTGTAGAGCGACGCGTCATCGTCGGAGATTGAAAGCATGCTGTTCCGCTGCATGTTGTTGTTGCGTCCAACTTCAAGCGTTGCAGAGGACGCGCCGTCTGACGTGCCTGATGCAGCGCTTGATTCAGGAGCATTTGCTGCAGTTGCATCTGCATCTGCATCAGAAGCGGTTTTCACAGCAGGCGGTGTCGGGGTTCTGGATGCTACGCTTTTAGGTGCGGATCCATTATTGGCACCCAATAAGGAGGCGTTTTTCAAATTGTCAATGGACTTTTTTCGTATTTTGGATACAACCAACGGAGATGTCTCGTTATTCAGTTCATGGTGTTCGTGCAGGTCATGCGGTTCATGCATTTCATGCAGTTCATGCAGTTCATGCACTTCGTGCGCCTCTGCATGTGTACCATCTAGCGTTTCGTTGTCATCGCTTACTTCATCGTACTCCTGCTCGCTGTCGCTAATGTATGCAGTTTCTGAATAGGAAACATTCTCTGCAAAAACTACGCTTTTAGAACTTGATTTTTTTTTCAACAAGCCATGATGAAGATCGGAATTACTATTTGCAGCAAGTTTTGATGCCTTGCGCGTTAGACTAAGTAATGATTTGGACTTTTTCTTGCTTTCTTCCTTCCCGATTCGTTCCAACTCTTCGTTTTTCCAACAGTTGAGACGCGCCAAGCGTTCTGCAGGCGTCTCCAAGCATTCTGCAGGCGCAAACCCTATTTTGCCGTCCTGCACCTTTTTGATAAGCCACCAGTATGAGTCGTCGTCATTTAGAAGCACGACTGCGTCATCATATGCCAAGTCGCATTGCGACGGGTCTGGCCCGCTGAATTCGTACAATGCATACAAGCGTCCTGGATGCAACTCTTTTGGTGGTGACAACGGCGGGTCCTGAAGAAGCACGTCGTTCTCAAATGGATCGTCTTCTGCGCCATTGCTGTAATCGTCCTCATATTCTTCTATCGGGCTTGCATAACTCTTATCCGAGTTTAGCGAGTTGCTACGACGGATTAAGACGCTGTCGTCCGACATTATAGAGTTGCTTCGCTTTACATGAGCATTGCCGCGCAGGCTGCTTCCTGAACCTGCACCTGCACCTGCAAGAAACCCATCTTCGCTGCTGGGACTGAGCAAACTAAGCAAGCTGCCTCCCTTTTTCGAGTCCGAATCCTGTCTGCTGTGCCCGTTGACGCTTCCTGTGCTGTTCTGTCTGAAGCTGCTGCTCGAAGCACCTCCCGCACCACTGGTGCTTAACGAAGAAGACCTTCTAAGTCCCATAAATGATGATACCATAGCAAGCTGGCGCTCCTTCCTGTGCTATTATGTGATGTGGTGCTGTTCAAATCTGTCCAGGGCCCCTTTATGTCCACATATACTTCAAATTTGATCTTTTTTTTCGCCAAATCCCGCCCCGTCTGTATGTATAACGTGCGTATTTCCGTAGTCTGGCTGCAAACCTGCTTTTCCACGTGATATCTCTGTTTCTATCAACTTCTACCTGCTCTAACAATTCAAAAGTAACTTATATCTGTTCAAATAGCCAAAAAGATAGCCAAAAATCGATAAAATTATCCTCTCGTTTCAAATCTGGTAGTGCATGTATCATGTTTGGGGTGTGCAGTGCGTTTAATGGTAATTGTTCAAGAATGCCCGAATAGGCAATTCAGGCACAGTTTGTAAGGGAGAAAGGGGGTGATTGGCGTAATTTTACTTACACTTTTGCTAAACGCACGTTTGGGTTTCGGAACGCAATGGATATGCAAGGGGCATGTGAGCAGTGCATAATTAAGGGATAAGTAAGATGATTGAGTTTAAGGCAGTAATTTTCCTGATTTAATTTATTTGGTATCTTTTATCAAAGCACCACCTTTACAGTTTATTTTCATTCAAGGCTGGACTTTGTCTTTTAGCTTTATTAAACGCTATACAATTTATACAATCCAATTAGAGTCACTGGGCAGAATAGTTTAACAGTACTGTAAAAATAGATAGCTATGTATTTGGTACGTTAATTTCAAAAATGTATTCTTGAAAAGTAAAAATATTCTCTTTTTTTAACAAAAATATGTCGATATACCTTACTTTTGCCCAGTGGCCGAGTTGGTTGGGCCATGCGCCACACTAAATAGTACAGATTAGTGCAGAATAGTGCAGTAAAATAAGTGTGGCGTTCCTCACTTGGGGTTTTGGGACTCGATTCGCGCTCATGGAGTTTTGGAAACATTATCAAACGTTTTATTGAGTTAAATCTATGTTATCGACGGTTATTTTGATTTTAAAGTTTATAAACTAATATTTTAGATTTTTTGCTATATTATTGTACTCTTGATTGTAAACACTATCAGATTTGCGAATAAATATTCGATATAACGGAAAACTGCCAATTTTAACAAAAAGTTGCTTCTTTCAAGTCATATTCTACAGTCTTTAAAGTAACCCAATCCAAACAAATATAAATTCACATACTCTTTAGATCCTAAAGGTTTATCCCACGTACTTTTTTTTTGGCATTTGGCTTTCACAAATTATCGAATCGTGAGAAAGTATCATTATGTCAAAAACAACACATAATTTGTTACAAATCGTCTTTATCAACTTTCGAAAAGACTCTCTTTGTTTATTAAGACTCTTCCGTAAACGTTGACTGCTTTTAGTCTCATTTACTACTCCACCAGGCCTTGGATGAATTTTTATTCCAAAGAAACGCGTATCTCAAGAGCTAAAAAAAAGTATTGTTCATTATATGTTTTTAGAGCAACTTATAGCCAAAAATAATCATTGTTCAATCTCAAACTAGCATGGTTCAACTTCTATATACATTATTGGGGCTCGGCAAAGCGTAATGTGCTTGTTTATAAGCTTTATATTTCTGCTTAAGCAATCCTGTTTTAATAAACTTGGCAAATCATGGAATTGAGACATATTATAAAAAGGTATGTTGTTGCTTTAGGAGCTTATTTGGGGGTAGGTTATCACACAATGGCTCAGGATCTCAGATAACAATTTTAAAAACTCTAGTCTTAAGCTCTTCAACTGATTTCTTTGTAGCATATTCCATATCCACGTTTTGTCTGTTCTCTCCTACTGTAAGGCTGGCTTCCTCCATAGTTTCAGTCTGTACTTTTTTTATTGGATATTGTACTACCCAAATTAATATTTTAGAATCTTGTAGATGGATTATTCTTTGGACTATTTTGATGAGAGATTTCTATATGATCTTTTTGAAAACGGTTTCTTTTTACTTTTTTGTTTCCACTACCTTTGCTTTTGGTACTGTCTGGCGTTGGCAATCTTGTTTTGAATTTCTTGATGCAATTCTACTACAAGTAACACAGCTGTTTACATATAATTGAGAATAGTGATTAATTTTTGGCACTAATTTAATTCAAAACTAGTTACAATTTGTCAAATGATGGAAATAATGATGACTAAGGAAACAGGTTCTCAAGTTTCTCTTTATTTTTACCTGCTATAAGCTAGTAGTCCACTAAAATAGTTGAATACCAACTATAGAACCTAAACGATATCAAACTTGGGTATGATCAAGGAAAGATGAAAAATGCTTCTGACTTCTACCCATACTATTTGCTTTATGCTCGGACCTGCTTTTTCTTAGTTTTCCACTAAATAGCATTGCTAACATCTTAGGTGAATGTACTGGGCTTGAAATATATGATGTTATTATTATTATTATTATACTGATCTCATCGATAAACTAATAGAAAGCGCAATATCTCTCGTAGGTTACCCAATAGCCCTTTCATCTCTACTTCTATATATTTGGCAAAAAATGGGCATATTAAAAACATACACTTGAAAAGTATACATAGATCTCTTTTTAACAAAAATATGTCGATATACCTTACTACTGCCCAGTGGCCAAGTTGGTTGGGCCATGCGCCACACTAAATAGTGCAGAATAGTGCAGAAAAACAAGTGTGGCGTTCCTCACTTTGGTTTTTTGACTCAATTCGCGCTGTTGATGTTTTGGAGTAATCATCAAATGTTCTATTGAGTTAAATCTATGTTATCCAGGTTAATTTGATTTAAAAAACGTACACCAGAGTTTTAAAATTTTTTGCTTTATTATAGTATTATTTATAATAAACAATCTCAAGTTTTCGAATAAATATTTGATATAACGGAAAATTTCCAATTTTGACAAAAAGTTGATTCTGTTAAACCATGTTCTAGAGTATTTACAGCAAACCAAACCATACAAAAATTGTATTTCAATACTCTCCAAAACCTAGAGCATTATTCTGTGTAATTTGGTTAAATATTTATTTTTCAAAATTTATTTAACAGTGAGAAAGTATCAGTTTGTCGAAAATAACACATGATGTTTTGAAAATCGTGTTTTTCACCTCTCAGAACATGTATATTTATCTTTTTACAACATCCTATAGATTTATATTGCTTTTTGTTTATTTTAGTTTGTTTCAAGATTTAGATGAGGTTTTATTTCAAAGAAATGTGTATCCTAAAAGCTGAAAAAAGGTATTTTTTATTATGGTTTCTCAGAGAAACTTGTATTTGGTATCAATCATAAGATATTGTCAAAATAGCATATTTCAACTTTCACTACACATTTAATAATTTCTGAACTAGGTAGATTGTAATGTGCTTATTAACAAGCTTTATACATAGGTTCAGGGGATGTCGCTTTGAAAAAACTTTTATTCCCATTAACTTGAAGTTTACGAAACAGAAATGTACTGGGCTTGAAATATATGATATTATTATTATTTTAAATCTCTATATGGTAGTTTTTTCAAAATTTACAATTATTTCGGTTTATAATCTGAATATAATCTAATCATAATCACTACACATTGGCCTAGGCCCTCCAAGTGGCTTGTTCACTTTAATAATAATGACATCTTTTCAAACTAGTTGGTTTTTTTCAAAATATAGGTGAGCCAACTATGGTCAAAAGGACATGATTGGGCTTTACCAAGTCCCTTAGACATGGCGCGTATATACGGAACTGATATGTACTGGGCTTGAAATATAAGATTATTATTATTAAACATTTCAAGCTTTGATTATTTTATATTTCATCAATTTTTATTAATTCGTCTGATACTCATGGTTCAAACGACCACTTTTGTTCTATCGTTTGAGTCTATAAATTACCATTCAAGTTTCTATTTACTCTATCGTTTTTGAAATAATCTTAGTATAATCTAATCGTAATTTAAAATCATAATCTAATCGTAATTTAAAATCATAATCTAACTATAATCTAACTATAATCTAACTATAATCTAACTATAATCTAACTATAATCTGGCTATAATAACATCATATATTTCAAGCCCAGTACACGTGAGTTTCGTATATAATCGCTATGTTTAAAGGGACCTGGTAAAGCCCAATCATAAATTGACTATAATCTGATTATAATTTGAAATCGACTATGATTAAAAATCATTATCTAATCATAATTTGAAATCATAATTTGAAATCATAATTTGAAATCATAATTTGAAATCATAATTTGAAATCATAATTTAATCATAATCTAATCATAATCTAATCATAATCTAATCATAATCTAATCATAATCTGACTATAATCCAACTATAATCCACCTATAGTCTAATAAGAATCACTACAACTTGGCCTAGACCATATTTCAGCCAGTTTAAACTTGCTTGATCAATATTGTAAAAACGTTCGTCTTAAGAGTCGAACCCAGACCACTGAGCCATACCGCCCAGTGGCCAAGTGGCCCAATGGCCAAGTGGCCCAGTTGCCAGGCCATCATTTCACAACTTTACTTTATCAAATGATGGAAACAATGATGGCAATGTAGCCCGATTAAACAAATCCTTTTGGTCAGCAAAATTAGAGCACCGGTTTTTAATATTATCAGTATCTATATACGATTCGTTCAATTCGGCCAAATTGCGCACGCCAATATTACGCATTGTGGCCACCATTTCCTCTTTCAACAATCTGATTGCACTGACCAATCCTTCTTCACCGTAGGTGGCTACAGGATACAACAAGCCTCTTCCCAATCCTACGGCTTTAGCACCCAAACAAAGGGCCTTGATAATGTCTGTGCCTCTTCTGACGCCTCCATCGACAAAAATGTCAATTTTCTTGTGAAGCCCCTGCTTGTGGACGTCGAAAAGAACCTCTATTGTTGACTTGGAAAAGTCCACCTGCCGCCCACCGTGGTTTGACAACACTACACCGTCCATTCCGTTATCTATAGCAAGTTGCACATCCTGGACGCTTTGGACGCCTTTTACTACAAACGGCATGCTGGTGATGCTTTTCAAATGTCTCATCTTTGGCCATGTTAGCCAGGTTACAGCTCTTCTCCCAAGAGTCTGCTTGGAAGACCCCAGACCGTCGCCTTCTTTGCGACTCGCAGATATCAATATTAAACTGTCCAAATCCGACCCAGCCGCACCGCCCTTTTGCTCAGCAGCCTCCAAAACACGGTCTATCATCACTTTGGTACGCCTGTCCTTCTCACGGTTGCCCCCATACACATTGTCCACCGTAATAAAGATGCCGCGGCATCCCGCGGCCTCGACTTTGCGGACAATCTGCTCGTTGAGGCCGTCGTGCTGGCTCAAATACAACTGGTACCAGAACGGGGTGTTCTTCTTGATCTCCTGGACGATTTCCCCAAACGGATACGACGACAAGCAGGGAATCATTTGGAGAATGCTCTCTTTTCCACAGCCTCTGCTGAACACTTTCTCGCCCTCCTGGTGTGCATACTTTTGCATTGCTGTGGCACTCACGTAGAACGGTGCACTGCTCGGCGAGCCTAGCAACTCACACGAAATGTCACACTCAGTAACGTCAATCAACACCCGGGGATTGAAAAATATACGTTTGTAGGCAAAATGGTTTTCCCGCGTTGTGACCTCGTCGTCAACCCCACTGCTGTAGTAATTGCGCGCAATCGGCTCGAGCGTCTTGTTCGCAATATACTCAAAGTCATACAAGTTCATCACTTGCTCCAAAGCTGGCTTATGTTTGAGTAAAAACATCCTCTCTGGCTCACACCGGTTGATTATTGACTCCTCATGTTGGGCCTCTGCAGCTTGTGCAGCTTGTGCTGCAGCTTGTGCTGCAGCTCCTGCAGTGGCTCCTGCACCCGTGCAGGCCAACGCGCCCACCTTGGTGATCACCTTTTCATACAAGTACGGTTGCAAAATGTCCACTCCATGGAACTTGTCAAATTGCACAGTGCCATCTTTGCCTGCAAGCTTGAGAATGATCTTCGCCCCGCCCGGATGGCTCAGGAGAAACCGCGTCACATCATATACCTGGCCATGGATCGCGATCCAACAGTCGTCGCTCTTGTCATGCACGCGCACCTCCTCTGCAGAAACCGACATGTTATCTTACTCCCTCCAGCACTTTCATCACTAAACCTTTTCTACAAATCATCCTGGATCTTCGCATTTTATATTCTATCCTCCTGTGCAATTGTTAACCACTCTTGCCCAAAACACCCAAAAATAGCCTATACCATCGGCTCGGCTCCCCCCAGCCGAAACAATAGAAAAAATAAACCCAATATTACCATGTCCGGGTAACACCGCCATATGTACATTTCTGCAAGAGATGCAGCAATGGCGACGCATGGGTATGCAACAGAAGCAGCAAGCGTGAAGCCCATATATATTTGTATTTGTAAGAGTATTACCAAAAGAAGAACAACAACAAGCAGAAGGAGAGATTATGATGATCCGTAGAAAGCAGACTGGATGATGTCAATATAAGCGGGGCATATTTTGACAGCTGTAATGTGTATATTGAGTAATTACGAGATATTTGTACAAGAACTTAAGAAGCACGGCCCGCTAAAGGGGAAAAGAAAAAAACAAAAAATTTCATAGACAAAAAAAAAAAAACGCTATTTAATTTCTAGACAGGTTGGCCTGGATTTGCCTAGTTTGGTGTAGTTTTGCCCGTTTTACCTGGACAATAAAGAACAAACAAGGACACGCTGGAATCAGGCAAATTGTCGGAAAAAAGATTTTGTTTAGTAAGACTGAGCTGGCTGGTTATTAAGAGCTTCTCGGAGATAGGTGATTTGAATCGAGAGATATTGGAGGTAATTTTAGATATTAAGTGTAAGGCGAAGGTGTTTTTGAGGTAGAGTTGATTAATATTATTGGTTGAATAGGTGAGTATTGGGATTTTTCAATATTTTCCGCTAAAGTTGATTATTAGGATTGTTTAGTACCGGTGGTTAGAGTTGATTATCAGTACGTTTCAATACCGGTGGTTAGAATTGATTATTAGGATTGTTTAGTACCGGTGGTTAGAGTTGATTATTAGTACTTTTATTACCACTGATTAAGAATTGATTATTAGTATCCTTAATATTGTTGGTTAATAATTGATTATTAGCACTTTTATTACCATTGATTAATAATTGATTATTGGTATTTTAATTACCATTGGTTAAGAATCAATAGTGTTCTTAATACCCTTGAATAACAGCTATTCTTCACACCCACAATATCATATTGGATTGAGCACAGGTTGATTCACAGAAAGGAAAAAGTTTTTACAAAGTACAATTGAGCGAGAATTATCACTATATTGTATAATAGGAAACAAATATTTGGACGTTTGATTTATAAATTGTGGATTTGCATCAAAGTGTCTGGTGAATTTTATTAGGTTTTTCACTATTGTAAAAAGTTGTCTGTTGAGTTGTTTATTACTTTCATCATTCAGCTTTGAATTTATCATCAATCAAGATTATCAATTATTCCTGAATAACACCTTATAACAACCAAGCTCTTGCAATCAATCTCTTACAATCAAGATACAACTATAAAACTAGATAAAGATATCATATTCCCCAAAAGCGACAATCTCACTAACAAATTAGAAAGCTGCCATTGACAAGCTGATAATTATAAAAAACAAGCAATAATTGACATGTCACCTCACAGCCATGGCACTATGACTTCTTTCGAAATGTTTACCAGATCTGTGCATCAACCGTCACCATTAGATAAACTCAATGAGCATCAATCACAGACACTTCGCTACACAGCAATAGCTCTGTCGGTGATTCTGATAGCGTCTGGATTGGTGGGATTCTACATGTTGGGGGCCATCGATGCTCGGCGGAGAGTGTTTCGCCATCATTTGGTGTTTTTTCTCATAGGCTATGATTTTCTAAAGGCAGTGACGTTATTATTCTACCCAGCACGGGTGGCGATAGTGAAGCTTGCGTATTATAACGACAATTTCTGCGACATTGTAGGCTTTTTCACTGCTATGGCCATAGAAGGCGCTGACATTGCCATCTTCTCGTTTGCCATCCACACGGCTTTGTTGATCTTTGCCCCCAACAGAAAGTACCAGAATGGCGACAAGATCGAGGGCGGGTTGTTTCCATACCGGTTCTATGTGTGGGCCCTCAGTTTGGTGGTTCCCGTAGTGTTTGCTTCGCTAGCCTTCATCAGAGGCGTGGGCTACCAGCCTCTCACCAACTGGTGCTATCTTCCGGAGCGTCCTCGGTGGTACCGTTTGGTGCTCAGCTGGGTTCCTCGGTATGTCATTGTAGTCACCATCATCATCATCTACTGTGCAATATATATCCATGTGATCCGCCAGTTCAACAAAATCCTATATATCCATGAGGATATCAACAAGACGCAAAGCCATCGCTTGAAGTTGGACCGCCACTTGCTCAAAAACGTGCGGTATTTGGCCAGGGAGTTCATGAAGGGCCCTTCAGCGAACCGTGCCCACGAGTCGGTCACCGACATGGCCCAGGGCCAGAAAGAGGCCAATAATGACCCCTTGCAATTGCAGAAGCAGTTGCATGAAGCTACAATGACTGCTTTCGAACAGCGGCGTCTCCAGATCGAAAAGCAGATGAAAAGCATCTTCATTTACCCAATCTCATACATCTTTCTCTGGTTGGCTCCCTTTGCTTTGCAGTGCATCCAATACGACTACGAATTACGCCATGGGCCTGTCTATTGGTTGACGGCCATCAGTGCTTTCATGCAACCCTTCAATTGCACCATCGACACCATTGTGTTTCTCTTCAGAGAACGGCCCTGGAACTACACCGTCTTGAGTGTCACCAGGAAAATCAAGTCCAAGCATGGCCACATGTATGCAAACGACCATTACGCCCATTACTACGATTCCCACGAAACCTGGCGCAAATATCTCGCCTGGCTTCCTCTATACCACATTCCCGGCGACAATTACTCCGTAGACTCCGTAGACTCCGTAATCCAAGACATCGCGCCCCCAAACCCAAATACTCACGACTTTAGCAACATTTTGGCTTCTGCCCTCGATGAATCCGAGTTCAGACTGCCTGCCCCTGTGAAAAAGTCCCCCGAAAACCCTTTTATCGAAATCCAGTCTGTAGATCCTAACCAGACCCAGAAACGGTCTGACACCGTAATATCCACCTCCGATTTCTACAACATCCCTCACAAACAAGCAACCCACGGCAATCGCAGCAAATCCAGCATGCTTCGTTTCGTTCTGCTGAAACCTCTCAATGAAACTGACGAAAAACATGCCATCTCGCCTCAATCTTCTGATTCTAATAATACCCCCAATTTGTTCGGTGATTACCAATTGAAACAGTCTTCAAAAAATACCTCTCCTCCTCCTCCTACCCCTCCAAATCTCGATCTCGACCCTATAAATTCAAGAAAAAACTCTGCCTTGTTAAAAAAGAAAAATTCTTTCTTACGTAAAACTGCTGCTTTGGGCGCTGGCGTCGCTGGCAGCATGGGTGCTGTCGTTGCTACCGCCGGCGATCCTTTCACAAGACATAACAGTTCCCTCGAAAATAACCCTGACTTTGCTAACTCTGATGACGACTCCCTGATAGATTTCCTTGAGTTTTTAAATAGAGGTCCTCCTTGATTCTTTTTTTTTTGTTTTTCTTTTGTTTCTTCACTTCAAATTGTTCCAAATTTTCAGCTGATTGCTCTTTGTCTGTTCTCTACTTGCCATTTTCTTTTACTTTTCGTTCTTTCATTTGCTCTGTTGGCTCGCTCGTTTCAAATTGATATTTTGTATCAATCTAGGTTGAGCATTTTTTTACATTTAAATATCTTAATACCTTCACATTAATCCACAGTTTTCAAATTTAATACAAGATTCACATAAATATTGACTAACCGTCTCATAAATTGTCAAAGTATTGTCAATTATACTTATATTTCAAGTGTCATTATCCTCTGCTAAACCATACATTGCCTCGTGGCTCAATTGGTATGGTTATGGGCACTGCATATTATTTTCTTACCGTTTGGCATGCGAGGCTCAATTCACGCCCCAGTTGTTTTAGATTTCTTTTTTAATTTGTGTATTTTTAGCAATTGGGCTTGTATTATATACAATGAGCAGTAAGAAGAACATCACTTAAAATATTTTAAATATAATCTACTGATTTGTTTTATGTTTGTTTGTTTTTTAATAAAATAATGTAACAGCCTTCATGGACATTTCTATCCTCTTTATTATCAATATAATGTTATAACTTACAAACTGATTTTTGCTTTTCAAACACCTAAGAATTTGACATAGTGGTATGTTTATTTTACGTTGGCTTCTGCTATCAGTTTGAAATAAATGTCTAGTTAAAGTTTTGATCGTAGAAAAGGCTATTTTTCCCTTTTCAACGTATTATCGCATCAGTCAATTGTAAATTAAACCATTTTACAGCCATTCGACCAAATAGTAACCTGAAATATTCGTACGGCATTGTAGTGGGCAGGGTGCAGTTTTTGCAGAGTTTGTCAAATGGTCCATACATAATCATATTGCTTTATAGCTTTAACTCAATAAAACATTTGATGATTACTCCAAAACATCAACAGCGCGAATTGAGTCAGAAAACCAAAGTGAGGAACGCCACACTTGTTTTTCTGCACTATTCTGCACTATTTAGTGTGGCGCATGGTCCAACCAACTTGGCCACTGGGCAATTGTAAGGTATATCGACATATTTTTGTTAAAAAAAGAGAATATCTTTACTTTTCAAGAGTATATATTTAGTATGCCCAATTTTTGCCAAAAGATACAAGGCCATGGGGCACTGGAACGAGCTACTCAAGTACCTTTTGATCGTCCCAGTACATATTATATTATAAATAATATCATATATTTGAAGCCAGGCCACTGAGCCGTATGGCTCAGTGGTCAGTGCTTTCAAAGAAGAGAAAAAAGACCGGCGAGCCAACTATGATTAAAAGGACATGATTAGGCTTTACCAAGTTCCCTTAAGATAGCGCGTGTATACGAAACTGATATGTACCGGGCTTTAATGACGTTAGCTGCTAATTATAATTCTTCTACAAAAATTACCTGAATGAAAAACGGTTAGAAAAAAGGCGTTGCAGTATCGTTTAGGGCTCACGGGTGACGGGTGAGAAGATTATGATTATCAGGACATGATTGGGTTTTATCAAGTCATAACACATATATACGAAACTGATACGTACTGAGCTCGAAATATAAGAAATTATTATTTATTACTAGCCAGCACAATACATTAATTGTTAAACAATCTACTATCATACAGCCAATACTTGTTGTTAGCCACACCATATAACCGATATCACTTTTTGGCTAGCAATGGCGTAGTCCAATAATAGATTACCTTAATCCGTCTCTTGACGGATGTCTAGGCGTACTTTAAGGTCTTTGACGAGAGGTCATGTGACTTTCATAGCCACACGGTGCCACTAACCATGCATAAGCGTATATATAGAGTAGTGAGAGCAGTTACCGGGGAGTATCTCCGGTAAGAGTGTTTAGCTAATTTTATTCTTCTGGTCTAAAGATATGTTAAGTGTATTAGGATAAGTGTAATTGTAATTAAGTACGGTATCAGCTTTAAAGTGCTTTCAAATGTAACTCAATTTTATCACAGGCGGCTCGTCTAGTAAGTAAATACAGCGACAAAGTGAGACATCCATCCAATGTAGATCATATTTTGATGGCCCCGATTAACTGAAACAACTGAATTGCCTTCTGGAATCGGTAATTGTTGCCTTAGACTGCCTGTTATCATATGTGAAAGTGTGTGAGTAAGGATATAACTACTGCGGCTAGTTTGGAGGCAGCCTATGGAGATGATCACTGTTTTGTTTCATTAATAAATGGCTTATGATAGAGTATTTAGATAATATATTTGATTTTCTTTCTTGAATCTTGGTAAGGGTAGAGTGAGCATGGACGGTTTCTTTAAATCTATCAGTGGAGTCAAAAGTCGAGACTCCAAAGAGTCTTCGAAAACAATGAGTTGTTCAGTGGAGACTGAAATGTCAATGAAAGAGTCCATATTGCAAGAATTGTACAAATCTTTAGTGGAACTCAAGCTCAATATCAAATATGACAACGAGGAGCAGCTTACGTTGATGAACACCAAGCTCAGACAGTTGCAGGATTCCCAGAATGAGAATATGAAGAGTTTTAGTTATTCTGCTAGTCAAAAAATTAATGGTTTGGAAAAGAGAATATTAATGTTGGAAAGTTTGCAAATGGGAAGTGAATATGCTGATAGTACCGAGACCAGTAGTAGGAGAAATGATCTCAACTCTGCTCTTGAGAAAGTTCATAAAAGATTGGATCATTTTGAAACCAAATTAGCATCTTTAGAAGATGATTACGATGCAAAAGCCTCGGACATGAGTTGTCAATCTCTTCCAACCAAGCTTGGACACGTTGAAAAGTCATCAATCATGGAGGAATATAATGTTAAGAATTTTCTTGACCAGCAAACGGAAACAATCCAAATGTTGACTCAAAGATTGGAAAAGATTGAAACCAAAACAAACTATCAACTGCATTCTAGCAGCTCTACAGAACTCAATCTGGCCAGTAGTTATTTTGATGCTCAGGAGGAAATGAGTCTACTGGCCGTTTATGACACTACATTTGACGATAAACTCGTACAGTTCAAACAATCTATATTGCAAGATATTAACAAGACAAATAGTCATTTCATGGCAGATATCAAAAAACTATTATATGGCGACTGGAGTCCTTTTCAAGATGTCAAGGAAACTATTATCTCTGAAAAAAACAGCCCTGAAAATGATTATGAAGTTGATGAATCTATCAATATTGATGGATCTCTCAATGTTGGTGAATCTCTCAATATTGATCATCATAATGTGTCACCGCCATTTTTGATAGATACAGCATCCAATGCTACTACAGATTTGTTGACAGAATTGCCAATGTCTTCGCCACCTACTAATGATGAAAGAAAGACGACTTTAGAAAAAAAGGAGTTTTTCCATGTTACGCCACCTACTGATGATGAAAAACAGACAACATCTCAAAAAGAAGAGATCATATATATTACTCCGCCTAACAAAGACGATGCTAAGCCATATTTGGACAAAATATCGCCAGAAACAGACGTTGAAACATCACCCAAACATCTGAATGATTATCCCATCTTGCCTAGTCCCACCTTTGAACGGTATAAACGACTTTCCTTCTTTCTGAAAAGTAACCCATTTCCAGTAGGCACTTCTACCACCGGCTCAGGACAGTCCTTAGTATCGGAGGAATTGGTGATACCAAAAGTGCATTATCTTATTGGTTCCTACATCCGTAAACAAAACATTCGCTTTGACAATGAATTGGACCGTCATATTAATGAAATAAACCAACAATTCAAAAAAATTAACATAACCTTGGCAAACCAGCAAAGCACGCTCAGTACATTAAAAGAGTGGCAAGACCGCACTATCAATAGCAAAATTAAACGTCTTCTGAGAGATTCCAGTGGATTCATATATAATATACCAGCCCAGAATGGTACTGACGATGCTTTATTGACCAATAATTCGCATGTTGATACTGGCATCTGCGAAACGCACAAATTCAATGCACAAGTTGAGATGAATAATGGTCTTAACGCCACCGACAATATTCATAGCAGCTCTTCTAATTCTAATAGCAATAATCAAGAGATTGCAATGAGTAGTGCTGGCAACTTCAGCGCTGGAAAGACTTCACAGTTTACATCTTCTTCAAACGTCGAGCCATCATTTTATACCACTCCTGAACAATTCCAAGAATCCAGTAGTATTGGCGCTAGTGCTGGAGATACTATAAATTCTAATAACAGCACTAATCGTGAATATATAGAGAAAGCATTCAACAACACCAATGTTAAAAATTCTCAACAAGAGTTTGATAGCGCCAATATTGGAAATTCTCAACAAGACTTCGACAGCGCGGTTGATAAAAGTCCTGTAAATCCTCAACAAGTGCTTGATTATAGCACCAGTGTTGAAAATCCTATGGAAGACCTCAAAACAACTAGTGGGGACTTGTCCAACTCAAGTATCGGTGGTATTAGCGCCGATATCCTGGGAAATGTCAGTAATTTCAACCCTCCCAACACTATGGAGGAAGCTAGTATACCAGTAGATGCCAATATACAATACCCTTTGGATGTAGAAGAAAACAGACAAAACGTGGATATGGAATATGCTACAAAGGAATCGCTTGAAGCGCTCAAAACTAGAGTGTCTGAAATTGAAAACAACCAAATATCAAGCTACTTTACAGACCCAAAGTTTGTCCGGTTCATGAAGTATCATAATAGAACCAACAGAAAGTTGAACGAATCCCGTTTGGCTCAGAAGGAAGAACTGATCTTGCAACTGGTCAACAATAATAACAAATTTCTCATTGACACTCTGGTGAAAGAACATACTGCAGATTTACAAGACAAGTTGCATGCCAAAAACAAACAAATCAACGAGTTGAAAAATAAAGTTACCATGCTTTATGAAATCCTTCAACTCAGACAGGGTTCTCCTAGCAGTTCCATCCGTCGGGGCAAGCGAAAAGTTGGTTCTTCTGATTACAATCTTGAAAAAACCGAGTCTTTTGTCTCAGATTCAGTGATTGGAACAAATCCCTCAAGTATTCACAGAAGCCGGTTTCTGGGTTCGGTAAATAAAGTTGTCAAAGGTAAAAAAAGAAGAAACGAGTCGGCTTTCGATACTGAGTCTTCCATTGCTCGTTTCGACACAGAATCTTCCATTGCTCCTTTTGATACAGAAGCTGCGTCCTCTATTCCTGGAAGTTATGTTGAAAATGCCCCTACAAAGCCTCTGGACAGATCAATAGCACAAGCTCTGGCGACCAAGGGATCCAGAAAGGCATTACGGCTTGATGATGACGAGCTGAAGGCTTATTTCGATAACCTGAACTTGAAAGAAAAACTGCCGTCCCGAAAATATAAGCCAAAGTCTATCATGGTAGCAAGTCCTCAAATGGTGGTCACAAGACCTCGTTCGTCACCTCCTGGAGTGCAAAAGTTTACAACCAAACCGATCGGTCATTTGAAACTCAATAAAAAAACGAAAGAGCAAGTTTACAGCGATAAGTCGATGGAAACTGCAGTAGAAAACACAAGAGAAAAATTACCAATAGAGTTGAGAAAAGAACCACCTGTTCCACCATCTTCTGCCCATGAATCAAAGGTTGCCGCCTCAGGCTCCGAAATGATGGCACAACAAGTCCATACACTGCCACCTCATATGTCACGTACGTTAGACAAGAAGCGTAAAAGTGGTGAGGCACTCAAAAATAAAAACTCTTTGAGTGTTAGGGGTTCTAAGGCACTGAGTTTCATAGGGGGCACAATCCGCAGCTCCCTGAAACGTAATAGCTGAAATGTTTTGCTACATTTTATATTGCTGTACTTTTTGCAATCTATATCATAATACCCATATTAATGTTTGAGTTTCTTGTAGATGGATTACTATTATTTGCCAATACTATTTTGATGAGGGATTTTTATCTGAATTATCTTTTCAAAAATGATCTTTTTGAAGAAGAAAGTGTTAAAGATTTCATAAATTACAATATCTAATTTAAAAAGAATAAATAAAGTATAAATTACTAAGTGAATTTGATAAACGACTATGATTAAGACATGTCTCATGCATATGTCGTAGAAGAGCCTATAATAGTATAGTAACATAGCCTGTACGAAACAAATACGGCCATTTAGACAGAACTTGGCTTGCTTGTCTTCTTAATCAGGCAAGAAAAATTTTCGTTTAGGATGGCGTCACCATCATAACAAAAAAGACAAGTTTGCTAGGATGTTTTGGTGTGGTGTTATTTTAGCATGTAAGAATTAAAGTTTACAGTAATCATTAATAATAATAAACAGAGAGGTCCGCGAAAAACCTCATAATTGCAAGGGATTTTTGGAGCATTCAAATAGGAAATACATGCGAAAAGATGTTTTTAAGACGTGGCCTTGCACACATTACAAGCTTTGTTTACTATAGTATACTTGTAGAAGCATTTATTTGCAACGAACCGAAAGGGGAAAGTGAGATTGGAATGTTTTTCTGGAATTTCGAGCATTGTAGTTAATCCGGGTTTGATTTGCAAACTTAATCTAAATATATGGAAACCTGTATGGAAACATGTAGGAAAACATGTAAATAGTTGCAGAGATTATGATTCAAGACGGTTTCCTATTTGGATGATATTACGACATACCTAGCTAGCAGCGGTTATGATAAGAAAGCTGTCGTTAATTTTTTACGGTTCATTGTTCTATTGTTTCATCCCAATAAAGACAAGTCTACTGGAGGGAAATGCCTATTGGTCAATTTGCAAGATGCACAACAATGAAATTTTGAGTTATCCTATGAGATTCATGAGATTTGCACTTGTTTTTTTTAACCCGCCAATTGTAATTTGTTAAGAGCCATTTTGTTTAAATCAAGATGCTCGTATTATACACATTTTACGTCTTCCTACATTGTCCAGTAGCATCTTTTAGTCTTAGGCTCGGTCCCAACTTTGTAGATCCGTATATTTTCACAATAAAACCCCATATATAACCCCATATGTCCTGTGAAGCTGTGCTTCTATACAGTACCATCCAGCTCAGCCGCACCCAGTGGTGAATCTACTTCATATTGTACACTGAAATTTACCGCCAAGCATCGAGCAACATCAAAAAGTCAACAATACCATCATAAGGTATAGTAAATGAGGAAAGGCTGCGCAGCAAAGTTTTTTTTTTCAAGGCTGTTTCTTTTCATGAATTATAAGACTTTTAGTCATCAAATCTTAGAAATCTAAACATCCAAAATTTAATAAGTTTCAAGCAACTGTGCTGCCCAGATTTGTCTCATATAAAGTTGCCCTAGCAGTACATTTGGTATTCATATAATTTCTAGGCATTATGCCAGCGCGATCCATTCTTCTCAATAAGGAACCAGCCATGGTTCCTGACAAGAAGAAGCGAAAGAGACATAAAAACTCCAAATTTGGATGTGGCAATTGTAAGAGACGCCGGATAAAATGCGGTGAGGAGTTGGATTCTTGTTATAATTGTATAGATAAGAAATATAGATGTACTTTTTTGGATATGACATGTGAGGAAAAACAGATCTTTTTAGAACATAAAAAAGAGCTGGAAAAAAAGTACAATGAGGATTCTGATGAAATCACCTTGAAATCTTCTATGGATCCTATTTCAGGGCTGTCTAACGACTCCTCTGGGTTATTACGGAATCTATCCACCATTCCATTCACTAATGAATTCAATATTTCAGATTATGATGAAAATACTAAACAACAATTTCTCAGTAACAGCTTTGGGCCGTATGATAATGATATGGAGCTTGTATATAAAAAGGATTGTTATTACAATGTGCAAGTTTATGTTCCCAATGGTGTGAATTCTCCTGAGAAACTTGCAAATTCGACAGAATCTATTTCTCAGCAATGCCGAGAAAACCAAAACAACTTGTTTTTGGTGACTGATCTAAGGAAAAACTGGCAAACCAGTATTAAACCTGGTGAAATTGTTTCCTTGCGGAAAATTTACAATAATAATAAACAAGAATGTGTGCCTTTAACAGAACATATTTATAATCCCATCACCTTCAAGTTGTTGGATTACCAAACCAGCAAAAACGATGGTACTCCAATAGGATATCATTGTTTTAATACTATTGCTCAGTGTTGCAAAGATAAAAACACAAAATTTGGCCATTTCTATGGCGACGAAGACATTTTTTTCCGGGATTTTGTCTGTAGTTTGTATGAAGCAATCAACATTTTATCAAGCCATCAATTGGTGTTATTTTATGCCAATTTATCTTATGCTTCAGCTATAATTTATAATCAGACAAGCAAGCAGTATTATGGCCAGAAAAGCTCAATGACAAGTTTACTAAATTTCAAAACCTTTCTTTTCAAATATAACAAAACCTGTCGCAATAAGGTTGTTGATTTGTCTCATCAATTGACTGAGCACTTAAACATTTTGAAACATTTGCATGAAAATGACTGTTATCTCACTATAACAATGGCCATTTCCAAAACTTTGACTGCAGTGAATCAGGATTTTCTTCTAAATTACGATTATAAAAGTTTATTAGTTTCATTGAACCAATATCTCCTAACCATTTTGGCTAAACATGTCATTGAGAATTTCAAGTTAACCTTGACAAAAATCCTGCCCTCTTCTCCATCTTACAAGTATTTTGTATTGTTGGATCAAAAAGTCACTTTTATTCACATTTATTTCATGCGATGCATCACATCCATCTTTATTCCAAATTATCACTTTGAGATTCTACTTGAATTTTCCGAATCGTTTGACAAGTTCCATCTCTTGGCCGAATCTCTGCTTGAAACCCCTCAGGTGGCCTGGAAATTACAAAATCAGTACAAAGAGCTCAAACAGTACTTGTTTGACGACATTTTCAAGTTGAGTCCTCCGAACAAAAACCATGTGGTGGACCATAAACCGCAGGATTTGATCCGAATTTTAAAACGGTTTTTACAAATTGTCCCATCGGAAGTGGTTTATCTCTCTATCAATTACAAGTCCTTAACGGTGGTGGAAAAGATCTTCTACTTGTATTGGACAGCAGTAATCCGGATTCTCAACAACATGTTCCATGAAACGACCTATTTGTTTCTTTCCAATTTCTTTGGGAACCTAACTACCTGGGGCAACAGTATTTCCTTGAGCCAGACCATTCTTACGGAATTGGAATCGCAATACAAAGTCTCCAATTATGCCCTTTATGACAAGTTGTATCGGAAAACTATCTACTTGACCCGACTTATATATTTTTTTACCTACCGTACCTCCATATATTATCGTAACATCGAGGTTTTAAATCCGTATCCCAAACACATCACTTTTGACAATCTTCAGTTGAAGTCCCGGAAACTAAGGTTTGTCAAAGAAGTTCAGCTACAAAGTTTCAAGCATTCAATTATCCAAGCGGAGAATTATCCTGTCAAAGATATCGATTATATTTCTCCTCCTCTTTATCACCCAAATCATCACAATCCTGGCTACAATCCGGAATTTGTGAAATTCAACGTGTTTTTCAATCCCAAATCAAATGCTCTACCTATTGTTATCCACCATTCTGAAAAAACCCCTTCCAAATATCCTCCTGTGGTTTTGGAAAAAACTACCGATCTCAATCATCACAAGGTCCATGAATATCTACAAAAACTCTATTACGAGCAAAAACAAACATTCAATATCGACACTTGTCCTCTTGAGTATCTAAAGTTGTCTCCAACAACAGGCTTGATCCAGAATATCGATTACGCGCCAAAATCCGATATCAACAACTCCGGCTCCACTCCAAACAAAGACTTTAACTTTGTAGATTACGAAAGTGAAGAATACGAAGATGGCAACTTTTTCAAACGTAATGAAGTCATCTTTCAGCATTATGTTGTCGATAGATTGAAAATCTTGGATTCTTTTTGTGATGAAAAACCTCTTACCTAATTCAATATTCATCAAATCATCAAAAGAATCTTCAAATCATCCAAAGATTCTCCAAATCATCAATAAATATCATCACATGTTGCCAAAATCATCCATCATTCCATCACTAAACTGTACATTATCAAACAACTTTCTATTTCTGTTGCTTTTATCTATTATAGACTATTCTTCTCTGCTTACGATTCATGGTGTTATGTATATTCTTCCTATATGTCTCTTTCTTTCTCTTACTTCTTTTATGTCTTTATTATCTCCATTATTCTTTTCTCTAAAGTATCACATTCAAAACCTATTTCAATCAGGCTCTCGGATTCCCGAGGTTTCTCTTTACATATGGGCCTACGTAGGGCCAAACTTTACAAAGCTCCTCTTCAACGGTTTCTTTACCGTTAACTACACTTCAAACTGTCCTTTCTTCTCAACTAAAACTGCTCTCTTATATAAACACTCCGCAGGTTATACGTACCAGTCAACGCATCCCCCCGCAGCAGTCAACGTCGGTGTTCACTTTGATAGTATTCACTCTGAACCTTTAAGTCTCACCATCCCTGTGGTGACAGTGTGACATTAGCGCAAGTGTCAGATGATCCGTACATACTTGTACATGTCTACGCTGAACATTTGTAGTTGACAAATGTTCGAGTTTCTTGTCGTTGATTTTCATGTCCTACAATGGCATCCGGGTCACTATGCTCCAGCATACATTAGTGAAGAATACGAGTCAAAATATATGATATTAAGACTTTCTTGATCTTGAAGATCTGCTGCAGCTTAATGCCCAACTGCACCATAGATCCAATTGGCTGGTGTATTCTAGTGCCTCTGCATGCGTCTGTTGCTAGGTGAGGAAAAAAGGAGTTAGGAGTGCATTGAGGTTGAATCCATTTCTGTCGGTTTTCTGCATGGCAACATAAGCCAAGGACCAAGAAAGACGGATGTATTGAGAAGCTATCTTGAATAAACGAATGTTTTTGTTGGAAACACGTTTTCATTGCAGCCGAGTGTTTACCTTCTGTTGAATCAACCACCCCCTTGCATCATCATAGCCCAAAAGAGAACGTTACTAATGCTCCTAAGCATGTGATCTTCGCGTTATTGTGCGTGCCGCATTACATTTCAGCGCGCACCCATGCATCAATTGCTTTGTTGTATTACTATATCAAATTATATATAGAGCACTTAGAATACTCTATAGACATTGTTGAGGCGTATTTTGTAACAAGCATCCGGAATATCATGGGGAAATGCCCAGGCGTGTTTGTAATAGCGATTGATGCTGTGTTGATGTAGAGCAATACGCCCCATATTTAGGCCAAACTAGACAATAGTGTTTCCTAATTGGGAAGAAGCATGGATCTATAATGCCGTAACAAGAAGATCAAGCTCTCACTTTGGATACCGTTGAAGCAAAACGGCGGAAAATCCAGCCATATCTGGTAAAACAGTAAGCTTTTTCGGTCAGTTTTGTCGAGGAAAATCAATACCAAGTAAGACATAACAAAGATCACTCAATAGGAGTATACTATATATATACATATATATTTACATGTATAATGTACAAGCTGATTTGAATATAAATACAACCCATATTCTTTTTCTTTGAGCTCATTTTATAATTATTATCAATATTATATTCATCATCAATATTACAACTATTATCTAAAAACACTTTACAATGTCTAACGTTACTCTTGTCACCGCAACTATTGTTTCTACTCTTACCCAGTTTACCACCTACTGTCCTCTTTCCACTACCTTGACTTTTGGTAATGAAACTGTTGTCACCTCTGGTTCTGTTATTTTGAGCAGTGGTCCTTACACTGTTACTTCTTACAGTACTGGCACTGCTCCAGTGGAAACCACTTCTGCTGAATCTTCTCCAGTGGAAATCACTTCTGCTTCTACTGCCAGCATCCCAGCTAACATTTCTCATAATGGAACTTATGTTGAAGGTAATGGCGCTGCTGCTGCTTACGCTGGTGCCTCTTTAGCCGGTGTTTTTGCTGTTGCTGCTTTCTTGTTATAAAATGGCTCGTGGGCTTACTCTGTTACTTTTTTAATTCTTTTTTATAATCCTATTCTCTGTTCTAGTTACCCATTCGTGTTTGTTCTATAGGCTTTTCGTTTTGCATTCAAATATCAATTGCATTTTTGCTATCTTCTCATTGAACCTTGTAATAGTATATGGGGAATGCCCTCTTAGAGTTTAGAAAAGAATCATTACACCTCCTAGAGAGCACTGTTGGTTGCAGTAAAAGTAAATGGTATAAAATGTCAATTGTAAAGCAGCTCGGCAATGGTCTTGAAGAAGATTATGATTAATAGGACACGACTGGGCTCTGCCAAATCCCTCAATCCAGAGCCCATATATACAAGACTAATATTTACTAGGCTCAAAATATAAGATATCATTAATGTAAAACATCTTTACTTATAATTTCCAAAAACAATTTGGCTTAGTTGTATACGTTATGTGCCCTGCGTTTGGTGATGAATGAGGGGCTCAATTCCTGTTACTGACGTTTGAAGCGATTTTTTATGAAGATTTGGTCAGTTTTCGGAAAAACATCCAAGTGTATAAAGTATTTTGGATACTCTGTATGATTTCAGTTATTTTCCAAACAGGTTGATATTTTTTGGCTTGATTTTATAATGGGAGCGTTCAAATATGTGTTAAATGAGGATTTTTGTCAAATGGAGCATTTTTTCAAGATCTGATTTTTTGCCGTAAAAAGATTGGAAATAAGCGTATTATTGTAATGGCAGCCATTCCAACGATATTGGTCATTTGATTGGTGAAAACGTTTTACTATTCATATAAAAAGGCCACCAAACAATGAACGGAGGTCTATAATAACACACACAATAAATATTACAATTCAATACAATACTTTAGAACACAATATATTATTTAGAAATACAATATTAGTTGAGAACAAAACTACCAACAAACCTATATCTTCATTTAGATCTTACTATTAAACCTATACCTTCATTTAGATCTTACTATTAAACCTATACCTTCATTTAGATCTTACTATTAAGAGAGGTGTAGCGCAAATAAGGCTTGACTTTTCTGATGGTGCCAAACTTTGCTTCTGCGTCAGCATCATTGACGGTTGGAGGGACAATGACTTCATCACCGACGTTCCAATTAATAGGGGTGACTACGCCGTATTTGTCAGCAGTTTGCAAAGCGTCGATTACTCTTAAGACTTCGTTGGCATTTCTACCGACGGAAGGCGGATAAGTGAATGTGATTCTGATTTTTTTGGATGGGTCGATGATATAAACGGATCTGATGGTTTGAACAACGCCATTATTCAAGTTTTTGAAGCCTTCTTCATCGACCATATCGTACAAGAACGCGACTTCTCTTTCGGTATCGGCGATGATAGGATATGAGAACTTGACGTTGCCCGGGATGGCGACTTCTTCGATATCCTCCACCCATTTCTTGTGGTTACCGAGATCCTGGGCAGAAAGACCAATCAACTTGACTCCTCTTTTGTCAAATTCCGGTTTCAAGGAAGAAAAGTATCCCAATTCAGTGGTACATACCGGGGTGAAATCCTTTGGGTGACTGAACAACACCGCCCAGGAATTGTTTATATAATCATGGAAGTCAATCTTTCCCTGGGTAGTCAAGGCCTGGAAATTAGGGGCTACACTGTTAATCCGAAGTCTTGGTTGCTTGGAGAAATCGAATTGTTTCAATCCTCTGGTAAATTGCCTAGAACTGACGAAATATCGTGGGGAACTCAACCCAAAAACTTTTTGGAACAACATCGTGCCAATTGAGAGTGAAATATCGCAATTTGAAAGTGAAAAATGCCATTTCTTGCATTTTCTAAAACCAGGCGAAAGCAAGCTCCTTATATACCACTGCCCTTATCCTGACGCACGCCTCACATGACTGGTGCAGATCTTCTCGTAATTTCACATGATATATCCACCGAGTGTTAAGCGACCCAGTATATCGTATAAATGTAATGGGAATGGTGTGTCCACAAAGCAGTGGTATAAATGGGATAGATGGCTGGCAAATTGTAGTTGTAAGTTTGCAGCACGGCCTGTGTATAAATATAAAACAAGTAGGAACAGTAACTGGTGCAACAATGGCTATTTCTTTGGAAGATTCTGAAATCTCAGAGTTTTTCCAGGCTCTCCCGGCTCTAGCCAAACAATATGAGAAACTGTTAGTAGTACCCGTCTAGGGACCCTGTTTCTTGCCACTAACAGTAAATAGGGCGCTGAGGCCGGATGTCTGTGTGTATGTCAGGCTTCGTCCGGGCCAAAACGGATGTTTAACAGCGTGCAACGAGACCAAAGTCGTTTTGGACTCTTCTGGCAAGACTTATGAGTTTGACCAGGTTTTTGGCCCAGAAGCTGCCCAGAAACACGTATATAGACGCATTTTGGGTAATAAACTAATCGATGCTGCAAAGGGCGTCGATTGCACTGTAATTGTATATGGCCAAACTGGGACGGGGAAAACCTATACTTTGAGTGAGATAGGCAGTAATCCAGACGATTTTGGCATAATTCCCAGGGCGTTGATTGATCTTTTCCAAACCTTGGAATCACAGGTCCTTCAGCAGGCCATTGCCGATTACTCTGTAACTGTATCTTGTCTGGAAATCTATAACGAGAAACTTGAAGATTTATTTAGTGACAGCAAAGAATGTTTGAAAATTTACGATGATAAAGGCTCTGTCCTGATTAAAGGCCTGTCTGACACGCCAGTAAAGACGTTCCAAGACGCTTTGGACCAGTTGTCTTTGGCATTATCCAGAAGAAGAACGTCCAGCACTAGAAAAAACGAAAAATCAACTAGATCCCACACAATTGTCACGGTAAAAACTGTAGTCAGAACCACAACAGGTAATATCGAATGGGGGAAGCTCAGGTTCGTCGATCTAGCTGGCTCGGAAAATGTTTCCAGAGCCGGTGAATCAAGTAGACATCTCAAAGAAACAGCAATGATAAATACTAGTTTGTTCACATTAAACAAAGTGATTAGCTCGTTGGCCGATAACAAACCACATGTTCCTTATAGAGATTCCAAACTCACCCGAATATTGCATGAATCATTGGAAAATTGTACAAATATAAAAAACAATACCATCATATTAACTACAATATCACCACTGGGCTCAGATTTGCCCAAGACGCTCAATGCGCTCGAGTTTGCCTTGAAGGCCAACAGAATCTCTGTAAAAAGCAAGCCACCTTCAAAAAGCGTCGAAGAACTCGTAAAAGAAGAAAATGAGCAGTTGAAACTGATTATCGACAGCCAAAATGCTGAAATTAACGAGTTAAAAGCAAGGTTTTCCAAAGAAAAAGAGATTGGATTTCAACATTTGGTAGTGGAAAACAAACTGAGGCGAGAACATGAGAAAAAGTCTGAGGAATTGGCCTCAATGTGTAATAGTTTGGTGGAAATGATCTCCAAGCTCGAAACAGATAAAGACAACTTGAAAGACCTGGTGGATTTCAAAAACCGATTGTTCCAGAAAAACAGCAAGCTGTTGGTTGATGCCAAAACACAGTTGGTGGACTTGATTAACAGAGGTTTGAGAGAGCATATGGTGGCTTTTTTCCGGAAAGCTAAGCGACAAATTCCAGAGAATGCTGTGGACATTTCTGATTCTTTATTGGAACAAACTTCAGACATTGAGGGCAAATTTTGTGAAAACATAAAGATTGCAGTAGAAGAAATGAAAAACAATACATTTGACAGCATTGAGTCAACTTGCGAAGACATTGATTCAATGTGGGATAACAAAAAAGATTTGGTACCTTTGGAACTAAAAGCTCATTTATTATTCATAGATAATATCAAAAAGGCGCTCGAAAAGGAGTTTAAACTACTGAATGAAACCATTGTCAATGAGGTTGACAAGTTGACAACCGTGAATAATGAATTGGTGTCTACTATAAATGCCAATATCGTACAACAAAAGAATTACGTATCGGACTTGATCAAAACAGTTGACAATCTATCAGATATTCAAGTCTATAAGCGTAATGACTTGAAAACCTTTGAAACCAAAATGATGGCCATGCGGAACGAAATAGAATCGTTTGCGTCACATCTGATTGCTGGGTTTTCTCACCTGATTGGCGTTAACGAGCTTGATGGCATCAGAAAGACAGATTATATCTTTGATGAGTTTGTTTCTGTGCAAGCTGACCGTGATAATAAACTGTCTTTGAAAGTGTATGATATCAGACGAACACTCGATAAAATGAGCCGGGAAAACGAAGAGTGTGGCAAAGCCTTGGAACATTATAAAGTGGCCTTGTCTTCTACAAAAAATACAGAGAAATCCGTGAAAACCGGATTCAAAAATGGATTAAATGCCAAAGTTCAAGAAGCCTTTGAAACCACAATAGATGTCCTCCATTCGAGATATGACACTTCGCTACAAGATTATTCTACAATGCTGATCAAGACGGAAAAGGCGAGAAAAGCTGAACAAGAAAACGTTTGTCGTAAAACATCAAAACTTGCCGAGTTGTTCAAAGACAAAATGACCCAGAACATTGAAATCCTTGAAGACAATCTGGATGACGAAATGTTCATGTTGGCTAAAGAAATGAAATCGCTGAAAATCCATTTCCACGACAAAGAACTCAACCAGTTTGAAAAAGAATGGAATGATAATATACAAGACGCAGAAATAGAGTTTATGAAACGAGTCAAAAGTGTCATTGGGACCATCGACACTACAAAACAAAGCCATGTTAATGATGTGGATTATTTACGACATAGCTATCCTAATCATGACCCACGGCGTATCAGAGAGTTGTTAAGTCATGATACCAGCAAACCTCTTATTTGCCATGAAAAGTATTCTCCACTTGAGAACAAGGATATCATCACTGAAGACTTTTTAACAAATGACCAGTTCGGCAAGAACATTGATCTCTACAAAACACACGAGTACTAAACTCTGTTATCTGTTCCTACATAGACTAATAAAATAGATATAACTTGGGTGCTTGTAAAACACACGTCATGAGGACGCGCCTGTCGCGTGTCTACAGATCAACAACCTGGGTGTGCGTCTTGCCTTGTCCTGTCTGTCACGTGTCACGTGCCACTTGCGTTTGGCGTATGTACAATTTGATGGGTTGGAGTGAAGACCCGGGTATATGGTATACTCAAGACTGCATTGGCAGCGCAGTCCGTCATGCAGGTTTTCCCCTATATTAAGGTGAGAGTGCGAAGCAAAGTTAATGTGGGATTGTCGGCTGACCTTGCTTAAAGTGAAAAATGATGAAAAAAAGAAATAAAAAAAAAAGTATTTTGGAAAAAAAAAATATTTTTTTTTTTTATTTTTTTTTTTTCAGAAAAATTAACGCATACAATATATTGTTTTCTAGAGGTTATTGAAAAGAGGATTTCAGAGAGTGAGTTTGTGGGTGTGTAAGTAGGGGCATGAAGGGCTTTTATGGGTTTTCCAGACGGCGTCCAAGCTGTGGGTGGTAAAGGTTTTTGTAGTGAGACGTATGGATGAGGATTAAGTGGGCTAATAAATGATAAATGAGTGGTTTAAAGTGAAAGTTGGCATTCTAGAGGAAAATGGGTATTATGGAATGAAAGTTGGACGATTGGATTGGCTGGTTTTTTACAACTGGAACTGATAGCCAAATTGGATAGCCAAATATGATAGCCAAAGAGATTGGAAAACTCTTTAAATAAACGATTTGTACTAACAAATAAACAGAGATCAAGATATATGGAAATATTATCAATAATTTGAGAAAATTGCAGAAATTATCAACAATTTGAGAAAATTGCAGAAAATCATCATTAAGTTGGGAAAACCGCAGAAATCATCAACAATTCAAGAAAACCGCAGAATTTATCAACAATTTAAAATAATTGCAGATTATAGAACCATCAACTAGAATATGACCTCATATACACAAAACAATCATTTTGCAACCAGACGAAATTCCACCTCGTCGCCATATGCGATTCCAGCACGGCCAAGAGCCAATTCCATAGCCAGTACGCCGTACAATATTCCCGAGAGAATACATAATGGCCACAGTAGTGTTTCTGGAGCCCCAAACAGTGGATCGCACTCGTACAATCCCAGATTCCAGTTTGCTCCTTCGCCGGGAGCAGCCAGCTCCAGCAGCAAGCCTAGCAGCGAAAACGTGCCTCTTTTGACCCGAGAGTTTGTAGTCAGACGGATTTCGGAGGGCGAAAGTGGAAGAGTCAAACAGGAACTCAAATGCGAAGCGTGCGGCAAAGGCTATAAGCATATTTCTTCGTTGGCCAAGCATCTATGGGAACACACAGCAGAATGGAATTATACGAAGAAATTGCTCATTTCCAAGCACCAGCAGGTACAGTTGCTAGAAGCTGCCAGTATATTGGTAAGTATGAATGAAAACGACAAATCCAGAAGAGGGCTGAAAGATGAGACTGCTGCTGCTGCTGCTGGCGCTGTTGGAGCTGGCGCTGTTGGTACTGGCACTGCTGCCAGAGATATTCCTCGGAATGAATCTTCCAATGGCAATGTTCTATTATCACCAACTAGTAGTAAATATCTTCAATCTCCGCCTCAATATGGGTCCATTCCACACAATAGTGGTTCTTTTCCGCTTCATCACCATCGTAACAGTTTCCAATACAGTCAACGGCCAAATGTAGCGAACAACAGTTTACATAATGCCGGTTCAATGCCTCCCTCGGATAATTATCATGACGAGTTAATGTCTCCTTCTAAACGCAGCTCCTTCAGCTACCTGAAACCGTCCATTTCCCATTTGACCGGCCACAATAACGGGGGGTATTTGGACGCCCCAATGAATACCAACCATTTGAAACAAACCGGTTTCATGTCCGAAGATGACTCTAAAGCCACCAAAGATTCCGCTTCCCATTCCAAAAAAGCAGCTTCTCCTGCCATTGTAGACGACGATGAAGATGATACCCATTCCCGTAATCACAGCAAAAGCCCTAAAAGTAATAATGGCCACGCGGATGAATACGAAGCTGATGAAGGCATTTTTGGTGAGTTGGAGTAGACCATCTCATTCTATAAAATCAATAAAAACAAGAAAATAGAAAAAAAATATCATAATTTTTGTATTTTAAATATTCATTATTGCCCCAACCCATTTCCATTCCAAAATCTCTCATTCAAATCACCTCAAAAAGTTATGTCATGATCCCGTTACGTTCTCAGTTGTGTTTTCCAGGTCTAGTACCATCGTTTCCTGTCCCTTGTTTTTGTCATACTCATAAACATATACAACAATTAATCTTTTTCACGATTCTAGTTTTCTTTCCATTGTGTTGCTGTCTTATTATACTTTAAAAAAGAGAAAAAATTTTTTGTTTTTGTTTTTTTTCGGTTTTTTGTTTTGCTTTATTGTCCTATACACGTTTCTAATAAAATGTTTTGTAGCAATTATTGGAGATAAAAATGCAAAATACTAGGCGTAAAGTAAAGATTTACTAACATTATTATGGATAAAAAGTATATAAATTTTATACCCGATGATTGATTTTTGAATCATATTCTACAAACCAACACTCATTCTGCTCAACTTTATTATGAGCAAATGATGCAAGACCCACCACTAATCGAAAGGAATTGGTTTAGTCTTGAAAATTCTCGATAAATTCTTTATTATGGAAAAAGGCTATAAACAGTTGGATGGCTGGTCATGAAAGAAAATGTAAATTTTCATCAAATAGTACCGTCAAGAGATATTGTAAAACCCGCTGGAGCTTGATGGTTAGTCCTCTTGAAAAAGAGAAAAAGACTTGGCAGGATAGTTTAGAAGATGGAAGTTTCAAAGAAAAAGACTTGGCAGGATAGTTTAGAAGATGGAAGTTTCAAAGAAAAAGATCTGGCAGGATAGTTTAGATGGCAAAGACCTAACATGAACGCGGGCGAGTCAACTATGGTCAAAAAGGCAAAATCGGGCTTTATAAAGTCCCTGTTCTGCGCTCCAAATATAAGACTTTATTTGATATACCTTACTATTGCCCAGTGGCCAAGTTGGTTAGGCCATGCGCCACACAGAAAAGTGCAGAATAGTGCAGAAAAACAAGTGTGGCGTTCCTCACTTTGGGTTTGGTACTCGATTCGTGCTCTTGACGTTTTGCAATAATAATTAAACGTTTTATTGAATTTAATTAACGCTATCCAGACTATTTTGATTTGAAAAACGTACCTTAACATTTCAACTTTTTTTCCCTATATTATAGTACAATTTAAAACTAAAACTATTAAAGTTTTGCAGAAATAATTGATATAACGGAAAATTGCCAATTTTGGCAAAATGTTGATTCTTTTAAAACATACTCTAGGGTCTTTACAGCAAGCCAGACCGTACCATAATTATATTTATAAACTCCTTGAGATCTGAAGTTTTAGACCATGTACTTTGTTTATAAATTTGCATTTTATAAATTATTTAATAGTGAGAAAGTATCATATTGTCGAAAATAACACATAATTTGTTGAAAATCGTGTATGTCACCCCTCAAAGTGATTTCTTTTATCTCTTGACATTATTTCATAGTTTTTGGTTGTTTTTAAATTTACTTATTTTTCTTCCAGCGTTTGACTGAGCTTTTATTCCAAAGAAAGGCGCATCTCAAAAGTTATAAACAGTATTGTTTATTATAGGTTTTCGGAGGAATTTAAAATTTATAATCATCAGTATATATTGACAGAATAGTATATTTTGATGTCTCCCATACATTGAATATTTCATGGGGCTGGGTAAAGCGTAATGTGCTTATTAATAAGCTTTATACCTTGGTCTAGGGGAAGCCGTTTCGAAAAAACTTCCATTCCTGTTTAGTTTGAAGTTGCAAATTGGTTTGTAAACTTTGGCTGTTTTTTTGGCTGTTTTTTTGCGGAAAATTATAAGGTAAATTTTAGTTTTTAATACAACGATATGTTAGTTGTATTGAAAGAGTTTTATTCTTGAAATAATATAATGAATACTTAGTTTGATTGCATTATTATTATAAGATCCCGTAAATATAAGAATGTCGTATGTAGACGTTACCATAATCACTGACTCTTATATTTCATGTTTAGTAGACATCAATCTTTTATACTCTAATGTATAAATTTAAATGGCCAGTGAGCAGAATGGCCCAGTGGATGAAGGTCTCATATTCAACAGAGATGATCATGCTTCCACTGGCAAGTAAAACTGTCTAACTATTTTTAATTATACCATTTCAATATGTACTGGGCTTGAAATATAAGATCGTTATTATAACATATACCATTTCGATGAATGGATAATTAGTCTTCCACGTTGTATTTTACCGAGTCTCTTTGAATACAGAGCGTATATATGGAATTGACATGTGCCGGCAATATAAAATTACTAATTGACAACCACTGGGCAATATAAATTTACAATTACTATAAATTGACATATACTGGGCTTTTAATATAAAATTATTATCATTATAAACCCACATTAATCTATAGGCCGTTGTTTGATATAATATAATCACTTTTCCTTCTTCTCATTCTCTTCAATTCCCCTTTTATTGCTTCCATAGCTATACAAAAAGGCTCCGCAGAAAATCAAGCCTGTCCCGGTCCAACAATAACGATTGAGGGTGTTATTGAAAAACAAAATGCTCAACAACAAACTGGTAAACTTGCGTAAAAGCAATATTACACTGACTGTCAACAGATTGGTTTCGCTGCTGAGTTTGTTGACGCCCCGCACACATATGTACTGGGTCAACACATTAGCCACAAGATAGTATAACGACTGTGGAGCATGGTCTAGCAACACGAGCAACTCTTGGTGGATTTGGTTTTTGAAAATAAGGAAGAATGGAAGTGCAAGGGCATGTTGGTAAAATAGAGATTCTTTCCATGCATTTCTGTCTGTCTTGTAATTTTTATATGTCGATTCTGTGAGAAACCCATTGATGGATATCAAGGCTGAAGCTATGACCAATAGGGTTATTCCAAGATTGAGGTTTGCAAGACGGAAATTGGACATTTTCATTGCATTATGTTTGATCATGCTTACAAAATCACTGGTTTCTATAGAAGTTTGGCTATTACCAAACGTGGTAAGCACCAATCCTAAAGTTAATGCCACGCCACTGATAGTCTGGAATAAGTTGTACTTTTTGCCTACAAATAAGGCACCTATTATCATGGTGAAAATTGTGCCCAGAGACCGGAAGATTACATGGATAGGAATCGAAATATCCAAACCGGCAGCATAGTTGTTCATATTGGACGTCACAAAGAAGAAAACAACATGAAGAAACCACCGAGAAAGAGGCACTTGGCGTGGCTTGAGATATAATCTTGAAGCCACGCCATGCTTGAAATCGGCATTCTGCGAATATCCCTCAATGGAAATGCAGAGAAACTGAATGAAAGTCACTAGATGCGTGATCTTGGGACACTCGGACAATATCTTCTCAAAAGTAAACACATTTGAACAACAACCCCCGAAAATCAAGCCCAATAAGGGAATCCATGTTGAAATAAGTATTTTGGCTGCTGCCAGGACGGATTTGGACATTGCTCACGTTGTATTTGGCCGAATTCTCCGGTTAAAAATGCATTTTCAAGCCTCTGAGGATCGGTCGCCTTTTATAGCAAAGCCGTAGACAATTTCTTGTTGGCTGGTAGTGTCCTAATAAAGGTTTGTACATTACCACTTTTGGGTGATCTGTCTCTGGACATATTGAAAACGTTCAGGGGGTCGCTACACCTCTGAAAAATTTGGCGAATATCCGCCGGGTGACATGCTATCGTATACCTAACATACATATTAGTTATAGGAATAGTTATAGGAATAGTTATAGGAATAGTTATAGGAATATTTTGTAGTATTATTGGGCTGTTGTTTGAGCTAAGAAAGCTGTAGTTAGTTGTATTCTTGTTTTTTTAATTTGTATTGGAACTTTAAAATGTAAATGAGCTTGAGAATTCCTAGTTTGGTTGTATATTATTGTAACTCTTTACTTTTGCTGAAAAGCATCAATATTCTTGTATGGCTTACAAACGTTTAGTTATAATAGCATTGGGACATGACTAACTCAGTATTATTGCCATTATGTTGAAAGATTGGACATTTTGGCGGATATCCCTAGATATAGTGTTGACATCAATGCTGCGAGTCATATTATTACCCAGAAACAACTGAAAAAAGGGTGTTTACTAAAATTTACAATTTTCGTTCTGCAAATCCTAGTTTTTCTAGCCAACTATTAGGAAAACTCAACCATTGAAATTAGAAAAGAGCCTCTTTACTTTATAAACCTTTGGTAACCCAGTTGTCTTGGTTGTGAGCCACGTAGAAAAACTGGATTCTCTCAGTTCGATTCGGGCTAGTACTGTATTCCCCCAACATTTTCAACAATCATTACATCTCATAATCCAGTCCTTTCATATTTGACAATCACTCCTTTTTCAACGGTTATTATATCTTATAATCCAGTATATGGCTTTATCAAGTTTGGTAGGTATAATCATATCATATATTTCAAGCCCAGTAAATATCAGTTTCGTATATACGCGCTATGTCTAAGGGGACTTGGTAAAGCCCAATCATGTCCTTTTAATCATAGTTGGCTCGCCGGTCTTTTTTCTCTTCTTTGAGAGCACTGACCACTGAGCCATACGGCCCAGTGGTTTTATATCATATTAGTAGGGGCTACAAATAGACTTATCAATTA
Organism: Saccharomycopsis malanga; assembly: GCA_004014935.1. Classification (NCBI taxonomy): domain Eukaryota; kingdom Fungi; phylum Ascomycota; class Saccharomycetes; order Ascoideales; family Saccharomycopsidaceae; genus Saccharomycopsis; species Saccharomycopsis malanga. The sequence goes on from CP025324.1 coordinate 1,328,760, forward strand.
GATATCATAATAAACGTTCATTAAATGCAATAGAAGATGGCAAGTGTGCCATTAATTCAAGTAAAAGCTTTGTTTGGAGGGGCAACATGATGTATGAGCACATTTTGGATAGTTTCCAAAGCGCTGAGTTCCTCTCCCAAGCCATAAAGACCATCCCATTTGTTCTGGGTCCAGTCTAAGCCACAGGTGTGGCCATCGATTCCGCCGGAACAGCTTTTAGCTGCTGCCTTGGCAGAAGACTGTATGAGGGAGTCGATTTTGGCACTGACTTGAGGCACCAAAACACTAGCACCAGCAAGACATCTTGCAAAAAGGGCTTTGAAAGAACGCTGGTCGTTATTACAGGTGATTTTGGTAGATGTCTGGCACTGAGACTCTAGCAAAATGTCGTCTTTGAAAAACAAGTCTGCTGACAGGCTGACCAATTTTTGGACTCTCAGCAACCAGATGTCGTCTCCAGTGACGTTGTAAAGATACGAGGCACCAAGAAGATAAATGCCATAGTTGTAGGACCAATGTTTGTCGGTTTTGTCTTGGCAACCGTGCTCGATGTTGCCGCCATCGTAGATGACAATGGAAGCGTCGTCTTCTACAAGAAAGCCTACAGAGGCGGTCCACTCCCAGATGAAGTCTGCGGCGTAGAGGAAACGGTTGATGTTGTAATAACGACCCAATCTGGCGGCAAGAGTGAAGAGAGCGCCATTGGAAATGGTGTTTTTATATCCGTAACCGTTGTTGTTTGTTCTAAAGATTTGCCATCTGATGCCGCCTTTACACTCGGAGTCCCATCTGTTGAACATCACATTGAAGATGTTGGCAGCGACTTGGCCCCATGAAAGCGAGCCAGATGGGGCTGGAAAGTTCTTTTCGGCAGCACTCATGATTGTTAGAGCCCATACGCCTTGGTCGTCGTTACCTTCAGAGGTGCTAAAGTTCTGAACCATAAGATTATGGTTGTCGCCTAGCTGGCTGGTTATCCCGTTGTAGATAAGCGACTCAAGGGACTTGTTCTTGTCGTCTCCGCTGTTACAGATGTGATTGTAATCAAGAAGCGAGCCAAAGGCCTCGCCAGCCTGCCACCAATAGTATGGTTCTTGGAACATGCCAACAGTACCGCCATAGCGAGTTCCATCATAATAATCCAACGTTCCAGCAACCAACTTGCCAGCAGCACCACACACTGAAGAGTGGGACGAAATATCAATGTCAAGAGCTTGCACAACGCTAGCTGCCGTAAGAAGAAGCCAACTTGATAGCATGATGTTGGTTTTAGTCAATACAATATGTGTATAGATCTGTATACAATCTGGGGATAAATGTGACTACAAAAGTTTGGTTACATTATGGTCTTAAATAGTACGATCTTTGAATGGGTTTTCAACCAGCCTTTCCTGACTGTATACGAGCTGAGATTTGACGAGGTTTCGCCAACATCAACATCGGTTTAATAGTGAGACAGTTTAGACGGTGAAAATTAGAGAGGCGGGCGAAATTTCCAAAATAGGAATTATTATGAATATAATAATCAGCCAGTGGCCAGTGTTCTCAAAGAAGAGAAAAGACTGGTGAGCCTATTATGATCAAAAGAACATGATTGGGTTTTCCCCACCGGGCTTTAGCAAGTCCCCTTAGACATGCCGCGTATATACGAAACTGATATGTAGTGGGCTTGAAGTATATGATATTTTTAGCAAAGACTGCAAAATGTTGTTATTATTAGAAATTGGCTAAAAATAGGGCGTTGATATGTAGTAACAATAGGATGAATGTGTAATGGAGAGTAGTGTTATGGTAGTATGAGTTTCCGATAGTAGTATTTAGACGAAAACTGTGTAAACAGGCTTATTTCTGGGCCAATAAAGAGTGGAAAAGGTATTTGATTGTAATAGTGATCAGTTTGCAATAGTGATCAGTTTGCAGTATATAATTGGAATAACAGTTAGTATTGGAGGATTGGTAGCGTTGTTTATAGTACTGGAGGATTGTAATATCAGTTAGTACTGGAGAATTGTAATATCAGTTAGTATTGGAGAATTGGTAACATTGTTTATAGCACTATAGAATTGGTAACATTGTTTACTGTACTATAGAATTGGTAACATTGTTTATAGTATTATAGAATTGATAACATTGTTTACAGTATCAAGCATCTGGTGATATCAGTCTAGAGTAATAATGAATTGGTTATATCAGTCTACAGTACTAAATAATTGATCATATCAGCTTATAATACCAACTTGTATTGTTAGCTCAAAGAATTGCAGTTTACAGAACTAAAGAATTGGTACTTGACGTAAATGGTTTGCTAATAATCTTATTGTATCATTTCTAAATACAAAATCAAGCAAATGTTCAAAACTTGGTATAATAATAATTTTATATTTTAGGCCCAGTACATAGCAGTTTTGTATATACGCGCTAAAGAGACCTGTTAATTCTCACCCTTGAGCCAGTCATTTTTCGACAGTACTAGCCACTAACCACTGAGCCATCTGGTCCAACGGCGTTGTATATGGATAATACCTGTAAAACTGTATTTGCTCGTAATAAAAAGTGATTAATATCAAATGGCGTGTATATACGAAACTGATATGTACTGGGCTTGAAATATATGATAATATAATATCAAATCACAGAATTAACATCAAACTATAGTTTTAGCACCAAAACCTACCAAAGAATTGGCATTTGCCGACTATTTTAGTTTTATTAGCATATATGTAAAAATGCTAAAAAGGTGATAAGATTAGATTAGCATATATATGCTACAGAAGGTGATAAGGTTATAGTAGCATATATCCCAACGTTTAATACTAAAAAGGTGATAAGATTATAGTAGCATATATCCCAACGTTTAATACTAAAAAGGTGATATGATTATATTAAATATATCCCTTTAAGGCTAAAAGGATGATAGATTATATTAGCACATATTCCAACGTTTAGTACTAAAACACGGAACTGATATGTAGTGGGCTTGAAATATAAGATTATTATTATTATAATACTAAAACGCTGATAGATTATATTACACATATCCCAACGTTTAATACTAAAAGATCACATCGATTAAAAGCAGAAAAAGGTAAAACTCAACTTTTTTTGGTAAATCTCATATAGAATTGCTACGATTTGCTACGATTTGCTAATAATGCAAATATTCACTAAGAAACCCATTTTTCAGCATTTACAATAATCGGTAGATTGAAATCTTGATCCATTCACATCAACAATAGCAACCAACCCACACGGGCTGTTAACAGATGGTGATACCGATAATGATGCAATATTTGCGGCCAGATAACAGAGGATTACAATGGGAAATCATTTCCCAAGCGTTTTTCAAGATAACGCCAATCATATACAATGGACCGGCCTCAACATGACGTTCCAAAGAGTGGACAAAGACAGCCCATTTGGGCGTGTTTTGCCCACTATTCTGCTAGTCTTCCAAATAGGGGCACCCGGTACCGGACCTTGTTCCGGGGAAGGACACGTCCCAGCAAACTAAGGGATTGCTAAATTAAGTTACGACAAATTAGTCATTTCGTTGACAGGAGTGTTTCTCGCTTGAGAAGCTTGGTATACGGTTGAGTCATTGGTACAGCGATAAGAGATGACGTCTATTTAGGGGAATTCAAAGCGATTACAACTGTGCTTGCTCGGTTTTCTACAAAAACGCCATCGCCACTGGTTAATAACGACGGTCCTATAAAGCACCTATAATAATAATAATAATAATAATAATAATAATAATAATAATAATAATAATAATAATAATAATAATAATAATAATAATAATAATAATAATAATAATAATAATAATAATAATAATAATAATAATAATAATAATAATAATAATAATAATAATAATAATAATAATAATAATAATAATAATAATAATAATAATAATAATAATAATAATAATAATAAATAATAATAATAATAATAATAATAATAATAATAATAATAATAATAATAATAATAATAATAATATCAACAATAATATATGAAAACGATGACGCAAGACACTGTCTGGTCCTGCACGCGCCCTCACTAACCTCTCTTATCTTTGCTCCTCCGGATATGCACTCCTCTGTACGATCATGCGGATATATGCGTGTTCATGTCGGCATATGCACCTTGTGCATATGGGGATTAAATAATGATGTGCTCGAGGGTTTTGGGATGTATATATATAAAAGCCAGAGAGTCCTGATTTGGCTGTAATTTGTCGTATAATTGTGATTTCCGCAAGATAGGTATTGCTGGCAAGATGTTTGAAGGCTACGATTCGTCTTTCAACGAGTACTGCTCGTACTGTGAGCGTCAGATCATCGATAACAATAGTCTATATTGTTCCAAGGACTGCCAACTCAAGGATCTCTATATAAACACCAACAATCTCAGTAGAAGAGCCCCAGGACAGTACTATGGCCCTCAGGCCCTGCGCATGCTGTCTGCAGAAGCAGCCTCGTCTCCTTTGAGCCTGTCCTTTGCAGGACTGTCGCCTACGTCCTCGTCCTATCATGACTATTCTCTCAGTGCTATCAACGATGCCAACAGCCCCACGTCCATCAGAGCCAACAGTGGATCCATCTCCCCGCTCTCGTTCCCCTCCACGGCCCACCAGTTCTATAAGGAAGCCAGAATAAAAGCTTCCAAAGACCTGGCAGCAGCCAAGAAAACATTTACGTACAATCCGCAGCTGGCTCCCAAAATGTCCCCCGAAAGTGCTGCTTATTGGAAGAATGTCCAGCGTCGAAACAGTTTCCGCTGATTCTGCCGCATCTTTTTGTCATTTAGTGTCTTTTTCACTTGCTTTTACCACTTTTAGCTCTTATCTGTATTGCCCATGCTACAAATCACGAATAAACGAATCTCATGAATAGTGCACAACTGTAGGGTCCTTTGGTGTATGGGGGGCTTCGTGGCCATTTATGGCTGTGTTTCTGGAGACTTTTGGCAGGATTTATTTATTTGGGCGTAATCAAACAAATATTTATTAAATTGGGCAGAATACTATCAAATTGGGCTTGCTTTTGCAAAATTCCATCTAGTCAGCAATATTTTTATCAAACTGGTCATATTTTTGCAAAATTCCATCTATTCAGCAATATTTTACCAGAATTACATTGAATTGGGCGTATTTTAGCAGAATTTTATTTTATTGGGCAGAATATTATCAAATTGGTCATATTTTTACAAGATTTCGTTTAATTGGTCATATTTTATTAAAATTACATTTAATCAGTACTTTTTGGCAATATTTCATTAAACTAATCATATTTTAACAAGATTCCCTTTATTTGGTCATATTTTCACAAAATTCCATTCAATCAGCCATGTTTTGACAAAATTCCCCCTAAAGAAACTTGGTAAAGCCCCATCATGACCTTTTTACAATCTCTACAAATCACGTAGCAATAATACGGTAAATACAACAACTCGATTCAACACTTTTAGCCCGTATTTATTTCGTATACATCTATACTACCGCAAATACCCTTCTTTGGATACCCATATTGAAAAATTTTCATCATGGAAACTTTAATCTAAACTTGCCTTTTGATGGCCATCTGTTTAATAGTCATTCTATTCACTCACATGTATGAGATAAGTGCATTCACCAATTAACATTCCACACCTACCCTTCTCACCCAATGGGGCTAGACATTTGACACGTTCAAACTAGTTTGCTCTAAAAGCCTATAAATGGCAGCTATAGAGAAGAAAAATTTTCAGTACTGCACTCTTCAAGAAGGCTTGCATGTTAAGATGCATTTTTTTCTGCCATGCTAGCTGTGCATACTAGCAGTGCATGCATGCCTTATCATCAGACGCTCGATAATGCAGCGCATGCACTCGCAGTACACCACGGCCCCGCTCGGTTGTTCGCGGCTATTAATCACCAGTTGTGCACCTTCAATCGGCAATATCTTATGCCATGTCAAACATTTTGACTCACCTTTTTCACATGATAATCATTGGCTGATCATTATCGAGGGTAAAAAAATATTAAAAATAAAAATCAGTAAGATACAAACCGTGAAAGAAGAGAGAAAAAAAAAAATTTTTTTTTTTCCGTTGATGCAGCAAACGCACGTTGTTGTGGCGGCAGCATACATGCATGCATTGCATACATTCATTACATACACGTACCTACTCATGTACGTACGTACGTAAACTGCAGTAAGCGTCCTGCCCTACCACTTGTATCAACATGCTAGTATTTTATATCAATGAGAATATCCGTTCATTATTACATGTTATCAATATATTGTGCAATTTCTTATATTTGTTCATTCAAAGTAGAATGCACCGTGCGTCTCCTAACGCGCTTGAACGGCGCTACTTTGTATAGTTTAACAAAGCAGTGGTGAGCCCCCTAACGTGCCCCCTTTCTTTTCTTCTCTTTTTGGACAAAAACATGTTGAACGCTGCGTTCAACACCTTTTCGAATTGGCTGTCTTGACATGTACTTTGTTCAACGTTTACGAGAGAATCCGGTAAAATAGTATAGTCATACCGAATGTTCCTAAATAGGCAGTCGTACCGCACTTGCGACACGCCAAATCATGCCTCGCATGACAGTTCTCCCAATGCAGGGACCTGCGCTGTATTTGACCAATGGCAGGATGAATATGAACAAGCCTTTTTAAAAATGTTCACTACTAGTTGAATTGGCTTTTTCCCACTTTTGCATGTTTGAATGGTTTTTATTAGATCATTTTTAAGCTTTTTTCGTTACTTGATATGCAGTTCCATAATGGGGAGCAACCAGTATGACAACATGTTGATAAATTGCGTTTTTAACTTTACCCTCAGTCTAATTAAACGTTGACTAATAGTTTAACCTTCTGCTTTGTTAATAACTTTCTCAATCTAGTAGTGAATGGCCCATACTAGATTAGTCATTACTCGAACAACGATAACTAACAAAATATCATCGAGCTACTAAAACGCATTATAGAAAACCACCAAATATGTACACCAATTACAACTATTTTTGCCGTTAACGTAGCAAAAGGGGGAAATACACCGGCTTGCTCCCAAATTAAATATATCGCCAACAAAAATTGTTGGAAAAAAAAAACTCCTCATCAGGGGCTCGAACCCTGGACATTTCGGTTCCTTATGCGTAAAAGCCGAACGCTCTACCAACTGAGCTAATAAGGACGGAGTTGTGAACCAAAGTTCTGCAGTCGCATAGTAAGATGGGATTTTGTAAGGATATAATATATGAGATGTTGGACATGAATATGTGTAGTTCTGATTTAACAATCCAACTAAACTATTGTTGAGAAATGTATATGGGGTTTATTTAGTAGATTCTCAAGTTTTCAAGGATTGGTGTGCAACCTGATGGGAATTCGATATTTTTGTAACATTTCTTTACTTGTGGGCCAAATGGCCCAGTGGTCAGTGCTCTCGGAGAAGAGAAAAACAAGACCTAACAGGAATATGGGTGAGCCAACTATGATCAAAAGGACATGATTGGGCTTTTCCCCTTGGACATAACGCGTATATACGAAACTGATATGTACTGGGCTTGAAATATAAGAAATTATTATTATTATTATTATTTACTTGTTGATTATTGGAGGATTTGCCATGTTGATTATTGTTCATTGAATCAGTTTTATGTCAAACAAGTGCTTGATGATATCTCGTTATTACTGTATACTGATTACTACAGTATTTTTATTAAAAAGCATATTGGAGGATTTGCCTTGTTGATTATTGTTAATTGAATGAGTTTTATATCAAACAACTGCTTGATGATATCCTAATTATTACTGACATCCTAATCGAAAAGCATATTTGTCTTGCTCTACATTTCTCATACACTGCTTTATTCTACTATACAGCTTAGCAAGTGATTTCATGTAAAAAGCACCCAAAATAGCTTTAGACCTATCTCATGGCTTGATATTACTTATTCTACATTTAATAATAATAAAACCAGACACCGGTGCCCATGTATATTATAAAAGGCTGTAAAAAAATGAGAAAAATGCAATTATATGGGGAGAGCTGCCAAGGAATGCAAAGAAAAGATTTAAAGAGTTTTTTTGAAACCAAATGCAAAGACCATAAAGAATCCTGAATGATAATATCTTATATTTGAAGCCAGTAAATATCAATTTGGTCTTCTTCTAGAAAATTAACCACTACGCCGGCTGGCTCACCGGCTGGCTCAGTAAGATGAAAAGATGATGATTATTTCTCGATGGAATCGTTAGCAGCATCGATGAGCTCAATGGATCTTCTCAGTCTTTGTTGCTGGAGCTCAATATCAAACGACTTGTAATCGACGTTATGGTAGTATTTGTAGTATATATATTGGAAGCCAATGACAATGTCGAGCATCATTTGGAAGAGGGCGAAGAAAATGAAGATGAAGGAGATGTTTTTGGCACCGAACAACAAGTAGCCGATTTTTGTCAAGTCCCCACAATACCAACTGAAAAGCAAGATGGTTTTGAACCCATTTATGGTTTTGATTCGATTGAGAAGCAAAATCTGGGGCAATGGCAACAAGCTTTCGATGAACAAGCTGACGGAGCCAATAAAACTGCCATAAAGAGCGTATTTACGGAAAACAAAAGTACAGATTGTGTTTACCACTGCAAATTCGGCAAGAAACCTCCAATATCTGGCCTCATTGTTCCACTGCCAGAACTCAAACGATCTCTTGTAGTGAGGGTCGAAGAACTTGACAAAGTTTTTGAATATTATAAGAAAGGTTCCAACTGCCCCGGTGATTACGAGTCTTGCCGAGCCTAGCAACCTGTTTTCGCGGTCTCCACCGAACGTGGCCTTCTCCGAGCCTGCCACAGGCTTTCTGGCTGCTTGTAGCTCGTCTAGATAAAAGTTTTTCAACTCCACAACCACCGAGTCGTACTCGTGTAGATTATTTACATTGTAGCTGCTGCTGAGCTTGTATGCCAACGCAACCTTCAAAAGAACTACGTGTATGAAGATCATGACGATGGCTTGCTTCAACAAGGTGTACTCAAACGGCTGGATAAAGTAGAAGTTGATCCGGAGAATGCTGGACACCATCATGGTGCAGCATATATCTATGGAAAAGCCTGTGGTTGACTGTTTCTTGTGAATGCTGTACAAGGTTGAGCCGTACGAAAAGAGCGGTGCCAAACATATCGTGTTGTTTATCAAGAATTGCACTGTGAACCAGTCCGGTACTAATGATCCACTGTAATCGGTGAGATCGTTCAATGTCTTCTGGCTGCTGTCCGTGAGCTCGTGGATCAGCTTTTTGGCATAGTCGCCTATCCCTGGCCCCTCAGGATTTGTCATTTTCTGCTATTTAAACGTTTCAAATGTTCTTCATATATAAATCTACTTTTGCATGCTTAAGACAACTTTAACTAATAACTAATAGCTGGTATCAGGCCAATAAAATGTGTTTTCAAGAAAAATCACTGACTGGTACTGTCAAATTTGATAATATGTATATCTATATATCAAATCACCTCCAATATTCCCACTATAATAACCTCACTTTGCTTTCATACACATCTATTATAACATTATAGAAAATTCAACCTACTTTAAACGCAAAAATACTGTCACAAGATTAATGCATAAAGGTGCATGGTAATACATAACGATACATTTAAGTGATAATATCATATATATAAGCCCAGTAAATATCAGTTTCCTATTTTTCAAGGGTTCTGGCAAGTTCTGATCATAGTTGGCTTACATATGTTCCTACTATCTACTAAAATAACCTCCAGATCTTTTCTCTTCTTCTAGAGCACTGACCACTGTGCCATAGGGCCCACTAGTTATTACAGATTTACCTTCTACTCTAGTTTCTCAGTTGTATTCCTTCAATGTAAGTTCTCAAATGTTGATTTGTAGATGCTGAAATAAACTTGCTTAAAATGGCAAATGCAATTCACAATCAATTAATACTAGTTTAATCTACGTTAAATTTGATAAAATATTCTTCAATCAACGGTATTTTGGTAACAATAAGAATAATAATACAATCAAACCTAGTATTCGTTATATTATTTTTGAAATAAAACTCTTTCATTACAATGATTATATCGTTGTATCAAAAACTAAAACTTCTCTTATAGTTTGCCAAAGTTTGTCACCGATTTACAGTCAATTTACAACTTCCATGATTATGTAATAAAGCAAATCAGAAACTGAAACAGTGAAAACACAGAATTTAAAAGTCAAAGTACCAGTAAACCATTTGCAACAATAACTTATAAGGGATAAAAGTTTTTTTTGAAACGAATTCCCGTGAACCAAGATATAAAGCTTATCAACTAGCAGTTTACAAAGCCCCATAAAATATCAATGTATAAAAGCAATTTAAATATGTTAGCTAGACAATATATAATGGTTTTTTTAACTAAAAGTCACTCTAATAACCTATAATAAACCATACCTTTTTTAGCTCTTGATATGCGTGTAAAACCCCATTCAAATCCTGAAGAAAGTGCAAATAAATTAAAAAGCAATCGAAACCTATGGAATAACCTCCAATTATGAAGAAAGTCTCTTTGAGACAATTGTTATCAAATTATGTGTTATTTTCGGCAAAATGATACTTTCTCCATATTGAATGATTCATAAACGCCAAATCTCAAAACAAAATACTTGATGTAAAACTTATTATCCTACAGATTACAGACACATAATTTTTGTGTGGTTTAGGATGCTGTAAAGACATTAAAAATACATTCAAAAGAATCATCTTTTTGCCAAAATTGATAATTTTCCGTTTTATCAGAAATTTCTGCGAAATATTGTTAATTTTTATTATAAATGGTACTATAAATTGAGAAAAAATTTTAAAATGTTGGTGTACATTTTTTTGAATTAAAATAACACGAACAATACTGAATTAATTCAATAAAACCTTTGATGATTATTTCAAAACGTCAAGAGCGCGAATCGAGTACCAAAACCCAAAGTGAGGAACGCCACACTTGATTTTCTGCACTATTCTGCGCTATTTTGTGTGGCGCAAGGCCTAACCAACTTGGCCATTTGGCAATAGTAAGGCATGTAGGCATATAATATCTTGAAATACAAGATATTAACGCACCATGACTAAAGGGACTTGGTAAAGCCAAATGACCCAGAGGCATAATAATAATAATAATAATAATAATAATAATAATAATAATAATAATAATAATAATAATAATACTAATAATAATACGACCCAGTGGGGTAATAATAATCTTAAGCATCTTCTTGGTCTTGAATGATTTCTTGCCAATAGGCTATGCTTAAAACCGAGAAACCAATGATGACGACAATGTCGCCAAAGATCTGGGTTCCGTTTAGCTTGTTGCCAAAGCAGATCCATTCGAAAAGACCCACTAGGAAGATTGTAGTGAGAGAGCTGACTGCTCCTAGCACAGGAGAAGTGAGTGCGTAGAGAACCAACATGGATGCAGAGTACAGGATGTTGGCTAGGACAGAGACAGCAATGTAGAACCAGGTGGCTGGCGAGAAGTGCCAGTGGAGAGGTTTGATGCCAGTGATGTGGAGAATTACAAGTAATACTAAAAGAATGACCGAGCTGGCGCCGCCAACCAATGAGCAGATGAAATTGGAGTAGAGGGCCTGTCTCTTAGCACTGACAGCGTAGTGGCCTGAAAGCTGCGGCGGACAGAGGTATTTTTTGTAAAACACATCATAATAGCCGTACGAAATGGATCCTACGGAGATTAAGATGTTTCCAAAGAAGCTGTGGTGTTTTTCCTCTGTTGATTTGGCAGCAGATCCAGCAGATCCAGCAGAGCCACTGTAGACAACGAGAAACACGCCGCACACAGCTATCACGACACTGCTGAGTTTGAGCCACGAGAACCGCTCCCTCAATAGCGGGATGGCAAACAAGTAGGCAAAGAACGCAGAGCAGTTGTAGATGGCCGTGACATCATTCAGAGGCGAGTATCTCATGGCCACATACCAGGTGAGCGATGCTACAGTGATGATGGCAGTATTTACAAAGGACACCTTGCAAATGTATCGCATGACCTCCAGACCATACAACGTTGCCAAGGAGATGTCCTCAAAGTCCAGCTGCTCAATATGCCGTGTTCCTGGCGGGAGCTGCTTGGCTGTATTGTATATAAGCTCTGAGATTCTATACACCCATTGAATCTGGATAGTAACGTGTTTCTGGAAACTGTGCTGCTCGTCTACGTCCTCTGTACCACCAGACAATCTGGAGTATCCTCTGGTCTTGGAAAACTCAAAATACGAGCGCCAGAGACTCACGCCAACCAATTGTACCGGCCACAAGAAAAGCCATGATCCATGCGTAAGAAACAACAATAAATACGGCTCATTGAACTGAAACCGCAGACTGTACACATAGGAGGTCGTCTCCGTTTGACACACAAAGGCTACAAGCGATATACAGAAAAACACCACCACTAGAACTAGCTTAGCCCGAGATCTCGTCTGCTGGTTCACCATATTGTCCGGTAGTAAAGTATCTCTCTGTCCAGACATGGCATTTCTTAGAATCCAACGTGAATACCAATAAAACAGGCCCGTCCCAATAATTACCAATCAGTCCTACTCGCTAAAAACCAGCCATATATCGACTTTTCTACCTATTGTTATACTCTCCTGATACCTCCTCCCATAAGATATATATACTGGTTATGTGCCCGCATGCTTCATTTGGCCATATAATGAGTTGAAGATTTGGTGATGACACTTGGTGATGACATTTGGTGATAATACTTGGTTTTAATTAGGTTTAGTAATTGATAGTTTTTTTTTCTGTAGAAGATTGTAGAGTTTCCAATATAAGTGCTTTGATGGTGATGATAATATTGTATTTTGAGCCCAGTACATATTAATTTTGTATGTACATGTCTGGCCTCAGTGGTTAGTTCTCTCATTGAAGAAAGAGGCCTGGCAGAATTATTTAGCAGATAGCGTTGTAAAAGAAGAGAAAAAAAAACCTAGCAGGAACACTGGTAAGCCAACTACGATCAAATGGCCATGATCGGGCTTTATCAAGTCCCTTTAGCGCGTATATACAAAACTGATATGTAATGGGCTCGAAAAATTATTTATTACAATCAGTTAAATTAACAGTGCCAAATGGCCCAGTGGTCAGAGCTCTCGAAGAAGAGAAAAACAAGACCTAACAGGAACACGGGTTCGATTCCCATAACGGCACTTTTACTCGCCGCTTTTTACGATGCTGAACATGATTTCACAGGCAAGTGCAACTGTCTGAAACTCGACCTAGACCAAAGTCTAGTGCTAACTTTCCAACCCATCAGGTGTTCAGGAAAAAGACAGTGGGCAGCTAACAATGACCGGGACATGATTGGGTTTTTTCCCACTGGGTTTTACCAAGTCCCCTTAGACATAGCGCGTATATACGAAACAGATATGTACTGGGCTTGAAATATAAGATTATTATTATTATTATTGATAATGTTTGATGAACACTTTCGTATGTTTAGATTGACTCGATAATCGAACGGCTTACAATCTTATTGAACAAAGTATACAGTAATTGATAAACATAACACTAAACTAAAATTTGATTTATTATTAAATATGAAGTATTCAAAATTATTAGAATATAATTCCAAGGATATTTTAAGAGTTTATATACCAAAAGCTAATAAGAAATTAAGACCTTTAGGTATACCAGCATTATATGATAGTAAACCTTTAGGTATACTATCATTATATGATAGAAGTATACAAATGTTTATGCTATTAATTATGGAAGCATATATGGAACCATATGGAGATATGCAATCTTGAGGATTTCGTCCAGGGAGAGGATGTAGTCATGCCATTACACAACTTAGTCATTTATTAAAATACCAAAATGATTCAGCTGAAAATTCATTTAAAAACAAAATGGAACAATCTTTAGATATAGCGAAAGCTAACTATAGAGAAAGAGAAAATAAGCAATTAATAGTAGAGAGTAAAATGATTGAAGTAAAGGGAGCTTGTTCCGGACAAAAATCAATAACTAATAAAGTAAATAAACAATCTATGACTAAAAAGTTAAAAACTAATCTAAATATGGAACAAGATCTTCCCAAACTATTTTTTGAAACTAAATATATATTTGATGCTGATATAAAAGATTGTTTTGATAATATTAATCATGAATGAATACTAGCTAATACTCCTATACCCTCAAAATACTATAATTTATTAGAAACGATGTTAAAAACTAATGTTTATGAAACTGAGTACCACAAGGAGGAATTATCTCCCCATTGTTAATAAACTGAACATTAGATGGATTAAGTTTAGCAGCTAGATATAGTTCTGCAATAGATGAAAATCGCATGCTAAGAAATACCTATATTTCAAAAGAAGAATGATTGAAAAAAAACAAGACAGCAGCAAATAAAAGACCTAATAAAGCAGATATTATTGCAAGTACACATGTAATAAGATATGCAGATGATTTTATAGTTACCACGTTAGGGGAGTCAGCTATAAATAATTCAGTTAGAGGGATCAAGGTCTTTTTAAAAACTAGAGGTCTAGAACTTGATGAAGAAAAATCTAAAGTTATAAAATGATCAATGGGAGCTAAAATAAATTTCTTAGGTTGAACGTTTCATTTAATAAAACCAAATCAAATAAATTGATTAACAGATAGAGCTAAAAGTCTATCAGATAAATTACATGAAAGAATTAAGGTGTATGCTTATCCTTCTCATAAATCTACTCAAAAACTAAGAGATAACATCAAATTAGTAACAGGTAGAAACTATATACATTTATCACCAACATAACTAATAAAAAATCATCCAAATCCAATAATTTGTGGATGAAGTAACTATTTTTTACCTAGCCCTAATCAATATGTTTTACGTAAGTCCTTGGATCACTATATTTTTATGAGATGTCTAAAATGAGTTTATAAAAAATACAGTAGACAAGCTTATGCCTATATGGTGAAAATACTATTTAAAGATAAAGATCAAGATAAATGATATAGAATTGAATAGTTTTCATAACTTATTAACTTAGAATTAGATATTCCTATAATAAATGAAATTATCTCAAATCACTAATTCTTACTGATTAACTGGATTTACTAATCTAAAGTGTGGCTGTTTAATAATCATTATTATCTTGATAATGTTGGATAGACACTTTCGTATGTTATGATAATAATAATAATATCATATATTTCAAGCCCAGTACATATCAGTTCCGTATGTACGCGCTATGTCTAAAGGGACTTGGTAAAGCCCTATCATGTCCTTTTGATCATAGTTGGCTCACCCATGTTCCTGTTAGGTCTTGTTTTTCTCTTCTCCGAGAGCTCTGACCACTGAGCCAAATGGCCCAGTGGTGATTGACACTTTAATATGTTAAGATTGACTGGATAATCGAACGGCTTACAATCTTATTGAACAAAGTGTACATTAATCTAAAGTGTCAAAAACAAACAAAAAACAAAGGTCAAACTTACAAAAAACAAATTCACCACCAAGAGTCAGGACCAAAGGTTTGACCGTCTTGTAAGGTATAGTACGGCTTGGATTTCCAGTCCAAAGTATGCTTATAAACAGTGTTGCCCCACCAGGAGAGTTTTGCGCCAGGATAAGTTACGCAGAGGAAGATGATGACTGCGGCAACGGCGACGCCAGCTTCGACGGCAGCACCCAAAACAAAGTTGTATTTGGCATGCCAGAGAGGCCATCTGTCTCTGATAAACTTGTTGAGGAAAAAGGAGGCTACAAAGTACAAACTGTAGTTGTAGACGGTGCTTGGAGGGATGTTGCCAGGGCCGGTGAAGAAGACAGGGGCAGAGAGTCTGCCGTACCATTTGTGGGGGTTTTTCTTCCAGAGAAGCCAGGTGAAGAACGGGACAAAGGTGCCGATGAGGAAGAACCACAAGATAGCGTTGTAACGCTGGCCGGGGGAGAACAAGTATTTGGGCAAGCTCCATATGATGGAGGCGTTGAAGATTGTTCTGCCGTTGGCGCAGACAAAGCCGTTTGGCTGGTCGGGGGAGCAAATGTCCTTGATGTTGGACCTCATCCATTCCTGGATGCCGACGTTGACGAAGGAGGCGACGATGGTGGACCAGACCTGGGCGGCAAACAAGATTCGGGGCGGGATTTTCATGTACTGGCCCAACTTCAAGTCTCTGGACAACTCCAAGCCCTGTCTCATGATGATGAAGCCGTACAACTTGAAAAGCAAGTTGGCCATGGGCTTGAGCGGCAACATGTAGCCGGCGACCAACTCGGTGATGATGTTCAAGCCAATGTGCTGGTTTGTGATGGACTCCAAGATGCCCTGGGGCACAAAGTTGACGACGGACAACAAGTAGGCGACGACCAAGGCCCAGGCGGGGAACTGTTTTTGCCAGAGACACACGCAGACAAAGGACAAGGCCAACATGGCCACGAAGATGGCTGCGTACCACCAGTCGGGGGCCTCCTTGTATCTGTTCATGAGCCGCTTGTGGACGTCCTCGCCGCCGTGGGACGCGTCCTTCAACTTGCGCCAGATGTCCCTGCCGTGGTAGAGATACGTGTGGGTGAAGAGGCCGATGACGGCGGCAAAGTTCAAGGCGTAGGAGAGCAAGTAGGAGAACGGCACAAACAACGGCGAGTATGCCTTGTACTTGTCGTGGTTGATGGTGTAGTCGGCGTTCAAGATCCTGGACACGTTGTACTTTTTCTGTCTGTTGTCGAAGGTGGACGTGCTGACCATCGGCATGTACTTGGCGTCCCAGGTGTTGGTGTAGTACAAGATGGGCAACAAGACGACAAAGAAGAGAAACACCGAGCCGTAGGTGTTGGCCACGACCCAGAACGGCGTGGCAAACACCGATCCCGACATGGCCTGCGAGATCTGGGTGTAATCGAAGGTCACCGGAAGCAAGCCGATGCCTGAGTTGACGCCAAACAACGAGTTGACTACAAAATCGTTTCTGGTTTTCGGGCCCCAGAGCACAATGGTGAAATAGCTGAGCCCCGTGAATATAAAGCCCGGAAACCAGTACCAGACAAACGACACCGCAAAGGCCACGATGAAAAACCTGTAGCGCGACGCCTTCCAGCCGTTGACAACAGCACTGTCCACCCTGCGGTCGTTCAAGGCGTCGAACAACGACACTGAGATCAACGTCTGCGGCCAAATCGCCGCAGCAGGATACACAACCCACCGTCTGGTCAAGCCCGCTAGCCCATAGCCAGCCATCTGCGTCGTCAACACAAGCAAGATCATGTACCCAAAGTTCAAGTCCATGTTGTAGAAGTTGGTCTGGGCAATCAAAATGTTCATTGCATACGCCGTGGAAGACGTCAACGCTACACAGATCGTCACGAGGGCGTGCTCCTTCTTGGAAAACCCTCCCCGGGGTTCAAATCGAAAAACCTACACCGGTGGCACTTGATGTCCGGGAGCTTGCCAAACATGTGGCCTATCGGATACGCAATCACTTGCGCAACTATGAAATTGATGCTGAGCGAAGGATACCGGAGAGAGAAGAACTGGTTCACCCCGGCAAACACCACTACAAACACGGTCACGAGAAACCATGCTCTCCAATGGTTCAACCGCACCTCCTGGTCCGTCACTGGAACTACGGCCCGCACTTCTGGATACGGACTGTTGGACAAAATGCTCGGATTTTGCTCATACACCGTGATTTCGTCCTCCTCCGGAATCTCAATATACTTGTCCTCCAATTCATGGTTTTTCTCCGTGATTTCCCCTATGTTCTTTTCGTCTGCAAACTTGCCCGTATTCACAGACGTCACCTCTGCCAAATTCGGACTTCCATACGCCAAATCCTCACTTTTATGCTTCCTATTGAATACCATTGTAAAACTGCCATAAAATTATTTTTTCAATGATAAACTGCCATAAAATTATTTTTCCAAAGAAAATCTGCCATAAAATTATTTTTCCAAAGAAAATCCAAAATTTCAATGCCCATCCTCCCCTTTTATACATCTTTCATCCAAAACCCTCTCCAAACTGCCCCTACTAAATACTGTCTATAGAAAATCTATGCCACTCTCCAGGCCCGCTGCATGCCTATGCATGCCTATGCATTCCAATGCACGGCCCATACTCCAAAACTGATAACGACTGCTCACATGACCGCCGCCATACTATGGCGATACTATACTGATACTATAGTGTGGGAGTAACCAACTTGTCAGGTGAAGCGTTTATTGTCCATAATTGTACCAAATTGTGTATTGTTTATTGTCCATAATTGTAGCAAATTGTATATTGTTTATTGCCAACAAGTGTAGTGAATTGTCAGGTTACTGTTTGGACATTGTATATCCCAATATATTCGTAAATCAAAATGCTTATCTCATCGTTGGATCGCCGTTTTGTAAAGGCTGGCCAAACTGATCAAATCCAATCTTCCTTCTTGAAACTTCAACCTTAACTCTTCTGCTTTGTTAATTAGCAATGCTATACGGCTGAAATTTTCTCCTGCTTAGCCACACTTTTTTAGCTCCGTTCACAGGGAGTCTACATCTTGCATCTTTACATTGCTACTCCGTAATACCATCGCTAGTTGCTACACTAACCCATTCCTTAACATTTCTCTACTATATCAAATACTCACAACACTTTAGTGCCCTGACTATACCTGGATCTCCCTGTCAACGGGTCGCGTCAGTACAGCCAAAAAAACATGCAATCGCACATGACTTGCTTCACAACATCCAGCCCGCCCTCTACAATTATACAAAATTTTCTAACCATACTGTCCAAAGGTACACCAAGCCACGCCCAGCCCTCCAAAAACTTGGCAATTCCCCATACCACACCACCATTAAAATCTTTTAACCAATCTTTATAAAAATAAACCTTCCACCGCCATCATGGTATATACACGTACATGATGAAATTATGCACATATCACGTGACCAATATCTTGATGATGATGATGATGATGTTCAGCTAAGGGTCATTTTATTACAAACTAATAATTCCAAAAGTCAGCATTATTTCAAAATGAAGTCTTATTATTATGATGAATCGGATCCTAGTGATTATCAACATGACCATGACTCTGGAGAAGAGGTCAGTGTGGAGCAACTTGAACAGATTGGTGTTTTGTATTACCATCTACAGACTCAGCAACAAGTTGACCAATTAGCTAAAGATCGTAATTATAAAAATAGAGATGTTATCAAGCTTTCTAAAGATAACTTTCCCGGCGGGGAACCTGCGTTGAAACAAAAGCTTGATGCGTTCATAGAGGAACATCTTCATGAAGATGAGGAAATCCGGTATATATTAGATGGCAGTGGGTTTTTTGACGTAAGAGATGCTAATGACCGCTGGATTAGAAACAAATTGTTCAAAAACGACTTGTTAATCTTGCCAGCTGGTATTTACCATCGTTTTACTTTGGATACCGATAATAACGTAACCGCTTTGAGACTTTTCAAAGAAGAGCCAAAATGGACTGCCTTGAGCCGGCCTGTAGAGGATAACAAGTACCGCCAGGAGTACTTGAACTCTGTAAAAGCAAACTTGACTCAGACTGTATGATGTCCTTAATATATGTTTGTTATTTTAGCAGATTGTAGTCTCAAAAAAGAGAAAAAGTCTTATATTATGCTCAAGTGCGAGATGGCTGGTCATGGTTGGGTTTTACCAAATCCCTTTAGACAGGGCCTGTATAGACAAAACTGTTATTTACTAAACTTGAAAGTTAAGATTTTCAAAGGTATGCCTATATGCCTTACGTTTGCCAGGTGGCCAAGTTGGTTGAGGCATGCGCCACGCAGAATTGCGCGGGAAAACAAGTGTGGCGTTCCTCACTTTGGATTTTGGTCCTCAATTCGCGCTCTTGACGTTTTGCAATAATAATTAAACGTTTTATTGGATTTAATCAATGTAATCCAAATTATTTTAATTTAAAAAAACATACCCCAACATTCGAGTTTTTTTCTTTATATTATATTACAATTTATAATTAAAACTAGAGTTTCGCAGAAATAATTGATATGACGGAAAATTTTCAACTCTGACAAAAAGTTGATTCTTTTAAGGCATATTCTAGAGTCTTTACAGCAACTCAATTCTTACAAAAATTATATTTACATACTCCTTGAGATCTAGAGTTTTATAACATGTACTGTGTCTTAATATTTCGCCTATATATATAATTTAATAGTGAGAAAGTATCATTCTGTTAAAAATAACACATGAGTTATTTAAAATCATGATTTCCACCCCTCAGAGAGGTTCCCTTTACTTCATGACGTTATTTCATAGTCTTTGGATGCTTTTAGTTTTATTTGTGTTTTCTTCAGGACACTAGTTAGCTTTCATTCCATAAAAACGCGTATCTGGAAAGCTAAAAAAAAATTATTTATTAGAGGTCATCAGAAGAACTTAATAATCAAAATAATCATTATATATTGTCACTAGCATATTTAAACTTTGCCTATACATTGACTAGTTTATGGGGCTCGTATTTTGTGCCGATTGAGTCCAAAACATAGCAGTTTCTCATAGAGGAGCTCTGTCCAAAGAGACTTGGTGAAATTTTGTGGGTAAACCCCAATAATGTCCCAATAATAATAACTGGTCACCGTCTTTTTCTGAAAATTGTAGTTTTTTACTTCAATATTATTTTAGGCTTTCAGCAATAAAACTGTTTTAATACGATTGAAATGCTATTTTGTTAAAAACTAAAACTTACCTTAAAAAATTTGGTAAAAAAAACACCCAAAGTTTATCATCAATTTGCAGTCAATATACATGGTTCATAAGAATGTAAGAAAGCAAAACAGAAACTGGAATAGCAAAAAAATAAAAAATTAAAGTGAAAGTGACATTAAACCATTTGCAACTTTAACTTGAATAGTAATAAAATGTTTTTCAGAACGGACTCCCCTAAGCAGAGGTATAAAGCACATTAATGAGCACGTTACGTTTTACAGAGCCCCATAAAGTGTTAAATGGCTTAGCAGAGGTTGCAATATGCTAGCTGGACAATATATAATGATTAGTATAAATTGTGCTTTCTTTTAATAAACTATAATAAACCATATCTTTTCTAGCTCTTGAGAAACGCGTTTCTTGGGAATAAGAAAATTATTTAAACCCTGAATAGAACAAAAATAAAACTAAAAGCACTCAATGACTATTGAAATATGTTAACAGATAGAAGAAGGCACTCGGATGGGTGAAGAACATAATCTTTAACAAATTAAGTGCTATTTTCGACAAACTTATACTTGCCACTATTATATAATTCAAAAGAGCCAAATCTTAAAATTAAGTACATGGCACATAATTCTAGAATGGCAAGAGTATAGAAATAAACTTTTCGTAAGAATTGGGCTGCTGTAAAGACTCTAGAATATGCCTTAAAAGAATCAACTTTTTGTCAGAGTTGACAATTTTCCGTTATATCAATTATTTCTGCGAAACTCTAGTAATTTTAATTATAAATTGTACTATAATATAGGGAAAAAATTCAAATGTTGGGGTATGTTTTTTTAAATCAAAATAATTTGGATTACATTGATTAAATCCAATAAAACGTTTAATTATTATTGCAAAACGTCAAGAGCGCGAATTGAGGACCAAAATCCAAAGTGAGGAACGCCACACTTGTTTTCCCGCGCAATTCTGCGTGGCGCATGCCTCAACCAACTTGGCCACCTGGCAAACGTAAGGCATATAGGCATACTTTTGAAAATCTTTACTTTTCTCAGGTATATTATGGCAGATAATATGTCCATTTTTGACCAAGTGTATAAGCAGAAATTAAAGGATTATTGGGTAATCTATGACAGACACTACGTGTTGAATTTGTCTATAAGATCAGGATTGTTGTAGATCATGTTCTCTCCCTTGGGCCTGTTATGTCTTTTTGCTCTACTTTGAGAGTAATATCTGCTAAAACATCCTGTCAGGTCTTCTTTGTCTACTCCGAGAGTACCACTGAGCCATTTTACCCAGGGGCTCTTTACATGATTATGTAAAGTTATGAATCAGGCATGTTGCTTGTTTATTTCGGTTAAACTAGAGATCTCTACAATTTGATGCAAATTTATGCTTAAATTTTCAATTATACGTAACATTTTATCAGATTTGTCAATCCTACACTTATAAAGTTATACTAAACAATAATCAAATAGCAGACAGTAAACATAAAACTACCAAGCAAATACACATTTGTATTCTTATTCGCTATATCCTTTTCTCTCTTTTTTCCAAACGTGCCATCAAAACATACCATCAACTGTCCAATCAATAAACTAGCTCCCACTTTCATCATTTGTAGATAATCACCAATACCACATGTCAATACACGTCTTATACCAACTTACATAAGCCCTTACTAAGCGCGCTGAGTGAAAAATATTGAGAGAGATGTGGAGGACGTATTGACGACCAAATGGTGATATAAGGCAAAAAATAAGCGAAGAAAGCCAATAATATCTCGATTTATCAGCTTGTGGCATTGGTGGCTCACTTATATTTCTTTATTTTTCATTTTATTCACAACTTTTCCGCAGATCATATAAAACATTAACATGTCGACGACATCTGTCCCTCTAACCAAAGAAGAGAAACAAAGAAGTATGCCTGAGAGCACCTGTAACTGAGGATGCTGGTTGGTTGTTCATCCAATTACAATATATACTAACAATTTTCAAGAGTTTCAGCAACAATATAATGACTTTCAAGAGACAATAAATCTGTTATCTGAAAAAGTCAGCCAGTTGAAAAGTGATTATGATGAACATTTGTATGTGTTTCAATAATTGATCTGAACAATAGGATTGATATTTTGTAAAAATAAACAAGTTACTGACAAAGCATAGGATTGTGCTAGACACTCTCAAAAAGGCACCAAAAGACCGCAAATGCTTTAGAATGGTGGGTGGTGTTCTTGTGGAAAAGACTGCTGGCGAAACAGTACCAATCTTAGAAACCAAGGCAGAAAATGTAAGTAATAATCTGGGGCTTGGCAAAAAAAGACCAACTTATGAATAACGAAACTTGTTAGGATATGGAATGATCAAATTTTTGCACATTTGCTTTTATTTTACAAGCCAGTGTTCTTTTGTTGTCAATTGTTATAATACTAACAGTTTTAGATTGTAAGCGCATTAGACACACTTTCTAAGGAATTGGTAAAAACTCACAAGGATTTTGATAAATGGAAGGTATGTATTTCACAATTGAAATTCATTTTGATTTTGGTACTAACCGTTATATAGAAAGACACTGGGGTTAAAATTGTGCGTACCGATTAAAATGTATCTTGATATTCATTCATGCTACTGTAATTGTTTGTAAGGATAATATAGATTTGAAGCGCTGTAAAAGACTGCTCCTATGGATATATTTTGGCAGAGTGAATTATGTAGTGAAGTTTAATAGTTGATAGTTGGTAGTAACTAGTAATTACTACCAAATGAGTCTACATTGTCATTATCTCAACTTGAAAACTTTCCATCTTGTAAAGCCTACAAAACAATCTTCTTTAAAATAAACACTCCCATTTTCAAAATAACTCAAGCATCATTTTTATAACAAACAACTTTCTTATTGAGCATAAATAATTATTAAAATTACTTAATGGCGCACGACCTGCATGCCGAGGCGGCCCCCATGCTTCACCTGCATGACCATCGCGGACAACTTACATATTTTCTTGAAATAATGTCATTGATTGTTGTAACAACACCAATTGGACCAATAAAAGCCGTTCACATACTCATATAAACGCATCAGATACGTCAGCAACTTTCTATTGGTCAATACCATCACATATATTATTTGGGCTCAAAGTCAACTTGCAATATAGCGCTTAATAGCGCCATTATAGCAAAATTAGCGCCACTAAGAAACGCCATGAGAATTCTTATCAATCAGAACCCTCGTTCAATTGCACTTGTTTCCAAGAAAAGTGCTCTTCTCATTAGAGATCCCATACCTAAATCACAAAGTGGGACCGTCGCTGGCCACCATCACCATCACCATCATCATCACAACGAAAATGATACTAGTCAGGGCGTGAATATCAACACAACCAAACAATGCATTGTAGAGATGGTGGAGGCAGCTAAGGTTGACGAAACACAATATGTAGAGGTATCGACGTGTTATAAGATTGACTGTTTAGGGATCCTTGGCTTGATATCTATCAATGATTACACCTTTCTTATAATCATCACCAAGGCGCTTGAGGTTGGTAGTCCTCGGCCCAAGGAGAAAATTTATCAAATTATGGACGTAGAGTTTATATGTCTCAATAGTAGTGATTATGATAATGTGTTTGAACAACAAAAGTATCAGCATGGTAATGAGAAACATGATATCCGACCTCTGCTGGCCCACGATAAAGAAAAGGAAGAGGACGACTACGACTATCCTACAAATAGCTTGAAGAAGTTTCTTATCAAAGGCAACTTTTATTTTTCCAATTCGTTTGATTTAACTAGTAACATGCAAAATAGAGACATTGCTCATAGTGGCGTTTATCATAGTGTTCTAAATTTGAACAAAAAGTTTTTATGGAACCGATTTTTGATAGAAGAATTGGTCAGATTCAGAGACCGTTTGAATATCAATGTTCGTAAGGCTTTTGATGAATCAAAGTTTCTATGTATAGTGATACGAGGATCTGTGCAAACCATGAATACTACAATCACCTTGGAACAACCTACTGATGAGCTCAAGGCCAGAAAGCAACAAGATTCACTTATCACATTGATCTCTAGAATAGCTGTAGACCGATCAGGCAAAATACTTGGCCCCAGTGGGTTGGATGACGAGGGTAATGTTGCCAATTATATCGAATCAGAAGTGATTTTTTATAACGAAGATTATTGCATATCGTATACTATTATTCGAGGAAATGTTCCCATATATTTTGAGATTGATAATCAACAATCTTCTTCTTTATTGAAAAAGATACAAATCAACCGGCCTTTTGATGCCACCCAACAAGTTATGAAAAAACATTTTTACACCTTGATGAAAACATTTGGAGAAATACATGTTATCAACGAAATCTCCTCCTCTATAGCAGTGGAAGATTTGGAGAAACATAGTAAGAAATCCAAAGGAATAGAATATGACATTTTCAAAAATTATTATGAGCATTTCCAACAGTTGGTCAAAGATCCTTCGTATCGTAGTTTACTAAAAATGAATAATTTCAACTACACTTTGAACCAACTAGCCAAAAACCAAGTGATTATTTCTCAGGTTTTGTACATGTTGGACAACTCCATATTAAGCTTTGCTGCCCTATGTTTTGATAACACCCAACATGAGTATTTGAACAAACAGTCAGGGGTATTCAGAGTGAGTTCTTTCAATGTAATGGACAAGTGCAATGAAATGCAACATATAATTACCCAACAAGTGCTATTGTATGCTTTGAAAGAGACCTATTCTTATATAGCTGGCACTGACTCGTCAGGAGAGAAAGTATACAAGACGTATTTCTCCAATTTAAATGATGACCTATGGACAAAATTGGGTTACCTATGGAATGGCAATAATAATACCCTCAACCGGATTTTGTCCAAGTATAATACTGAGTTGAAGCAAATCAATAAGAAAGGTAATATTATCAACAATAATTTATCCAATGATGATGACGATCTTGATATTACTAGTTATGGCGTGGACACTGCGAAAAAGAAGAATCATCTTCTCAACAGCTTCACTGATTTGACATTGTCCACCTCGAAAAAACTTTTCAACTTGTCAAATTATAAGGATTTGCTCAATGATTTGGAAAAAAGAAATAGCATTCTTTTTGTCTTTTTGGCCAAAAACAGCATTGATTACAAAGGCAATGTAGTGAAAAAAATATCTTTGTATGATCCTATCAACGATTATGTCAATAACGAGTTAAAAAAACAATCTGCCAAGTACATGTCTGAAAAGATTATCACCATCTTTTCCGGCACATTTAATGTTAATGGGATTTGTTACGAAGGAGACTTGTCATCTTGGCTTTTTCCGAAAGATAACTATAATGACGTTATTCATGAGTCAGACACGTTGGAATTTGACAAAATGCCTGATTTGTTTTTCATAGGTCTTCAGGAGATTGTGGAGCTTACAGCAGGCCAAATGATGAATGTTGACATCACAAATCGCAACTTTTGGGAACGCAAAATCTTGAAGGAGATCAATTCTAAAATATACAATGGCAACTCGGAGAAATATATCTTGTTATGGTCCTGTCATTTGGGCGGGCTTCTCTCTTTATTATATATCAAAAACACACAAACGGAGTTTATCACCAAGATTGAGCACAGTATGAAAAAAACAGGCCTTGGTGGGATGGCAGCTAATAAGGGAGGAATTGCAGTAAGTATGAAATATTCTTACACAAGTTTTTGTTTTGTTACTTCTCATTTTGCAGCTGGATTGAATAATGTAGAAGAACGTCACCAGAATTACACCAGTCTAAATACCGGCTTGAGATTTACCGAAAACCCGAAAACTATCAAAGCTCATGATAATATTATATGGCTAGGCGATTTCAACTATCGTATTGAGTCCAGCAACGTGTATGTCAGAGGCAAGATTGAAGACAAGAAATCCAATGAGTTGAGCGAGTTTGATCAGTTGAATAAACAAATGCAATCAGGTGAAGCATTTCCTTATTATCAAGAGGCAGAAATCAAGTTCCAACCGACATACAAGTTTAATAATAATGAGAATACCTACGACGAATCAGAAAAAATGAGAATACCTGCTTGGTGTGATAGAATCGTCACTCGAGGTAACAATCTCAAACAGCTCACATACGGTTCAGCTATGGATATCAAATTTTCCGACCATCGCCCTGTGTATGGTCTTTTCAAAGCTAATGTGAGAATTATTGACGAAAACTTGAAAAACCAAATCTCTTCCGAATTATATATAAAGCGGAAGGCAAAGTTTGGTGATGTCCATAGTTTTATTTTATCCAAAAACTTGAATGATTTGATAAATAAAATTAACCAAAACACCGAAGATGACTCTCTAAACATAACATTGCCCCATCCAAGCTCTGACAGCCAGAAATGGTGGTTCAATAACCGCATGTTGGCTAGAGTGGACTTGTTCACTAACATCAGCAACATTAGAGAATTTGACGAAAAGCACCACCCTGATGAAGATTCACATCCAGAATTGGCTTGTCAAAATGTTAATCCTAATGGTGAGTTTTTCTATCAAGACGGAATGTATATCAACGATAAACGTCCAACAAACCCATTCGAGTTTAATGGTGAGCCAGACTTTATTTATCCCCAAAATACAAAACGTGCCACTTAGGTTTCTGTTTATATATACAGGCAACCATTGCAACATTCATGTTTTGCTACTGCTAAAGACTTAATAGCCGCTGGGCCGTATGTCTCAGTGGCCAGTGCTCTCGGAGAAGAGAAAAAAACCTGGCAGGATAATTTGGCAGATAGCACTCTCGAAAAAGAGAAAAAAGATTGGTGAGCCATTTATGATTAAAAGGACATGATTGGATCTTACCGAGTCTCTTAGACATAGCGCGTATATACGAATCTGATATCCACTGGGCTTGAAATATAAGGTATTATTATTTATTGGTTTGTTGAGGTCTTGTAGACGTTTTTCAGCGCTTTGTTTGGAGTTTACAATATGTAAGTTTACTGGAACTGTGTGGCATCTTTAATATTGAAAATTGCAAAAAGTGCATAGAATGTTTATGTGAATTATTGAAAAATAATAGTGAGACAACTATGATCAAGAGATCATGATTGGGTTTTACCAAGTCCCCCTAGACATGGAGCGTATATACGAAATTATTTTGATATTCAACGGGCTTGAATTATAAGATATTATACAATGTGCCTATATATAATGCCATACTATTGCCAGGTGGCCAAGTTGGTTAGGCCATGCGCCACATAAAATAGTGCATAATAGCGCAGAATAGCGCAGAATAGTGCAGAAAAATAAGTGTGGCGTTCCTCACTTGGGGTTTTGGTCCTCGATTCGCGCTCCTGACGTTTTGGAGTAATCGAAAAACGTTTTATTGGACTTAATCAATGTAATCCAAATTATTTTAATTTAAAAAAACATACCCCAACATTTGAATTTTTTCCCTATATTATAGTACAATGTAAAATCAAAATTATTAAAGTTTCGCAAAAATAACTGATTTAACGGAAAATTGTCAATTCTTCCAAAAAGTTGATTCTTTTACTTCATATTCAAAAGTCTTTACAGCAACAAAAATCATACAAAAAGTATATTTCTATACTTTTGGAATCTTAGAGTTTTGTACCATGTAGTTTGTTATGATATGTGGCCCTCTTAAACTATATATTAGTGAGAAAGTATAAGCTTGTCGAAAATAGCACGTAATTTTTAAAAAATCGTGTTTATCACCACCCAGAGAGAGATTTTTATTTCTTGCCAAAACTCTATAGTTTTGGAATGATTTTGGTTTTAATTTTGCTTACTTCAAGATTTGAATGATGTTTTATTCGAAAGAAACTTGAATATCAAAAGCAACAAACAGAAATGTTCATTATATGCCTTCAGAGCTACTTGTAGTCAATAATAATTTTTTATATTATCAGACTAGCATAATTAAACTTTAGTTATATGTTAAACATTTTATGAGGCTCGGTAAAACGTAATGTGCTTATATATAAGCTTTATACCTCGGTTCAGGGATGTCCGTTTTAAAAAATCTGTTATTTCTACTCAACATAAAGTTGCAATTGGTTTAATGCTACTTTGAGTTTAGTTTTTTGTTATTTCGCTGCTGCCTGTTTTGATTTGCTTTATTACATTCTTCTGGGAGCTAAAAGCTTAGTAAATGGCTATAATAATAATAGTTTATATTTCGAGCCCAGTCAATATCAGTTTCGTAATAAATGGTTATAAATAATAAATATATTAGGTAGGCCAAAAATAGGTAAACAACTGATAACAGAAAGAGGACAACTAACAATACAAAGAGTAAATAATAAAGAATGTTTTCCAAAGTATAAAGATTGAAGAGTATTAATATATAAGTTGTTATAATATGCAATTAATAATAATAATAATAATAATAATAATAAATAATAATAATAATAATAATAATAATAATAATAATAATAATAATAATAATAATAATAATAATAATAATAATAATAATAATAATAATAATAAATAATAATAATAATAATAATAATAATAATAATAATAATAATAATAATAATAATAATAATAATAATAATAATAATAATAATAATAATAATAATAATAATAATAATAATAATAATAATAATAATAATAATAATAAATAATAATAATAATAATAATAATAATAATAATAAAAAAAAAAAAAAAAAAAAAATAATAATAATAATAATAATAATAATAATAATAATAATAATAATAATAATAATAAATAATAATAATAATAATAATAATAATAATAATAATAATAATAATAATAATAATAATAGTAATAGTAAAAGTAAATTTTGGTTTACTTCAAGCCTAGTATCCATTATATTATTTCAACACTCATTTTATAAAAGGTACAACTAACTATAAGCCAGCTGAGTAAATAAACATTATCTAAAAATTGTAGGTTTTCAACAATAAAATTGTTTTCATACAATTGACAAGTGTAAAAGATCTGGCAGGATAGTTTACCAGATAGTAGTTTTGGCAGGCTTCGAACACTCTTCTCGCTGACGTTACGATGTTGAACAGTTGACTGGGTGAAGTACGACCTAGAGCAAAGTCTAGTGCTTACGAGAAGATTGAAATACTATTATTATAATTAACGCACATACCCAAGATATATAGTTTGACAATCAAACTGAAACAATTTGCTCACCATCCCCCTCACTTTGTTACGCTCATCAACAATATATTCTACTTGTCCTGCTGAGTTTGCTGAAACATGTTTTCAGCGATTGAATAATCTTCTTTCATTTTTTTGAGCTGTTCAAGCAAACTTTCCATACTTTCCATTCTAGCACCGTTATTATCCCCACCGCATATTTCTACACTACTTTCCCCTTTACTCATTCCCTCGCTAGCAGCAGCAGATTCTGTCTCTGCAAGAAGCTTATCTAGTTTCTCTTCAATCAGATCAAGATGTCTCTCGATATCCTTGACTGTTAGTCGATTTTTTTTTCTCAGCATGGTCTATACTTTCAACTCACCGTAGTGGCCTTCTCCACCCCATTGAGCTGGCTATACGTTTCTGCAATATCTTTACTGCTCATTTT
The DNA here is from genome assembly GCA_004014935.1 of Saccharomycopsis malanga. Classification (NCBI taxonomy): domain Eukaryota; kingdom Fungi; phylum Ascomycota; class Saccharomycetes; order Ascoideales; family Saccharomycopsidaceae; genus Saccharomycopsis; species Saccharomycopsis malanga. The sequence continues at coordinate 1,359,029 of CP025324.1, forward strand.
GCTGGCAAATTACCTCAATTGTTGGTGGTAAAAGAGCAAGTGGCAAGACCTCAATGTACTAGTATGCATGGGGCATGCACCGCCCACGTGCCTGTATTTTCTTTCATGAAAATGATGAAAAATCCATACGTGTTGTTGTTTAACCAGAAGTAAAGTATGAAGTGACGGTGTGATCTTTAGGGTTGGGAATAAGACTTGACAAAAATGCAACTCAGTCATATTATTATATTTATAGTGCAATTGAGGGGCCTAATGGCGCTCAATTTGGGGGGTATTGCTAATGACAAGACTTTGGTGTTACATGACGGTAGTAATGATTTTGAGAATGAATTTAGTTTATTTTTCCAGGACTACCGCAAGAATTTCGGTACGGAATTGGTATTTGAGAATATCAAGGAGTCTTCGTCCAAAATCAAGATTATTAGCGATATCGACTCGTCCAAGAACTTATATAGTAACATTATTGTATTTCCTATTACCGGTAGAGGGCTTGGAAAGAAGTTGACTTCTGCCGAATTGCTCAAGTTTAGCAACAACGAGAATGGCAACATTTTTGTCATCCACAGCGACAAAAGCGCTAGTGATGAAATCAGAGTATTTTTGAACCAGTTGGGCATTTATCCGTCTCCTAAGCAGTACAAACTACACGACCATTTCACTTTCGTACAAGGCAATGAAGCCCACTCGTTGTTGTCTTTGCCTATAGAAGAGAGCTTGTTGGACAAGGACCATGTAGTTGTAGAACCAACCTTGAAGCAGGATGACATCTTGTACGAAGGTAGTTCTGCATTGTTGACCAATAACGAATTACTTATTCCTGTATTGGCAGCTCCTAAGACATCATTCAACTACAACCCCAAGAAACTTGACAAAAAGAGCACCGAGGAAGACGCCAAGTACGTCAACGACATCAACTACTGGGGGCTTGGAAACCAAAACTTTTTGGCAGTTTCCTTCCAAAACTTGGCTAATTCAAGAGTGGCATGGATTGGCAGTGACAAGTTTTTGTCTGACGCATTCTACAAGCAATCAAACTACAAGAACGAAAAGATTGCCAATGATTTGCTCAAATGGACCTTTGGCCAGAAAAACGTGTTGAAAATCAACTTTGTAGAGTTCTACAAAACTCAGAATAACACTTTCAATGCCAAACTCTTGAAAGACACCTTCAAAGTAAAAGATCAGGTCGTATACACCATTGGCATCTCTGAATATAAAGACAACCAATGGCTCCCTTACCAAGCCTCAGACATCCAGTTGGAATTCATCATGTTGGATCCTTACTACAGACTAAACTTGTCCCCAATCTCGTCTGAATCTCAAGTCTTGTCTTTCAACAACATCAACCTAAACTCCGTCGACACTAACACCACCTTCTATTCCAAATCCTTCGGCAACTTGTCCAACACTCAATTTTACTCCACCAAGTTTGTCTTGCCTGACCAACACGGAATGTTCAAATACTTGGTCGATTATAAAAAACCTGGCTACAGCTTCTTGCATAGCGAAAACATTATCACCCTAAGAAACTTGGCCACCGACGAATACGCCAAATCTTGGGAAATCGTCAACTCTTGGGTCTATTTGGCGTCCATTGTTACCTTGATCGTCGGCTGGTTCATCTTCTTAAACTTGTTTATCTTCAGCAGTAACGCTAAAAGAGTCACAACTGCCAAGAAAAATAACTGATTGTTGTCTACAATGATATAAATATATTTGCTTTTCCACTTTGTTTTCAATTGTGTATTTTGTCACTAATTTAGCCAATTTTCTCAACAAAAGTTGCATTCTATAAAAAATGTAAGTTTTTTTGTACCAATCAGTTTCCACAACGCTACTTGAAACAAAAAAAATTCTCAATCCACCAACAACCTCATTAAGGTCTAAAACCTTTATTATCAACCAGATACTCGTGAAATTGCCTGAAAAACTTTATTTATAACATTTGTTCTAAAATCTTTAAATTCGGCTGGCCCTCTTGATTAGGTTATGTGCACTGGAGAGTTATCCAATAACAAGTTCAATTCGTGCGAAAACATTTTTTCGCTTCTTCTCGTTAAATTTTGTTTCAATAAAATATAAAGGGGCCTCTAATATTGCTTTTTTCATAAAAATTGGCTTTCCTGTAAACAATGAGAGGTACAAATTGTGAATAATAATAGGTATTATTTGCAGTTGTCATTAAATGGAAAAAAAATAAGACTGGTGATTATCAGTACAGTTAAGAGCTTAAGAAAACACATATTTTTTTAGTTCCAGAATATTTTTCAATATCTAAAAAGATTGCTCGTAGTTGATTTTTAATATCCATACAGGAAACTCTTATGAGTGTATTACGTACTATAACACATTCATAATGGTCTAATACTACCAAAAAGAAAGCCTTATAAGCTCGTTGGGGCTATATATTATTATAATAGGAAATAATGATACACGCAGCTATGCGCAGCTCCGTACATTCGAGCGCAGCTGTCCATGCACAATTTCACGCATCCGTCTACCCCGTCATCCAAAGGAAAGGTTGGGATCAATTGACATCATCAACTATAAAGAACAATAATTAACGACGAGAGACTACCAAATAGCAGAATCAAACATGACTGGCCTTAATCTTGTAGACGAATTGTGCTTCTACAAAGCATATCACAGCAATCCTGTGAATGTTAAAATACATATGGTATTCATTCCTATTATTCTATTAACACTGATTATTTTCCTTGGATTTGTTCAATTTCCATTGTCGCTTATTCCTAGCCAATTGAAAACAACCGTTATTCCTTATCTTCCATATTTAAACCTAGGAACGGTTCTTGCTGTATCGTTTAGTGCATTTTATTGCGTGCTTGATGTGTTAGGCTTTGTTGTGGCCCCTTTGCTCGTTGGTTTTTCTTTTATCAGTCGTCATTTCATCCTCTCGTCCGCCCAGAACTACGGTATTTCTCCTCTTCAAGTATTCTTAGGAGCCCTTAGCTTACACGTAGCTTCCTGGATCGCTCAATTTATTGGCCATGGAGTGTACGAAAAAAGAAAACCAGCTCTTCTTGATAGTCTAGTCCAAGCTCTTGTATTGGCTCCATTTTTTGTTGTATTTGAAATTGTCTTTGCCTTGGGATTTAGAAAAGATTTGGAAAAGAGTCTCGACAATAAAACCGCCCGAATCTTGTCCCAGGAAAGACAAAAGAAGAGAACCAAAGTCAAATAATGGTTAAGTATATAGTAATGAAGGTTGTGTCGTTGAATGTTGGCCGTAAGCAGTTTTCGAAAAGTGAGTAATAGCAGATTGCTAGTTATTATTTGAACTGATTGAATTATTATTAATCATGCTAAATAATGTTAAATTCTTTGTACAACCTGATATGAAGCGGACCATCCAGGAAAGTAATTATACTAGGTATATAAAGCAGCACTCTCTAGGAGGTACGAACCCAATAACCGTTAACAATAAAAGGAATAATTTCAACAGTAGCTCTAATTGACAGGGATTTTTTATACATTAATATCGAGAATAAAAGCCAATACCTTTTATTTGACCAAATACCTTATTATTTTAACGTAACACAGCTTTTTTTTTCATCAAACTGCTTCAACAATTCTTTTCTCAATGGAAAACACTACGAATTGTCCTAATAATAATCTACCACAGGTCTACAAGCGTATAAATGGCAGTGAGACAACTATGATCAAGAGATCATGATTGAGTTTTACCAAGTCCCCCTAGACATGGAGCGTATATACGAAATTATTTTGATATTCAACGGGCTTGAATTATAAGATATTATACAATGTGCCTGTATATAATGCCATACTATTGCCAGGTGGCCAAGTTGGTTAGGCCATGCGCCACACAAAATAGTGCAGAATAGCGCAGAATAGTGCAGAAAAATAAGTGTGGCGTTCCTCACTTGGGGTTTTGGTCCTCGATTCGCGCTCCTGACGTTTTGGAGTAATCAATAAACTTTTTATTGAATTTACTTAACGCTATCCAGATTATCTTGATTTGAAAAAACGTACCCCAACATTCGAATTTTTTTCTTTATATTATAGTACAATTTATAATTAAAATTACTAGAGTTTCGTAAAAATAACTGATATAACGGAAAATTGTCAATTCTTCCAAAAAGTTGATTCTTTACGTCATATTCAAAAGTCTTTACAGCAACACAAATCATACAAAAAGTATATTTCTATACTCTTAAAATTACAGAGTTTTGTACCATGTAGTTTGTTTTGAGATGTGGCCCTCTTAAACTATATATTAGTGAGAAAGTATAAGCTTGTCGAAAATAGCACGTAATTTTTAAAAAATCATGTTTATCACCACCCAGAGAGAGATTTTTATTTCTTGCCAAAACTCTATAGTTTTGGAATGATTTTGGTTTTAATTTTGCTTACTTCAAGATTTGAATGATGTTTTATTCGAAAGAAACTTGAATATCAAAAGCAACAAATAGAAATGTTCATTATATGCCTTCAGAGCTACTTGTAGTCAATAATAATTTTTTATATTATCAGACTAGCATAATTAAACTTTAGTTATATGTTAAACATTTTATGAGGCTCGGTAAAACGTAATGTGCTTATATATAAGCTTTATACCTCGGTTCAGGGATGTCCGTTTTAAAAAATCTGTTATTTCTACTCAACATAAAGTTGCAATTGGTTTAATGCTACTTTGAGTTTAGTTTTTTGTTATTTCGCTGCTGCCTGTTTTGATTTGCTTTATTACATTCTTCTGGGAGTTATATATGGACTGTAAATTGGCGGTAAACTTTGGTTGATTTTTTGCCAAAAAATACAAGGAAAATTTTAGTTTTTAATACAACGACTTGTCAATTGTATAATAATAATAATAATAATCTTATATTTCAAGCCCAGTACATTTGTCAATTGTATTAAAACAATTTTATTGTTGAAAACCTACAATTTTTAGATAATGTTTATTTACTCAGCTGGCTTATAGTTGTACCTTTTATAAAATGAGTGTTAAAATAATATAATGGATACTAGGCTTGAAGTAAACTAAAATTTACTTTTATTATTATTATTATTATTATTATTATTATTATTATTATTATTATTATTATTATTATTATTATTATTATTATTATTATTATTATTATTATTATTATTAATTGCATATTATAACAACTTATATATTAATACTCTTCAATCTTTATACTTTGGAAAACATTCTTTATTATTTACTCTTTGTATTGTTAGTTGTCCTCTTTCTGTTATCAGTTGTTTACCTATTTTTGGCCTACCTAATATATTTATTATTTATAGCCATTTATTACCAAACTGATATTGACTGGGCTCGAAATATAAACTATTATTAATATAGCCATTTACTACGCCTCGTTAGGAGAAGTCGCTTAGCCGATGTTAGCCGGTGGTGTCCATGATTAACCGGTGGAAAACTTTCCGAAGATGGGGTTAACGAAGTGCCATATAATAGAGAGGCTAAATCCAGTTATTCAACAGAAGAGATTTTCGAGACATATAGTGAACAAGGATGGTCGAGATAACAAGCAAACCAAAGGTGTTGATCGCACTTGGATGTGAGGATCTTCCTGAATACAGTGAGTTTGAGAAGCGATTTGAGTGTATAGTAAGTAAGACACTGAAAAACCCCCTGTTTATTGTTGCTTAAGCGAGCCTGCAAAAAGCCTCGGGAAAGCTACTTTCTGGAAGACATAGACTAACAAGCAGCCTTTTACTTCCCACAGCAGGGAAGAGCTCATAGAGGATTTCCGGACAAAGTACAGTGACATTGACGGGATATATGCCGGGTGGCTACCGTTAGTTCCGGGGAGATTTGACACTGATTTGGTGGAGAATGTGCCTGACAGCTTGAAAATCATAGCTGTCAGCAGTGCCGGCTACGATGTCTACGATGTAGAGGCTCTTAAAAGAAAAGGTGTTGTTGTAACCAATGTTCTGTCTATCAATACATCCAATGAGGATGTTGCGGACACCGCCTTGTACCTCACCTTGGCCAGTTTTCGTTTTTACCCCATGTTCCAACGAGCATTCCGGGCCGAAAAACACACCTCCCGGGCCAGAGACCGGTTGCAGACGAAGACATTCCAATACAGTGTAGGGAAATCTGGGGCCGATATTGTGCCCGGGTTTAGCTTTGGCCACATTGCTGGGGGGGAAACCGCCATTTCTCCCCGGGGGAAAAACGCAGCCATTATTGGCTTTGGTGCCATTGGAAGAGCTTGTGCTGACAGGTTACATGCCATTGGTATGAATATACATTATACCAAACGAAGACCTTTGGAAAAACACCAAGTCCCGCCTTATCCAGCAAAATTCCATGAATCTTTGGAATCTATTCTTCCTGTTGCTGACGTCGTAGTGCTCTGCGTTCCTGGACTGCCGGAAAATGTAGACTTGATCAATGACAAGACCATTGCTCTTTTGCCAGACAAGGGAGCCAGAATTGTCAATGTTGGCAGAGGGGTTGTTGTCAATGAAGCTTCTTTGCTCAAAGGCTTGTCAGACGGTCGCGTCATCAGCGCTGGCTTGGACGTTTATCAACATGAACCATATGTAAATGAACAACTTTTAAACCGTGAGGACGTGGTATTGTTGCCTCATATTGGCTCCTCAACCGCAGAGGTGTTCAAAAATAGTAAAACTATAGCATTGGATCAGATCAAACAGTTGTTGTTGGACCACCAAACTCCAGACCATATTTGTTTATAAATGTGCATTTTTCATTATCAGATGGATGTCTGGATATAAATCTGTTCCTAGTATTACATTAGCTCAAAATGCATTTGAATTGTTTTATTAGTTACAATGTACGATAATTATATAGCCACTAAGCAAATGGGTACCTCTTAAACAAAACGCAGTATTTAAAGCTATTCCCCTATAAAGGGACAGTCAAGTGTAGCATGTGTTTCCGTCCAGTCAAAACAGCTTATTGAAGATTGTCTATATATTATAGTCATTGACCTGGCGCCTCCCAGGACATTTCTCATGCCTCACCTTCAAGCCCAGCCAAAATACCAATTTTGTTTAGGTATTTTCAATGTATTTTTTAGCAAAAAAGGTCCAAAGACATGTATTATTCCGTAAAAATGTGCACTATACCTAGTATAATTGAGATCCAAAGCAGCAGAAGTATACTGAAGGTACTTGGCGTACGCAGGCAACGCTATAAAGTGATGAGTACAGTTTTAATAGATGCCCCAAGCTTTAACTGTAGCAATTAAACATAGTTGTTGTAACAGTAAAATTAGGTATTATTATAAATATACACTTGAATAGTTGTTTGAGAAAACGTTTTTATAGATTTACGTTTTCATTCTGAGTTAGCTACCCCAAGTCAAATAGAAACCAATCCAGCCAGCAAATATATTGGAAAATAGCTATACAGAAGGAAGGTTCTGATATAGCTGGTAAAACGAATGAAAGAAGAGACTGCGAAACCTACTAATATCTGCCAATACCCACAGCCTAAGCGAAAAGGTGCTATTTTCAATATGAAAGGATTAGAAGCATATAATAGAGACTTGTAGGACTCTCAGGGTATGCACACTAAACATCAAATGGAGACCAAAGTGATCACACTTCTCAGACAAGAAGCAGCAACGGCGGTTCTGCCAATTATGGTTATGCTGTTGGACCTGAGCGTCGGGACCCTCAACATCCAAACTATTTTCAGTAGAGTTCAAGGCTATTCCACACACGCAGGGTTTATGTATAAACAACATTCCTATTCTTATTACGAGAATGATGAAGAATGAAGAAGTTTATACATTGAATGACGTGTTGAGTTTGATCAACAGACATCAAAGCCAACATTCTGAAACGTATAGTCAATGATTGGATCCGTCACGACCAACAGGTCAACGAAATAAGATTGCCTCTGGGCAAAAACAAGCAGAACAATTAGCCAAAGTTGTGGCTAGAGAGGAAGATGTAAATGATGAATTGCAAAGACAAAAATAGCAGTAACAAAAACAAGCCGGCGTAGCTGCAAAAAGTAGACAATGTGATTTTACTGATTTGATCAGAGAAGCATTATTGGCTGGTGATGAAGAAAATGTTAAAGCTTTCAAAACAGATGAGAAATCAACTGCAACTTCACTATATACAAGTGCTACTGGTTCTTTGGCCAACTCAAAAAGCAAAAAACCAGAGTTATAAAGAAAGAATTCATTTAAAAAACCAGCAAAAGTGCTTTCTTTTCATTTGTCTTGGCCCATTGCAAGTTTCTCAGCTGCAATTGGATTCCAATTTGCCATTCTCGCCTCAAGTAGACATTTATGATAAGCCTGACTCGTCTAAGGTTGTTCTTGCTTTGCCAGGTGTTTTTGAATCATCCTTTGAAGTTGCTTTCCACCACACATATCATGAATTGTTCATTAGAGAATCTGCTATAAGACAAGTTGGTTTTTAAAGACAAGGCAGATGAGTCTGAGGTTTGAAATCAATTTTGATTTACTTGAATATTCCCAATCTTGCCAAAAGTCAAAGGAATTAAAGTTAAATAATTGAATGGTTTGCTTGATGTTTTTATTCGAAAGTTGCCAAAGAATCAAGAGGATGTTGAACTCAAAAGGAGAGTTACTATTGAGGAGGTTGAAGATGGTCTTAACAAGATGTGATCAATACTGCCAAGTAATTGTAATAGTGGTATTGATAATAATAATCTACTATATTTCTTGGAAAGTATTTTCACAACAAAAAATTATCAAAGAATTATCAAAGAATTACGAGCATGTAGTAAAGACTTGTACACTGCCAGGATATGTAAAATCAACATCAAACGTGGAGATCAAAGTGATCAACGCCAATCTGAGTTAAAATGTGTCGGTTTTCCAATAACCACATTGCAATTCTCTGGCCCGCTTTTTTCTTATTGGTGTCAATACAAGAGGCGACCTCTGCGCCATTTACTAAGAAGCTGACCATGATGGAGCTGTCGCTGATTTTTTTGTTGGTATACGTGGGCGGAGGCAATTTGTTTTTGCTGAACAAGACGTTAATTTGTTCCTTGGCTGTCTTGTCGAGGACTTGCTCCGGCAAAGGGTAGAGTCTTTGTGGGATTATTCTACGGTTTAGTAGGTCTTTGACACCATCTGAAAGAAGACTTGTATGGAGTGGTCTTACCAAGGACTCTGGTTCTTTATATGTGGCTTCAACTAGGGTACCTGTCAGGAGTGAGGATGGGTTATCCAATCTGGTAGGACGGTTACGGGTAAGAACCAAACTAGCTTCTGAGGGTACAAGACAAGATGTGATGAGCTCCTTGCTGTTTTGCAATGCGTCTTTGGCAGCATTTTGACGTGCTTCACTATAAGTTGGTCCAGTGCCTTTACCTATTCTTTTACTGGCAAGCGTGCACTCCACACTATAATCTGCATCTTGTTCAACGGTTCTGTAGATTGGCTGGTGTGGGTCTACATAAGCTGAAAGCTGGGCCACATGGTCATGGATAGCAGATAGCTCGGTGCTGTTGTCTATATTTGTGAGGTTCACATTCTTTAATATGGGATCCAACAAGATTTGAAGCCAAGCTCTAATCAACGAGTAGTCACAGCCGGATTCTTTGGCCAAAGCACCTACGTAAGCAACAAAGACATCACTAGATGCCCGTGCTGCTTTGACAGGGTCTAATTTCTTTTCAGAAACATCAAAGTTGTATTCTTTGGAAAACTGTACTAAATTTTCATTGGACACCACCATGTTTCTAAGAGCTTGCAATTTTGAACTGGAAATATCACGGAAACATCCATAAATAAGCTGGGTCGTTATGGTGCTCAAAACAGACTCGCCTAGAACCACCAACTGCTCGTTGCTTTCAGAAGCTGGAAAGGAAAAACAGTGCTTAAATACCACTCCAAACAATTCCAGATCTTGGATCAACGGAAGCCGTGGTGGATACTTGACATGATTCTGCTGTACGTATTGCTTCACATGATGCCTGCTTATCACATTCTCATTGATATCCTCATACTGGCGACTGATCTTCTCTACATCGACCACACTGCCAGAATCTACACTATCCAACTTGATAATCTCGTCAAATATAGGCACATGGCCCGCAGAATATAAACTTTTTAATGCCACTGCAGCCCGGACCTTGACCCGCTCACCAAGAATACCCAATTTGGCATCTTCACTGCTCTTACACATCTCATTAAACTCTTCTTCATTCAGTACTTACTTCACTATCTGATTCACCGTCTTCTGAAGTCTCGTCACCCAATGCTCAAATTGCACCAATTTTTCAGCTTCTATCATTACTGTCATATCTCCACCAGCACCTCACTTGTCCCCTTATACTCGTATATCATAATTATCCAATCTTTCACACTCTGTAAATTGCCATTTACCATTCCTCCCATATATATATATATATACACACCTTCATCATGTAGCATGCATGAAAGATGCAAGTATCAGCTGACAGAGGCACCATGTTGCATAGACAGTATATAGTATGGTTGAGATAGAGATACGAAGAAGGCAGGATGAGATATACCATTGTATATGTCTGTGTGTATTGATTGGCTATCTGTTAGGAGTTGATTGCTTTTTCAATATGCATTGGAGAACTGTTTTGGTTCTGATATAGACTTGGATAGGCCTTTAGTGTAGACATCTGATTTATATAGTGCATAATCATATTATTTAGAGTATGGTAAACAATTCATTAATTAAAGTATGGTAAATAGTTGTTATGGAAAAAACAACCCGAATACAATAATTTTTTCATATAAAGCTTTTAAAATATATAGATGCATATATTGAGGGCTTGAAATATTCAGTTATGAATTTTTGATAATATACTATTGATCTTTCTCACTTTTCAACGTTCATTAGTTGCAAGTTTTCAACATTACACCCAGTCTTGTGAAAACAGGCTTCAAATAATCACTTCCTTAATCTGGCAGTTTATAGAAAATTGACCTCAGGAAACATTATTTCCTTACAAACTTAATAAGCACTTCCGTAGGTAAACGGTTACTATACAGCACCTTTCGACTTTTTACTAAACCCCTCCAGTAACTTTTTGACCAACTGTTTCTGTTTCAAGACCCACATTGCCAAGCTGGTTTTCCCCTGACTCTCGTTTTCTGCCAAACAATACGCAATGTCCTGGCCTTTTACTGCAAAGGTAATTTTCACTCTTCCGGGGCCTTCTGAAACTGTTCTGAAAGAAGGCAATGGGATTTTGTTTTTGAAGAACAAGGAGTCCAATTTATCTTTTGCAGAGGCATCTAGTTTGGAGTTTGGGACTGGGGCCACTATTTTGATGTCGATATCTAATTTTGCACGCTTTTGTCCTTGCTGGGGTTTTCCTTGTAAAGGTCTTTTCTGCGGTTCTTCCTGTAACGGTTTTTTCTGGGGTTCTTCCTGTAATGGTTTTTTCTGGGGTTCTTCCAGTGAGACTTTTTTGCCAGTTTCTACGCTTGATTCTTTGGGTATACTTTTTCTTATCAAGTAATATTTGTTGACCAAATCCCTGTGATTTTCCAAGGCGTCTCTGGCGGCCCGGTTTCTTGCTTCCTTTTTGTTTTTACCAGTTCCGGAGCCCAAGACGTCATTGTTCATGGAAACCGTGGCGGTGAAGCTCAGATCGGTGGCACTGAAACTGTATTTTGGAGGGTTTTTTGCATAACCGATCAAAGAGTACAAGTCTTCAGCATAATTGAGTTTTAGCATGTCGGTAAGAGAAGACAGACTTTTACCAGACTGGGAGTTTAAATAAGAATTAATAAATGGCGATTTTTCAATGTATTTTTTTATTGTAGGCATTGATAGTAACATTAGCCAATGTTTGATATGGGCATAAGTTTTGTCATTTGATTCTAAAACCAATGCTCCTACATAGGCTTCGAAAACATCGGCGTATCGTTTGTTAAAAACGTTGGACTCGGTCCTTTTGATGGTCTCGGCTATTTGGAGTTTATTTCCCAACTGGTACGTCTTTGACCAGGCGACCAACTGGGTGTTGCAAACAAGACTGCTTCTGAGAACCGAAAGCTCGCCTTCGTCCATCATGGGGAACCATTGAAAGATAATGTCCGTGACCAAGGTGTTTAGATAGGAATCGCCTAGAAACTCCAATCTTTCGTTGGATAGAGCCAACCGTTCGATTTTGCTGAGCTGTGGGTCAGACATAGACCGATGGGTGTAAACCCTAGTCAATAACGATTGTTTTTTGATTTTAGGCAATGGAGGTGGATATAAGCCCTCGTTGTCTGCCAAAAATCGCATTACATCCTTAGTGTCGTCATCTGGACGGGAATACACTACAGTTTTATCGGTTCCTACATTCATGTCACCTATGGAAATACTATCGGTTAAGGCTGGATTGAAACTTCGCACATCATCAAACAACGACAATTTGCCTGCATTATACAACTCCTTAAGTGCCACTGCCAACTTGATCTGCGGATTGTTCATCAACAAATTGCGACTCACCGTGTTGTTCTCTGTATTCTTGATTATGTCAGTCAACTCCTCAGCATCAGGCGAAAGCTCCAAAATTCGGCTAATGGACTCCCGGAAAGATGTAATCGCATGAGTAAGACTATATAATGACGACTCTTCTATCCGTTTTTTCTGAAACGACATCTTGAGTATTACCACTTTGGTATTTCGTATACTTTGAAGCAACCGCCGTGGCATCACCTCGTGTAGTTTCAAGCAACCGCCGTGGCATCGCGTCGTAATATCTTTAAACTTTTTCAATTTGCTCATTCCTCAGCGCACCTGAAAAAGATTTACATCAATTAACCGATGATAACAATTGGTTTGCATAGCAAAGCTTGTTGATTCCATTGGAAGAAAATATTAATATATAGCGTCTAGAGTAATGTGGGTTCTATCATTTTATTCAAGTTTGTAGTTTAACAGGGAGTATCTTCAAGTGAGTTTATTATCCAGCCTGTGTTCAGGTTGATACTAAATATTATAAGGGATATATTGGGGTTTCCTCAATAACATACGATTTTTTTTGAACTGTAGAGTGTGTTTTGTGATGAATAATGTGTATTCTGTGATTAATAGTATGTATTTTGCCAGAAATGGCGTGTATATAGGTTATTAATATATAGCAGGCGTAAAGGTTATTATTGTAAAGATTTATCCAATAGAATGATTCAACCTTTTCAATCAGGGGGGCATAAAAGCAAATTGACTACCATCTTTCTTGATTGAACGCTATTATAATTCTTTTGACAGTAGAAGGTAATTGTATAAATCTTATATTTCCAACTCCGTATTCACGCGACAAACAACAATCAATACACCTATATACGTATTGATTTCTCTTGATCATAATCAATCATCTTATTTAAATTCTTACAACAAACTTTAACTTGGTGTGTTTTGGAGAAAACCGAGAAAGTATCAAATTATATGGGTGGCATTCAGTTTGAATCAGATCTATGGAGTTTGATTGTTAAATATACTAATATTTCTACCAAATGATAAGAAGATTCACAGTGTAATTCGAATCATAAACATTTTAGTGAAAAATAGTGCAAGTTTGTATTTGATATACGATTCAACACGTCAGTAGATGTATATTGGTATTTTTGATATGAAAATAGTCATTATAATGTTATGAGTAGCGTTTATTATCATAAATAATTATAACTTTTTATTTTAATAGGTCTTGTTAATCGGCTGGATGCTCATTTCTTCTGCTAGCCAGAAACAATTCTATTGAAGAAAACTATACTAGGTTTGTAATATATTTTAGTATAGTTATTATAAAGTATATCTCTACTAAAAGATAAGATTGACATTATAATTTATTTCATGAACAATTAAGTGAAAAATAATGCGAGTTTGTATTTAATATACGATTCAACACGTCAATAGGTGTATATTATTTTTGATATGAAAATAGTCATTATAATGTTATGAGTAGCGTTTAAAATAATATCTTACATTTCGAGCCCAGTAAATATTAGTTTCATATAATGCGCTGTGCTTAAATGGACTTGGTAAGACCCAATCATGTCCTGTTGGTCATAATCTTCTCACTCGTCTTCGTGTTAATTCTTTTTCGCTTCTGCGAGAGTATTATTTGCTATCCTGCCAGTCTTTTTTCTCTTCTATATAGTACTAACCCCTGAGCCATACGGCCCAAGGACTCTCTAAATAAATAATAATAATTAATTGTTGAAAAATCCCGTATAGAAGCAAAAAGTTCTTCTTATACTGAACGCGGAAATACATTAAAATCCATCAAAAGTTTAAGCCCCACTGATACTAACAATCACCAGCTCAGTTTCCTTACATTTACTTGTATATTACTATAACATGTATTGCCTAGCTAACATTGCTAGAGAGTATTGAAAAAAATAAGCAGATGCTCCACTATAACATATAAAAAAATCACATTGAAGCAGGAATTTAGATAACAAAGAAAAAAGACAAGTCAAAGGCCATCCAGGGGTTTATAAAAATATCATGTCCTTTGATTGGATAATTGGAAAAATGCAGGATTTATTGTTTTAAAGGTCGGCAGTTTCAAACTGGAATGACTATACTTTAGTAATGGGTGATGAAAACACACATGAGTGACGTACGTGGCTCATGATAAAGTATTATTTTGAGAGCTACGACTTATTGACTTAATGGTGGTGGTCGTCTGAAGGAACACCGCATTCTTTCAACTTGTAAACACTACCGCATTCCCAACATCTGGAAAGCTTTTTATTAGTCAATTTCATCCACATGACTTCATGGGAATCTGCTGGAGCACCAGTGCATCCAATGTATCTGTAATCGTCGTACGATTCTACAAGAATTGGGTCGGCAACAGTTCCTCTTCTGGAACTTTCCAAAGGCTTTTGGTCAAAGAAGTCAATGCCTTCCAATTTACCCAACAATTCTAATCTTTCCAAACCAGTGGCTTGTTCGATATCGGTTGGAATAGTGCCTTCCTTGGCACCAAGCCCAATCAAGGAGTCCTTGTCAGTGACCTCGGCGAGAGTGGAAGCAGGCTTGGTTGGTTTGTTCTCGTTGAAGGCTACTCTGGAGGTAGCAAACAAACGGACAGAGACAGCTGGTCTAATAGCTGCTTGGCGGAGGGCAACAGATCTTAACGCGAACATTCTAGATTGTTAGTAATGGATTTTGGATTGACTGTATGAGATATTATGAGGAATTGATAATTGTCATGATGTTTGTCATGACGTTTGTCACGTAGTTATGAATAATAGCATTGAAAATTCAATATATACGTTTTATAAGTTAATCTACTAATATATAGCTAATTTGCTGAGTCTTGACAGCTCTTCTGAATCTATATAAAAAATCTGCCTTTCAACAGAGTTCCAACTCATCCCTAGGGCTTATTGATGAATATATAATACTGATAAAATCACGTTTCACTTGCCCATAATATCCCCACATTCTATTAAATACCAATCAACATACTCTATATCAATGACAACGGATATGAATTGATAACGACTTGATTATAGGTGATAATGGCAGGTATTACTATTTAAACATTATCAATTTTTCCAAAATCCATCTGGAAAAATCAAAACAGGTGATTATCAGCCTATAATGCCAATTTACAGACATTTGGTTGGCCCGTTCAGAATAGCCCGACTTTTCGTGAAAAATCAACATTACCCGGTAGCAGGGTTATGGGCGCTGCATATTGCCCTAAACTGTGTGCCCTACTCAGTGTCAGATGAGGAACATGTGATGTGACAGTTATGATGTATCACATGACTGGAAAAATAACTTATTGGCTGGTGTCCGTGTATTACCACGATGGCTGAAAAATTCCAGTTTGGCTCGCAGTGGGACTGTGTGGAATATTGAAAAAAAAGCTATATTCAATTTTTGATAGTTTTTTTCTCATATTAACAAACTGTTGAATCAGATATCAAACAACTAGGTATGTATCAGGTGTGTTAAGAGGTGTTGTCACTATATATCAATCAGGCGTTCATGCAAACCAACTGTAGGGAAGTTTGAATATGTCCAGAATCAATGATTATACCCAAGTACATATCAAAAAGTATAAAGATTATTATTAATATGGTTCAAATCAAAGTTTTATTTAATGGGATTATTAATATCAATCTTGGAATGTTCAATAATATATTCAATTGTATAAATTATCAAATCTATTACTTATTAGCAACCAGAAATATTGAAAAATCTTCACAAGTATAATTACAGTAAATCAATACCAAACACCATTGGTAATAGTGCATCCTCACAAATAAACAAACAAACAAACAACTAACTAACCAAAGTAGTCAAAATGCCAAAAAAGAGAGCTTCCAACGGTAGAAACAAGAAGGGTAGAGGTCACGTCAAGCCAGTCAGATGTATCAACTGTGCTAGATGTGTTCCAAAGGACAAGGCCATCAAGAGAGTCACCATCAGAAATATTGTTGAGGCTGCTGCTGTCAGAGATTTGTCTGAAGCTTCTGTCTACGCTGAATACGCTTTGCCAAAATTGTACAACAAATTGCACTACTGTGTCTCTTGTGCCATTCACGCTAGAATTGTGAGAGTCAGATCTAGAACCGACAGAAGAATCAGAACTCCACCATCCCGTCAAAGATTCAACCGTGAAAAGAAGGTCAACCCAGCTGATGCCGCTAAAAAAGCTTTATAAGTTAGTTTATGATGCGCTCGTTTATTAATTTATACACATTTTCTATCCACGGTGTTTTGCACAGTAGATAACTGATCTTAATGAGATGTTTATGTATTATTTATTTTTGCTGGTTGTAGTATGGCTAGTAGTGATAACCTGTCGATTGTCAAGACGTGTTTTTCAGGCCAAATATTTTTGAAGTTGCACTAGTAATTTGAAATGGTATTTAATATGGATACATGACATGACATATTACTCATGTGCTTTAACCTTCAATCAATAGTTAGTTTTTTCTGCTGGGCCGGATGGCTCAGAGGTTAGTGCTCTATAGAATAGAAAAGGAGCTGGCAGTGTACTTTGAAGGATAGTAATCTCAAAAAAGAGAAATAGACCTTACAGGGTTTTGTAACATATAGTACTCAAAAAAAGAGAAAACTTAGCAGGCAAGGTGAGAACCCACTGTAAAATCATAGTTTCTTCACACATGATTTTTAGACTAGGCATATTTCCATGCTGATTACCATCTTTGCCTACTTGATCACCAACGGTTGCCAACGGTTGCCAACGGTTTACCAGTAATGCTAATATCTTACATTTCATGCCCAGTACATATCAGTTTCGTAAAAAACTGTATTTTTCATTTATTTTTTAAAAATACTGGATACAATCTACTTTTTACTTGAAAGATGATCAATTTTCAGTATTTCTTTATAGTGCTGTAAACTGATATTTGTCATTATTTTTTAATCTAATAAAATACAGTTGATAATTTTCTTGATATATATTATGGCCAAAAGAGAAAAAAAAAACAACATTGAAATATCCAACTCCCTCCAACTTGTTTTCACCTACAACCCCTCGTAAGATCTACTTACAACTTGATATAATCACCAGTTATCTTAGCTACATGATGTATAACAGTTTCAACGCACTTCTATTTTTCAACCTACCCAACAAGAACAATCATTTTCTCTGTCTATACAGCCCTTATATCAACCCATAAAAATACGATTACACCCCACATCCTTCCTCGCAAGTTGGCATACGTCATAGGATCCAAGCCGATGAACTCTATCGAACGCTCAACCCATGATCCCTTCCATACAAACTTGTAGTTCACATGAGAAGAGTATCAGTTCTCCTTACGACCTATTCTGCTAAATTCCAATTGTTCCATCGGAAAAACAAACTTGTACAGTATTCCCATACCTTTGGGTCATGCTAAACGGCTGATAAGTATCATCATTACCAATTGATAGTCAATTGTGTTAAAAAACACCAATTAAATATATTCAAACATTATAGACATATCGCAACAGTCTGTTTCTAATAGAAACCCACAAAATAATGAATTTCAAAATAAAGACCCCTGGACTCATTATTATATATTGGAATAGACAAAATCTCTATTCTTATGCACCACCACGCACATCCCGGCAATAGTATGCACCTCCCACGTGACCACCAGAAGCACCATTCATTTTTTTCTACAGCAAAGCAAAAAAAAGCCCAATAAGCTTTTCCCTTTAGGAATCAGCGTCTAACAGAATTGGACAAATAAATTGAGGATTTATAGGATAGGCAGTGGAGCGCTCAGACTGGCAGAGATTTAGAAGGCTAGTTAGATAGGCGAGATCATATTGCGATAGAGAAAATAACGAAAATTGAAGAATTTGGCTGCTATTAGTGAATAATAGGGTGAATTGAGCGGACCAATTGCTAGTATACACAGCAGAGAGAGCCATTGGAACAGATATATAGGCGGGAATGTCGAGTGATATAGCGGACAGCACGGATTTGAACCAAACGTGGAAGTTTTCACAGTGTTTTGGGGACAAGGGAGACATAGAGAACATCACGGAGGCGGACATTATATCCACGGTGGAGTTTGATCAGACTGGCGATTATTTGGCCACGGGAGACAGAGGAGGGCGAGTTGTGTTGTTTGAGCGCAACAAGTCCAAGAAGAACTGCGAGTATCGATTCCACACCGAGTTTCAATCGCATGATGCAGAGTTTGACTATCTCAAGTCGTTGGAGATTGAAGAAAAGATTAATAAGATCAAATGGTGCAAGAGATCGAATTCCGCGCATTTTCTCTTGTCCACCAACGACAAGACTATAAAATTATGGAAGATTTACGAGAAGACTATCAAGATTGTGAGTGAGAACAATCTTACTGACCATTTTCTCAGCCATGGCAATGGCAACTACAATTCGCTCAACAGCTACAACTTGAGCTTACTAAACAACAATCTCTTGTCAGGATTGGCGAATTCTAGCGCGCTCCAGAACAGCTTTTCGCTCAGCAACTTGCATTTACCTAGAATGACCCTACACGACACCATTATTGCTGCTGCACCTCGCCGGATCTTTGCCAACGCCCACACGTACCACATCAACTCGATCTCCATCAACAGCGACGGCGAGACCTTCATATCTGCGGACGATCTCAGAGTCAACTTGTGGAACTTGGGCATTGCAGACCAGTGCTTCAATATAGTGGACATCAAGCCTGCCAACATGGAGGAGTTGACCCAGGTGATCACCAGCGCCGCCTTCCACCCGCAAAGCTGCAACTTGTTTGCGTATTCGTCGTCCAAGGGCGAAATCAAGCTAGCTGACATGCGGGAAAACGCTCTATGTGACTCCCACGCAAAGGTTTTTGAAGAATACATGGACAGCACTGCCCACAACTTTTTCACTGAAATAACAACGTCCATCTCCGACGTCAAATTCAGCAACGACGGTCGCTATCTTGTAAGCAGAGACTACATGACAGTCAAGATCTGGGACGTCAAAATGGAGAACAAACCTGTGAAAACCATAAATGTCCACGAACAATTAAGAGACCGTTTGTGCGACGCCTACGAAAACGACGCCATCTTCGACAAGTTCGAAGTCGTCTTCTCCGGGGACGGAAAATCCATGATGTCCGGCTCCTACAATAACAACTTCATGATCTACCCAGACGCCGTCAATAGCGACGAAGCAACAGAATCAGAAATCGTCTTGCAGGCCGACAAAAGCGCTTTCAAGGCTAAAAAGGTGGGCGTGCCTACCTTGAGAAATAAAAAAAATGGCTTGAATAATACCAGTACTACTAATACCATGAGAAGAGATTTGGACTTTGAAAACGTCGACTTTAAAAAGAGTATTCTTCATTTGTCCTGGCATCCAAGAGAAAACTCCGTTGCAATAGCAGCTACAAACAATTTGTACATCTTTTCCACCTCCTAGATAATGTATCATTCTTTCACTTATTCCCCTTATGCTTACTGTTATGACTGTTAGTACTTTTTTTCTTTTTCTTTTTTTCTTCCTTTTCTCTCATCATCTCTTGCTCTTTTTGTTACTCTTGCCCGTCTTTTAGCCTAATAAAGCGACCATTATATAATGATCAGTATCGTAGTGCTTGTTGGCTGTGCTTTTCACTTTGATCTTTCAGTACTCATTTCACATATAGTCGAAATCATGATAGAACTACTCTATAAATGTTTTATATACCAGTATCGAGGCCTCTGGGCCATTTGGCTCAGTGGTCAGTGCTCTCTGATATGTACTGGCTTGAAATATATAATGTTATTATTATTATTATACTCTTCTCATCGACAAACTAATAAAAGGTGCAATATCTCTCATAGATCACCCAATAATCCTTTCATCTCTGCTTATATACATTTGGCAAAAAATGGGAGTTCTAAAAATATACTCTTGAAAAGTAAAGATACAAAAGTATGTCGATATACCTTACAATTGCCCAGTGGTCAAGTTGGTTGGCGCATGCGCCACACAAAATAGTGCAGAATAGTGCAGAAAAACAAGTGTGGCGTTCCTCACTTGAGGTTTTGGTACTCAATTCGCGCTGTTGATGTTTTGGAGTAATTATTAAATGTTTTATTGAGTCAACTCTATGCTATCCAGGTTAATTTGATTTGAAAAACAAACACCAGAGTTTCAAAAATTTCTGCTTTATTATAGTACTTTTTATAATAAACAATCTCAAGTTTTCGAATAAATATTTGATATAACGGAAAATTTCCAATTTTGACAAAAAGTTGATTTTGTTAAACCATATTCTAGAGTCTTTACAGCAAACCAAACCATACAAAAATTGTATTTCTATATTCTCCAAATCCTAGAGCATTATTCTGTGTAATTTGGTTTAATACTTAGTTTTTAAAATTTTTTTATTAGTGAGAAAGTATCAGTTTGTCGAAAATAACACATTATGCGTTAAAAATTGTGTTTTTCACCTCTCAGAGAAACTTGTATTTGGTATTATTCATAAGATATTGTCAAAATAGCATATTTCAACTTCCATTACACATTTAATAATTTATGAACTAGGTAAATCGTAATGTGCTTATTAATAAGCTTTATACTTAGGTTCAGGGGATGTCGCTTTGAAAAAACTTTTATTCCCAATAACTTAAAGTTACAATTGTTTTAATGATATTATAATTATGATATATTTCAAGCCCAACCGCCAGTGCTTTCATAGAAGAGAAAAAAGACCTAACAGGAACACGGATGAGAATATTATGATGGGCATTATTGGGTTTTACCAAGTCCCCTTACACATGGCGCGTATATACGAAATTGATATGTACTGGGCTTGAAATATATGATATTATTATTATTATTATTATTATTATTATTATTATTATACCAATATCGCTACAGACAGGGGCATACTCTTGCAAAAGAGAAACTTGTGATGAATGGCAGATGCATCGACTTTTCCTCTCAATTTTTTACCAAGTCATAGCGTGTATATACAGAACTACTGGGCTCGAAATATATGATATTATTATTATTTTAATATTGCTCTCCATTTAGCTATTGCCAGCTAATAAATTCTTTTAATTGCAGATATTTCCATTCAATGCCAAATGTTGCACCTACAAGATATGCTGTGGAGCTAGTACAATCAGTTATAAAAAAGGCTTACAATGAAAAACTATAGAAAAATTTTTTCAGAAAAGTCTATCAGTAGAAAGAGAATTGTAAACCATAAAAACAAGACACATAATCTATAAAATGAATGCGCAACAAAGTTTTCATATTTCTGGAAAAATATAATTTTAAGCAAAATAGGCAAAATAAACATTCTTTCCTTGCTAATATTTCACTGAGATTCTCCAGCATAACTCGACGAAAAACACTACAATGCAATTTTCCATGTTTTAGAAAATTCTAATAAATCATTTTCAGAAACGTGTTGTAATTATGATATCATTAAGGCTCCATTCTCTTTTATTTATCGTTGTCTTTGATTCTCATTAGTCAAAAGTTTCGCCACATTCTATTAGTGATTTATTAATAATAAATCATATGTCACTGTTTCCCTATTTGGTATAGGACTATCGTCAAGTAGCATGAGCAAATATCATGATAGATAATATGGTACTATGAATTTGAACTGTATGAGACTTTTTTATTTATAAAGAATGGTAGATAAAAACGATTAGTTTTTGAAAATAATGAAATGATCACTTCAAAAGATAACACTTTACTATCCTTCAACAAAATATACAAAAACCCCTGGGCCGTAGGCCAGTGTTCTCGGAGAAGAGAAATAGACCTGGCAGAATAATTTAGCAGATATCACTCAAAAAGACGTAACAGAAACATGGGTGAATCAATTATCATCAAAAATACATGACTGGGTGTTACCAAGTCCCCTTAGACATAGCGCGTATATACGAAACTGGGCTTGAAATATATGATATTATTATAAAATAGGCAAAATTTTCAAAAAAAAAAAAAAAAAAATCAGCACAACCCATCTATTAAACCCTACTGAATTTTAACATATTGTGACAATCGCTAGTTGGAATTTCAACACATTGCTACAATTACCAGTTGAAGTTTTAACATTTTGCTACAATTACAAATTAGAAAACCCACTACGAACAAAACTAAATAAACCGCATTCTATTGCAGACTATGACATTAAACCGATAACAATGATGATGATATATTACTGAAGGACAGTATTTGACGTAACAAAACAAAATAGAAAAAGAGCAAAAGAGTTTAATCCATTTAGTCAGACTTTACGTGACGGTTGACAGCTGGGTTCCAGAAAAGAGTCTTGTCACCATCACCCCAGAAAAAGTTTTTAGTTCTGATATTTTGGAACTCGTATTCCTTTGGCCATTCTTCGTCTGGTATCTTGGCTTTCTCAGCTCTGTGGTGAGCATGTTCGGCTTCAACAAAGTAAGTGTTGATGGCGGTTAAACCAATGGCTGGTAAAGCAACGAAAAAAGTGATCTTTTTCCACAAACCACTGGTACCAGCAGCATGATGCTCAACGGTCTTCAAATGCTCGCTGAACGCTTTACCAGCTTTGAGATTTGGGCTGAAAGCTGGCTCATTGGCATATGGCGGTAAATGGTGGTTAGAGCGAATAAAGTTTCTGGTGGCAGATTGAGTAGCCTTCTTGGAAATAACTCTTGAAAACATCTTGAAATTGATGTCAATGATTGAATAAAATAGAAAAAATCAGATAGTTCACAATTATATCTTTACCTTTTATTATTTAATATTAAGTTGTTATTTTTTTTCTCATACGATATCTTAACAGCCTCTTGTCGCTTTTCGTTCTTTGTTTCCACTCAACGTTGATTGGTCGTTGAAAAAGTCACATGTTGTGTTTATGCATGAGTATGTGTGTGTCAGATGGTGGCGCATAAACATGCATCATTATAATGAATTGTTTGATATTTGTTGTATTTGCAGCTGTATAGAATGTTTTTAGGATATTTTAGATTAACTGTGGTGTTTTCGTGGTTGAGTTCGGGTGTTTGACCCTGACTATGAATGCATTTAAACAGACAAGTTTAACATCATAACACACCACCTAGATCAAAGTCTAGTGTTTAATTTCCAATCTATCAAATTATGATGACCCGGTCGTGAGTGGCTTTTACAAGCCCCTTTACGGAAAAAACTTATATACGAAACTAATATTAACTGGGCTCGAAATGTAAGATATTATTGCAATGCCTTACTATTGCCAGATGGCCAAGTTAGTTAGGCCATGCGCCACACAAAATAGTGCAGAATAGTGCGGAAAAACAAGTGTGGCGTTCCTCACTTTAGGTTTTGGTCCTCGATTCGTGCTCTTGAAGTTTTGGAGTAATCAATAAACGTTTTATTGGATTTAATTGACGCTATCCAGATTATTTTAATTTGAAAAAGCATAAAACTTTATTTTAAAATGTTTTACTACATTACAGTACTATTTATATTGAGAGATATTGGATTTTTCCCAAAAATAATTGATATAACGAAAAAAATGTCATTTTAGACAAAAAGTTGATTCTTTTTTATGATATTCTAGAGTCTTTACAGCAAACCAAACCATACAAAAATTATATTTCGACAATCGTCATACCCTACAGGTTTATACAATGTACTTCGTTGCAAGATTTGACTTGTTAAATAGTGAGAAATTATCATTTTGTTTAAAATAGCAACTAATTTGTTTAAAATTATGTTTTTCACCCCTCAGAGATCCTTTTTTTACTTTTTAAGGTTATTCCATAATCTTTGACTGCTTTCAGTTTTATTTTTGTTTTATCCAGAGTTTAAATGATTTTTTATTTCGAAGAAACGCGTTTCTCAAGAGCTAAAAAAGGTATGGCTATTATAGGCTGTCAGAGAAACATATAATTAATAATAACCATTTTTTATTGTCAAGCTAGCATATTTAAACGTCCGCTATACATTGAATATTTTATGGGGCTCAGTAAAGCGTAATGTGCTCATTAATATATTTTATATTTCTGTTCAGGAGAGTCCGTTCTGAAAAAGACTTTTATTCCTATTCAACTTACAGTTGCAAAAGGATTAATGTTACTGTGACTTTAGTTTTCAGTTTTTCACTATTCTTGTTTATGATTTGTTTTAATACATTCTTCTAGAAGTTGTATAATGACTGTAAATTGGTGATAAACTTGCTGTTCTTTTTGCTAAAAAAGTATATGAGGAGTTTTAGTTTTTAAAGCAACTATATACCAGCTGTATTAAAAGAGTTTCATTGTTATAATCGTAAATTAAGATTGAGGCAAAAAATTACTACTTCTTATCTTGATAAGTCAAAGTGAATGACTAAAGCAATCCAAAACTATTATAACCAACATAATCACAGCACAGGAAACAAAGAGCTAACAAACTTCATTTAAATACAATTAAACATTCGTGTTTTACAACCTTACAGCCAATCATCACATAAAATTACTGTATAAAGTCTAGAAGGCAAAACATAATGTACCATAGTTGACAGATTCAACAAAACAAACAATAGAAAGATTTAGACAAGAAAAAAAATAATCAAACAATGGAAAGATTTGAAACAAAAAGAATAACTAAAATAACAGAAAAGACAAATTGAAAAATAGAAATAAAGAAAAAAAAAAAAAGAGACCATCAATCTTCAGTTTCGAAACTAAACACACCAATAAAAGGGTTTACTTTTTCTGGACGACAAGTAGGACAAGGGCCTCTGAAAATGATTTCAGGAACCTCTACATCGTCGTCGTCATTGGCATCTGGATTACTAGTATCTTGAGTGAGTCCTGGGGAGCTTCCAGTTTTATGGGATTCGCCTGAATCGTTTTTCACCACTTCATTAGTTAAAGGGTCTACTTTGCCTTCGTTTTTGAAAATGCGGAAAAAATCTATTCTCAACATGTCATGTTCATCTACGACACCATGGATCTTGAATTTTTTCTTCTTGAAATCATCTCCATTGTTATAATATACTCTACCTTTACTCTGGCCCGTGATGCGGCCCATGGTGCTACCAATGCCTACTATACCGGAATTTTTGATATTGACATATATGGCAGAAACGCCAAAAGGAGAACAGTAGATTTCCAAGTCACAATAGTTGGCAAACAAATATGTTTGCTCTTTCTTGGTCTTCTGAGAGGTTGCCAAAGGAACCGAAGTCTGGCCCTGATTGGCAGAAGCAGCAGCTGCACCATGTGATTCGGACATTATATTATACATCAACTCTGCAGTGCCTGATGTGTTGTGTTACACTTTATGGCTGTCTATGCAATAAAAATCTCGTTGTACTGGTTATATAGCCTCGGCATGCGTTCCTGGACTAATGATTTAGTATGACAATTCGTCCAAAAGGCATGCTGCCAGGGCTCGTAATTCACGTGACTAATGCTTATTATATGTATGAGTGGTAGTATGGGGATATGAAGAGTGATAATGAGTGTGATTTGGCAGGAGATAATAGTTATGAAGGGTGATGTTGAATGTATTTTAGTAGGAAGGCCAATTTTACGAGTAGTGATATAAATTGTTTTTTAAATAATAGTATATTGTTCGATCTCCTATATGCCAGTTTCCTGTATACGCGCCATGTCTAAAGAAACTTGGCGAAACCAATTCATTGTAAAACCTATATGTCCCATTCATCGTAAAACCAAGGTGTAAATTGGGAATCGAACCCGTGTTCCCGCAAGGTGTGTTTTCTCTTTTCAGAGAGTGCTAGCCGTTGTAATATCCTGGCAGGTCTTTTTTCTGAGTTCAATGGCTAATATCAAGAGTTTACACGAGCAAATAATAGTTCTGAAGATCGTAATAATATTTAGTGCTTCAATCTGGCAACACAGATGTAATGAGTCTTTGTTTATGACCCAACCAGAGAGCGTGTTCGGTGTGATCTACGAGCTGGCCTCGGTCCGAATGGGGATGGATTAATACTGACAATTTCCCATGATGACGTTGGTACCATGGCACAATTCTAGCAAAAACCTCTGGTTTTTTAAAATCGGTTTCCCACATAGCAATAGGGTGTGGTCCAATGACGTCTGGATGTATTTTATGCGATCTGACATCCCCATTGGCCAACTCTGTAGCAAAATCTTTCTGAAACCTGTCATGTAGTTTCAAAAGAGCTTCTCGGTCATCCTTATCGTTCTTTCGATAATACGTATGGATATCATACGATCTGAATCCCACGTCGTGGAAAGCACTGGACACACCCGACATGATGGTTTAGAATAATTGTTAGCAATAGCTAGGGGATGTAATGAAAATTAGCTTTTGCCAGTAGTCGAATTTGTCATCTTTTCGGTAATATATATTGCGCGACACCACGAGCCGCACGGTTTAACTTGATGGTCTTTTCTCTTCTCCGAGAGAACTGGTATAGTGCACTTGGCAAAATCCATATTTTGCTTGGAATTGTTACGTTGATGATCTAATTTAGCCCCAACAGAGACTGTTTGTCGCTAATTATTGTAATTTATTGCTTTTACTGTAGTTTATCGTTGATTACTGCTATTACTGGGCTAGAAAACCACCACATTAAATGCTGCATTATGTAATGATAATGGCTTGATCAGTCCTTTAACGGACATTTTATCAAGAGGTTTAGGAAAGTTGACTATAATTTCAAGTGTTTACATTCCAAGCACATTACGCTTTACCGAGCAACAAATGATAGTCCATGTATAGCTGGAGCTGAAATATGCTAGATTGACAATGTAGAATGATTATTATTAATCACAACTTCCTCTGAGAACCTATAGTAACAATACTTTTTTTAGCTTTTGAGATACGCGTTTCTATGGAGTAAAAGCACATTCAAGCGCTGGTGGGATCGTAAATAAAACTAAAGGTAATCCAAAACTATGTGATTACGTCAAAAAACTAAAAAAATCTCTCTGAGAAGGTGAAAGACACATTTTTTAACAAATTATATGATATTTTTGATAAAATGTTACTTTTTCACTTTCAAATAATTGATAAAAGCCAAGTAACAAAGCAAAGTACATTTTATAAAACTGTAGATATTACAGAGTATGGAAATATTATTTTTGTATGGTCTGGTCTGCTGTAAAGACTATATAATATGGCTTGAATGAATCAATTTTTTGTCAAAAATGACAATTTTCCATTATATCAAATATTTACGAGCAAATTTGAAAGTTTTTACTAGGAGTAGTAGTACAATATAGAAAAAAAAATTTGCAATGTGGTGATACGTTTTTTAAAATCAAAATTACAAGATATCACTAATTTAATTTAATAAAACGTTTGCTAATTTCTCCAAAACGTCAACAGCGGGAATCGAGGACCAAAACCTAAAGTGAGGAACGCCACACTTGTTTTTCTGCAGTATTCTGCAGTATTCTGCACTAATTTGTGTGGCGCATGGCCTAACCAACTTGGCCACTAGACAATAATAAGGCATATAGCCATATTTTTGTCAAAAAGACAGACTATCTTAGCTTTTCGGAGCATTTTTTGGCAAAGAATACACTTAAAAAGTGCATAAGCAGAAATTGTTGGGCCATTGAGTAATATATGAGAGATGCTGTGCTTTGAATTGAGCTACTCAAGTGGCTTTTGGTCGTATTTCATATAGTTGTCTGCTCAACATGGTAAAAAGCAGTGAGTAAAATGTGTTTGTGTATGGAATCAGGCCGGTATTGCTGTTAGGTCTTTCTCTGCTAGGCTGTCCTATCAGGACATTTTCCTCTTCTCCAAGAGCACTAACTACTGAGCCATAGGCCCAGCGGAAGAAAACATTACTTGATCAGCTACATTAGAAGGCACATATATTTATAACACACTGTGGCTGCTTCTTGATGAAACATATTATCACTTGTTCATGTTGAAGTTTACCTATAATGAAAAGTAGAAAATATAATAACTTGTGCATGAATAAAGTATTCAGTTCGCAACAGAAAGTACATGTTGATGCAAGACAGTACATGATACATCAGGTGACTGTCTTTAAAACTGGGAAAAATCCTTTGTAAAATTGGGGATTTGAAAAGTCCAAAAGGGGGTGCATGAGGTGATGCATAGTGCTTGCATGGCACACATGGATGGTGGATGTCTCAGGCAATTGGACAAGTCAAGTATGAAAAGATTGATATCTTTATATATTTGAATAATTTTAATATTATCGATATTGAATGTTAGAGTAGTAGATAGTTGTAGACTAGATAGTGTTCAATACGACCATGTAATTGCCATTATGTTTGCAAAAAGTGAAATCAGGTAATAATATATAAATATATAGAAACTAGATAAATAATAATCAACCTGGAGGCAAGTCGCCGACATCAACTCCAGAATCTTGTTCTTCGACTTCTTCTGTGGCACCTTCGTCCAACGGAGTTCTTGGTAAAGCCATCATGCCAGATCTGGCGACTTCCAAAAGACCAAAAGGTTTGATCAATTTCAAGAAGTTGGTAATTCTTTCTGGTTTACCGCTCAATTCGATTATACAGTTTTTATTGGAAACGTCTACGATCTTACCACCAAACTGGCTTGTCAACGTTTGCAACGCAGTCAAATACTGGTTTTTGATTCTCAAAAGTTCGGAAGGAGACAAGTTTTTAGGATGGTACTTGTCGTTGAGTTCTTGCAACGACAGCAGGTTCTCCTTTGTCGAGGCATCTAGTTCTGGGGATAGGACATCCTCGTGTTGTTTTATCAAGTCCTGGAAATATTCTGGGCCCAACAAACTGACCCGGGCAAGCAACAATTCTCTTTTGATGATCTGTGCGTTGGAATAATCCAACACAGCAAACACCGGAACCAAATCTTCGATTTGTCTTCTTGCCTGCTCGATCACGGCGTCCTGGCCTTTCAATATGATGGTCATCCGGGAAAGATCCTTGACATCTGTGTTACAAACTATTAAAGAGTCGATATTGAAGCCTCTGGCAGCCAAAATCCCGGAAATCAACGACAACACCCCCGGTTCGTTCTGCACAAGACAGTTCAACACATGC
Source organism: Saccharomycopsis malanga (assembly GCA_004014935.1). Lineage (NCBI taxonomy): Eukaryota > Fungi > Ascomycota > Saccharomycetes > Ascoideales > Saccharomycopsidaceae > Saccharomycopsis > Saccharomycopsis malanga. Next base: position 1,388,429 of record CP025324.1, read on the forward strand.
TGGCGCTTTGGTGATTTGGACGGAAACGGTGTCTCATACAATATAGAAGAAACCGCGCCTTGTGCAGACCAGTTTGGCACATCTAATGTAGGAAGTTTTGGCTGTTTTCTATGGCGATGTAGCGCTTTATAAGCTAATGCTGCTGTAGACGAGCTGTTCTTACGAATTGCCGGAAAATTCAAACTCTTTTTAATCGCTCCTTGCGAGACTCTCACACTAAACATCTTCGCTTGATTCCTCGCTAATGCTGTTGTATCTCTATTCACTATTGGCCATAGTTTATTCCACCAGGTTTTTTTTCGCTAATATAGCCGTTTGGCCCTTATCTTTTTCAAGCCTATCTGACTCATTGCTTTTCCCGCGCGTTGGCCGGTTCCGGGGAGTCAACCGTGTGGGGTGTGGCCGGGTAATCCCGGTTTTATCCGGTCCGGGTGTCACCGGCGCGGGTGTGCGGATGTCACCTAGACTCAATTAGCTGATCACAATAGCTTTACAATATGAGCAAAACACAGTGGAATCTTGTGTTATTTGTATAAGACTCATTGTTGAGACACCTGTTGATCGCATATCTGTTGTTCACCTCATGAACTCACAATATGTCATGCACTATTTGATATTATATATTAAACAGAATCTCTAATAGTTTAAAAACAAAATTCGACATACATTTACATGTTCCTTTCTAAGTCTTGGTATCCTAAACTAGAATGATTATCCAGTTCCCTGTTTCAGCATTACGACCTACTTTGCAGAAGCAGTCTCTATCATTCATAGTTTGATTGCCATGGCCAAGTTGGTTTAGGCATGCGCCACACAAAATAGTGCAGAATAGTGCAGAAAAACAAGTGTGGCGTTCCTCACTTTAGGTTTTGGTCCTCGATTCGTGCTCTTGAAGTTTTGGAGTAATCATTAAACGTTTTATTGATTTTAATCAATGCTATCCAGTTTATTTTGATTTAAAAAAACATACCCCATTATTTTAAAATCATGTACTATATTATAGTACTATTCATAATTAAAACTATTGGATCTTCCCAGAAAATAATTGATATAACGGAAAGTTGTCATTTTAGACAAAATGTTGATTGTATGAAATCATATTCTAGAGTCTTTACAGCAAATCCAACCATACAAAAATTATACTACAATATTCAGCAAAGGCTAAGGTTTTAAATTATGTACCTTGTTTTGATATTTGGGCTTTATAAATTACTAAATAGTGAGAACTTGTCATTTTGTCTAAAATAACACATAATCTGTTAAACGTCGTGTGTTTTACACTTCAAAGACACATTTTTTATGATTTGTCATTATGCCATAGCTTTTGATTGCTTTTAGTTCTCTTTTTGTTTCCTCAAGCGTCTTATTGAATTTTTATTTCAAAATAACTGTATGGTTTATGATTTGTTTTATTACATTTTTATGGAAGTTGTATATTGACTGTAAATTGGTGATAAACTTTGGCTTTTTTTTTTGCCAAAAAATATAAGGCAAGTTTTACTTAATTGTATTGAAAGCGTTTTATTGTTGAAAGCCTAGAGATTACAACACGCAATTGAGAATAGGTATCAACGTAAAATCTCCAATGTCCCTTGATAGATTTCGCATGCCATTTGAATAGATGTACAGGGCTGGAAATATAAGATATTTTAACTAGTATTATAATGATAATTGTTTACTGGGAAGAATAGTTTAGCAGATAGTACTCTCAGAGAAGGGAGAAAGACATACCAAACTCAAGGGTTTCTCGCTTATCTTCGAAGCTGGTATTTACTGGGCTCGAAATATAAGCTATTAACATTCAAAAGTCAAAATAGGATGAAATGAAGCGTGCCCTTATAGTGGTAGGCACGCGTCTTACACGACGCGTCGGTGCGTGTAATTTTTCACCCAATACATTTCCTAAATGGGTAGTTTATTGCATTTTTCATACCGACGCGTTGAGATATATAATATTGTATGATTTCAGGATTTATTTTCAAGACTGGGCAGTTATGAATTTTGAAACTGTTATCATTAGAGGTTTTGACTGAAGTACAACGTATTCTGATACAAGGTATTTTGATACAACGGTATTTTAATACATTGACAAACACAAGATACAGCAACCAATATAATATTGACAACATGTCGTTGAAAAGAACTAGATTGTCTAGTGATGAAGTTATTAGAAGCAAAAGACAGAATGTGGCTGATGAAAGGCCATTAGGGCTTTTGACGCCTCCGGCAACCCCGCTCAAGGAGTGTTCATTCAGTTCAATAACCAGAAGATCTGGAAACAGCAATAGAGGCAGATCGACACTTACGAACAAACTTCTAAGTTCTGTCAAAAAGCCTGCTGCCAAGGTGTTGACTATTGAAGAACAAGAATCTATCAAGGAGAATGTCGAGCCAGATACAAAAGAATTGGCGTTGATTCAAGAGATTGAATCGCTAGATACGAAATACAATATCAAACCACTAGAATCATGTGTTAACAAAGAGTCTATATACACACAGGCGAAGAAATTGTTCAGTAAACGAGTGGAAGTGAGTGGAAGTGACGACAAGTCGAATTTTTGTCTTGCTGGTAGAGAACAGGAGTTCAGAGCAATCGAGAAGTTTCTTATGGACAATATAACCAACAATGCCTCTGATTTCTTGTATATTTCAGGGCCTCCGGGCTGTGGGAAGACCCAGCAGTGTTCGTATGTGTTGGATTATGTGATGAAACAGAGCAGGAGCAAGAACAACTCGAGATATCAAGTGATGTGTGGCCCAAAAGTGCAGAATATCACCATCACTAAAATCAATTGTATGAGAATACTACATTTGAACCAGATATTCGACGAGTTTTTGAAAAGCTTTGGAATTGATCACAAGTCAATAAGAACGTATCCTCCGTATTTGGACTTGGAGGAAAAAACGTCTGCCAAGGAATTGTTCATAAAAGTGCTAAACGACAGACGCTTTTCCGACAATAATGTCATTCTCCTCGATGAATTGGACGCTGTGTTGAAAAATAGCAAAAATCTCGCTGAACAGCAGCTATTGTTTGACTTCTTTTCGCTTGCCAGGCAAAATGCTACCAAAAAAGGCTCGAAGCTTATATTGGTGGGAATAGCCAACTCTTTGAACTTGATAGACAAAATAGGGCCTAGATTAAAGCTCCATGGCTTGCGCACCAACACCATCCAGTTCTTGCCCTATTCCACTGTCCAAATTGTGGATATTGTTAAGAAAAAGTTGTCTTCTCTTGATCCCTCTAGCCCGGAGCTTCCTGTGATAAACCCGTCTGCTCTTCAGCTATGTGCAAAGAAAACCGCCTCAAATACTGGTGATTTGAGAAAGGTTTTCGACATTTTGTACCAGGCCATAGAAATGGTGGAATCCACAACCAAAAAACAGTACATGGCCCATGAAGAAAAGAAATTGTCCGACTTTTACAACTTGACGGCTACCAATGCCCCTAAGGTTTCATTGACTCATATTGCTCGTGTCTGTGCCAATTCTTTGAATGGTGTTTCTTCTGCAAACAGACTAAAACAAATCAATCTTTATCAATGTATCGTTCTAATCTCTCTTGCAAAATTGGAACAGCAAATCAATGAAAAACTATTGACTGATAATTCCAGAAAACAAACTTCCATCATCGAAACCGCCCCCAACTTCTTAGGAAACCCTTCTGCATCCCAATCTTTCATCTTAAGAAAACATTCCGTCTCTTTAAAACCAACATATCCAACCAATGCCGGCCCTGTCATCACCGTAACTAAATTATACACCCATTACAAGACTCTCACCAAGAAAAATAACTTGATCCCTACTGTCCTCACAAGAACTGAGTTCACTGACATCTTGGGAACCCTTCATACCATCGGCTTGGTGAATATCATCAACAAAACTAAAGATTTGAATATCAACTCCCAAACCGCCTTGAGCTGCTGTGGAATCAGTCTAATGGACTTGAACAAGTTTATAGACGGTAAATTCGAAATCCTCAAATCCTTGCTCAAGGCTTAACTTGTCATTTCCTTTCTTTATACTATAATTGCATTGTCTTCTCCACGCATTGATTAAACATGTAGATTGCTTCGTAAAGCTGCTCATTTCGCCATTGAACAATGGAAAACTAGTATGCAAATTCACTTACAAACTTTACTACGTTGAGTTCAAAGTTGAATAACCCGAAGTAAGTAACTTAGATGGGTGCTCAATATCAAACAACAAACATTTCCATAGCAGTACAACTTGACAAATATATACTAACTACATTTGACATAGCAGAACAAAAGAAAACAAACTTAAACATTTTGCTAACAAATCCATCACCTTGCTGTAAGTCAAAGCCTACCCACTTGGATCTACTATAACAATTATATAGGTAAATACTTCTTTATAGTCTATTGACGTAACTCGACGGGAAAGCGGCTTGGCCCAGTTGGTGCAGTTGTGTGCCCGGAGAAAACTTTTCGACCAAATTTGGGAAATGGTTCGATTCCATGGATACGCGTTGTACCATTATAATGATTTGACTAAACCTCTCGACAAGTTACACTGCTAATTGGCATTGAAAGTATTTTTTGTAGTAGTAATTTTGTCTCAAAATAGCTGGCTCTTTTTTGGTCTCAGTTGGACCTGGATTTTTCAACATATTGATACAATAGAATGTTTTGCGAAATGGCTATCAAGTATAATTGATTCAACAAAAAATTGAAGACAATATATTAACAAAGAACTGAAGGTGAAAATTAAAAACAGAAAAAAAATATTAGCAAAAATAATATTAGCGAGTAAGAAGTAAAGTTAGAAATAATTGAATACGAGCAAGTAGTTTACCAAGTTTGAAGTTCTTCATAGTAATCTACTCTTCCGTTGTGGTCTTCTACGTACGAGGCTATGTGTTTTCTCAATTGATCACACATAATGTTAGGACCACAGGAAGTTATGGAAACAGAGCCTTTATTGTGAGTGAGCCAGTCACGAACAATGTGGTTGAGGTCCGGTCTTTGGCAGGAGATGGTGAAATCTTTCAATTTCTGAGCGATAAAAAGAGTATCTGAATTTACTATGATGTGAAATTTCAGGTCATCGTCTTTTTCCTGGTCCAATTGTTGCTGAGAAGTGATAATATTAGCGGGCGACTCTCTGGTGAGGAAAAGGAAAACTTGTACTGGGGTATTTTGAAGTAATTGCAATTCCTCAGCAAACCACGCGATGGAATTCAAGTCCTTGGCAATCCAGAGCAATTTAATATCTTTCTGACCTTCGGGATACTTTCTAGCTAATTTCAAAGCATGGTCAAAAGGACCTGGGATACCGTTACCTCCTGCGACCAAGTTTATATGGTCATATTGATAATTAGGAGCAGAATGGCCGTAAGGGCCTTCTATTCCCACTGAGATGGACGAGTCCATTTGGTCTGGTTTTTTTGCCACTAGATCAAATATTTGCTTGGTGGTTCCTTTTTTTGCTTTTATGTAAATATTGATTTCATTGTCTACATGATTGACAGTGAATGGATGGGACTGATAAAAAGCGGAACCTTTAAAAAAGTAGATATAAACAAATTGACCAGGATGTGCCTTCCAAGAGTCTGGACTTTTCACTGTCACTTTCATGGTGTCTTGGGAAACGATTTTGATAGTTGCTTTTTTGATACCGAACTGTAAAATTCGAAATAATCTCACCAACCGGTCAAAGGCCCATATGGCAATGGAAGCATAAACAAACTCCATGTAACCCAACTGGACACAGTGTTTATACACACCCACTAGAAACACGACAGCTAAAACAATGTGGCCATACAAGAAGATCTCGTAACAATGTCTTCTAAACCAGTTGTATGACTGGATCATTAACGCTGCACAAACCACAGTGGCCACTATTCCCCAGTAGAAATATTCAGTATGCAAGGAGGTGGAATACCGGCCATTTGCAACGAATATCACTGTGAACAAAATACTGTGAATCATGGCGTCTACAAACATGATCCTGCCAGTCCATTTATGGAACTGGATGAATGTGGAGAAGGAGAAGCCAGTAAGCCATTGTAAAAAGTTGTTTCTTCCGGCAAATAGAAATATCAATGGAAAATGGGCAAATGCTATGATTCCAGTTCTATCAGCCAAATACCGTGCTATTTGCAAGCCCTTTGGAGAGTTTGGCACAAATTCCCAATTAATACTAAGCACAATAATGTGCGTGACCAAATAACCAAAGATGACACAACTTTCAGCCATTGTGGGAATATAAGCAGTGATAATCCCAAAAAAGCGACTTGTTTGCATATGTTTTTCATCAAACAAACTAGCAATAAAAAGCTTCCTTTGTAGATACTTAGTCACACAGTTGTTTAATAGCTTGACAAGCCCACAGGCAGTTAGAAATCGGAAAATTGCAGAAAATACCATTATTCCTGTCCAATATCCAAGAACTGCAATCCCATAAAGCACACTTCTGTCGTAATTGAGCGGCTTTACTATAGAACTCTTGTAAAACTTGTCATATGTTTCTTTTCCAATACTAACAGGACGGTTAATTTTATCTTTAGGTGTAATCTCATATTCATGGAGTGCATACTTGGTAGCATTATCATATACCGCGTTCAACTTATCCAACGTCATTCCAGGACAGTTGTTTATGATTGCAGGCATTGCTTTCTCAATCATTGCGTCAGAAGGGGCATTTCTATGCAAACATAGAGCAAACGACCCATAAAAAGGTGCATACTCACAAGTCTGTTTCGCTGCCTCTTTTTTACTTCCCTTTTTTGTAGAACCAGAGCTTGTACTATTCGAAACTGTACCATTATGTATTGCTGTTATCTCATGTCCATGGCCAAACCCTTGCTTCTTTTTTGGAGGAACATTGCTGTAGTTGTAATAATTTGCTGCTGCTTGGCAAGCTGCTACTAGCATCTTCTCAGGAGTCGCCCGATGTCTATTAGTGAAGACAGGCTTGTCACTCCTCTCTCTGGAACGATGGCCACCTTCCATAGTGATTGTATTGTTAGAACTTTGTAAAGTATGATTAGAATGGGCTCCATTGCCAGTATTGTTAAATGATATACCAGTTGAGTTATATGAAGCACCAATTGTACTATTGGTAGTATTTACCGACAAAATGCCCTGTGAATCAGCATAATGGTTATTTGTTGTGTTTCTTCCATATCCAGAAACAATTCTCAATAAGCTGATCAAGCAAAGTAGCAGAATTATCTTCATTTCTAATCAAACCTTTCTCCTATAGGCTGCATTAAAATCCTTTCCCAATGGTTGATTGTTCACTCGATCCCCACAATACACAGATTTCAACTGCTTATAAAATACATCATTTAATTTACACCTCCTTAAGCACATCTTAAGGGCCCTAACATGTCAAAAGCTGGTATATTGACCTATTTTCGCCAACATGACGGGTGCCGTTTTAACGCCTTCATAGTTTATGCGGCGATATCCAACATCAAATCACACTACACACTACAATCCATCAGTGTATCCCATCTCCTAATTGTACTACGAACCCCGATATCTTTTTCATCAGTTTCTCGGTGCCAAGACTGTTGAACATTAAATGAAATATTGTGCACCCCAGGCGCTGCATATTTCAAAATAGCCGTTCACACTAATGATAATAGCGCCGTTTACGAATACGCCACACAATGTGTCAAATCATGATCCATTAATACATTTCAACAAGTACAATGACAGTATGAAAACCGTCGTGTTTAGCTGAAGTGCACCCCATACTAATACGCTTTCCTGTAAATTTGGTAGAAGCTATTATTAGAATGCTGTGGTGTTGGACATTGTAATTAGTAAAAATCCTATTAGTAACAAGATGTACAGTTTAATAAATTTCAAAGCTTGGGCATGTTAGTTCCGCAGGATGATTAAGAGTCTTTTTCTTTCATGAATAAAACACTTTTATATAAAAGTATCTGCGATACTTTATTTAGCTTCTTTTATATATGGAAGAAAGTGTTTTTCTGTTTACTGAGTAAACTTATTAAATAAGATACTGGTCATTAATACTTACAATCGAGAATGTTTGCCAGGCAAGTGAGTTGCACCTAGCAGTGTAAACTACAATAATATATGAGATTGAATGACCTAAAAATACAAGGGTTTCTTCCGTACTCTAATCTAGACACGTAACTCGTGTGGAACGTACCCTAACACTAATGGCTTTACAAACATATTTGAGTAATATGATTTCAGTGTTAGTAGCTCAACGGATTGCCGAGATTTTGGAAGGCCACTAATACACCAGGAGTTTAATTCGTTTGTTGATTATTTTATTAAGCAATCCATCACCATTTGATAGTAATTATGGCTAATTCGTTTGTTGGTTATTTTATCAAGTAATACATCACCATTTGATAGTAATAGTTTAATTCGTTTTTTGGTTATTTTATCAAACAATACATCACCATTTGATAGTAATTATAATTCTTTCAGTTTCTTGAGCTGTTTTTTGGAAATGATTCTTTTCAATGCCAACGGCAAGTCTTGGGCAGATTGGTTATCGTCTTTCAGCTGTTTCAAAGAGTAGACGCGCGTGATAAAGTTTTTAGAAGACTGGCGAAAGCTGTCAATACTTCTAGTTCTTGACAATGAGGAGCTGTCGTCAACAAAAGCTTCGTCATAAGAAGGAACGGTAGCGATAGGACGGATGCTTTCTGGCTGGGTGTACTGGACAGGGTTGAGTGATGATTCCTGTGAAACATTACTGGAAGCAGACGAAGAAATGGATTGTTGGCTCGAGGAATGAGTTTGCAGCTGAATATTAAGGTCTGAGAGTTTTTGTTTTTCAGCAATAAGGTTTTCTTCCGAATCAATTGAACGACTGAGGAAACTGTATTTGAATTTGTTGACCCCGACCAAGATTCTACTAAGCTCGACCAACTCGTCGATATAATCAATGACTTCCTCAAGAGCAGCGCTGGTGGCACACCAACTGAGCAATTTCTCCCTCGCAAGAGGCTGTGGTCGTCTGCGAGACGTGAACAGAAGTGCTTCTTCTGCAATCTGGTTGGCCAAAAACTGCCTGACAACATGAACAAGCTTCTTGTGGGAGTTTCTAGCACTGGGGAGGTACTGCGGAAGTGGGTTTTTATTGAGTAACGCTTCTCTAATGGTGATCATGATATTATTTATCGATGCAGCAACTTGTCTACGATGCGGATACGCCATGTAGTTTAATTCTTCTATGATTTCAGAACCGTATTTTGTTCTCAAAAAAACAATGTTTTCCATACGAGAAACAATTTCTCCTAGAAGAAAGATCATTTCTGGGTACAATTTAGCTCTGATTTTGGTGTCGCCTTTAAATGTTGGCTCTGTCTTCATTGCTGTATTGTAAGCTTCTGCTTTTGTTAGTGCTTTACGACATTGAGCAGCAATTTTGATGAATTTCAAACGATTAACTGGATTAATGGAAATTATTGGTTGTTTGTCATTTGAATCTTGTTGATTTTTCAGATTTGTAAAGTTTTGTTGACTTTTTGAATTTATAAAATCTTGTTGACTTTTTGAATTTATAAAATCTTGTTGATTCTTTAGATTTGTAAAGTTTTGTTGAAAATTCTTCAGATTTACAAAATCTTGTTGATTCTTCAAATTTACAAAATCTTGTTGATTCTTCAAATTTACAAAATCTTGTTGACTTTTTAAATTTACAAAATCTTGTTGACCTTCCAAACCTATGGAATACAACATTTGCATTTTTGCACAGCAATCACACGCAAATGAGAGTTCTTGCAAAAGCTCTTCTTTAGCATGTATTGGAAATACGCATAAATTTGAAACCAAACCAATAAGACCTCCGTACAAAAAAGCCACACAACGTTTCCCCCAGTTGAGAAGAATTGTGCCACCCACAGAAGACGGGATTACGGTTGCCAACACCACTATGTAAAGACTGACTAGTCCTATGATGGCACCTTTGATATAAGCTGTTCCTAGCAAAAAATAAAAGCCAGGAACAGCGCCCACGACGGTGACAATGACCTCTACAAAGACATGCTGTTGTTTGCCTGCCGCTACATATGACAAGTAGCCCCAGGAGGCGCCCACTACAATACCCACGCCGCGGAGAAAAAACACCCAGAAGGTGTTGCCTATGGAGGGCTCGACAACCAAGATGCACACAAAGCCTATCCAGCTTCCCCTGATGTCGATGTACCAGCGGCGCGACTCTGGGAGAAACATGGGAAACGAGGCCAACATGAGGGCCATCACACACTGTACCGAGAAGGTGAGATGGAGTCTGTACTTGCGGGCGGCTTTCAAACAGTATAGAAACATCAAGGAAAGGTAATACTCCAATTTCCAGCCAAGGTCTTTTGTTTGGTCCACTGGGGGAATAACTACGTTTGTATTGTGCTGTGTTGAGGAGCTTCTTCTATAATGTACCAGAAACGTGTCGTTTTTCTGCATGATGATATCAGTCGAAGGCTTTTCCCACCATTTTTTGCGGAAAAAATATATTCTTCTTTGATTTTGTTTTCTCATTGTGACCAATTGCTCGGCGTTGGTGCTGAGCAGCAAAATCCCGCTTGCAATCTCTTTGAAATTCAATATGAACAATGATAGAAGAAACACTTCGTCTCTTGGAAGTAGCAATGTCTCGACGTCCTTGCCAAAGGTTTCCAACGCATTTTTCCATGATTTGTCAAACTCCTCAATGGCAGCACCAAGTTTTACGTTTTGCTCTTTGAAATCCAAGTCTTGGATGCATTGTGGTTCTTGCGTGAAAACCTGCGAAGACGTGGCGCTGCCAATATCGTAGACATGTCCAATAGCTAGTTTTAAATGATATAACGCCATTGACAAGGCCTTGTGTAATGCTATTGTAGGATTGCGTACTTTGGTAAGCATCTCAAGCAACTGGTCGTTATTGGGACCATTATCAAGAAGCGAAAACTCCAACTGGCAGCCGTTGATGATGGCTGCTAGATGTTTTGAAACGTCTTGTAACGTAGTAAGGAAAAACCGAATCTCCATAGCAGAAAATCGTGAATACGAAATCTCATAAAGACACTCCTTGAGAACTGATTCGCATAGCATCAATTTTTTTTCTACGGGTTTCTGTCCAGCAAGAAGATGTTTCAAAGCTGGTGGGTTGCCATTGTATGCCAAAACACCAGGACAAGCAAACGTGATAAAGTATTGTATACTGTCGTCAAACGACTTGTGGAAATGGTCCAAGGCATCTAGAACAGACTCTCCTAGAAACGTGGAGCCGAATTCGGGGAAAATAAGTAGATTGCACAGGATTGAAATGGCTATGCCCAATAAAAACGGAAGAAGATAGGCCTGGAACACTTGGAAACAAGAACGGTCCAACGAATCCAAAAACGCAAAATGAACTACTAAAAAGGTAGGAAACACAATCCCAAAGAAAGTATGGTTAATCACACGTATCCAACCATGGAAAAACAACATGATGATCTCAAATATTGCCAAAACAACCAACGATTTCTGATATTCGCTGAAATGTTCTTCGTAAAGTTGGTGCTCACTTAACAGTTGATACTGATCACCTACAATGCTTTGGCATATAAATCTTCCCAATAAAGCCCAGCCCATCCCAATGAATAGGCCCACTATACAGTATATCCCACTTTCAACCATGGTCCCTAAACGCTTGCTAGGATGCACCATGATCGACGCCAACGACAACATTGACGGCTGGTATCCAATCCTACTTCGAACCGATGGTATCAAACATAAGATAAAACATATTGTAGCACAGATCACAGACTTGGCAATCCGTTGACATAGAATTCTGTTTGGTAACCAGCTCATTGGATTTTATGGTCTCATGTCTTGCACCAATAAGTAGCTTGAGTTAATATCCTTTCAATTAGTATTATTTGGACTGTTTTTATTACCCTTTTGCTCAATACTTTTTGGACTTGATATCTTTGCATCAGCATTCATCACCAGTATTTGTATATACAAATGAGCATCTCGAGACGAGTCACGGAAGTGGAATTCCGATTGAAAAATTGAATATTGTCAACATTTCTTGAAATGTTTATATATTCGAGGGCATGTGTTAATATTCAACGAGTTATTGGAAACTGCTCTGAATTCGTATGTGCTAAGAAGTGGAAATTATTTCGAGTTGGTTTCATCAAACAGTGGAAGTAACACTGTCTTGGTTTTTATTAAAAAGTGGCAAATTACTGTAAGCAAATGTAGTCTTTAATGATCCAAAGTAAAAGTGTAACTGGCCATCAAGTAAGATCATCTTGCTAATAAATAGCTGCCTTGTGGTCACTCAGTCTCAGTAAACAACTCTTGTTAAGAGTATAATTATTATTATTGAAGCGCCATTAAGCGCATTCTTATCAAATATTCATATTTGGTTTCCAATTGAATGTTCAAAGCAATGCTACAATTCAAATGGTAAGGGCTTATTGTGCTAAAAAACAAAAGTGATATTGACTTGTTCAATATATCTTTTGACTTGTTCAAAGGATATATTGAGTTTTTATCAGGTTTATACCGTGTATATAAAATGAGTTTCCATCAGGTTTATACCGTGTATATAAAAATGATATATGCTGAGTTTGAAGACCATCATTATTAACAGATATCACTCATAAGAAATGACAACTCTTTAGTTTGTAAATTGCTACTCACTACCACTATAATCATAATGAAAAATATCTATTTATTAAGCGTTATAAACGCTTATAATTGCTTGTAATATCAGTTCACGGTACTGAACAGAAAACTAGTTCTTATCCAGTTAATCTTATTATTCACTGAACAAACGTTATTGATATATACTGGGCTTGAAATACAAAGTAGCCTTTACCGAACTCTTAAATCATAGGCTTGATCTCTGCGTTAACAATGTCAGAAGCTTGACTTGTATTACTAAACAGAGTCTCACTGTAGAATGTGATTTCTACAGCTTGTCATTTTCAATAACTCTTTAATAAAATCCATTCAATATTTAATATTTATTTGATATCTATTTGACATTTAATATTTATTTAATATTTGTCTAATATTTATTTAATATTTGTCTAATATTTATTTAATATTTATTTATAATATTTATTTAATATTTATTTAATATTTATTTAATATTTATTTAATATTTATTTAATATTTATTTAATATTTATTTAATATTTATTTAATATTTATTTAATATTTATTTAATATTTATTTAATATTTATTTAATATTTATTTAATATTTATTTAATATTTATTTTTTTTTTTTTTTTAATATTTATTTAATATTTATTTAATATTTATTTAATATTTATTCAATATTCATTTATTCATTATTCATTTAATATTTATTCAATATTCATCTATTCATTATTCATTTAATATTTATTCAATATTCATCTATTCATTATTCATTTAATATCTACTCAATTTCAACTTAATATCGTCAAAACACCCTAGTCGCATTGTAGAAAAGCTGAAAAATGTTTGAAAAATGGCGATGAGCTCAACATAACAATACAATCAAAGTGGCAAAATGTAAGTATTGTTCAACTGTCCGTACAAAGAACCTAATATACTAACCAAACAGGTCCAGCATCACCAAAGTAAGTGACGCTCAAAACCAATTATAAACCATATACTAACCTATCAGTTATCTATACAAGGTGTTAGATCGTTCAGTCCAGACCAGAAAGAAGTGATTCAATTTGGATTTCCATTGACTTTAATAGTTGGGCAAAATGGGACGGGCAAGACTACCATCATTGAGTGTTTAAAGTACTCAACAACTGGGGATTTGCCTCCAAACAGCAAGGGTGGGGCCTTTATTCATGATCCAAAGATTACCGAGGAAAAAGAAGTGAAAGCCCAGGTAAAACTTGCTTTTACCAATTGTAATGGCCATGCGATGATTTGCAACAGGTCGATGCAATTGCTAGTGAAACGAACCACCCAAACGTTCAAGACTTTGGAAGGTCAATTAGTGATTTTCAACAATAACGAAAAAACCGCCATCAGCACCAAATTGGCTGAATTGGACGTCCAAATGCCGTTTTATTTGGGTGTCTCCAAAGCTATACTAGAATACGTAATCTTTTGTCATCAGGAAGACAGTTTATGGCCTCTCAGTGAGCCTTCCATCTTGAAAAAGCGTTTTGACGAGATTTTCGAGGCATTGAAATTCACCAGAGCTTTGGAAAGCATAAAGAACATCCGCAAAAACTTGTTGGTGGAAATCAAAGTCTTGGAACAGAGTGTAAAACATCTACAAGCCGATAAAGATAAAGCTACAAAAGCAAAGGAGCGCAAAGAAACAATCCAACTGCAAATTGACGAGTTCAAACAACAAGTCTATCTGTTGAACAGCAAAATGGAACAGGTGAACGAACAATTGGCTAGATTGTTTCAGTCCAATCAGGAATTCCAGGCTGTGATTGCAAAGATTGACAATTTAAAGTTTTCCAAAAATTCCTACGAGCAACAGATCCAAAGATTGGAAGACAGTATTGAGTTTCTTGCTGATTCCGACAGTCTTCTAGTGGAGAAATCCACCAATTTCCAGCAACAGCTTGCTACATACCAGAAGCAAGTTGAAGAATCCGAAAGAAGAATACAATCAGCCAACCAGCAACTTGAACAAACACGAAATCTCTACAGTGCAAAAATCAGAGAGGAAGGAGAGTTAAAAGGTCTTGAAAAAGCGTATAAAAAGAACCTCAAGACCCGTAAAACTCTTATTTCCAACAATCAGACGCTTGTAAACGAAACCAGCGAAGCAAAATTCATGGGGAAAATCAAAGAATTGAAACATTCATTGACTTTGCAAGCGGAAAACTACAAACTGCAAACAGAACAGAAGCTAGCTACTTATGAAAAACGATTACAACAGCTCCAAAACTCGGTTTCAAACCAGGAAAACTTGAAACAGTACACATTGGACGACATTCAGAAGATTGAAACTGAAAATAACACCCTTTCCAGAAAGATTGACGAAATCCAGTTCGACGAGGAAAGCACTGAATACGAAAAGTCTGTCCTTGACGGCTTATGCAACAAGCAGCAGGCCATGCAGGAGAGCAGCACCATCCACGTGCTTGTGCAGAAAATGGAGGCAAACGACACGCGGCTTGTGCGTCTCGAGGCAGAAATCGAAGACATCAACAAGCAAATTGCCTCCAGCACACGACGGTCTGATATTTATGCCAAATTGTCTATTTTACAAGAGGACGAGGCTTTCAAAGACAAGTCGGTGATTCTGTTGAAGGAGAAATATGGTGTAGGATTTAAGAAATTGTTTGGGGCGGAATTGCAGCCTGATTTCGCATTGTATCAAACTGTGTATGCCGAGCAAGAAAAAATTGTAAAACAACTTTTAGTAGAAAGGGATGATTGTCAGAAGATTTTAAATGATTTAGAGTCTGAAAGCGGTCATTTCGCGCAAGAATTGAATGCAAAAAAGAATTCTTTGGTTTTGGCTGAAGAGAATATTAAGAAAGCACTTCCTAGTGATCTTGACATTGAAGAATACGAAACATATGTAAAAGAGTTGGAGCAAGACTACAAGGTGGCTATTCAGAACGCCAAATTGAAAGAAACCACCAAAGAGTTTAACACCAAGGCGTTGGAAATTGCAGAAAAGGAAAAATTTTGCGTGTTGTGTCGTAGAACATTCAATTCTAAAGAATTGGACAGTTTTCTTGCTTTACTTACAGATCTCACCAAAAACATCAATGTCAATGATGATCAAGAGATCAAGGAATGTGAGTTTGAATTGCAAAATGCCCGTAAGGTTTCCAATGACGTGTTGCTTTGTAGAAGCTTGGCTAGAGAAATCCCACAAGCCGTAGAGAGCCAGGAAAGGTTGCAGCAGCAGTTGGATCAACAGAAGCAAGTGTTGGATGAGAAGAAGTCAGAGTGTAAGGAAGCAGAAAACAAGTTGTTGAAGTTGGAAGCTTTCAAACAGCCTGTACAAGATATTATTCGCATGAGCAAAGATCTCAACAACATTGGGCAGCAAATCAAAAGCAAGAAAGAAGAGCTCAAAGAGTATGGAATGGGCATGAAAACAAATGAAGAGTTGCAAGAGATGCAGTTTAATAAGAATGCGGAGTTTAAGAAATTGCGACAAATGAATAAAAACTTGGCCGAAACCAAAGAAATGCAAATCAAAGAGTTGAACAATCTTGAAAACCAAATCAAGGACAAAAAGCTTTTTATCAGTGGGCTAGAAAGATCGTTGATGGAAAAGGAAAGTTTGAAAAAATCATTGGAAGAAAATGAACAGAAAATACAAGAATTGCAAAAAACAATTGGCGAAATAAATACCAAATTGAAAGAATACTCTAAATTAATTAGTGCCACTGCTGAAGAATTCAAACAATTCAAAACTACGGCTAATTCTCACCAAAACAAGTTGAATACGGAATTAAACAGTTTGACGGTGTTATCTAACAATCTTGACGATTTGACGGGCCAAATCGAACAGTATACAAGCACTGATCTGAACTCGCTACAGAAAGTGTCAGCGGAAATTGCAGAACTCGACAGCACGATAAGCAAGTGCGAGGCACAGATTGAGAAGGAGATGGCGATGGCGAATGGCTTGAGAGACAAGATAAGTAATCATGATAGGGTGGAGAAGAATATAAGGGACAATTTGCAAGTCCGGGAGCTTCACAAGAAGCATGCGGAGGTGGTTGGAGAGATGGAACAGTTAGAAGTACAGAATGCAGAAGCACAGAAGCTGAGGTTTGAAAAACAGTCAAAGGGTTTGCAGAGAGAGTTGGCGGAGATCCAAAGTAGCTATGGAGGGAAATTGGGGGAAATCCGGCAGATGGAAAGCCAAATTGGACAAATCAAAAAAGAACTAGAAGAGGATTACAAAGATATTGAGGAGGAATATCATAAGGAATGGGTAACATTGCAAACCAAAACGCTTGTCAATGAAGACTTGATGAAGTATTCAAAAGCACTTGATTCGGGCATCATGAAGTACCATAGCATCAAGATGCAGGAGATTAATAAGGTGATTGATGAACTATGGCATGCAACATATCGTGGAACAGACGTAGACACAATTCAAATCAAAAGCGATGTAAACTTGCAGTCCAAAGGCAACCGTTCCTATAATTATAGAGTTGTGATGAGGAAACAACATGCAGAATTGGATATGCGTGGAAGATGTTCCGCAGGACAGAAGGTGTTGGCCTCTATTATCATCAGACTAGCTTTGGCCGAATGTTTTGGTGTAAATTGCGGTATGATTGCTCTTGATGAACCAACAACGAATCTAGACACGGAAAACAGTGAAGGTTTGGCTCAATCTCTAGCCAGAATCATTGATTTGCGTAGACATCAAAACAATTTCCAACTAATTGTCATTACTCATGATGAAAAGTTTCTTGCTCATATGAATGCTTCAAAATACACTGATCATTTTTATAAAGTTACTCGGAACGAAAGACAACAGTCAGAAATTAATTGGGTTAATATCACTGCCGTCAGTGAGTGATTGGTGTTGAATTGTTAATAATAGTAAGAAATATGAGATTTTATAGTTTGAACCCAATATATATCATTTTTGCACTCGCCATGTCTAAAGTGACTTGGAAAATCTAATTGGTGGAAAAGTAAGCATTATTCGTCTAGATCGTGTCCCAGACAGTTGCACTTAAGGCCAAAATTAATGAGCAGTTACAAGGCCTTGATATTTCAAAAAATTTTTGTAGAATTCTTAAGAGTACATTTATTGAGTTAATAAAACCTAATAACAAAGTCTTTATAAAAAGAACTAATTGAAAAGTCATTTCAGAAGAATTATGAGTGAGAGAAAGCACTTTTTATAATACAATTTCCAGTTCTATACCTTATGGTTTAAGACGCCCAAACAGGAATCTTCGACAGAATACTATGGACTTTAATATGTGTTTAAAGATTCGCTGATTCCCGAAAATCTGCATTTCACATTACTTTCGCATAAATTACACCAATGTTTCCAAACAAGAATGGAAAGTTGTTAGAAAAACGCTATAATTCAATATATGGAAGTGAACAATTGGATAAAAGTTACTACACTTGCTCTAAGCGAAAAGGCAAAGAGATTTGGATAAAAGTGACTTTTTCGTTTGACGCTCGAATAGGAGCTTGTTTGATATGATAAATATCAAGAACGACAGGTTTGGTCTAATAATTTCGAGAAGATTATTAAGTTAGCCTATAATTTAACATTAGCAAATGGTCTTTTTTTAATCAATAGTTTGGTTTTTCCCCTTAGACATAGCGCGTATATACGAAACTGATATGTACTGGGCTTAAAATATATGATATTATAATTATTATTATTATTATTATTATTATTATTATTATTATTATTATTATTATTATTATTATTATTATTATTATTATTATTATTATTATTATTATTATTATTATTATTATTATTATTATTATTATTAATAGTTTGGTTTTATGTACTGGGCTTGAAATATATGATATTATTATTATTATTAATAGTTTGGTATATTTTGTTAATCAATAGTTTTGCTGGTTTTGCTCACTTCTCTTTAACCAAAACCAAATGGTTTATTCCCAACATTACTTTCTAGTTATTCCAACTCCTTTTATATATGATCTCCATTCTAAACAGTATGCTTTGATTTGTATAAAATTACACGACATTTCAAATCTAAGCAATAAAAAGTATCTGAAATACTGCCTAATCACCAAGTAGGCTAACTTATAGCTTATTAGGAATTGGACACAGTCACTTATAATGGAAAATGCTAATCTAGAGGCCTAAATTCCTATCAAATATTCCTCTACAGATTGTTCATACATATAGGAAAGACCTTTCTTTTTTTTATGCCTGGTTAATATAAATATAACAACCTCATAAGGTTGCAATTAATCATTAATAAAGAAGCACAGATAAACAAAGGTTGGAAATTGAAATAGGCAGCGTGGCCAAGTGGTATATAGAAAAATTTGGTAACACTAAGCCGGGTTCGACTCCCACTGTTGAAAATTTTTATTTTCTTATTATTTTGCAACGATCTACTCACTGTTGAAAAAGGAAAGCCTTTTGCTACGTTAATATTGCAAACAATTCATGTTCATTAATACGAAAGGGTAATTTGTTTAGTGAGAAAGTTAAACCCTTGACAAACCTACTATTTAATTGCCATTTTACTCCTTAATTTAGTTGCCATTCAGGGATTCTTAATTGACAAATTAAAAGTTGCTTTTGACAGCTTGTCAAAGTGCATCGATTCAACTATACCAATCCCTAGTTTGAAAATAGCAAGAGCAATATATTGAAATCTCCTATTTTTCAAGATACAACTTGACAATTTCTGGAATAAAGCTTACCGGTTTAGGCAATGTAATGTTCCTTGAAAATTTGCATATTAGCCGTTTCCGGAAAAATATTATGCCAGGCACCCTACAAGCATGCGCCGCTATTTCCCTTTTGGGAAGCTATGAGGCTAGTTGTCACCCTATATATTTCAACTTTACACCGACAACTTCTTGACAAATATACAGTATTAACCAACGATACATGAATTTGCATTACGCAATCCTGCAACCTTGCTGTACGTTCAATGCATGCCAATACTCTTCAACAATATCCCCAGCTGGTTGGCTATAGTCATTATGATTCATCAATAATCTTCATGGCAGTGGAAAAATTTTTCACTTCTTCACAGTACGGTCCAGATCTCCAAAAGAACCTGCACGGGAAAACCCTAATATGCAACTCTGCTTCCGCTATTGTCCTGTCTGCATGCAGGCCACATGCATGCGCATAAGGAATTACCCGTGTTTACTTTATAGGAACTGCCAGAGATTAACACCTAATTCGGTTTTGAAGCTGTGGGTGTGATCTAGACAAGTACACCTTTGTAAAACTTATTAATCTTCTAGTGCAGTGGCAATTAGCAACAAAATAGACCATTTAGGGGTTTACAAACTTGCATGCATGAGGTTTCATTTACGGATACGCCCCTCTGGCATCGTCTAGCATATAATGGTGCGTAGCCTTAACAACATAATAGCCAGTAGATCAGCAAATATAAGGCAAGTTTCATAGTGCAGCCAACAATCACGACGCGACGCGACGCGCCTTCATAACCATCGCTCACAATTTTAAAAGTCACATGATGCAGTGTTATGAGCCTTTGTTATTTATCACGTGAATTCAAATTTTTGTTATATATTTTTTTCAAGTAATGAGATGAGATGCAGATAAGTGTTGCAGCATTGGGACATAAATGATGCAACATGGTTGACAAGTTGACATTTGACGCACTTAGGCAGCAAAAGCTTGATATTTACGAGGCTCTTGAGATCAATGAACTTGCCACCGACGCACAGGTGCGTAAAGCGTACAGGAAACAAGCGCTTAAGTACCATCCGGACAAGAACCCCACAGAAGATGCAAAAGACAAGTTCCGTTTCATTAGTCAAGTGTATGATTTTCTTATAAACAACAAGGAGGAGCGGCAAAAGTATGATAATTATTTAGCTGAGCTCAGGCAACAAGATCAACAAGTTCTGCAGGCGAACAAAAGTGTGCAGGAGAAACGCAGGCAATTGGAGCAGTTGGAGCGCGAGTTTGCAGAACAAGACAGGGAGGATGCAATGCAGCGGCACGTCATACAGCAGCTCCGGCAGCAAGGCGCACGGAAGAAGTATGATTTGGAAAAGAGTTTGTTAGGCGAGACCATGAAGCGTCTGTCATCATGCAGCAATATATTGATTGATGACGACGTGAAAACTGCAGAGATCACATGGAAGATACAGAACAAGATGCAGAGCTTATTTACCGAACAAGTCGTGGGACGTTTGATGGGCGTTTTTGGTGCAGTCAAGACCTGTATTATGCTTCCGTGCAAGACGAATGGAGAAAACCATGCTTATGTTTATGGGAAAGCATTGGTTGTATTTGAATCACTATTGGCCATTGCAAAGATTATAGATTTTGACATTGCAGCAGATTTCCATATTTGGAACCATGCAGTTGGCAAAAGCATAGGCAAGTTGGTGCGTAGCGTCAAGTGGGCCCTGCGTAAAGTTGACGTGAGACGCTGTCGGTCAAGTGTCTCTTTCTACAATTACTTGATTGGCTTGGATTCTGCTGGTTCAAAATCCAATTCACAGCTACCAAGACCGCCTCTGGGGTTGCTGCTAAACGATTACAAGGACATGACATTGCTAAGGTTGAATGTTTTGAGAGAATAGGTGAAATATTCAGTGTGGCAACCACATGCAGTTTGGCTGTATGCATGCATGCATGCATGCATGTTATGTAATGAATGCAACTGTCATGTGGAGGGGGAGAGGGGGAGGGTTGGAGAGCATAATTTGTTGATGTTATTTGTTTATTTTTATTTGCTTGTTTATTTTGATTTTGAGAATTGAAAAAACACACCACGACGTGTAGTGATTTTGTATGAAAAGATTTAAACGTAATAATATACAAAGTGGTAGAGCATTATTCCCGTTATGGATGATATATGCGGTGCACTGCACTGCGACGCACTATTTTAAGTTTCATGTATGCATTTGCATTGATGCAATGCACCATGCAATCCATGTAAAACAAGCTGGGCTAAGCAGTATTGTGTATGCAACGTAAAGAGAAAATAGGGATGCAGCCTCATGCACAACACGGGCGCGCAGTTCCGGATCGGGCAATGCTCCTTTTCCCAACCAACGTCCATAATATATATAAATCTAGAGGTTAAAAAGGAGGAAGAAATCCGCCGATTTCAAAAGCAGACAGAAAAAAGGATTTTTTCTTCTTCTTCTTTTCTTCTTTTCCTCACCAACTGTCGTTAAAGTCATTCATTCCTTTTCAATAACCAACGATATCGACATACAGCGTGCGTGCATTACATTTGCATTAACTACACATACATTTACATTCGTTTCAATACCCAATTTTTGATACCACCACTATGAAATTTCAACAAGTTGCCACTGTTTTGATCATGAGCGCTGCAGCTGCAGCAGTTCCAGCAGGACATGTTCACCACATGCACAAGCGTGCTGGAAATGGCGTGCATTCTAATGGGGGTGCAGCAGGAGTTGCATACACTCCGTACACCAACGAAGGCGGTTGCAAGTCAGCTGATGAGGTTGCACGTGACATTGAATCTCTTTCTGAGTTTGATGTGATCCGGTTGTATGGTACAGACTGTGATCAAGTTGCCAGTGTTTTGAAGGCCAAGGCTGATAACCAAAAGGTGTTTTTACAAGTGTACAACCCTAGTAAGATTTCTGAAGAAGTCAAGACCATTAAAGAAGCCATTGATTCCCATGGCTCATGGGAAGATGTTCACTCTGTTACTATTGGTAACGAGTTGGTCAATGGCGGCCAAGCTACTGTTGACCAAGTTTCCGAATATGTAACCTCCGGTAAAAAAGCTTTGCAAGAAGCTGGATACGATGGAAAAGTTGTAGCTGTAGACACATTTATTGCTATGATTAACAATCCTGGCTTGTGTGAGATTTCGGACTATGCTGCCATCAACGCCCACGCCTACTTTGACGGTAACTATGCCGCTGAAAAGGCCGGCGAATGGTTGTTGTCTCAAATCCAAAGAGTTTGGGAAGCTTGTGACGGTAAAAAAGACGTTTTTGTTACCGAATCCGGCTGGCCAAGCAAGGGACAATCCTTCCAAAAGGCCATTCCTTCTCTTGACAACCAAAAAGCCGCTGTTCAAAACATTATTGACCATGCTGGTAATTCTACCATTCTTTTCTCTGCTTTTAACGACTTGTGGAAAGCTGACGGAAGTTATGGTGTTGAAAAATACTGGGGTATCTTCTCTAGTTGATTGTATTTAGAGATTGTCTTGAATTTCTTCTGTTTTTTTTTGTTTCTTCTGTCTTTTGACTACTTTTGTTCGTTGCTCTTGGAGCGTTTATACTTTTATACTATTGGTTTCTACAATTGGTTGGTGAATTGTTGTAGATTTTTGAATGTAAATTTGAGTTGGAGGAAACAATTTTCATATTTTAAAAAATGTTTACTAAATTATGGAAAATATACATAAAACTCATTATATTGCTTAATTATAGCGAAATAACAACAATATACCGAAAGATAGCTAAATATCAACTATAGATTGAAAAATAGCCAAGATATCTAGTGAATATAGCTAAATGTCAACTATATATTGAAAAATATTCATTAAAAGCCCTCTTACAAAGCTAAATATCCATTATACCCACTATATATCAAAGAACAGCCAAGATATCCACCATATACTGAAGAATAGCCTAGATCTCCACTATAAATAGCTAAATATTATTTATAGATTGAAAAATATTCAATATATTAACTGCATAGTAAATTACTACCCAACATATATTAAAAAACACCCAACGTAGCCACTACATAGTGAAAATCAGCGAATGTATAGTAAAAAACACTTCTTATATCCGCCAAATATTCCTTATTACCGCTCAATACCCATTATATCTGATTGATTTTTTTTTTTTTTTTTGCTTCTGTATTTTTACTATTTAGTTCGTTGCTCTTGGAGCGTTTATACTTTTATACTATTGGTTTCTACAATTGGTTGGTGATTTGTTGTAGATTCTTGAATGTAATTTGGACTTGTTTAGTTAAATATTGGAAAGTGTTCACAAATATTGGAAATTGTTCACTAAATAATGGAAAATGGTCATTATATCTTGGAAAATATATATAAAATTCATTACATTTATTGATTATAACGAAAAATCAACAATATATTGAAAAATAGTTGATATATCCACTATAGATTGCGAAATACCCCCTATTTTTTGATTAATATTCGTTATATCCACTGTAAATTGCAAATTATTCATTAAATCCGTTTAGAAAAGCTAAATATCCATTATACCCAGTATATATTAGTAAATTTCACTATTTATTGCAAATACCCATTATGTATTACTAACTTCCACCATATACTGAAGAATAGTCAAGACATCCACTATAAAAAAAGAGATAAAAATAGCTAAATGTCAACTATATATTGAAAAATATTCATTATTCACTAAGCGTTGAACACCACTCATCATAGTACTATTTATTGCTAGATTTCCGCTTTATTATAAAAACTAGCCAATATATAGTGAAAAAACCCCCTATATCCACCAAATAATAAAAACGTTCACTAAATATTGTAAATAAAAAGGCCACTGTCAACACATTATTGATCACGCTGGTAATTTTTTGTAGATTTGTAGGTTTGATTATAACTTTGTTGAATTACTGCCATTTATTGAGAAAAGCCCACGATATCCATTATATATTGACCAATACCCATTAAATATTGAATAATAGCCAATATATCCACTACATGGTGAAATAGCCAGTCTATCTATTATATATTACAAAGTGCCCACTAACTGAATATTGCTAAATCTCCACTATATATTTAAAACACCCGACACTCTAGCTAACTGAGTGTGTCTATGATACTTGGTTTAGGTGTGGAATAATAATAATATCACGAATTTCGAGCCCAGTACATCTCAGTTTCGTATATACGCGCCATGTCTAAGAGAACTGCTTTAGGTTATCTGGCGAGAGAATGACAAGTTTTATTCATAGTTTTCACGCCAGAGGGTTAGATTTTTTTTTGTAATGACAGTCAAATGAAAAGATTGTAATTTTTACTATTTCTCTTGTAAATAATAGCTAATATGATTTACTTGCACGCTGAACTGCTGTTCAAAATGTCATTTGGGATGTACCATTGTAGCAGAGAGTTAATGATAGTTTTTCAATATTTTTTCAAAAATAGGGAAATACAGTTAACACCATTTAGTTGTGCTTTTGTTATTTACATTCCATTCCATTTTTGAGACTACGACGACTCATTATCATACTTTGGAGTGTGTTGTGACATGTTGCAATTTAGCCATGAATGCTTTTGTCGTTCTGGTCAGTGAGATAATTTGAAAAGGTTGTTTGGATTAGTCATAGACTGTATCAGTTGTTTTGATTTTATTTAGTAAACTAGCAATATATCAAGATTTAAAGCAATCTCTCGCAACACTGCGAGATGTCGGAAATATACAATTTAATACTGGTGATGATTGTCATTCCATATTTTAAAATTCAAAATAAAATGAGAAATCCATAAAGGTTTACAAAGTTTTGATTAACAAAACCTCTTGGTTTATTATTATTGAACAAATCTTCACCTATTATAATATATCATTTTGCCACCCGCTTAATGTTTTGTAGGAAAACCAAATCTAGAAAAACGAATATCCGATAACACCATGCCATCTCATTATATAATTGTTGACAACTCCAGACAACTTTAGAAACAGATATTATATGTTGTTTTCCAGGCTATAGCTGGTGAGAGGCCACTGACAAATCAAAGCAGGCCACCACAAGATGACGCCCAAAATTAACGTGGCGTTTATATTGTTTCTACTAGGGCGACTAGTTTTGGCAGTGTTCAAGCCTGATTTAGTGGATATTACTGTGGAGGGCATCACAGGGGAGATTGTTTATTTTGAAGACAGCCCAAGTGTAGTATTCATAGAGACCAGATCCAACAGTATCAAATATTCGGCCAATTTTGGGAAAAAGTGGGATACAATCAAATTGGTACCAAAAGATCTGCTGGCGGTTTTGAAAAAGTTGATAAAAAACCCGTATAACAGTAGAGAATTGCTTGTTTTAACAGACCAGAAAGTTTTGTACAGATCTACCAGCCAAGGGGCTGATTGGAAACATTATGAGATTCCTGAGCAATTACCACTAGAAGAGCCTACAAATATACTATTAAACAACTTGAATGACACGTTTCCCGTAACGTTCAGCCCGGGAAAAGACGTCATACTTGCTGGAAACTGCGCAGGTCTGTCTGAGACTTGTGACAGACAATTTTATCATATACACAACTTCAAGACTACGGAGAAACTACTTGTGGCAAAAAACTGTATATTCAGAGCGAAAAAACCGTTTTGCTTGACCCAACAAGGCTCAATTGTGAGTTTGGAAGAAGATGAGCTGGAAAAACCTGTAATTGAGCCTGAAAATGGGCCGTTCCAGCACTTGTACTATTATCACGAATTGTTTGTAGCAATGGATACTGGCAACATTTACTTGTCGACTAATGGACTGACATGGGCTTCTGCTCGTTTACCAGATGTTGGCACATCTTTACATTTGATTGCATCTTCATACGCCAATTCGCTTGTACTTTCTGTAAAATCGAAGGAACAGGTGGGTAAAATGTACAAGGTGACTTTAAATGTGGCCAAAAACAATGTCAGTATTGACCAGTCGTTGGAATATGTGCATAGAAACATGCATGGCTTGATAGACTACGAAACAATTGATTTTGTGAGTGGCATCATGTTTGCTAACGAACTAGCCGAAAAGGAATTGAGAACTCGCATTTCTACCGACAATGGCAAACTGTGGGACAGTTTAAATGTTGCCGATAGTCAAGCTGATCTGCTGGTCAAGGAGAAACAGTTAAATTTGCATTTGCTTATCAGAAAAGCAAGCAATGACAACCACGTAAAGAAAAAGTATCGATCAATGTTCAGTTCTAACGTTCTTGCAGGGGTAGGCAACGTTGGCTCATTTCTACAGAGCTATAATGAAGGCGACACTTGGATATCGTTGAACAATGGGTTCAACTGGACCAAAACTTTGGATGGGCCTCATTTGTTTCAGTTTGTGGGCTCGTTGTTAATTGCTATAAAAGATAGCGAGCCAGTGGAAACAATTAAATATTCCTTAGATTACGGTAGAAGATGGCACGAAACGCCTTTCAGTAAAAACAAAATACTTGATATCATAGCATCGTCCATGTCGACACAAGTCTTGCTTGTTTCGCCTTTGGCAATCACGTCTGTAGACTTTGGTTCGGTGTATGAAGACCTGAAATCATGCGAGCCCAAGGATTACGATACTGTCTATATATCTGACCGATATGGGGAACCATATTGCTATTCAGGATTCAAACAAACGTTCCAAAGAAGAAAAGCAGACAGAAGATGCCGCAGCCATGAGCACAAGCCAGAAATTGAGCCTTGTGAATGCGCCCAGGCCGATTACGAATGTGCGGCTGATTATTTTGCTGATTCTGACGGCAACTGTGTGACCAACAAAACACAACTTTTGCCCGACTATCTAGCCCACAAGTACTGCGACGGCGAAACCGAAAGCTATTCCAAACCCAGCGGATATCTGGTGAAAGACGGCAACCGGTGTTTTGCAGACAAGCACATGGGCTTGAAGTTGGACCAAGCGGTGGAAACGCCGTGCCAAAACTACAAGGGAGACAACGACAATGAATACAAGGACAAAAACCGCAAGGAAAAGTTGGGGAAAATGTTCCAAGCAGACAGAATGGACCATGGCAAGGTTGCCACGAGCTGGAATGTGACGTTTGACGGCTTGGTGTTGAAATACGATTATTTACTAGGGGCTAAGAATAAAAAGGGATATGAGGACGATGAGGTGGTTGTGTTGATCACGTCTGAAAATAGGGCGTATATCAGCTTTAATCACGGCGTTTCATGGCAGAAGATTGCGCCGGAGGAAGATACAGTCGTGGATTATCATGTGGATGTGGCCAATGGACGGATATCAGTTGTTTCGGCAAGCGGAAAAGTGTATTATTCGCATAATAACGGCTACAATTGGCACAGTTATCATTCGCCAGTCCAGATTGCTAGTGGTGCCAACAATATCCATATTGAATACAACCAAGAAAAGCGGAACTGGATCATATTCACTGCAAAGGTGGAAAACCGCCGCATCTCGTACATTTCGACTGATTTAGGCTCCACTTGGTCAGTTCTACAAGATAACGTGATGCTAAACTGCTTGTTTGCTACCAATTACCTTCCGTTCAACAGCCACGTCCAAAATGAGCTCATCTATTGCCCACGCTTCCAGCCAAATGGTGCTGCTCGGTTGTTGGCGTCGCGCGACTTCTTTTCCACGCTGGAGTTGGTGTTGGCTGATTTGGTATCGTTATGGGTCGATCATAGAAACGTTTTTGTAGGTGTGACGGGCAAAACCGATGAAGCGGTGATATATTTGAGTTATGACGGGGAAAACTGGAAAAACAGCTCGTTGCCCCATCGGTTGTCGTTGAAAAACAGCCTGTTTATGATGTTTGACTTGAAAAACGATATGTATGGCAGCATTCGTCGAGATGTCCAGTTCTTTGTAATGAACGACCACGTCTCCAGTTTGCAGTTTGGCGACATCTACAAGTCTGACGGACAGGGCGACAAGTTTGTGTTGATGCAATCCAACGTGGATTTCAGCTCGCACAAGGTAGACTTTGAAACTGCGTATAAATTGCACGGCATTGTGATAACTAACCAGGTTGTCAATGCTCGTCTGTTCTCTGCCGACCACCGTAGCAAAAACAAAGCTTCTCACAAGATTCTTCAGTCGAAAATCACCTTTGACGACGGGAGCCATTGGAGATATCTAGAACCGCCAGAAAAAGACGCCAACGGCAACCCGTACAGGTGCGCCAGAAAGTCCAGAAAAGAATGTGCCCTACATTTGTATGGAATGGCCTCTGGAAAGAAAAACAAGTTGTCCTCGCAGTCGGCAGTGGGAATGTTCATAGGCGTAGGAACCGTAGGCGACTCTCTAGGCAAATACGACGAGTCCAGCACATTTTTAACAACCGACGCCGGCCTCACCTGGAAAGAAATCAAAACAGGACCGTGCCAGTATGAGTTTGGCGACCAGGGCTCCATCATAGTGCTTGTGGACGACCGAAACCCTGCTGATTCGGTCCATTATTCTGTGGACAACGGCGCAACCTGGCAAGATTACCGCTTCTCCCCGCAGCCTGTCAGAATATACCACCTCACAACCGTCCAGACAGACTCTTCCAGAAGCTTTCTCTTGTTCAGCGCTGCCAACAACACCACCAAGTTGTACACGGTCAATTTCGACAAGCTCTTGGCCCGCAAGTGCAGATTTGACCCCTACATTGGTCTGTCTGACTTTGAAACCTGGTCGCCTGTTCACCCAGGCTCCGAAAGCCACAAGAACATTCTTGGGAAGAAGTGCTTTTTGGGCAAAGAGCTAGAGTTTTACCGGAAAAAACCAGACTCCGTGTGTCATATCGGCAATTCCATTCCTCAGGACAATGGGAAAAAACTCCTGGACTGCCCCTGCACTAGATACGATTTCGAATGTGATATCAACTACGAGTCTGTCGCCGGGAAATGCCAGATCATTCCTGAGTTGAAATCGTCCATTGAACACCAGTACAGTGCCTTTTGCGGCGAAATGCCCGACGTGGTGGAGTACTTGTATCCCAGTGGATTCCGTAGAATATCTGCTAGTACTTGTTCCGGAGGAATTGAGCTCGACAGACCAATTGCTAAGCCTTGTCCAGGCAAGAAGAAAGAGTTTGACGACAAGTACAGTGGGGTTCGCGGCTTCAAGTTGTTGCTTATTGTCCTTATCATTCTTATAGGCCTGTCAGTCGTATGTTATATGGGATCCAAAGCCTTTTACATGAACAGCCATGGACAAATCCATCTTGCTGACGCCTCAGACGATTTTGACAGATTCTATTTAACCCCTAACAATATTCCTATCACCAAAATTGCAAAACACCGTTTGTTTGCATTGTGTAATAAAATCGTTTGGGTTGGCCGCGAACTGTACGAAATGGTAAGAGACTTGATTAGAGAATCAAACAGCAGAATGGACACACTGCAGTATAGAAGAGTGTTCCAAAACGGGTTTGACGAGGACCATCAGTTTGCCATAAGCGATCCTGATGAATTAAACCCTTTTAGAGATAGATCTGATTGATGCATACTTGTTTTGAATGGTTTTGGTACGATTTGGGGTGTATTTGTTTGGTTTATAGTTATTTTTTATTTGTTTTATGTTTTATAAATGGTTTATTGCTTGACAAAACCTGTTGCTGTCATCATAATGTGTTATTCGTATTACTGATCTACTAGGTAAAGTGTATAGACAGTTGCTTTTTATGTACTTGTTTGATTAGTTGGTATATAAGCCATATGGCTTGAATTATTAGGTTATTATTAGTAGGGGCTATTTTATTAGAATTGGTGAAGATACATTAAAAAATTAACGAACAGCCTTCAAAAAGTGATTTATAAATACCAAACAACCTTCAAACTGTTAATTATTAAAGTAATTATCAAAAACTGGGTTTCGATAATTACCACCAAGCTTGGATAAATAATAATAATATCATATATTTCAAGCCCAATGGCTTCAGTATAATTTTGGATCATGATCATTATCTATGAGCAGGTTTTGTCAAAGAGCAAATGCCATTTAATCTATCCACATTCAATTATAATGAATATTCTGTATTTCAAGCACAATGGTGTCTTTTAGCCACATGTTGGCATATTTTATCGATGAATCAGCGTGCTTCATAAACTATTTGTAGTCGATGGGCTTTCCAGTGGAGTGGATTTCAAAATTAGAGCTACGAGTAGAAAAGTGAGTAAAAGGGATTTCAAAATGTAGTACTATTTACATATTCAAGTGAACAGTGTAGAATGTAATGTTAAAAGCAAGAATAATTCGATTATTAGTGATAATACTGATTAAACGATTAGCCCAATTCAAGCCCTGTTGATCATAATCTTGCCCAATTGGTTAGAAAGTAAGCACTTGACTTTGGTATCATTGGGAAGGCATTTTTAGCATTGCAGAAAGTGTTCGATTCGGGAATCAAAGGTCTGGTATCTCTTTTCTGGGAGATCCGGCCCAATGACTATATATAACATACTATAAGAAGAGACAAAATTATGGCGAAAACAGAGAAAAAGGCCAATGGCATGAGTTTGATGAGCTAAGCTAAAAAAGGGTTAAGCTAAGAAAGGTTTACTTTACAAGAAAGAAAGCAAACAAACAAAAAGAAAAAGAAAAACAAATATAAAGTCCAAAATCTAAACAATTTGATACGCTGCAATTAGCATTGATATTGGTAATTTGCGTCCATAAATGGGCTGTCAGGGACATCGAGATCAGGGTCACTGTCTTCCAAGTCGTTGAGTTCTTCTTCAAGCTGGTCTTGTTGAGTTACAGCGTAGTATTTGACAGCATGAGGAAAAATGTCATCAGCAAACAAGGTAGCGAGTTCTTCGACATCGATTTCGGTATCGTTGATTTTGGCATAAGCTTCTTCCTCGTCATCGCTTTCGCCAAGGTTGAAGACTTTACCGTTACGACTTTGCACCACGTTTTTGTTGGTGAAACTACTTAGATCAAATCTGTTCTTCTCGTTGCTGTAATGGCTCTGGACCTGGAGGTTGTCCGATTGGTTGACTTCTTGGTTTCCTCGCCAGTGGAAAAAGCTGAAAAACGACTTGCGTTTCTCGCAATCTGGCAAATCTCGCAATGCCTTGGGCCATTTGATGTCCACGCGGTCGGAAACTAACGTAGTCTCTTCGTAGGGGCGGCTCTGGTCGTTGTTGGCCAATCCGCTGTACTTTTCGGCCTGCGATTTGATGTCGGTGCTGCTTTCAATCTCCTTCTTTCGTTTCTTGGCTGCCTTGTTGACTTCGTAGATTTTGTACGTGCGGAAAGTCTTGGTGATGGTCTGGGTGTCGATGATATCCTCGCGGCCATTATTGTCGAAAACAAACGTGAGCGAAAAGTTTCTGGGGTTGCCTTTCAAGTTGTCAATGCTCAAACTGTCTACACTCTGGTTTTCCGCCACTTCCCACGACACATAAAGATCCTTGAGATACTCAAAGTACTTGTAGTCCGTGGGCTTGATGTACTCTGCAAAATCCTCGTGCTGGCTGAGCACAACATACCAGAACTTGTCGATTTTCAGTATATACTTGCGCCGCTCCTCGAAAATCCGCTGGCACTTGCGAAGACGATATATTTCTGCCTCCTGGTCTATTACGTCTATTACGTCCTCACAGCGGTAGAGCTCCTGTAGCGAGTCTGAGAGAATTTTGCTGGACAATGTTAGTACGCGCGCCCGCCTTTTTTTCAACTTTTATACATACTCTTCATTCGCCATCTTTCAAGCTCTTCAACTACTACAAACACGATGTTCCAATAATCGTACAGATCGCTATCTAATAATTATCTTCAATATATGTCAACGTGTCTAAAGTAATAAATGCGCGTTTCTAAAAATACCTTTTTTTTTTTTTTGTTTTTCAATTACCAATTCCTCTGTAAAACACACAACTTGCCCTTTGAATACACCTCATGGTTATCTTGAAATTTTAACACTTTTTCCTCCCCACCTCCCTCTATATATCTCATGAAATCCCTGATTTTTCACCTCATGCCGTCTTATGCAGGACGCGCGTGTGCAATGCGTCTGGGGGGTCTGGCATTTTTCCATGATATGTAGACATTCCTCTTGGATCAATCAACAATGTCTGATTTAACTAATGGTGAATTGTAGTCAATGGCATATTTCAGTTATAATACATGGTGCATAGTGCAGAACACACATGTTTATCAATCTTATCATAATCTTGAATAATAATCTTTAACAAAAACATTTCATGTTTCCAACCCAATACATAAAACTGTATATAATAGTAATAATCTTATATTTCAAGCCCAGTACATATCAGTTTCGTATATACGCGCTATGTCTAAGGAGACTTGGTAAAACCCAGTGGGAAAAAACCCAAGTGTCCCAGTCATTGTAAACTTCTCGCTGGCTTTTCTGAACACCCGATGGGTTGGAAAGTAAGCACTAGACTTTCGTCTAGGTCGTATTTCAGACAGTTGCACTTGCCTGTGGAAACCACTTTCAGTGTGGAAACCACGTTCAGTGTGGAAACCACGTTCAGTGGTCGCCAGACAGTTGCACTTGCCTGTGAAATCACGTTCAGCATCGTAAAAAGCAGCGAGTAAAAGTGTCGTCTTGGGAATCGAACCCGTGTTCCTGTTAGGTCTTGTTTTTCTCTTCTCTGAGAGCTCTGACCACTGAGCCAAATGGCCCAGTGGCTGCTTCAATCTTTATTTAAACTTTCAACAATAAAACTCTTTCAGCACAACTGACATATCGTTGTTTTAAACACCAAATTACCTTATATTTTTGGCAAAAAACAGCAAAAATTTATCACCAATTCGCAGTCAATATACAACTTCCATAACAAAGCAAAAACTAGGACAGTGAAAAATCAAAAAACAAAAATAAAATTAACATTATAACGATTGAAACTATAAGTTGAACAGGAATAACTATTTTTTAAAACGGATTTCCCTGTAAAGAGGTAGAAAGCTTATTAATAAGCACATTACGCTTTACCGAGCCCCATAAAATAAAAAATAAATACAGAGAGTTGCAATATTTTGCTTTGACAAAATGCAATAATTATTATCGAATCTAAGCTCCTCTGAGGACTATAATAAACCATCTCTTTTTTAGCTCTTGTGATACTTATTTCTTTGAAATCTAAGCTCCTTCAAATCTTGACTAAGACCTAAAGCAATTACAAACTATAGAACAACGTCAAGAGAAGAAAGAAGCCTCTTTGAAAAGTGAAAAACACGATTTTTAACAAATTCTGTGCTATTCTTGACAAAATGAGCTTTTCTCGTTATTGAATAATATCAATGAGCCAAATCTTGAAATAAAGTACAAGGTATAAAACTCTAGGATTCAAAGAGTATAGCAATATAATTTTTGTATGGTTTGGCTTGCGGAACAGAGTGTCAAATCTGATTTAAAAGAATCAAAATAATGGAAAAATTGACAATTTTTGGTTATAGCAAATATTCAAGCACAAATTTAATATTTTTCATTATGAATAGTACCATAATATGACAAAATATTCAAGGTGTTGGAGTATATTTTTTCAAATTGAAATAACCTGTATAGCATTGATAAAAATCAATAAAACGTTCAATGATTACTCCAAAACGTCAAGAGCGCGAATCGAGGACCAAAACGTTAAGTGGGGAACGCCACACTTGTTTTTCTGCACTATCCTGCACTATTCTGCACGATTTTGCGTGGCGCATGCCTCAACCAACTGGGCCACTTGGCAATAGTAAGGAATTGCAATAATATCTTATATTTCGAGCCCAGTAAATAACAGTTCCGTATATATGCTAGGGCGTTGATAAAACTCATCATGTGTTGACCACGATTGACTCGCCCTTGAGTCTGTTCGGGTTTTTCGCTCGTTTTCGAGAATACTAGTCGTTAAACTATCCTGCCAGGTCTTTTTCTCTTCTCCTGGAGCACTAACCACAGGGCCGAATGTCCCAGTGGCTTCCCTACATGTTGCAACAGAGATATAGAAACAATTAACGTATAATACAAGCAGTATAAACAACTATCTTCTGCCTCTTCTGACCATCACTGGTTCTTTGAAAGGCACCTTCAAGGAAGCAATCTTATGGGTGGCTGCTTGGTTTCTAGGGATTCCGAAAGCTTCGGCCTGGGCGACAGTGGCTGGTTTGACAGCGCAACCGAGGGCTCTGAAGAGAGATACCAACTTTGATGCTTTCATGGACAATTCCTGAGCCAAAGGAGGAATGTGGACAAGAAAACTGTCAATGTGGAGAATGACTGCTAACAAGTAACAAAGCAACTTGTCCTCGTGGTAAGGATCGATTGTGAAGCTTTTCTCTTTGGATTTACCAAACTGAGAGGCCTTGAAAGTGGTGAAACGTTCTAGAATGCCATCAATCAAGCCTTCTGGGGGACTGTCCAACTTGTCGAGCAATGCCAACTTGTTGGAGCTTCTACGATGCTCGTAGACCCCAAAAAGCAACGACGCATAGTACAAGAGCTTCAACTTGTCTAGCTGGCTGTGCTGTTTGATGGAAGCAAGGTGTGTGGAAACAAAGAAGGAGTTCTTGAACGGGAAAAACTCCAATCTTTTCTTTACGTCCGTTTCCTTCAAGAGCGACTCTACATGTATGAGGTTCCATTCTCTCTTTGGTATTATCTTGTGGAGCGGATATATGTCTTCAACATTTGTAGCATCCGCATTACATGCTGGCGTAGGCCTGTCGCTCGTGACGCTGTTGTTCATTTCCTCCGCAGTTGGCAACTGGTCCGTGGTCTGCTTGATGTTCTCAACAATGTCTGCTTCGTTATGCTCAAGCTTGTCGGCCTCAATACGGTTTTGAGACACGCTCATGATAGCCTTCTTGGCCTTCTTGGTACCGAACTCCTGGCCCAACGCATTACGTTTTGCTACATTCAAGGCGTCTCTGTGTCTTACGGACGGCCCGTTATACACTAGTTTAGCCTTGGTTGCCACCTTTGAAGGTATTACTGGCGAATTGTACACGTCCACGGCTTTTTTGACTGGATCATACACTGCCACGTAGTAATTGCTGTACTTGCTGTCTTCGTCTGTCTTCCCATCAAAACTCAAAACATCGTTCTCCCCATGCAACACAAAATCTTCGCTCTTCTTGCTCTTATAAAGATTAAACTGCGAATCTACTGGGGCATTAAACCCATTGAAAAATGTAGCAACTGCAAGCGACGGGTCTTTGCTAAATGAGTCCACCCTAATATCTGCCTTCAATTCCGACCTTTTTCTCTTTTCTCCCATCACTTATTGCTGCTCTATATATACACTTCCTAATTGTTCATCTAATTGTTATACAGATGAAAAAAAAACCAGTGAAAAATCTGAAAAATATTTTTTTTTCGATATCTCATCGCACAGGGTAAGGGAACGTGATACACACATGAGTATGCAGATGAGCGCAGTAGACTGCATATAGATACAGCACCTTGCGTAATTTCATCTGCGTATGCATTTCTTGCACTGGCTACATGCAGAGATATGTGGAAATTGATGCAAGATTTTTTTCATGTCGATGGAGAATTTTGTCAACAATTCTTATTTATTGGTATGTATGTATATATAAGTGATATTGTATATTGTAAATTTCATGAATGAGTTTGTGTAGAATAGTTTATGAAGGGCTGTTTGTATGGAGTAGTAAAGGGCAATGGGAAGCAAAAGTGAACAAACTAAGGAAGATTATCAAGCTAAGAAAAGAGTATGTTTAGTTATAGCAACTTGAGCATGGTTGTTAGGGATGATTTCCCTTTGTAAATAAAGCGATGCGCCAATTAGGAGAAGAAAGGACATTGCGATGGGGAGCAAAAGTGGTGTAGACCAGCCAGGATGTGTTTAGAAGAAAATACAAAAGAGGAAGACGTACGCGGAAAACAATAGCTTGTAGGGATGGATGAAATTATTCGTAATCTGGAATGTAAAAGAGAGCCCGGAGAGGCCTGAAGAAGGAAACACGATCAGGATGAGGAGGATCATGTAGGACGGGTGAAAGATTGACGGTTGTCACTCAAATAAGCGACTAACACCGTTCAGTATCAATGGAGAAACTGAGTTGAATTTCAGGTCCTCAATTTCTGGGTTGGTACAATGGTCTACGGAAGCAGCAATGTCTCAGATGCGGACAAGACTTGCCAGGTCTTTATGGGAGGAAGCGTTGAAATGGGAAAGCTGATGCCTGCAAACTAGGGTGCTAAATTAATAGTATGATTTACTTTATAGGGGCCAAAAAACAATTATATAAAGATGTTTCCTTGCAGAGTCCCAAAGCTTGATTCGTGGCAGCGGGAGTTTATTAATAATACCAGAAGATAGCATATTAAATCCCCCCACCAGCAGAAAGAAGCTTGCAGCAACGTCAAACCATTAGTCGACTATAGGCTTGATTGATTGTTTTACTTTTTCAATCATTAATTGGACAATTTTACGTTTACTTTTTTGTTTATTTTTTTTCTGCAATTTTTTCCTCTTCTGAGCCTGTTTCACCTCCATACAGACCTCGATATACTTATATTGAGCCAAGATTGCTAGTAGAGGGCCCATCTTGCCAAAAAAAAGTGAAAAATTTCCCGGGCGGACAAAAACATTTGCACAAATTTTCATCTGCTCTACCATTTCGTCTCCAAAGCCATGAGCAGTTCTCCCAATGGCTCGAGGACTCCTGTTCCTGTGATACCGTACCAGACATATTACGATGTTCTTGGAATACCCCAGAATTCGGACATGCAAACCGTTCGAAGTGCGTATCGCCATCTCTTCTTTCTCTACCATCCAGATCGCAATGGTGGGGCTCGTGAGAATATTGATTTCATTGCTAGGCTCCAGGTGGCCTATGAGGTTCTTTCCAATGAATCGTCTAGAAGACTGTATGATTTGGAGTTGAACAACACTGCTTCTGCCCAGAATCTAATCAGTCACCAGCATTTGGATGGGTTGGAAACTTGCAGTTTGGACGAATTCGAATTCAAAGAAGATTTTGATAATAATACTGTCATTTGGCAAAAAGATTGTCCTCGGTGTCAATCCTCCAAAAGCATTTCCTTAAGCGATTGGGATTTGGAAAATATCGGGAAAAGCGATAATAATGGTGGTTATTTGATTGTCGTCCAATGTATGGCTTGTAGTCTTTGTCTTAATGTCCGGTATTACGATTTGGACGATTAATTTTTCTTGGTCGCTTTCTAGACTTTGTTTCCTTACACTGTAATTGTTTCTTTACACTTGAATCGTTTCTTTACACTTGAATTGTTTCTTTACACTCAAATCGTTTCTTCACCCAAATCGTTTCTTCACCCAAATCGTTTCTTCACCCAAGTCTTTTCTTCACCCAACAAATTGCATTCATAAAACTTGCCTTGTCATCTTTTCTTTTTTACTCGTCATTTGATTTCTCTTTATTGT
Source organism: Saccharomycopsis malanga (assembly GCA_004014935.1). Lineage (NCBI taxonomy): Eukaryota > Fungi > Ascomycota > Saccharomycetes > Ascoideales > Saccharomycopsidaceae > Saccharomycopsis > Saccharomycopsis malanga. The sequence goes on from CP025324.1 coordinate 1,426,105, forward strand.
ATTCTACACTACATTATTTTGTTTCGTTTTGTTCTCCTTTGTTTTATTGCTCTGCTCATTTTAATTGCTATTCTTCCTACATGTACATGTCTTTTTACAATTTCCACGCATTCTAACTTTGTATTGCAACTTTTTCAAATCATTCGACTACTACAGTATGAACTCTGTTGATTTTACCATAACAGACCGACACCAATTCATTCAGTGCTAAATAGATGAAAAGTTTTTGCTATTTCAACGACTTGTATTAATATTTATCAAGCCCACACTTTCTATTCCAATGAATTATTACCAATTCATCGTCACCTCTGTTTTCTTTCTGCTTTAAGAAATACTACTACAAAAAACAAACAAACAAAGTTTGAAAATGTTTCTTTAATCCTCATAATCCATCAATACGTTTTCCACTGCCATGACGGTTTCATTGATTAAGATTTGCACGTAAACACTATATTCATCATAAACATTTATAACCAAATATCCATAAGAATGCATCCATGCACAGCTCTCTAGGAAATGGGTTTCAATAGTATCCTCTCCCCATCCTGTTTGACAGCTTAAAACTTTCATTGTTAGATATCCTTTGGTATGATAGAGAAGCCATTTACATTTTTTATAAAGAATGTTTGTTGATACCGCAGGTAATGTTCACTGCACAGAGCGTATTATTCAGGAAAATGTTAAAACTTATCCACAGCTTGATAATGTAATAATAATTATAAACCTTATAGCCAGAGTTGTGTATATCTTGAGCTGGCTGCCTATATGTAATACCTTACTACCACCCCGTGGCCGAGTTGGTGAAGGCATGCGCCACGGAAAACAAGTGTGGCGTTCCTCACTTTGGTGTTTGGGCCTCGAGTCTTACTACCGTCATTTTTGAATAATTAAAAAACGTTGTACGGAATAATACTGGTACTATCTAATCCTACTAAATCAAAAAATAGATCAAAACAAAGTAGGTTTTTTTTCCAACAAGCTATATAACCTGCACCAAAGCAAGTCACACTTTGCATTATTTATTTGGGTTATTAACAATTTGTAATGTACTGGGCTCGAAATATAAGATTATTATTATTAACGGTTTGTACGAAACTGATATTATTTATTTATTGATAATTTGTTAACTTTAACAAAAATATGACCCATAAACTATGAAAATTGGCCATTTGTTTTTCTAGATTGGTTGCCAAAAGTTGCCGAAAAGGCACAACTTGATTTATACTCGAGATGATCTTTAAGGTGATATTCTGAAGAAAAACTTTTGCTAAACAGATTAAACGAGTCGTGAAAAAAATCATTAACACCAGGCGAACTTTAAGTAGAAAACTCAAAAATTATACTCAATATTTATATATACCTCAATGGGACAGGATTGGGTTTTCCCCACTGAATTTTACCAAGTTTCTTCAGACATAATGCGTATATACGGAACTGATACGTACAGGGCCCGAAACATATGATAATTCCAATAAATATTATTTATTATATTGCAAGGCTGATTTTGAAGTTGATTTTGTATAAAGTTTTGTCTAACGTACTCAGTTCAACGAAGCACAATAAACCTGGAAAGCAAGTTTTTTACGACAATTGATGAAAATGTCATCTTTTTGAGCCATTAAAAATCCAGCCATAAACACGAGAATTCACTTATAATATCATTGAATAAACTTTGGGGATTTTGGTAGAACAACTGATAATTGTATTTATAATAGTACGTAATATCAAGATGGATTTGTATTGAACGGAAATAGGTAAAAACGTAACTATATAGAAGGATAAAAGAAGTCTAAAATAAAGGAGAAAATAGAGTCTTCAATAGTGATTAGAACAGTGAGATACCTGCAAAAGAGTTTAAAGGTTCTAGACAACTGCGTAGACTCGGATGAGTAGTTAAACAATGAGAAATCGGCATCGAATAATACCGGTAGCTTAGTCTAGCCAATAAGGGTTGGTAACAAGGCTTGCAACTGCAGATAGAGCCGACATAGAATAAGAGGTTTACTTATCTAGTCAATCAAACCATAGGACTAGAAATATAATGAAGTTTACCGCTAATGATACATAGTACTACTATTGGTAATTCTACTAATAATAATAATAATAATAATAATAATAATAATAATAATAATAATAATAATAATAATCTTATATTTCAAGCCCAGTACATAACCCAAGTGTCCCAGTCATTATTTATCATAATATTGATAATAGTACTATAATACTACAGAATATACTACAAAATATACTACAGATAATACCACAGATAATACTACTGATAATACTACAGATAATACTACTGATACTACTGATAATACTACTGATAATACTACTGATAATACTACTATAATACTACTGATAATACTACTATAATACTACTAATACCAAAAGAACCCTCATCGCATCCGAACACCATAATGTTTGGATGTTCTTTTCATGATTTTTTTTTTCTTTTTCTTTCTTTTCTTGTTTCCGTTTTCTCGACTTTTCTTTCCTTCTAAACTTTGCTACGTATATAAAAGGCAAACTGAATTGTTTTTACTGTTCTAAACTCTCAAAGAACTATTTAATAAACGCCTAAAAAATCATTTAACGCCCCTTTTATCCTTTGAGAATCTAGTTTATGACTTCTATTGAGAACCTTAAGACTTTTGATCCATTCGCCGACACTGGTGACGACGATTCTCAACCAACCAACTACATTCATATTCGTATTCAACAAAGAAATGGACGTAAGACATTAACTACTGTCCAAGGTCTTCCAAATGAGTATGATTCAAAACGTATTTTAAAAGTTTTAAAGAAAGATTTTGGCTGTAACGGTAACGTGGTCAAAGACGAAGAATTGGGTGATGTTATCCAATTGCAAGGTGATCAACGTGCTAAAGTTTTAGAATTCTTAACCACCCAGCTTGGTCTTAAGAAGAAGAACATCAAAGTGCACGGTTTCTAAGTGTTGTAAACTTGTTAATTACATTATTAGCGTCTACTCTTAACATATTTGTTATTTTTTGTTATTAATAATCAATTTATTAGTAACTGGTATTAATTTGCAACTGCTTATATAATTTTTTTTCTTTTTTTCATTTTCTTGCATTTATCACTTTACATATCATGGAAAGCGATAATATACTAAGGAATAAAACGCGTATTGAAGATTGTGTTAACATATTGTAGTTTGTGAGGTTATTGTGAAGCCATTTTAAAAGAGTTTTGGCTTTTGCCACTCAGTAGTTGTTGGTGATTCTATGACATGGTGATTTAAAAAGGGGTTTGATAATCTTTTATTTTGGTATATATGTTATAGATAAATTGGAAAGAGAAGAAGTAAGGTACATTTACGTGTTTATGGTAAGCCTTTCCCTGTATTTTAGGAGAAGTAATATGTAAGATTGCTTAACAATATAAAATTGGTAAAGACGGTATTCAAGGAATCACTAGATAGCCTTGAAAAGAAAAATAATGGAGATTTTTAGCGTAAACTATAATGATTATGATAATAGAACAGCGAAAAGACAAAAAACCAAAGTCAAAGTAACATTAAACCATTTGGAACTATAATTTAAAAGGAATAAATGTATTTTCAAAACGGAAATCCCTGAACCGAGGTATAAAGCTTATTGAAAAGCACATTAAGCTTGACTGAGCCCCATAAGATAACCGATAAATGTAGAAAGTTGAAATATTCTAGTTTTGACAATATACAATGTTTATTATCGATATAAGCTCCTCTGAGAACCTATAATAAACCATATTCTTTTAGCTCTTGAAATACGCGTTTCTTTAAAAAATAAGCTCACCCAAGTCCTGGGGGAATCGCAAGTAAGACTAAAAACATTCAAAAAACTATGGAATAACGTCAAGAAATAAAGGAAGTCTCTTTGAAAAGTGAAAAACATGATTTTTAACAAATTATGTGCTATTCTTGACAAAATGAAGTTTTCTTGTTATTGAATAATATCAATAAGCCAAATTTTGAAATAAACTAAATAATATAAAACCCTACAATTTAAAGAGTGTAAAAATAAAATTTTTGTATGGTTTAGTTTGCTGTAAAGACTCTAGGAACTGATTTTAAAGAATCAAAGTTTGGGAAAAACTGACAATTTTCCGTTATATCAAATATTCAAGCACAAATTTAATATTTACTATTTTGAATAGTACCACAAGATAGAAAAAAAATTAATATTTTAGTTTATCCTTTTCCAAATCTAAATAACCAGGATAGCACTGATTTAATTCAATAAAACGTTTAATGGTTACTCCAAAACTTCAAGAGCACGAATCGAAGACGAAAACGTTAAGTGAGGAACCCCACACTTGTTTTCCCGCGCGATTTTGCGTGGCGCATGCCTCAACCAACTGGGCCACTTGGCAATAGTAAGGCATATCATATAATATATTATATTTCAAGCCCAGTAAAGATCAGTTCTGTATATACGCTCTGGGGACTTGGTAACACGCCGCCATGCCTTTTGAGTCATAAGTGACTCACCCTTGAGCCTGTAAGGTCTTTTTTCTTCGTCAATTGTGAGGCATTTTGCTTGTCCTTTAGTCAACTTTTTAATTGTTTGATAAGCAATATTAGCCATCAAACTAAACTAATAGATGTTTAAAATGTCAAGGAAAAAAACCACCAAGGAAAAACACCGGAGCATAATACATAATAATTGGATGAGAAGCAAAAAATAGAACAATAAAACTCACAAGACCGTGAATGGCAAAACTGATACCAAAGTATTTGATAAAATAAACAGAACTAGAAAACTGCCACTTGTAGCATGAGTTATAAGTATCTTCCATACTGATTGTAGCCAAATATACCATCTTTCACCAAGACAGGACCATGGGAAAGATCAAAGCAACGGATGATAACAATAATCGAAATTATATTACTATTTCTGTACAAAGCCATTCTTAACTGGGCCACGTTGAAAAGTCGGTAAAATAGCAGAAATAATACAGTAAAACGGAACAAAAGAACAGAATAAATATTATACATTTCCAATACTGAAGATCAGTTTTTTGTATTTACAAAAACTTGGAATTAATCATCAGACATGAAAAAAGAACAAATTATCATCAAACACACACTATAAATACACGCTGCAAATATTAAATGGTATTCTCCTTTGTAGTCTGGAGAATTGTAGCAATATCAGCCTCTGTGATTCCCAATCCTACAGGATCTATTGGCGATAAATGGATATCCAAGTTATCTTTTGCATAAGACGCGATATCAGACATCCATTGCAAGTCTTTTCTCAAAACTTTTACTTCTTTGGCAATGTTTGTAATCTGCTTTTCATTAACAACTTGAAAAAGGTTTTCCCACTTTTGAGAATCTTGGCTTATCATATTATTCATGGTCGCTCTTACGTGCTGTTTTAAATCATAATCATCCGTAAGCATTTCGTCAGTCTCTTCTAGTCCTCCCTGAAACAGAACCAGTCTCCGTTACCAGAACAGACCCACTTTTTCTTGTTGGCGAAACGTCACGATATCTTGAACGGTATTCATTATTGTTATAAGACCTTTCATCATAAAGGCGATCCGAGGTTTTACGATAACTTTTATGTGAACTTTTATGAGAAGAACCGTGATGACGATCAGAATCTCTAGAACTTTTATGGTGAGAACCATAATGGCGATCAGAATCTCTAGAACTTTTGTGAGAAGAACCATGATGGCGATCAGAATTTCTAGAACGTTTATGGTCGTTTTCATGGACACTACTACGACTACGAGCATGTTTGTTATTTGAGTTTTGGTTTTGGTTTTGCAATTGGCTTTGGTTTTGTTTTTTCAACTGCATCATTTTAATCTTGGCCATAGGATCATCCTTAGAAATCTTAACAAGTTCCTTCTGATCAGGAAGTGCCATATTATTATGTATATTTCCAACATGTAAGGTATTTTCTAATCTATTGTGTCTACTAGTTTGTTTCACAGAACCGTCTGGTCCATCGTTTTTCATTATTAAACCATCCAATCTTTTTTTACCAAGCAAATAATCCTCTTTATCATTTTCGGTTTCTTCTTTGGATATTTCGTCTTTTCCTACAGATTCTTCTGTCTTTCCATGTTCATACATCCAGTCAATCCGATCTGATACTACAGGTTGTCCATTATTAGCACGTTGTTGCCGTAATCGCCTCAACTCCTCCTTTTCTCTCTCGGCTTCAATCTCTCGTTGTCTCTCTTTGATTTTCTTCCGCTCCGCAAGCGCCTCTTGCTCTTTCTGCCACACCTTCTGTTGATTCTTCATCAACTTTGGGTTCCATGACTTTTTCAAATTGAGATCCCCCGGAGCCATCTTAAAATATCGATTATTCTATTTGGTTTTTATAAATACCCTTGCCACCAAAATGAATATTATTTACTTGATGAAAATACCGTTTCTACAAATTTCAATCTAAAGAATCTTCCAAAACAATTTCCAAACAATACACACACACAGCTTCTAGTTAAATAACCGACTCTAACGCTCTGTCATCAAACTTGTAAATGTCATCTAAAAACAGTTGTTTGGTGGCTAAAGTGTGGTATATTTATATATATAGTGGACAGGGCTTCTAATTAGACATGATTCTCACGTTTATATGCAGTTGGCGACAGCATTGTGCATTGTTAACAGATGATAATAGTATTTTCTAGTTGATTATTTTTAGCTAATTATTTTCTGGTTGACTATTTGTAACTAATTATTTTCTAGTTGATTATTTTCTAATTGACTATTTTCTAATAAATAATCAAATAAATAAATGATATCATATATTTTGCGCCCACTACATATCATGTATACGCGCTATTTTCTTCTAATTGATAGTATATAATAATAATATCATATATTTCAAGCCCAGTACATATCAGTTTGGTATATACGCGCTATGTCTAAGGGGACTTGGTAAAGCCCAATCATGTCTGGTCAACACTATTTTCTTATTAAATATATTAGTAAATAAGCATTTATTGGCCTAGGTCGTGTTTTAGACAGTTGCACTTGGCTGTGAAAACACGTTCAGGATCGTAAAAAGCAGCGAGTAAAAGTGTCGTCTTGGGAATCGAACCCGAGTTCCTGTTAGGTCTTTTTTCTCTTGTCGGAGATCACTGACCACTGAGCCAAATGGCCCAGTATTTAATTTATTATAATTTAGTAATAAAGAATCTTGTAATATATGATCTTACAATTCTAGGTAAAAAGAATTGTGAGAATAATACTAATAAGATCATTATTAAACCAAATCCATAAGTTGATTGATTTAAGAAATAAAATGGTACTAATTGGGGTTATGTATATTTATAGAAATAATTTCATATTAGTGAATATTATATCTCAATTAAGAGAGCAAATTATATATTATTTTGATTAAATAATAATGATATATATTAAAGATATATTCTCTATACAATATATATTATCATCTAATGGGATTGATACTCGGATAGATCAAGTCATTCATGAACATAAAACTCTGAACATTATAGCAAAGCAAAATAGCAAAGCACAATATAACAAATATAGCAAAATAAAGCATTTATATTATTAACAAGAAATATATAGACATCAGAACAATAGTCACTACTTTCCAGAGACTTGCTTCATCATAAAATCTTTCAAAAAAGGAGTGGAATTCACCGTGTTGAGGCCAAAGGACCGTAAAGCAACTACAGGCGGCCAATCTATGGAATACAACTTGTGCAATTTGTCGACTACACCGAGCAAGACATGGTTTTTCGGATATTGCTCCGACCAGTACGGTTCCAAACAAAGAGAACTTCCTATGTCCAAACCACGAAGCATGCCTTTTTCAATTGCATTTACCAAACACTTGACATCGCCCTGGCCCATATTCAAGCCCTGGCCGGCTAGAGGATGTGTGGTATGAGCGGCATCACCGACGAGGGCAATCCGGTTTCCTACATAGGTATCAGCATGAGAGAGTTTCAAAGGAAACCGAGCCCTCGAATTAGGAATTACCGACTCAATCTCAATTGGAACATTGTCCAAGTTTACCAGACTGTCCTGTCTGTTTACGTAATCGTTTACTCTCCATTCAATGTCATCTAGCAACTCTTTATACTTGGATTCTGCAACATGAGGATTGGCCAGGGCGTCCTTGAGCAACGCGTAATAATACTGGAGATCCACTTGCGGCAAGACAAAGGCGCAGTTCAAGAGAGCTGTGAAGACATGAGCAGGCAACTCGACGAGGATCTTGGCCAATTCCGGGGTTGTCGACCAAACAATGGTGGCATTTTTCCCCGGAAGTGGTAAGAGTGCCAAGGGGCCAGTTGGTAAGAAACGTTGCCACGCGACGGACCGGAAATCCTCATATTTCAATTTCAATGTGGCAACCACTCCAAATCTGCCGTAAGCCCAGCCTCGGGACTCAATTCCGGCAAATTTGCGCACTGGGGAGTTGAAACCGTCGGCACCCACCAAAAGACGACTTTTCAACTTCCGACCGTCGGAAAGTGACAATACCGGCCATCCATCGGCCGGATCCCCGTTGTCGTGCGCAATATCCACGACTTTGGTCTTGTCTGTGATGACCAACCCTCCGGAATCCTCAGCATCCTCGGTTTGGAGTTCAGCAAGTCTCTGGTATAGACACGCTTGAAGATTTATGTTCTCACACATTGTAGCCATTTCGTCATTGTCAAAGTCTATTCTGGCATCCGACAAGCCATCGTACGCTACAATATTGTCAAAAGGCTCGATTCTGTCCTCGTTAATATGCTTCCAGGCTCCAATCTGCTCAAGATAGTCTATAGATTGTGCCGTGACGCTGCTCACCCGGTTTGTATACTCTTCCGGGGGACTTGCACAAAACTCCTTGACCTTGTCGAGGCTCGCCCCTTCGATAATATGGAGTCTGAGGCTCTTGGTGGTGCAATTACTCTTGAGTGCAGTCGCTAAACTAAGCCCAGCAGGCCCTCCGCCTACAATCGTCACATCTGACTCAATCAAGTCGGAAAGACTGCTTGCAAACCGTCGCCCGGCAGCAATCCGACTCCATTGGACCTTACAAAATACCCTAAACATTGTCACCCACTGCTTTTCTATTGGATGATATAATCTTCAATACCAGTCCATTTTTCACATCTGATATATCTTTGGGATACGGGGTGTGGGGGTGTACTATATATAGTAGGGGTTTCTAATAGCGTCTTATATTTCAAGCCCAGTAAACATCAGTTTCGTCTATACGCGCTGGGAAACCCCAATGATGGCCTGTTGGTTATAATATTTCACCCAGTTGGTTGAAAGCAAGCACTGAATTAGTATAGCCGTTTACTTTCACTTTATTGTAAATTTTATTAGCTACTATTAATCCTTTATGTCTTGATCTGAATGTTAATCATTCTATTTGATCGCCGGACAATTGCACTTGGCTGTGAAATCACGTTCAGTATCGTAATAAGCAATGAGTAAAACTGTTTGTCTGGGAATCGAACCTGTGCTCCTGTTTTGTCTTTCTTCTCTTCTCCAAGAACACTAACCACTGGGCCAGACGGTTGAACCGCTAGTAGGGAGTTATAGTAATAATCTTACATTTGGTAGGGGGTTTCTGAAAAGTTTTTATTTCCACTGCTAGAATTCGATGTTCGTACAGTTCTAATAAATATGTACCTCATATAGCTAATTCCAACTTTGTAGCTCATTTTCTGGTTTGAAACTAGCCTTTGCTATCTTTAAACACGTTTAAGCGTCCTCACCATTAACTTTGCATTACTCACCCTTAGAACGCAACTATACTATACAACTGATTATATAAACTACATTTCTGGTTAGACCCTTGATGCCGTCTAAAACGAGCTGTAGAAGATGTAATGTAGGATGGCACTTTGGTTAGCACTCTTGGAGAAAAGAGAAACATCTGGCAGGATAGTTTATCGACTAGTACAAACGAGAAAAACGACCAAAGAGGCCCTCAAAAAATACAGATATTCTCTTTTTTAGCAACAATATGTCTATATGCCTTACTATTGCCGGTGGCCAAGTTGGTTAAGGCATGCGCCACACCAAATTGCGCGGGAAAACAAGTGTGGCGTTCCTCACTTTAGGTTTTGGTTCTCGATTCGTGCTCTTACTGTTTTCCAATAATCATTAGAAGTTTTACAGATTTGGAATAGTGTTAGCCAAGTTTATTTGATTTGAAAAAAAAAGACTATGATTTTGAATTTTTTCTCCTTATTATAGAATTATTTATAAATGAAAAAAAAAAACATGTTTTCGAATAAATATTTGATAAAACGGAAAATTGACAATTTTTTTAAAAAGTTGATTCTTTAAAATCATGTTTTAGAGTCTTTACAACAAACAAAACCATAGAAAAATTATATTTCCATACTTCTTAAACTTGAGAGTTTTGAAGCATATAACGTGCTTTAGTATTTAGCGTTTCTAAATTAATCAATAACGAGAAAACTTCATTTTGTCAAGAATAGCACAGAATTTGTTAATAATCGTATTTTTCACTTCTCTAAGAGGCTTCCTTTATTTCATGATGTCATTCCAAGGTCTTTTACTGCTTTTAGTTCTATACATGCTACCTGTAGGATTTTAACGAGCTTTTATTTTAAAGAAACGCGCATCTCAAGAGCTATGGTTTAATATAGGCTCTCGGAGGAGCTTACTTTTGTTAATAAACATTTCATATTGTCAATTTAGCATAACCCAACCTTCATTCTACACATTGAATATTTTATGGGGGGCGGTATAGCGTAATGTGCTTATAAATACACTTTATACCTCTGTTCATGGGTGTCCGTTTTGAAAAAAAACTTTTATTCCTTTTCAACTGTAAGTTGCAAATGGTTTAATGTAACTTTGACTTTAGTTTGTTGTTTTTTCAACTGGTAAGGCCCAATCATGCCCTGTTTATCGAAAGTACTGGCCACTGAGCCATACAGACCAACGCCCCTCTCCTGTATTTTGCCTGTTTTATTCGTTGCTCTTGAAGGGTTTATACTTCTGTACTATTAGTTTCTACAATTGGTTGGTAATTTGTTGTAGATTTGTAATTTTGAATTTCAATTATTTAGCCAAATATTGAAAAATGCTCACTAAATATTGCAAAGTACTCATTATATCCAGTAAACATTGCGAAATACTCAAAATTGCCCTGTATATGATGAAAAATAGCCAATTCATCCACCAAATATTGAGAAATATCCACTATAGATTGCAAAACATTCATTAAATTGCTCTTATAAAGCAAAATATTCATTATACCCACTATATGTTAAAGAACAGCGAAGATATCCACCATATACTAAAAAAAAAAAAAAACAGCCAAGACATCCGCTTTGAAAAGCTAAATATCGACTATAAAAATTATATCATACATTTTAAGCCCGTATGCTATGTCTAAAGAGACTTGGCAAGACCCAATCATGTCCATTTGACTCACCATTGAATTTTTTAGGCCTCTTCTCTTCTCTGAGAGCACTGGCCATAGGGCCTAGCGGCCGGATCAAGATTTTCCGGTGAAAAATAGCGATGCCGGCAATTTGTCGTCTTAGTCAACGGTCGGAATTGGCACGAGTCTTGGCAATGAATAGTGAGCTGCTAGTTGAAAGCGAGGCGCTGAACATGGTCGGGAGTGATTCCGACGACGTCCAGTCGAGTTTTGGTTTGATAGAAGACCAGATAATAGAAGAAGAAGATGAAGATGATGAAGAAGACTCTGTAGAAGATTTAGATGTCGAATATGTATCTCTGATAAACCCCAACGCCGAGGACGCGATGATTTCGAGGAAAATATCACGAAGCATGGCGTCCTCGATAATTGGGGGCTCGTCGATCCATGAAGAAGGCTCGACGGTCTCTAAAAAGCTCTCTGTAGTTAAAAAAAAGGTGTACACGTCCTCAGACAACCTCCATATCCGCACAACGTTGCGAAACTTTAGTTTACGAGGCAACGACGATAGCCAGAAGATATTCTCGTTCTCGTTGCCGTTTGGCGACTCGTTGTTGAACTTTTTACCCAGTGTGCGGCTTCCAAGATTGAAGTTTTTCAACAATGACAATGCCATCCGGTTTATCACGACACAGAACTACAATAAACACGAGTTGAAACGTAAGCTCAAACGGAACAACTCGTTGGACACGTTTGAAGAGGCGTATCTTTACAAAGACTTTAAAGGCGCTGACAACTCGCGCCTCCGAGCCGTTAGGAAAGCATTGACGCCGAACATTGCAATCGACGCAATCAACTACCTATCGGAGAAGAAGAAAATAGCCGAGGAGACCACCAGCACCGACACAGTCTTCGACCACTTGGAAGGCGACATCGTCATCTTGGGCGGCTACAGAGGCAGCATCTTGCGGGACAGGGCCACTAACCGCAGGGTATGGATACCGATTAAAGTTGGGTTGAATCTACGGAAAGTTGATTTAACTGTTGGGCCTCGTGACGAGGATGAGGAGGCGATGGAGCAGATGGTGTATGCGGACGGAATGCTCAAGAATGTGGGGCCTATTGATATTTCCAAGCGGTTAATCAAGAAGCTTGGGAGCTGCCCGAAAGTGCGGGTCCATGATTTCGGCTACGACTGGCGGTTGTCGCCAGACATCAATTCGAGGAAATTGCAGCGCTTTTTGGAATCGTTGCCAAGTAATCAATACCCCCGGAATGGTGCTACCGTCTTGGCCCATTCAATGGGCGGCATCATAGCGCATCACGTGATGAACCGAGATCCGACCTTAATCCGGGGGTTAGTTTATGTAGGGGCTCCGAGTGAGTGTTTGAACATCCTTGGGCCGATCCGGTATGGCGATGCGGTGTTATTGAGCAAGACGGTTCTTACGGCCGAGGCGAATTTCCTCATGCGGAGCAGTTTTGTATTTTTGCCGCGACATGGCAAGGTTTTCTATGATAAGAACACAGGTCGGTTTATCGATTTGGACTTGTTTGACCCGGATGTTTGGGTAAAGTACAACTTGTCGCCGTTGGTGTCGCTGAGCCGGCGAGCCGGCGGCGGTGACAGCACCGAGTTTACGGAATCCTCGGCCAACGACAGACGCCGCAGGACTCTGAAAAAAGCAGACAAAGACCCGATAGAGTACACAATGTCGTGGGACGAGTCGTATGAGTACTTGGAGCGAACGCTTGGGCGCACAAAACGGTTTATAGACGAGTTGCAGTATGTCCCAGAGTGGAAAGACAAGTATCCGCCGTTGGCAGTGGTGTACGGAAACAAAGTGCCCTCGGTACGAGGCGTGTTTGTCGATGGCGAGCAGGATATCGCCGAGGGAAACTATACCGACTTTTTCTACGGCCCGGGCGACGGCGTCATCCACCAGAAATGGCTAATGCCCGAGAATATCGCCGGTTTCAAGCCCGTGGCAAAAATCCCTAGCGACTGCGGCCACGTCAGCTTGTTGACCGATATCGACAGCATTGCAAAGGCTCTCGCCGCAATTCAGGCCGCTCACAAGTTGTGATCTGTCGGGTCTCGCGGCATGTCCATAAACTGGCTTTCGCCGTGTTTACGGAAATTTAGTTCAGTAATCGTAAAATCGCATTTACTTTGACTTCTAAGCCTTGTCGTGTTGTCGCCAAAAGCTCTCATCTCCATGTTCTTGAATGGTGCTTTCACAAACGTCTTTATTCATTAGTATGGGTACAGTCGTTGGGCCGTATGATACTTTAACGACTAATATTCTCGAAAACGAGACGAAAGACCTTACAGGCTCAAGGATGAGCCAACCATGGTTAAAGCGACATGAATGGCATAGCGTATATACGAAACTGATACTTACTGGGATTGGAATATATGATATTATTCAATATGCCTTTCTATTGCCCCGTGGCCCAGTTGGTTGAGGCATGCGCCACGCAAAATTGCGCGGGAAAACAAGTGTGGCGTTCCTCACTTTGGGTTTTGGGACTCGATTCGTGCTCTTAAAGTTTTAATGTAATCATTAAACGTTTTATTAATTTTAATCAATGCTAACCAGGCTTTTTGAATTTGAAAAAACATACTCGATCAGTGTAAAATTTTTTCCTACATTATAGTATTATTTTAAATGAAAAAAACTTAATTATCGAATAAATATTCGATAAAACGGAAAACTGTCAGTTTTGACAAAAAGTTGATTCTTTTAAATCATAGTATAGAGTCTTTAGAGCAAACCAAAACATACAAAAATTATACATTAATATTTTGTAAAGGCTAAAGCTTTATAATATGTATCTTGTTTTGATATTTGGGCTTTATAAATTATTGAATAGTGAGAAATTATCATTTTGTTTAAAATAACACATAATTTGTTAAAAGTCGTGTGGTTTACCCTTCAGAAAGACTCATTTTATTTCCTAACGTTATTGCGTAGTTGTTGATTGCTTTTAGTTTTAGTTTAGTTTCCCCAAGCGTTTGAATGAGTTGTTATTCCAAATAACGATATGGTTTATTATAGGTTCTCAGAGGAACTTTTATTCGATAATGATCAATATACATGGTCAAACTAGCAAATTTAAACCTCGTCTATACATTTAATTTTTTGTGGGGCTCGGTGAAGCGTAATGTGCTCATTAATAAGGTTTCTACCTCTGTTCATGGAAGTCCGTTTTAAGAATACTTTTATTTCGATTCAACAGAAAGTTTATATTACTTTGACTTTATTTTGTTGTCTTTTAGTTCTTCTAGTTTGTGATTTGCTTTGAGACTCTCTTATGAAAGTTGTATGTTGAAGCAAAAACTACAATATTCAGATTATCATCATTAATCTTTTTATTGCAATATTATTTTCAACCATCTAACCAGTATTGTTACGTTCTTTCAACCTCAATATCCTAAGCATTATCATTGGGCATTTTGAAAGGACAGGAAAGAGGGAAATAGAGACCCAAATAGTGTTTTGAGCGGTGAGATTGCTGAAAAGATACTCAAAGGTTCTAAACGGCTGCGTAGGCTCGGCTGAGGAGCTCAAGAATGGGAAAATGCCGTTGACAAAGCACCGGTAGGTAAGCGTAGCCAATAAGAATTACTGTAATAATAACAATATCATATATTTCACGCCCAGTATATAGCAGTTTTGTATATACGCGCAAATGTCAAGGGGATTTGGCAAAAGTGAAAGAAAACCCCCATAATTTCCTTACCCTCGATCTTAGCAGGCCAATTTCTCTTCTCCAACACTACAATCTGCTAAACTGTCCTGCCAGGTCTTCATATCTCCCCAGCCATATGGCCCAGCGACATATTAAAGCCCTTGGAAAGACAAGTTTCAACAACTAATTGCCTAGTCAGTTCACAAGAGTTTTCAGAAGGAGAAAATCAACTCTTTAGCATATATAACACAACTTATAATACTAAACCATTAGGTTCGTTTATTTACGCTCGCCAGTCTCGTAGTTTTGCTCAGATTGGTCAAAAAATCTCGTCGTGACACCCGCGGGCTCTCAAATGTTGCTTTGAATCAGAATCGTGCCCTCCCAGATGTCTCCATTCATTAGTACGGGTGGTTTTATAAGCTCAGTTTATTTATTCATGCATATAAATTAGATTTATTGCCCCCTGTAAAACTAAGTTACTTCAAGGTAAAGTGGTTTATCAAAAAGTTATTAAAGTGATTCATTCAATGGGCACAATTAGTTTAATTAAACGAAAATTGATGATCCTGTGGTTGTATTCTTGCAAAACTATCAAATGTGTGCCCAAAGTGTGGGCTGTATGCTAAGGTGTCATCGGCAATGAGCAGCTCTTTGGAGCTTTTCTGGAAAGTTGAAAGAAGAAGTGGGTCAAAATTTGAAAAATCAGTTGTTTCTGTAGCATGAGTACTTACGAGGCAGCTTTTTTTTGCTTTTGGCTGGTGTCGCGTTATTTTTTTGGGTTTTATGATTGTTGATGACTTCACGGAAAACCTGGAAAGTAGCTCTTTTGGGGGCTTGCTGTTCTGATTTTTATCTTTTCTGATTATGTGGTTCAGTTTAAATACTTGCATGATTTTGCTATTTACGTTTTCCTCCCTCTTTGGATTTTGCCAGTCTTTCAAATTCTCTTTACATGAGGAAGCGCATAATTCTTTATATTGTTGACCTGTTTTAAAAGTCATTTCACATTCGCTTTCAAGCCAGCAGGATCTTGAGGAATTATTCAAAAGTTGCAAACCAGATGTAATAAGAATACGTCCAGATAAAGGAATTGCTTTTGTTGAGTTCCGCTCTCATGAATCTTTGGCTGCTGCTACTGAAAACGGCACTACATTGAGATCCAGAATGGATGTTGCCTTGAGCAAACATCATTCAATTTTCAAAAATAGAAAAATCAATGTTGAGTTGACTGCTGGAGGTGGCGGAAACTCTAAGAACCGTATGGAGGTTTTGGGCAAAACAGGTTTAGCTTTCATATAAAACTTGTCTTCGCAATTTTTTGTCTTGAACCTCAAAAGACTGTGGGGTAGGCTTTGTCTGTGCACTAGATCTTCAAAATGGGCCAAAAATTCAAAATATGATTTAAAAATTTCTCCAGAATTTGCCCAAATCTAATGATCTGTGTTAGTAAATTGAAAAGAGTCGTTTGAATATCAATATGAACTTACTTTTGATGTAATCTTAGAGACATCATTGTTGGATATGTCAGAGTTTTTCTTTATATACTTACTGAGTATATTTCTTGCTATAATAAACTTATTTCTCGGCCGACTTCCTCCTTGGTAGTAACCTATGACTGGAGTCAGCAGAACAGTGGTAGAGTTGATGGTGTTGGATTTGCAAGTAATAATCTTAAATATCTCATAGTTTACTTTTTGAGCTTTTCCTGTACTGACAGAAGGAAACTTGGTGCATTTGAAGATTTCTTGAACTGAATTAGTCAGTTTTACTGATGGCAACTTGAATGTAACGACGCAAATTTCCTCATCTATACAGAAAGTCATGGTGATATTGTTCTAAAGGTCATTGGGCAATTTGGAAGTGGAAATAATATACAATTGGTTTAAGGAAAATCCCTAATATATTATAAGAGATATGCATATATTCGAATGCGGCTATCACTTATGCATGCCATTAATTGCAGGATAGGCGCTAGCGCAGTAGATACATATACTTGCATTGAGCCCAAGTAGATGAGGCGAGTTGGAGATGTACATGTCATATAATGAATGAATCCAAGCTTTCCTTAAACTTATA
Organism: Saccharomycopsis malanga; assembly: GCA_004014935.1. Taxonomy (NCBI): domain Eukaryota; kingdom Fungi; phylum Ascomycota; class Saccharomycetes; order Ascoideales; family Saccharomycopsidaceae; genus Saccharomycopsis; species Saccharomycopsis malanga. The sequence goes on from CP025324.1 coordinate 1,443,249, forward strand.
AGAAGGTCCTCACTAAGATTTATATCAGAACCATGATAACATAGACAATCATTGTTATAAGGTGGCACAAGGTGAGTACAGATCGTTACTAATTTGTTTTGCTTCCGCAGCCAATGCGTGACTAAAGACTATTTATTGATCTTACCATTTCCCAAAAGTGTGAGCCCCATTATCTACGAAATCTCAGCAATTCGGGTCTTCAGGTGTGAAACAAAAACAAAACAAGTTTCCAGAACAGTGAGAAATGATGCTTATACATATTGACAGATCGTGCATCGAAAGAGTAAGGCAATAGAGTTTGCTCTTAAATTCACGCTAAAACTATTTGATGAAGAAAAACATCGACAAACAAAAATCCGACCATGTAAAGAAATTTTAACTTTCGAACATAAGGTTCCAAACTAATTCAGTGCCTAATTCTGTAGAATTATAGAAAAGTTTCTTTGGAGGAACCGGAATATAATGAATCACAAATTACATGTCTCGCCCACTGGGCCATTTGGCCAATGTAAGTTTTGCCTCAATACTTCTTTAAAATTGTACAATTTTCTGTCAAGCAAATATGTACGTTTTGTATACTGGTCCTGCAATAAAAGGTGGTTCACCTGTGTTGTCACGTCAATTAAATATAAACTAGTCAAATCAAAGATAACAAGAAACAAGACTCAAACTATAAACGAATCTTACTTACCAACCCAATGGGTGTTCAGCAAAGAACAGTGAGCAAATTATAATGACCGCAACATGAATTGGTTTTCCTGACCGGATTTGATCAAGTCTCTGATATTTATTGGGCTCGAAATATAAGATATTATTCAATATGCCTTACTATTGCCCCGTGGCCAAGTTGGTTGAGACATGCGCCACGCAAAATCGCGCGGGAAAACAAGTGTGGCGTTCCTCTCTTTACGTTTTGGTCCTCGATTCGTGCTCTTGCAGTTTTGGAGTAATCATTAAAGGTTTTGTTGAAATCAATCAATGCTATTCAGGTTATTTGAATTTGAAAAAACATACCCCATCTTTTTAAAATGTTTCCCTACATTATAGTATTATTTTTAATGAAAAAAACTAAATTTTCGAATAAATATTCGATAAAACGGAAAATTGCCAGTTTTGACAAAAAGTTGATTCTTTTAAATCATATTCTATAGTCATTACAGCAACCCAAACCATACAAAAATTATAATTTTATACATTTCAATGTCTATAGTTCTATTTCATGTAGTTCATTTTGAGATTTGGCTCTTGAAAAATATTTAATGGTGAAAAAGTATTATTTTGTTCAAACTCATACTTTCCATCCACTGAGAGCCTCCCATCCTTTCTAGACGTTATTCCTCAATGTTTCCTTGTTTTTGGTGTTATTTATTCTTTTTCTGCCGCTTGAATAAGCTTTTACTCAAAAGAAACTCGTATTTTAAAAGCTACAAAAAGCATTGTTCATCATAGGTTCTTAGAGAATTATATTAGATTAAAAATGGTTTCTATTGTCCAAATACAATATTACAACTAGTTTTCATTTTCAGTCTTGAATGTACTTGGTTCATTAGTAAATTTCTTCTCATCAATCTAAACGGACCCCTCTCCTCTCCAAGAGCACTGGCCACTGAGCCATACGGCCCAGTGAAGGTTGAAATATTCTAAACAGGGAATTTAAAAGATTATCATCAAATGTGATTTTCTCTGAGGTATATAAAACACAGTGTTTAACAAATTATGTTATTTTATACAAATGATGTTTTCTCGTTATTAAGAAATTTATCAAAACCAAGTATTAATACAGCATATATCCTTCAAAAACTCCCAGATTTAAGGAGTATATAAATATAATTTTTGCATGGTTTGGCGTCCTGTAAAGACTCTAGAATATGCTTTAAAAGAATCAACGTTTTGTCAAAACTGGCAATTTTCCGTTATATCAAATATTTATGCGAAAGTATAATATTCTTCAATATAAGTAGTACCATAACATGGCCAAAAATCTCACAATTGTAGAGCATTTTTATTAAATAAAAACAATTTGGTTAACACTAACTTAATTCAATAAAACCTTTAATGATAAATTCAAAACTACGAGAGCGCGAATCGAGTCCCAAAACCCAAAGTGAGGAACGCCACACTTGTTTTCCCGCGCGATTTTGCGTGGCGCATGCCTCAGCCAACTTGGCCAACTGGGAATATTAAGGTATATTGATAATATCATATATTTCGAGCCCGGTGCATATTAATTTCCTATATACACGCTATTTTTAGAGATACTTGGTAAAATCCAGTGGTAATATCCAATTATGTCCTGTTCTTTATAGTCTTCTCACTTCATTGAAGCACTATTGGTTTAGATCGTATTTCAAACATTTATACTTGCCTGTTCCACATTGTAAAAGCAGCGATTAGAAAATATTTGTAATCGTGTTAGAACCCTTGAGTCTGTCATGCCTTGCTCTCTTTCCTGAAACTAGTAACCACTAAATTATCCTGACATGCCTAGTTCTCTTTCCTGAAACTACTAACCACTAAATTATCCTGCCAAGTCTTTTTATTTTCTCTGAGGGCAATGGAAACTGACCGACGGCCCAGCGGCGGCTTGAAATATATAATATTATTATTAGAAACATACAAGTTATTACTGTTAATGACAATCCAAATAAGACAAGTATCAAGTAAAAGGATGATGATCAGACAAACATGTACTCATCAACTTTATATATTTATATATATAATCTCAACTTGTTGCCCAGCAAAAAAAAAAAATATCATAATACTTTTGGCCAAGTTGGCATAGTTATGAGCCCCGCGCCAAACTTGAAATTGCACCAGTTCATTTCATAGGCTGAGGATTTTACTTGAATTTTTTATTTTGAACAATTTCAATTAATAAAAAGGACAGTTTTTTTCTATACATATAAGAAAGAGAATTTTAGCAATAAAAAAAAGTTGATCTCAATAATCTTCATCTTCACTGTCATCTTCATGGTATGCAAACTTTCTAATTTCGCCCAATCTTTTTCTTGCAGCGCTTAATGCGTTTTCAAGCTTGATTATTTCCACTTGTTGCTGCATTTCTTCCTTTCTATTATCAAGAATGCTCAATTTGGAGAAATCAATATCCTTTTCCAACTGATTTGACTTGTTAATCAATGTTTGAACCTGAACCACCAAACTTTTACATGCAGAAGACACTTTTTTACTTGCGTCTTCCAAACGGTCTTGCGTTTTGGACATGATTGTTGCTTTAACTCGAGCTGCAGCAACCAACTGCACAGTCGATGCAGCAACATCATTAGACGCAACAATCAACTCCTCATGCGAGTTTTTCTTGTTTAACACGCCATCCGCGGTGGTGATCAAAAGATTTGTCGAAGATGCCACAGATTTCGCTGCAGATATCATGCCTTCGGTCCATTTATTATGCTTCTTATAAAACGCAGCTCTAGAACTGCTTCCTTTCCCATTTGCAACAATCTCGTTCTGCGTGTCCGTTGCCGCTGTAATTAATAACGCAACCGCATTCGTAATGGCTACTGCCGCCGACAATATAGCCTTGTTAACCTCTTGATTAATAGGATCTAACATAACATCCTTGCCCTGCAACAATGCAGTCAAATGCATGGTTGCATTGCTGATTGCGTCTGCAGCGGCATGCATCTCATCGTCGACCAATTGGTCCAACTCGCCACGAAGTTCCATTTTAGGGGCCAATGTTTCCGCAAATGTCGACAATTCCTCCAACCGTTCGTGCACCTCAAACACCCCATTGATCACCTTGTCCGTCTTGTTTTCCTCTGTCATATCTCCGAGATTCTCCGTTAACAAATCATCTAGAAAATCAATCGCCGTCTCCGCTACTAGCCGCGCCGAAGACAAAATAGAGTCGCCCACACTCTCCAGCGCTAATCTAACAATCCCCTTGCTATCCAATACAACGTCCGCAATGGCCGACGCGAAATCCGAACAAGTCTGTATTATCGCCGAATGGTCCCCGTTCGGTCCATCTGCAATATAATTGTTAAACGCCGTGGCAAATTCATTCGCCGAAACTCCGGTCTTTTCAATCACCGACATCAAATATGCAGGTGACGCATACTGGTTGCCTGCTTGCATCTGCGAGTCCAACTCAAACACGCAGTCTTGAATGCGCGACATGCCTGAACGAAGCACCGCATCCACAATGTTAGCAAGCTTCTTAAGATGACCAATCAACACTTGATCAATTTGCTCATCAAGCGCTTTATCAGATTCTTGCTTAGACTCCGCTAACTGATGAAGTGCATCATCCATCGTTTGTTGAAGAATATCAATCTCCTCTTGCTTCTCCTGCAATTTAGCCTCTAGTTCTGCAGTGCTCTGTGACGCGCTGCTATGCAATGCGCTACTATGCAACTTTGTTTCCAAGTCAGCAATCTCGCGTTTATGAGCTGCGAAGATGGCGTTTAAATTTGATGATTGATTTTTGGAGTATGTTTCCAATTCGTCCTTTAATGTGCGTATTTCCAACTCTAATTTGTCAATTTGGTTATCTTTGGTGCCTCTAAGTTTGTCCAATTCTAAACGGGCACGATCTCTTTCCCTGATCAAATCTGCAAGTTCGATATTTTTCGCTTTCATGTCTCTTTCCAACTTTTCGCGCTTATCAATTGCTTCCTGTGCAGATGCAGCTTTTTGCTGCAACTTTTTGAAGCGGTTTAATAAACTTAAATGTTCCTGACGCAACTGGCTGTACAATTTTGCGAGTGACTCGTATTTGTTTTTCCATAAATTAATTTGTTGCTGCAAACTTCTAATCAGCTCATCCTTTGATGCAATTTGCTGCGACGCAGCATGATTTGAAGCGAATACTTCCTGCTCCAAAGCTTTGACGCGCAGATCATATTGTTGTAACAACAATTGGTCTTGGTCATATTGATTCTTAACTGCTAACAAATCTCTTTCTAATTCTGCGACTCTGCCTTGCGCTTGCTGCTGCATTTGCTGCACATATAAACTTTCTTGTGCATGTTGCTGTTGTTCCAATTGAGCACGTTGTTGTTGTTCAAACAATGCTTGTTGTCTTGCTTGTTCCTGTTGTTGTGCAACAATCTGCGCCTCACGTTCCCTAGCTAACCGCTCCTGTTCTGCAGCTGCAGACTGCTGCTGGTTTTGCCAAAAATCAACACCTGACGGAATTGTTTCCGGGGGTTCCGGTACTTCCGGGGTGACCGAGATTGATTCCGGTGCAACAGGGACGGCGGGTAATTCCGGGGATTCCGGACGAGCCGGTCTACGACTTCCGGTCTCCTCGTCAACAAACAAGTCAGGCGCCTCAATACTGATCTTGGGGATGTTGATCAAAGATGTAAGATAACGGATGGACGCGCAATCAGCATAGAACTCGTATAATCGGACATGTTGCAGAGAATAACGGTCACGTAACGGAGCAAGCGCGTCATCAGAACTGGTGCTTTGATGCATTGCCCGCAACATGGACGTGACAAACTTGTAGATGCCGTGCGACTCGGTTACCATTGGAACAAGCGCCGAGATCTTGCATTCCGAGCCCCGGTCATGTGATATACTAGCAAAGATTACCCTCTGCAAGTCATCAATGGCGTCCTGGAGCCCCATGAGGTCCAAGATGGCCTCGTAACCCTCGTTAGGGTCCGAAACCGTGCGGAGTGACACGTACTCCTCGTACTCAAACGTCCCGTTGAACTCGCGGTACTTGCGGTGGAACGCGATCTTCCGGAGCAAAAACCGGTCGTACTCCCGGATTAACGTCCCGTAGTGCTTATAGCCATCGTTTCCGAAAAGCTTTCCCAAGCTCTCAATGTAATCGCGGTTTCTCTGAGCGTCACGAAGCGTTACCTGGTGGCCCTCCTGAAGAACCTTGTGAATTACAATGAGAGCCTTAAACACCTGAATCTCGTCGTTCTGGATAGGCGTCACTTTCAACGCCTGCCAGAATGCGCGAGAATCACGATGGTCCCACGTGTACACTATGCATGCTCTGACATGCTTCCGTTTTGGAGCGCTCTCCTCCACAGAACACGCCTTCTTCACACTAATTGCTATATCAACCATTGCTGTTTTGGTAATTGCTGATGTTTATTAGCATCAACTGCTGGATTTAAATAATCTTCTATTGGCCACGCAAGCAGAGAGTGAATGGCTTTTGTTGTTTTTCGCTCTTGCGCATGTGCTGGGCATGTGATCCGTGCATGCATAAATGGCCATGATACTCACATATCTATACATATACTTACAGATCATATAAATTTTTCAGCATTACATACACGTATGGATGTTTACCTTTTTTTTTGTTTTCCACTTGGCTGCGAAATGGTGAATTTAAATACTCTTCTATTGGCCACGAGTGGCTTGTTGTATTCTGTCATTCTTGCCTTCTCTTTTGCATGTGCGGAGCATGTGACGCGCGCATAAATAATCATGACACTCACATAAACATACATATGCTTACAGAGCATATAAATTTTTCAACATTACATGTAACAACTTGTAGCCCTTTTTGATTTCCACTTGGCTACGAATAGCAAAGTATTTTGGGTTTGATGACCAGTCCATATGAGCTCAAGGCAACGTTACGGGGCCATGAGCATGCGGTGACGGTGGTTGAGTATTTCTACGTGTCGAATGAGTACTCACCGGGCAACCGGTTGTTGACGACGACATTGATTTCTGGCGACGAGCAGGGCCATCTAGTGTGGTGGGATCTCATGAAGAGGCGGCCAATCGTAAAGTGGAAGGCGCACGGAGCCAATTTGTTGTCTGTAAAGCAGCTTGGGCTTGTGTGGGGGCTCGAAAAAGGCGATTTTTATGTGCCAAAGTACGGCAAATTGTATGGGTTGTTGATGACGCATGGGCGAGACAACACGATGAAAATATGGGATCTTTCGAGGGTTTTGGGGCAGTTTGGTCCGGGGAGCACCGGGGGTTCCGGGGGTTCCGGGAGACCGGTTGAAATGGAGCCGGTATACAGCGAACCGATCAATTCTTTGAATTTCTGTAATGTGGACGTCTACGGCGGCCGGTTGTGTTCGTTAAACAGGGTCAATGGGGACTGTTTCGACGTGAGCGTGCTCAAGTACGACTCCGAGGAACACAGGTGCTCTGTGGACCCGCAGTTCGAAGGCATCGACCCTCGGATCCTCTTGTCCAAGACAGGAAAGTGGGAGCACAAGTTGGGGATCATAATGAAGCTCGTGTGGGTCAGCGAGACTGTCTTGTACATTGGCTTTGAAAGCGGCCATGTGATATCCGTAGAAATCCCAAAGGACCTCAAGTCGCTCGCGTACATTGACAATGCAAAGATTGCACAGTTGGAAAGCATGTTTAATGTGGAAAACCTCCAGCAGGCATACCTTGAAGCTGCAAATGGGAATACCGAGGCCATTTCTCACCTCGTTTATGGCGACACAACGTCCGGGTCGCATATAAATGTCTTGAGCATCAATTCCTTCCATTATCCGAATCCAGTTCTCGATTTGGTTTACGACCAGAAATCAGACAAAATCTTTGCTACTTCTACAGGGGCCTCTTTGGTGGTTTTGAACAATCTGGGATGTTGTAATTCGGTAGGTTTTGATAATGGTGAGTTAGTTAAGAAGAATGAATTGAGTTTTGATAATGGTGAGTTGACTGAAAAGAATGATTCTAGTTTTGTTAATAATGATTCAAATGAAAGGAATGAATTGAGTTTTGATAATAATGTTTCAATTAAAAAGAATCATTCGAGTTTTGATAATAATGATTTAAATAAAAAAAACCATTCGAAATTTGATAATAATGATTCAAATAAAAAGAACCATTCGAGTTTTGTTAATAATGATTCATTTGTTGATAGTAATAAACCCAATTCACCAAATAACAATCCCATCACTAATAAACCCAATCCAACCAACAAATTGCAAATAATCAATAAAGATTTCCATACCTCCATAAATTTAAAATCAATAGGTGCTTCGTCTGTTGCAATACGCTTAGACGATTTAATGGCAATAACCTTTTGGAATGGACAGGTGAAATTCTACAAAATAGCACATAATAAAAGCATTTTGACATTATCCAAATTACCATTCAAAATATCCAAACAAAAACCAAAAATCACCAAAGAATTCTCTTCAAATCCTAACGATCCGGAAATCCTCGCAAGTGCAAAACAAGTCCGTCGGTTCAAAACTGGAACCGTCAGAATATCTACTATCCAATCACTTGCTACAATGCAGCAATTGGCCGATGATTACAAGCCCAAAAACGTGGCTGACTTGTTGGCTTATAAAAAATTCCTAAAAAACTTTAGAGACAATTGGATTGCGATTGGTTACGACGACGGTTGTATTGAATTGTATCAAATACAGTCTTTGGCTGATAATGCTGTTAATTAGAAAATGCGTTACCTTTAAAACTGGTAATCATCTACTCACAGATATTCATACTGTGAGGAATTACTCTTGTTTGCTTACAATTTGGTAAAAATCTCCAATTTCTTATGGAATTTCGGTTCAATTAAACTATTTTCATAGCTTAGCATTCGTATTTACTTGTATGAATGTATCATTGGTGGCAATCTTCTGTATGCTTCTGCTGAAGGGTTTGATTGACTAGATACTTTAAACCCTTTTTATTCAATTCTACTAATTCTCATTGGCTGGGCAATCAGTGGCCAACTCTTTTGGAGAACAGAAAACACCTGGCAGCATAGTTTAGTGAATAATACCCTCAAAAACACGGGTTCGATCCCCAAGACAAATCCTTTTACTCGCTGCTTTTTACCTTGCTGAATGTGATTTCACAGTCAAGTGCAACGACCTAGACCAAAGTCCAGTGCTTACTTTTAACTAATTAGGTGAGAAGATAACAGTATATATCATTATGATCAACAGGACATTTTTGGGTTTTCCCTATTGATTTTACCAAGTCCCTTAGAAATAGCGCGTGCATATGGAACTAATATGTACTGGGCTTGAAATATATGGTATTATTATTATTATTCAGTTCATCTGAGAACCTATAATAAACCATATTTTTTTAGCTCTTGAGATACGAGTTTTTTTGAAATATAAGCTCACTCAAGTCCTGGAGTAATCGCAAAAAAGACTAAAAACATTCAAAAAACTATGAAATAACGTCAAGAAATAAAGGAAGTCTCTTTGAGAAGTGAAAAACACAATTTTTAACAAATTATGTGCTATTCTTGACAAAATGAAGTTGTCTCGTTATTAAATAATATCGATGAGCCAAATATTGAAACAAAGTACATTTTATGAAACTCTAGAGTTCAAAGAGTATAGAAATATAGTTTGTGTATGGTTTAGCTGGCAGTACAGACTCTAGGATCTGATTTAAAAGAATCAAAATAATAGAAAAATTGGCAATTTTCCGTTATATCATATATTCAAGCACAAAATTGATATTTTTCGTTATGAATAGTACCATAATATGGCAAAAAAACTCAAAATGTTAGGGTATGTTTTTTCAAATTGAAATAACATGTATAGCATTGAATAAAGTCAATAAAACTTTCAATGATTATTCCAAAACGTCAAGAGCGCGAATCGAGGACCAAAACCCAAAGTGAGGAACGCCACACTTGTTTTCCCGCGCAATTTTGCGTGGCGCATGCCTCAACCAACTGGGCCACTTGGCAATAATAAGGCATTGAATATTAGGCATTTCATATAATATATCAAGCTCAGTAAATATCAGTTTTGTATACACGCGCAAGGGACATGGTAAAACCCAATCATGCCGTTTTAATCATGATTGGTTCATCCCTGAGCCTATTAGGTCTTTCTTCTCGTTTTCGAGAGTATTGGTTGTAAACTATCCTGTCAGGTCTTTCACTTCTCCAAGAGCACTAACCACTGAGCCATTCTGCCCAGTGGCAAAGAGAAAAATAATCAAGTAGCTCGGCAAACCATTAGGCTTGCTTGCTCAGCTTGAAAGTATATACACCAGTAATAATCGGCATACTTGATAAACATTAAAATACTTGTATTTTTTATAGTAATTATAGATTTGATCTACTACAGCCCACGTTAGATGGTGCCAAGGGTCTAGCTAAAAAGGGAGATTATGAGATCAGTACACTGTGTGCTAGATATAGTATAGTCTAGACCAAAATTAGCTATATGAGGTATAAATCTTTTGAAACTGTATGAACAGCGAATTCAAAACAAACTGTATAAACTGGAAAATTAAAATAAATGGCATAAACTACAAATTTGGAAAAATGTGTGTGAGCAAACGTACAGTTATACATATAATTCCTTGTTGTCGGTAAGGTTTGTAGGTGTTCAAAACGGAGGACTGATTAAGCAATAGAATGTATATCTTTACTTGGTTAAAATAATAATAGTAATCATACATTTCGAGCTCAGCAAATATCAGTTTGGTATATCGACGCTATGTCTAAAGGGACTTTGTAGAAGCCAGCGGGGAAAACCTAACCATGTCCTGTTGATCATAAATACTAGACTTTGGTCTAGGTCGTGTTTCAGACTGCGGAGCTTGCCTGTGAATTCACGTTCGTAAAAAGTGTTGGTGTTGGAATCGTACCGATGAACATGTTTGAGAGTATTAGTCGTTAAACTACCCTGCCAGAAAGCACTAACCACTGAGCCATCTGGGCCAGCGACACTAACTACAATATTCTCAAGACTTTTAATGTGTATAAAGGCTAAAAACAGAAGACAATAGAGACTTGCTCTCAACGAAACAGAATGTGCAAACAAAATATAAACAACAAGAATAGAACAAATGGTATCAAGGCGGGCGAAAATATATGTGATGATATAAGGATTAGTAACAATATAATTATTATTATTGTGATTCAGTGGAAAGAGAAAGTCCGTTTTGAATGAGATTATTTATTTGATCCAATTCTTCGTCGTCATTAGGCTCCCCCAATCCAGGACGTTGACTTTTTCTCTTTCTTCTTCTTCTTCTTCTCTTCTTTTTTCCCGAGGAATCTATACCATTGGCAGTGCTATTTTTTTCTGTATCGGAAACGTCGGACCCTTCTTCGCTTTCCTCGTCTTCTTCTATGCTTTTATTGACGCTATAAACTCTGCGTTGGTCCATGACTGGTTTTGCTGCTCTCCAGTCCAGATTCAACATATCGTTGGACACTGAGTTTCTTTTATTTTGTCTATTTTTACTGCCTTTTTCAAATTCGCTGAAATCAATTGATTTGGTCAAGCTGACTTTTCTTGAATGGCGCTTGTTGTTGGTGACAACGCCACTTACGCTTCTTCTGTCGTATTTTTTAGGATCCACGTTTTCCTGTTCTTTGAATGGTCCCCCAGAAGAACTACGATTTGCAACTTTTGGTTTTCTGATGGAATTTCTCTTCTTTTGCAAAACCAATCCTTCTGATGGGTTGTTTCCCGGATGGTTTGACTCAGTAACACTGGGAGAGTTGCTTGAGCTCTCGACCGCATTGTTTGGCTCTATAGAAGTTTTATCTTTTAATAAATCTGACTCTATAGAATCTTTCGACAAACTGGACTTGGAACGAGCTGATGGGCCCATATCTATGCCCAACAATTTCTCTATAGTGTTGTCAACCTCTTTGTCTTTATAATTGTCGATCAACTTCTTGACATCCAAATCAAATCTCACTTTGAGCTCGTTGAACACCAAATTGCACTGATTGATGATCAATTGGGTGTCTTGGCCATGCGATTTAGCCGCGAGAGCCAAGGATTTGAGGGTCTCTACAATTGTGGCGTTTTTGGCAGCGTATTGCTGCTCCAAACTGTAGGCCAAGTCAGTCATCTTCTTGACATTGGTGGCGATGTCCTTGTCGGTTCTATCCACGCTCTGCTGGGTGTTTTGCAACTGCTTGTTCCGTTCTTCGATGTACACGGCCAACTGGTCCTTCAACAAGCTGATTTCCTTGGAATAATAGTCTCTATACTCCTTTTGGGACGTGACCACTGTTTCGTAGGCGATTTTCATCCGTTCAAACTCGCTGGTGGCAATTCTTTCCGATTCCTGTAGTTTTTTGCACCGGACTTCCAAATTGGTCAAGTTGAACTTGTAATCTTCCGTATTGTTGATCGTTTCGCTCAACTTGTCCTCCAAATCCGTGATTCTTCTCTGTTTTCGCTCCAACAACGCATTGATCATGTCGTTTTCATGCTTTGTGTTGGCCAACTGCTCCACTACTTGGTCGTACCGCTTCTTGATCGACCCATGCTTGGTCTTATGATCATCGTACTTCTGCTTCGTCTCCTGCAACTCTTCTTTGAGCTCGTCAATTGTGCTTTGCAACGCATCAATCACACGAGAAGTGCCGGGTTTCGGCGACCCAAACGCACTCGTAGGACTCAAGATCTCTGACGGCGATTTAATCATGTTCTCATACGAATTCTTACCCCCGGCAAACGAATTCCGGAGATCTGTATATATTGTCGGCGATTCATTTTCTTTTTGCGAGAAATTCATCTCAACACTCTTTGAATTGGTTATTGCTTCACTCTTGATCCAACCACCAGCAGAAATTGCCACCTTTTCACTCGGATTTCGTATCTTTAATCCTCTTTGAAGAATAAAAACAAATGTCGGCCAAATTTTCGTAGAAAATTGACCACCAACACAAATTGCCAAAACAGTCAAAAATAAACAATAATCGTAAATAAAGGGGTGCCACACTACATCAAAAGGGGGTTCCCCTCATGACATGTACATATTTCAACATACTACCACAGCATTCTGCATCTAAACGTACCCGGCGCGCGTCGCGTGATAAAGCCTTATGTATCCCATTTCAAAGGGTAAATAGACCGAATGAGTGCCATTTATATACGAGTGGATTCCCGATTTTCTGAATTGAAAAAAAAAACAGCAAAACTGATGAGTATCAGGCAGATCAGCACTATGAAGTGGGCATTGCAAAACTAATCTTGGTTTAACAATATTTTTCCTTTTGTTGAATCAAAACTTGTTGAGAGTTTATCTTTGTCAAAAGGTGAATATTGAGAGGGGCCATTTTGGAATTGCTGACTGAACTTCCATAAAGCACAGCAATTTTTTTTTTTTTATATAATTTTTTCAATTTTTTTCACACCATATTGTTGGTTTGGTTAACAATTAGCAAAGGTTACGATGGAAGAGACGAAAAACGAGTCGTTGTTCGATACAAAGTTGACGTCAGATGCCAATCCGGCGCGGTTAGAGGCGGTATTGCCAGAAGTGGAGTTGAATACTGCACTCATTACATTCCGAGTGTTGGTGAGCAGCAAAGAAGCCGGAGTTATTATTGGAAAAAACGGTAATTGTGTTGCCAACGTCCGGGAGAAGACCGGGGTGAAATCGGGAGTCTCCAAGGTGATTCTTGGATGTTCGGATCGAATTCTAACTGTGAGTGGACCGGTGGATTCCACAGCAGAAGCATTGGCTTTGTTTGCAGAGGCATTGTTGGAATCGCCTATTACTCATCACCAGACATATTCGTTTTTCCCGTTGAAGTCATTGTGTCCTCCTCCACAGCCAGGGCAAATATCGTTGCGGCTTTTGATTCCCCATTCGCAAATGGGCACTTTGATTGGCAAGCAGGGAAGCAGGATCAAGGCATTGCAAGAAAACTTTGATGTGAAGATTGTGGCATCCAAGGAATTCTTGCACGACTCCACCGAAAGAGTTGTAGAAATCCAGGGCACTCCAAAGAACCTCGAAAACGTCTTGAAACTCATTGTCAGATGCCTCATTGAAGACTGGCACGGGGCCACTGGCACCATTTACTATCTTCCACAGCCAAGACGGAATAAAACCGACCATTACGGTGGCTACAACGACCGGTTCAACGGCATGTATCTGCAAAACAGAAACGGCCAAGCTTCTGCTCAGAACAGCGATGCTGCAGTTCCTTCTGTCACTCAGGTTGTCAGCTTCCAAGCGGATTTTGTAGGCTGTTTGATTGGTAAAAAAGGCTCTAGAATCCAAGATATCAGAAAAACTTCGGGTGCGCAAATCACTATTGCTCAAGACAATGACGAAGATGACCAAAGAGCCTTTACCATCTCTGGTTCCCAGTATAATGTCGACAAGGCTTTGAGTTTGTTGTACCAGCAAATCCAAAGAGAAAAAACCCGTCGTGCTGCTGCCGAAACCGATGAGAATTGATTGTTTTATTTGCTGTTTGATTAGCTTTTAGTATTATGAAAATTGGCAATTGATATTGACTATTATCAAATTCACTATTGGATATTATGTTACTCCGTTCCATTAACTATCAGTATTACAATAATTAATAAATTTTTTGGCAATTTTGGTTGTAAGAAGTGTAATTCAAGTTTATGGCTTGTTTTACTGAACTTTTAATAATTGCTTGTCAATATTCATATTCAGAAGCTACATGTAATAGTTGTCAAATTGCTGGGGAATTCTATTTTGAATTCCATTTTTTACTACGAGCTAAATCTAGTTGTCTCTTACTGAGGAAATACATTTTAAATTCAATTTTTCCAAGACTAACAAACGACCACTGGGCCATTTGGCTCAGTGGTCAGAGCTCTCGAAGAAGAGAAAAACAAGACCTAACAGGAACAAGGGTTTTCCCCACTGGGTTCTACCAAGTCCCCTTAGACATAGCGCGTATATACGAAACTGATATGTACTGGGTTTGAAATATAAGATTATTATTATTATTATTAAGACTAACAAACCAAAATGGTCTTTTGCATTGAAAAAAACATTTAAAATTCAATTTTTCCAAGATTAACAAACTGAAATGGTCTTTAACCGTTAAAGTACTGAGAAGATACATTTTAAAATCAATTTTCTAAGAACAACAAACTGAAATGGTCTTTTGCATTGAAAAAAAACATTTAAAATTCAATTTTTTAAGACCAACAAACCGAAATGGTCTTTAACCGTTAAAGTACTGAGAAAATACATTTTAAATTCTACTTTCCAATACTAGCTTACTCTTGTAGATATCCATTCAAAAGGACTTGATAAAACCCAGTTCACACCGTTCATCATTGTGTTCCCACTATAAATTTTAATCATCCATTTAAAAAGCACACTTAATGTATCAGAAAATAGTTTACAGTCGGGTTCGAACCTGGGATTTTTCTCTTTTTCAAACTCTCTAACCACTGAGCTATCCTGCCCAATGGGGTTATCATATATTACGAGCCCAGTAAATATCAGTTTTGTATATACGCTCTGGAAAAACCCAATAACGCCCTGTTAATCATAATCTTCACACCCAATTGGTTGGAACGTAAGCACTAGACTTTGGTCTAGGTCGTGTTTCAGACAATTACACACAACATTATAAAAAGCAGCGATTAAAAACGTTCATGACGGGAATCGAACCCGTGCGTTTGTTAGGTCTCTTTCTCTTCCTCTGCCAGCACTAACCACTGATCCATCCGGCCCAGCGGAATATATCTATACAAAATACCATTCAATTGAAGCCCAAGAAACCTATAGGCCAATCCAGTTTAACCATCTCACCCTAAGAGCCTTCCAGTTTGACTCTATAACATGCGGAAACTTGCCTGGACGGTAACAGCATCTTTGAAAACGTGCAACACACGCCTTTTCTTAAGACCTACGTATGCACAGATCAGAACATTTAAGCGATTAGAAATGTCTCACCCAAGAATCAGATCTAATTCTACACTCTGTCGATCCCAACATAGGCTGTTACTGCGGCTTCTTGGCGACTCCAGCCACACGCCAACAGAAATCTTACGTAGACCACACGGAATTAAGCGCATATTTCAGCACCCAAATACCGTAGCTAGTTGCCAATATCACCTTTGACATGAAACGCTTTGTCTAAACTATATTATAGTCAACTAACTTATAATTTGACAATGCATGGTGACGTGTGATAGTGTGACATGGGCATGCTATGGCATCATCCTGCATTACCATACATCAACATATAAGCAAGCTGAGGGTTGAATAGCAAACGGTTTATTATGGCACTTGCTACTGCCTAGCCAATGGTTAGCCGACTGGATAACAATAGGTACAGACACATCCGAGATGGCTCCGTAAGCGGTAACATAGCGGCAGTCTGTGGGTGCGTTAAGATTGCTCTTTTATTGTTGTAGGGTGTCTCTATAGTGTTGACCGTATACACGTTTTTGAAGAATTATACTTTTTTGAGGTTTTCAGATCTGGAGCAAATCTGGAGTATAAGATTTGTTGCTTACGGTGAAAGAAAGTTGCGAAATTTAACACAGGGTGCATTTATCTTTGATATGATTCTAGATTGAGTTTGAGATTAGCACTTTCATAGAAAAGAAAGAGACCCGGCAGGATATTTCGTAGTCTTGGAAAACAGGAAAAGACCTGGCAGGCTGACAATATTATCCACAACAGTACTGATCTCATAGACAAATCAATTCAAAGCGTAATATCTCTCATAGATTACCCAATAACAATTTTATTTCTTCTTATAAACTTGGCAAAAATTGGGAAATTTCCAATTTATACTCTTGAAAAGTACAGAGATTGCTTCTTTTTAGCAAACATATATCTCTATATGCCTGACCATTGCCAGGTGGCCAAGTTGGTTGAGGCATGCGCCACACAATATCATGCAGAATAGTGCGGGATAGTGCAGAAAAGTAAGTGTGGCGTTCCTCACTTGGGGTTTTGGTACTCGATTCGCGCTGTTGACGTTTTGGAGTAATTATCAAATGTTTTATTGAGTTAAATCTGGACTATTCAGGTTATTTTGATTTAAAAAACATATGCCAGAGTTTTGAAATTTTTTGTTATAATATAGTTCTAATAACAATAAAAAAACACTAGATTTTCGAATAACTATTTGATAAAATAGAAAATTGTCAATTTTGAGAAAAAATTGATTCTTTTAACTCATATTTTAAAGTCTTTGCATCAAACCAAAACATACAAAAATTATACTAGTATATTTTCCAAATCCTAGAAACGTATACAATGTAATTTGTTTTGAGATCTGGCTTTTATAAACTGCTCAACGGTGAGAAAGTATCATTTTATCGAAACTAACATATGATTTGTTAAAAATCGTGTTTTTTCACCTCTCAGAGAGAGTTTCTTTATTTTCTTGACCTTGTTCCCTTGTGTTTAGTTGCTT
Source organism: Saccharomycopsis malanga (assembly GCA_004014935.1). NCBI lineage: Eukaryota > Fungi > Ascomycota > Saccharomycetes > Ascoideales > Saccharomycopsidaceae > Saccharomycopsis > Saccharomycopsis malanga. The sequence goes on from CP025324.1 coordinate 1,460,332, forward strand.
TTAGTCGTTTTTGCAATTCTTCCAGGATTTTAATGGGGTTTTTTTTTAAAGAAACACGTATTCCAAGAAATAAAAAAGGTATGATTTATTATAGGTTCTCAGATAGAATTATAATCGATAACAATCATTTAATATTGTTAAAGTAGCATATTTTAACTTCCTGTATATATATAATATTTCATGGAGCTCGGTGAAGCGTAATGTGCTTTTTAAAAGGCTCTATACCTCTCTTCATGTGAGTCCTTTTTGAGAATACATTTATTTCTATTCAACAGAAAGTAAATGTTACTTTGGCGGTTTATTTGCCGAAAATTATAAGGCAAATCAATTGAGTTGAAAGAGTTATTGTTGAAATTATTGTTGAAAGCGTGAATAAACATTGAAGCAGAAAACTACAATTTTTTGATTATTATCATTAACCTGGTTTATTATTGTAGTATTACTAACCAGTGTTGTCGGCTCAGTCATAAAGTTAAATTGACTAGACGTTATTTTCCTCACGTTTATAACGTTGATGCCTTCTTTGATGCAAACTTTTTATATTTCCCACATGCAATCTCATATTCTAAGCATGATTATTCAGTTTTGTAATATTTTTCACTTGTAATCTCAATATTTTAACTATTAACAATCCGTGCTGCAATATTCCTCGCTCAATTTCAATATTTCGGGAATATCAATCTGTATTGTACTATTTCTAGGTCAATTTCAGTATTTCGGGATTATTTCAAGGTTTTCACTTGTAATATGAATATTCTAACAATTATCAATCCATATTGCAATATTCCTCGCTTAATTTCAATATTTTTCACTTGTATTCTCATATTCTAAGCAATATTATTCAGTTTTGCAATAATTAAATAATTTTCCTCAAATATTCTTATATTTCCCACTTGTAATCTCAATATCCTACAATTATTAAATATTATTGTAATCCCCCTTTTTATCTCACTCTAATCCACAACCCGCCTACAACCCCCACTTACAACCAATCTAACCATCATCGTTCCATATCGTAACATTAAAACAAAATCATACAAACCATACATAAAAACTTTTAAAACTCATCAATCCAAATCAAGAAACTCCTGTTCATCAAGAAGCAACTGTCCATCATTAGAAGCAGGCGAAGAAGAAGAAGAAGAAGACACTGAACAAGGCGACTGAGATTCAGAAGTTGCTGTTGCTGCTGCTGCTGATTCAGCAGCCATTGCAGCGACAATTTCGTCGTAATTTTTAGAAGGATTCAACTGTTTAACCTCCAGTAATAAATAATTATTGATCCGGTTTGCGGATTCTTCGTTGTTTTGCAAATGCAATATATAACTGATCGCTTTTTCCAAAATCATCGACTTGTTTAGCTTTGGCACTTCCTCTTCGTCCGCGGAATCGGCTCCCTTCTTTGCCGAACCGGTCTTGAATGCTGTCTGCTCGTTTGAAACCCAAGGTATTATCGACTGGAGATTGGCAATCTTTGTATTGATATTGATACGGTACCGTTTTTCGATCTTGTTGTGCGCCTGTTTCTGCCGAGGCGTGAGTCTTTTACGAGGCGCTCTCTTTTTCTTGGGCTTTTTCGATGCCGCAGGCTTGTCATCATTGTTCTTACTCTCCTTAGCCGGCGGCATCGCTTGCTTACAATCTAAACTGAACATCGTGTCAACATCTGTAAGCAACTCGCTCTTGATCACCGGCGAATTCACTAGCGAATTATTAAGCGAACTGGCAAGACTCGTCGCCACCGATGACGACACCCCCGGTCCTCCCCGGCTCGTGACAAATTCCGGGGTTCCGTCCACCGACCCGGCCTCCGGTCCGGAAACCGCGCCGGTGCTGAAAGTCGAAAATAGCGATTCCGACGAGTCGTAATTCGAAAACAACGTGTTCAACATCTGTGCATTCACGTTGCCCGCACAATTGCCCCCGGTCTGCTCGCTTATTTTCGATATCCGGTCCAAAAACGCGCTCGTCCCCGGTTCCGACTTGCCTGTCGTACTAACAACACAATCGCTTCCGGCGCCCGCACCGGTCGTCATCGCCTTGCTCTCTAACAAATTGTTCAACCACTCTTCCTCCGAAGCCCCCTGGAACCCTGCATTCCAATTGGCTCTGTCCTTGTAAAACGACGTCATCTTATGTAGCGTGGCTCAATTCTTCTATAACCGTTGCTGCACTTCGGAATATATATGTATATTTATATTTATAACTGCGAATATGAAATGTAAGCAAAATACCAAAAAGCAAACAGCAATGCTCTGCACAATCTCGAGATTTCCACCAACTTATATATAAGAAACAATACCTTGATTATTCCTTTCTCTTATTATTTTAGTATGCTCAAAGAGGGGGTCGCCAAACGCATAATCGCATTTAAAGTTTTTTTTTGCCCTGCAACTGCAACTGCATGTACATGTACATGTACATGTACATGTATTTACTTTGCATGTACATGCATACTTGTGCATCAAGGCAGTCCCCTGCTCACGTTTTTCCACCCTCGAAACAGGCAACCATGCCTGCGTGCTCTACCGGGGGTGGGCCCACTGGGGCGTGTGGTCCTTGGACAGATTTGTAAATCCTTTTTCCGAGTAATGATAATATATCCTTATCTATTGCGCTATATTTTCTCAGACATGGCTTAGCATTCATTGTGCGCTGCATTTTATATGCAAAACCCTTGCTTGATCAATGTAGCACGACACTCTGTCCCACGCAGCCCCATCTAGAACACAACAATTTCAAACTGTTGTGAACAACGCAACACAACAAACAACCGCATTTGACAGCTGCAATGCACCTAACCCCCGACTGTTCCGCCTCCAAACCCCCCCCCCCGCCGCACGCTGCAGCTGGCCACATCTACAACAAACACCCTACCCTACCCTACTTTGTTTGCTATCAACAGGACCTAGCAAGGAACCTTTGTTTATCTACTTACGCCAGTAGTTAATTAATTATGTTATCATTTGCCGGTCCGCACAAAACTTTGGTTATATACATTGCCATCGTCCCTATACGCAGTACATGATACGTGGTATGTGATATGTGCGTACGCATGCATATGGTATGCGTGTATCAGATGACTGGTGCATATACATGCATGACTGGTGCATCATTTGAATAAGCACTATATATATATATATATAGATATAGTATATAGATATGTAAGTATAAGCTTATTTAGGTTTGCCGCAGGTTTTTGTTGGACCGTTTTTTTCGGTATTCCGACAAGCATTAACAATTCTCTCCTCCTTTCGCAGTCCCCTCTCCTAGAAAACAGTTAAATTCCTTGCCGAGGGTCTCCTCAATTGTTTAGCGGACACCTATAAATGGTTAAGAGCCGCGCTACTGTTTATCGGAGTTGGAATTTATCCGTGCTACAGAAGAGGGGGTGGGTTTCGACCTATACAGAGCCCCACATAGGCGTACTGGCGGGGCTGGAAGATTCGACTTGTTCCGTCCCTCGGAACGTCCCACATGGTATAAGCTGGAAAGGAAACTCGAAGAAACTGTAGTGGGACAGTATTCTGGTAATGGGATTTCATGCATGTGTGATGTGGCCTACATGTGCGGCCCCGTATGGGACATGCGTCCATCGTAGGTTTCGGAAAAACTTTTCAACCGTTTATTAGTTTCTTTTTCTGTATTCCCTTTGACCTCATAGGATTTTTTTGCCTCTTCTGCAAGGTGTAATTTGATCATGGTTTGCAATTTTATTTTTTTTAAGCTTTTCACGCGGTTATTTTCTATGCAGTACAAGGTTATTCCGTTATGCGGGCCGTTTATTTGTTTTTTTGTTTTTTTTTGTTTGTTTTTTTTCTTCTCCGTGCCATAGTAAAGTTTTTCCGATGCCTCTTTGATTAGCAGTTCGGTGTCCGACAATGGTGTCATTACAATATATTTTGATAGGAAATATGCAAGATCTGCATTCTTTTGCATGGGTGCTGTTTTAGCCACACCATAGATACACCTACCTGCAGGTAGGCAGGCAGGCAGGCAGGCAGGCCTCCAAGTTTTTCCGTAACTCTTACATATATATTCATATAGTTGCATATCATGCTTGACACCTGTTGATTGTTGCATAGACGCGCATGATATTTTAGAAAGTAGAAATGTTTGAAAATAATTGTTAATTACGTCATTTAAACTAGATTAGATAATTTAAGCATTTCCAGCGAGATGTACTTTTTATGGTATTAATTACGGAGAGTTGCCGTATTTTACAGCAGTGAAAACATACTAAAGTACTGTGTTACTTTGCGAGTACTTTGTATTTCGTTGAGTAAAACTCAGTTTCCTATATAGGCACCATGTAAAGGAACTTGGTGAAAACCAGTGGGGAAAACCCAAAAAAGTCCATAAACTTGTCATTTGATTGGAAAGTAAGCACTATTAGTGTAAATGCTTGTATTTGATTGTTCAATATCGTAAAAATAGGGACTAAAATTGTTCGAATAGAACCCGTGTACTTAATAAATACTAATAAATCGTAATAAATATTAATAAATACTAGTAAATCGTAATAAATCGTAATAAATACTGATAAATATTAATAAATACTAGTAAATCCTAATAAATCCTAATAAATCCTAAAAATACTAGTAAATCGTAATAAATCCTAAATCCTAACAAATCCTCATAAATCCTGCATCATTAGTGGTAATATGCTTCTAGTCCTATGGTTTGATTGACCAAATCCATTAGATTCCATCATTCCATGTGTACTAAATTACAATTGTTCTATATGATTCATTTTACTGATTCGTGTTGGCTCGCTTTACTAGCGGGTAGTCATAGCTACATGCCTACACTATTGAATATAATCGTCCATATTCTTTAGGTATTGCTCCTTTCTAAGCACTATTTAGACTTCTTCCATCCTTTTCTATGGCCAGTTATGTTTTTTACCCATTTTCTGTCCAAACCAAGCCATCGTAATATACGCTACTGAGTATATGTTTTCTATAATGTAAAATAGGGAAATGTATGATATAAATTTGGTAGTCGGTAATAGTTTCGAGTCCAGTAAATACCAGTTTCGTATATACGTTATGTAACTCTTCGACTTTATTATTCTACACTTTCAAAGCCTTATTGTATCATTGTTGATTATAAAGCATACCATGTAAACTGTTGGCATCACCAGAAGCTTGCTAAGATACAATATTGACGAATTTTAGTGCACAAACTGTAATACTAGACCACTGGGCCATTTGGCTGGGCCATTTGGCTCAGTGGTCAGAGCTCTCGGAGAAGAGAAAAAAGACCTAACAGGAATACAAGTGAGAATATTATGATGGGAATTATTGAGCTTTGCCAAGTCCCTTAGACATAGCGCGTATATACGAAACTGATCTGTACTGGGCTTGAAATGTATGATATTATTATTATTAATTTGAATTGATTTAATAATGGTAACTATCCAAAAGTGATTTAACAATAATAAGCAATCTAAATTGATTCAATAATAATTATTCAAAATTGATTTAATAATAATAATAACATATGTTTCAAGCCTGAACGTGGTTTCCATAGGCAAGTGCAACTATCTGAAATACGACCTAGACAAAAGTCTAGTGCTTACTTTTCAACCCATCGAGTGTTCAGAAAAGCCAGCGAGAAGTTTACAATGACTGGGACATACTTGGTAGAACCCAGTGGGTAAAACCCAAAAAACTACTTAAACTTGTCACTCAATTGGAAAGTAAGTAGACTTTGGTCTAGGTCGTGTTTCAGACAGTTGCACTTGCCTGTGAAATCACGTTCAGCATCGTAAAAAGCAGCGAGTAAAAGTGTGGTCTTGGGAATCGAACCCATGTTCCTGTTGGGTCTTTTTTCTTCTCTGAGAGCACTGACCACTGAGCCAAATGGCCCAGTGGAAATTGATTTAATAATGATAATTAATCGAAATTGATTTAATAACGATAATTAATCGAAATTGATTTAATAATGATAATCGTTCAAAATTGATTTAATAATAATAATCGTTCAAAATTGATTTGATAATAATAACCAATCAAAATTGATTCAATAATAATAATCAATCAAAATTGATTCAATAATTGTCAATCAAAATTGATTTAATAATAATAATTAATCAAAATTGATTTAACAATGGTAAATATTCAAAATTGATTCAATATAACCAATCAAAATAGATTCAATAATAACCAATCAAAACCAATGTTTTGCAAACTCATTACAATACCACATTACAATCTCATACTATACTGATGACCATTTGAATTATGAACTTTGCTTGTAAAGACAGTATCATGTTGTGTAAACACTTTGATCAGCCATTCGTACCAAACTTTGGATGTCTCTTCTGTTGGCGGGCCGGCAGAGTCTCGTATCATCATAAGCTGTACTTTGGAGACGTTATGAGTGACAGAAACTGGGGTTTGCAAAGGAAAATAAATAGGAAACCAGGATTGGGTGGCATTAGCTTCTGGTTTTGCGGATGAAGGATTTAACAGGCTAGGAAGCGTGGATAATGAAACGTCCTTGTATAAAGTGGCTTGGAAAAACCCAGCAAAGCCATGGATATAGGAGGTGTTTATATCGTGCATGTTGGATATGGCAAAGTCTACAGTAGCCATTTTTTTTGCACAATCTTCAGCAAGTGTTGAATAATCGAATCTCCACACCTCGGCAGCTGCTGGGGCTGGAAACAGCGACATTTGCAAGAGCAGAGCAGAGATGTACGGCCGTTGCAACGCTTTGGGCAGCAAAAGCAGCTGGTCTTTGTAGGTGTCCTCCAAATGGTACGTAGAGCTATTGGCAGCGGTGCTCTGGTCGCCGTTTCGGGCCAACCGGTACAACTTTGGGCTGGAAACAGGAGCAATCCAGCTGCTAAAGTCCTGCGGGATGAAAATTGCAGTGTTTTTGTTGGCAAGGTTTGTTTTTGCATGCAGTAGACATTCAGGAGCAAGCTCGTTGCAGCCAAAGCTGCCTAGCAATTCGCTGACGACGAGATCGAAGCCCCTGAAGACTCCTGCTGGAGAAGTGAGAAAACCGGATGGCTGGTAATAGCGAATGTCGCCGTGTTCGACCGCCACGCTGTCTACATGCTGCGGCCAGTGCTGATGCAACCTGTGTTTCAAAGGACTGATTACATTGGGGTTCTTGTCCACAGCCACCAACTTGAACGGTCTGCCGCGTACTGTCCTCAATATCACGTCCATCAACGGGCCCTTTCCAGGCCCTGCTAGAAGTACAGAGATGTCCAGCTGTGCTGCGTACAAGTCAGCAACCGCCTGCTCGACAGCCTTCTCGTACTGCCGGTACTTGGGGGTGTCCAACATGAACACGTCGTAGGCAGAACTGGCGAGATTGTCGGCAAGAGGCTGCATTGGCTCAAGCAAATGGTCCTGGTAGCAGTACAGATAGTAGTCCATGGCTCGTTTGCGCAAGAGAGCCAAGCTGGGCCCCACGACTTTGGCAGAAAGCACGTCGAGACACGTCTTGTCGAAACCAAAGTCTAGAACAAGACAGAGCCCTTTGATCCTGAAAAATAGCTTCAAGACAACTACATAGTACTGCTCTGCAATCCCAGCCAGCAGACTGAACGCCTCGGGCAGCACAAACACCATGGAAACGTCGTCCTGCTGCCAGCAGCCCAAAAGCCCCTCAGTAACCAAACCAACAGCGCCACTGCCAAGCGACAAACACACTTTTAGCCGGTTGCTGTGGTCACATACCATCCGGATCTCGTTCCAGACTTGCCAGTGCCTAAACAAGTCGCCACAACAGATAGGCATTAGCAAATGCAAAACCATTCCTCGCTCGCCATACTTGCTCAACAACTTGCTGATATTTCTCCCCAATAGTGCTACATTCTGTAAATCTGTCCAGCAGCACCGTAGCACATACTGGCTGATCCCATAGTACATTCCTACAGAGATCTCGTTCTCCACAATCTGAAACTCTCTATCAAGCCTCCTCCACATGTCACAACCACTCTCCCCTGGCTTTGAGCCCAAATCTACTCGCCCGTTCAACTGCCCAACTACTGTTCCTCCATACGAATGCCCCACTATATAAGAAGAAACGTCCTCAAGCTCTGGATACTCTACTCCCCCAACTGCCTCTATCATTCTCTCATAGTACAGTTCCCCAGTTATCGCCACAACTACAGTATAAGCCCCCTGCTCATATCCCAGCTCCCCTTCACTATACACGTATCCTAAATAACTCATCAACGGGAATTGCTTACTGCTCTCTCGTGCTTTGTAGGCCTCATCTTGTTCCTGCTCATATATTAAAGAACATGGGCTCATAATGACTCACGGTGATGAATAATCAATTATCAAATTGGCGGTATTGGCGGTATTGGCGGTATTGGCGGCATTTCTACTAGTAAATAAAAAAATGTTCATTGTGCGAATCGAACCAATAACCCATCAGCAGGTCTTTTATTCTTTACCGCTATACTATCCAGGTCTTTTTTTATGACCGCCAATATTCCAGCGACTGGTTGGTATTTTATTGTTTACTTTTACTTGGATGTAGTAGATTATGTTTAACTAGTAAGTTTAAACAATTGTATTCTTAGACTTACCTACTAGAACAAGCAAATTTCAAAAAAAGAAGCGTTTCTGCAAAAATCAATGGTATTGTAAATTACAAATAAATGGGCCTTCCAAGGATACCATTAGGAAAATAAGTAAAAAGATTCAAAATTTCCAAGCTTTTTGGAACCTTCTTCAAATAGAATGATTAATAAAAGTCTTTGATCTTATAGGCTTATTTTTAGTCATTCTTTCAAACTTTTATTTATTCTATATGCACTGGGCTCAAAATATAAGAATTATTATATATTCAATCTTTTTAGGACAGTTTGGTATTAACTACGCTAATTGATCAACTATAGCGCATTAACTGTATTATGGCGAATTTGATTAAGCACTACTCAGAGTTGCTGTTTTAATAAACCATTTTATTTAATGATTGACTTATTCACATCAATGTCAGAATGTTAATAATATCAAAAGAAACCCAATTTATCATATAGGATAGAGCAAAACACGATAATTGTCCGCAAATCGTTATTGTATAGCAAATTAGATCTAAAAGCCAATTAAGCAGACAATGGCAGGAGAGAGACGAGATACAGGAAACTAACTTATTATGTGGAAAGCGCTTTTTTGGTATAATGAGTTGTTGACTCTGGAAAAGAGAATTTAGCCCGTCTTTAGCCTCAAAAATACTATTAATGATGGACTAAAATAACCGGGTTTTAGGACCAAAAAGATCAGAATATAGCCAGATTACCACAACGAACAATGTCATTAACTAGATGAGTTGCCGATCTTTTAAGATATAACTTTCGAGGCATGATTATGGCTCGCAATCTCAATTGTTTACCCACCAATGATGAGTTAGAGGACGTGGTGGCATCTCGTTTAAGCGGTACTTGTACCAAAACAAACCAATTGACTTGTCTCGGCAGAGGTGCCCGATTTTTTGTTCCGGGATTGTATTTCCTCTTAGGGATTTGCCTATATGAATGAGACTCGGGTCGCAAATGCTGTTATCAAATGTTTTTCTTATGATTGCTTATTACGTGTATCTTAACTAGTAATCACAGCTGGCAGTGATTTGTACATCGTTATTTGTTTAATTGCTACATTTTACAGATTGCGATACTTTGAAGGGCATTGTAGAATGCGTATTTTTTATCATGACATTGGACTCTAAGAATTTCTCAATTTACTATTTTCCATAGTAAATTGTCATTTTTCATTTTTCCCATAGTTAATTTCCATAGTAAATTGCCGTTTTTCATTTTTCCCATAGTTAATTTCCATAGTAAATTGCCGTTTTTCATTTTTCCCATAGTTAATTTCCATAGTTAAATGCTATGATTTTCATTTTTCACCAAATTTCGCCAATTTTTCGAGACATTTTCCGTTTTCTCGATCGCTCGTTTTCTATAAAAACATATCAATTGGCCTAACAACACAACTGTTTCCACCTCTGGAGCTCCACAGCCTGATTGGCACGCGTGAAATTGAAGAGACCATCACCACCATATTATCGTAATTGGACGCATCTTTCAAACCATCCACATACCACACATTTTATTGGTATCATGGCTCAACAAAAACCGAGATATTTGACTGATTCTGAACGTGAAAAGGTTCTTGAATTCCAGGATTCCATCCATTATTCTCCAAGGTATGTCCCACAGCCACACACTCCCAGCTTTGCAGTCACTAACATCCCCAGATATTCCGATGACAAGTACGAATATAGGTAAGTTCCCATCTTTTCCATCCGGTCCATCTCCCTGAGTCTGGCCAGCCAGTACTAACAGCCCAGACATGTGATGCTTCCTAAACCCATGCTAAAAGTCATTCCCTCTGACTATTTCAATAGCGAAACCGGAACCCTCAGAATCTTGCTTGAAGATGAATGGAGAGGCCTTGGAATAACGCAATCTTTAGGATGGGTACATTATGAAACCCATGCTCCTGAACCTCATATTTTGCTTTTCAAAAGACTCAAGAATTGACTGTTTTTCTCTTTATTCTCCTACCCCTGTTTGTTCCATCATTAGACTTTTCTCATTTGTCATTCAGCACTTTTCTAGTTTTCTGTTTTCGTCCATACTTTGTTAATCATATTTTTTATCCACTCTTCCTTCTAGTAGCTTGTATCACTATTAGACTTTCCAAGTTGGCTGTGTTGTATTGAGAATCGCGTTTCAATCTTTCCTAAACTTTTGACACCAATAATGACCCATCAATTGGCCAGTACTAAAATAGGTCAAAGAAACAAAATATCCCATTTGCCAAGTTGGTTGTATTTTATTGCAAATTACAAGTCTTTAACTATTTGAAAAAAACTCCCACTTGCCAAGTTGCTAAATCTTATTGAAAAAATACAATTTTTTAATTATTTTTTTTTCAAATTCTTGATCTTAGAATACCTACATTTTGACTTAAAACAAACAGGTCTTTTAATTTGAATTTTTCCATGTATAAGATATTTTCCATCCCAAAATATCAATAAAAACCATTGAGATTCACTAAATTTTAATAAAGTTTTGAACATTTATCATTTACACCAGCACTGCCGAAAAAAACACCACTGTAAAGTAATGCTGATAACTAAAAATATAACACCATATTCACTGCCACTACCATTACAACACTAATGCCACCACCACAGGATTTTTTGACATAAAATGGCTTATCCAATAAATAGTTGATAATATAACCAACTTTGACGTATGTCAAGGTATGTCAATGTAGCCACATGTTCCATGCTGCGCTAAGGCGCATGTCCCTCGTGGGCTCGTCGTATTATTCTTATTAATATACTGATACACCTTATGAAGATGATTTGGCGAGCTTCTCAAGTTGTTTGCAAATGCAGTATTTGGCAAGAGACTGATAGTTATAGGACTGCTATTAAATTCAGTTATTTTTTGTCATTTAAATGCTTAGTATTAAAATAAATAAATAAATAAATAAATAAATAAATAAATAAATAAATAAATAAATAAATAAATAAATAAATAAATAAATAAATAAATAAATAAATAAATAAATAAATAAATAAATAAATAAATAAATAAATAAATAAATAAATAAATAAATAAATAAATAAATAAATAAATAAATAAATAAATAAATAAATAAATAAATAAATAAATAAATAAATAAATAAATAAATAAATAAATAAATAAATAAATAAATAAATAAATAAATAAATAAATAAATAAATAAATAAATAAATAAATAAATAAATAAATAAATAAATAAATAAATAAATAAATAAATAAATAAATAAATAAATAAATAAATAGATGATAATAATGATATCTTATATTTCGAGCCCAGTATGTCAGTTTCGTATATACGCGCTATTCGTCTTGGGAATCAAACCCGTGTTTCTGTCCGAGATAATTGTTCACTTAACTATCCTGACAGATCTTTTCTCGGCCGTATGGATGGCTCAGTGGCCTTCTTTATCTATTAATATCACTCATTGACAATCAGACGAAATCATGCTTTAGAAAACCCAATCTATTATTATTTCTATCCAAAATTCCTCTACAAATAAACACGTAATAGATCATAAAGACGTCGACTATTTTTAAATATCCTACTTTTCAAATATATGCTCAAGAAAAACACATCATCTCTTTGTATTCCACACGTAAACCATTTCATCCCAGCCGGTGGTGACCACCCACCCTGGTTCTCCCCACAAGGACCAATCACCGCCAGTAACAAACTCTGTATGCTTGTTGAAAAGCTTGACACAACCGTTGGCGTTATTGATTCTTCTGTTGAACTTTGCCTTATCATCAGTAGTATCTACCCATACCCTGGAAGTCATGTCATAACTATTACTAAGAATCTCAGCACTTGAATGCGGCGACCATACGATGTTTCTGACCGCGAATTGGTGGCCTACAATTTCGTTCTGAGGCGTGGGGCCGTTCTGGAACGATGCTGGAAACGGATTGGTTACCATTCTCAAATCCCATATTCTAATAGACTTGTCTACACCCGCAGTCGCAATGACGGTAGATCTGTACTTGTTGAAGTCTACAGTCAAGCTCTCGAGTCCATTATGAGCCAAAATGTCCATTTGCAACGGTCTCGACGACCGAACATCCCACATTTGCAATCTGGAAGACGCATTGATAGATGCTATGATCGTGGGATTGTGCGGAGAAAACTTGGTTTGATATACACATTGTTTATTCAAGATGTTTGCTCCAGGCTTTTTGGAATTGGACATCGGCACACTTGACATCTGGCTGCCTACGTTATGGTCTACTGTGTGTGTGCCAGCAAACGTATGTCCACTGGACAGCAATGTCAATAAACTACGCTTCAAATTAGGTGACCATAGCTTGATTGTGCCATCCCAAGAGCTGGAAATAAAGTTCTGTTTGTCTATAAGATTCCAATGCACAGAAAACACTTCCTTCTGATGCTCATTCCAAACAGCTACAGGATACTTGTCAACATTACTGTCAAATAATTTAATTGTTCCGTCGCCCGAAGAAACCGTTACTTGGTTCTCATTCATCTCCGACCACGCCAAATCAAACAACCCATCCTGTGTGTCAAACGTTTTAACAGCCACTATCGTTCCATTTGGCTCAATAGATAATATATACAATTTCCCATTTCCTGCTAGCCCATAGTTCGCCGACGTGGCAACCGCAATCTTGTTATCAAAAAACGAGGAGTACTTTGCAGCAAACCCACTATGTCCTGTTGTTTTAAACGAAAGCATCTTGCCTATAATCTTACAAATCTTATTCCCCACCCTCTGCATTCGCCCCATACTTTCTTGTCCCTTTTACCTTGACAGTACTGCCGGGGCCCGTAACCAATAATGCTTCCATTTTTCTTCACTTGGCAGTACTGCAGTGGCCCATAACGCGTAATACCGCCTGAGAGCTGGTTTTTACTGGAGAGTGAGTGGTTTAGCTATCTTTTCTTTAATTTTTTTTCCAGATCCATATCTACATGCTACAATTGAAGGAGCCATTCAATTTCTCTTCAAAAACCCGCCAATAGTCAAACAATACTCGTCATTTAAAACCACCCTTATATTGAAAATGTTAAGTCCTCGAATACTGGTTAGGAGCACGCGCGTAACAACCAATCAGATTCGTGGAGAATAATCTTGAAGCGTTAATTGGAAAGTGGAAAAAAACCAATATTATATAGTGATAGATGAGTTGAATGAGAAAGAATTGAGTGTTTTCAAGCAGCGCTTAGCACAGAAGATTGATAATTCCACTGAAAATGACTGCTGTTCTTCCATTCACTGAGGCCAATAGAAAAGTGGTGACGTTGATGTACCGCCGTGCATTGAAACTCTCTTATTCATGGATTAATAGACGCGATCTTTATAGAAAGAAGGCAGTGGAAATAAGACAACAATTTGATGCCAACAAAAATCTTGATGATCCAAAAAGGTTAAAAGTAAGTTGATATCATGTAGAAAAGTTTGAAAGCCAAAGCATATTAACCTTTTTTTAGCAAATCCTTGAACAGACTGAACAATTGCTTTACAAATACAGACATCCAGACCCAATCATTCCAGCAAGCAGACCAGGTGGTACCAAGTTTGAAAGAAACATGCATCCATCTTTGGAGAAACCAATTCCAGGCCATTATTAAACAGTTGAGCGCTACATGGCTCTGTAGTAGGTTCATAAGTGTAAGCGATAGAATGTGTAAACATATCGTGTTTTTGTACCTATTCCACCTATTGTGTGGTTGAATCTCTCATTGCCATGTCATTCTATCTTGTCATTTCAACTCTTGCATCATATGGAGGTAAAAGTAGTAAAATGTGTGGCATAAAGTGGGTAAATGGAGAACTTTTTTTTATCAGCTTATTCAAAACAATTGCACAACTTTAAGCCCTTTTTGCTTGCTACATTGACCTACCTTATATAACCAATCATATTATCATCTTTTATATTTTTATTTCGTTTCTTTTACCGTTAATGACACGTTTTTCGTTAAGTGTGTTGTAGTAGTGGTATCAGTTGAACTATAAGCTATATGCGAAACGTAATATAGAGCTTTCTATTCAACAGAAATAAGGAAAATACATAATATGTCCTACTAGCCACTGCCGGATGGTTCGATTCCCAACACGAATACTTTAATTCGTTGCTTTTTACGATGCTGACCAGGCAAGTGCAATTGTTTAGACCTAGACCAAAGTCTAGTGCTTACTTTCAATTCATTGGGTGGAAACATTATGATCAACAGAACATGATTGTGTTTTGCAGAATTTGATTAATCGCCTACATGATAAAGGTGACAATACAAAAATTTCTCCTCTATTCTCACCAACAATAAGTTAATATGTGAAAAAAGAGCTTTATTTCATGAAATGAAATTTGTACTTTCTGTTTTTTTGGCATTTTTCTATTTTGTAATCATATTGAAAACAACTTTAGGGTTGTAGAGCTTTTTTGAAAATGTTTTTCAATGGTGTGTCTTCGTAGCTGGCAATATTTCCTGACTCTGACTCTTTGTATGTTGCAATGGTCTGCATAAATTGCTCAACCACTTACTAACGTTAATACTAATAACTTCAAGGAGTTTATGTAAGTCTTTCGATATCAACTTTTTGATAAGCGAAAAGGGATAAAATCTTATCGAGATTGTGCTCATTGAAAAGAGCCGCTGGTAGGGTAGGATGGCTCAGTGGTACTCTCGGAGTAGATAAAGAAGGCTTTGCAGAATATTTTAGCAGATATTACTCTTGAAATAGGGCAAAAAAACCTAACAGTCCTAAAGGAGAGAAGATGATCTACAATAATACTGATTTCATACACAAATTATTTCAGGGCGTAATGTCTCTCATAGATTACCCAATAATCCTTTTATTTCTGTTTATACACTTGGCAAAAAATGGGCATATTAGCTACCAAAATTTACGGGCGAAAAGTAAAGATGGTCTTAATATACCTATATGTAATGCCTTACTATTGCCAAGTGGCCAAGTTGGTTGAGGCATGCGCCACGCAAAAATTGCGCGGGAAAACAAGTGTGGCGTTCCTCACTTTGGGTTTTGGTCCTCGATTCGTGCTCTTGAAGTTTTGGAGCAATCATTAAACGTTTTATTGGATTTAATCAATGCTATCTAGGTTATTTTAATTTGAAAAAGGTTACCCCAATATTTCAATTTTTGCTTCTACATTATAGTCTAATTTAAAATCGAAATTATTAAAGTTTCGCAGAAATAATTGATATAACGGAAAATTGTCATTTTAGACAAAAAGTTGATTCTTTTAAATCATATTCTAGAGTCTTTACAGCAAACCAAAGCTTACAAAAATGATATTTCTACACGCTCAGAATCCTAAAATTATGTACCGTGTATTTAATTCTAAGATTTGGCTCTCTTGAATTATATAATAGTTGCAAGTATAGGTTTGTCGAAAATAACACACGATTTGTTCAAAATCATGTTTTTCAACCCTCAGAGAGGTTTCCTTTATTTCATAACGATATTTCTTAGTCTTTGATGTTTTTAGTTTTATTTCTGCTTCCTTTAGGATTTTAATTAGCTTTTATTTCAAAGAAACGCGTATCTGAAACGCGTATCTGAAACCCTAAACAAAATTGTTTATTATAGGTTCTCAGAGGAACTTAGTAATTAAAATAATCAATGTACTGGACTTGAAATATAAGATTATTATTATTATTATTATTATTATTATTATTATTAAAATAATAATAATAATTTGTCACTAGCATATTTAAACTTTGCCTATACTTTTATTATTTTATTGTGCTCGTGTTTGGAGCTAATTTCGAGCCCAAAACATGGCAGTTTCTTATGGACAAGCTCTTTCTAAAGAGACTTGGTGAAACCCTGTGGGCAAACCCCAATGTCCAATAAATTTCTAAAATTAGTTACAACATTTGATAGCTCAACTTGGTTAATTTTTGTTGTTTTACAAACGGGTCAAAGGTTTACTTTCGATTATGTTTGTTGATGACTCAATAAAATATTTCACGTTAATACATCTACAAGATAAGTTACATTAGTAATGTATTGCTAATAAAACAGGACAGTATAAAGACAATCAAGAAATAAAGAGGGAGATGTGAAAGGGTTTTAACTCATTCATCATCGTCATACTCGGAGAATTCGTCAGAATCGTCAGCTTCATCGATTTCCTCTTCTAAGGAATAAACATAAGTTGCATCTTCGAGCTCATTTTCCTCAGGGAGATCGTAGGTTAAGAAAGCATCCCAAGTGGCAGGTGTTTCGTCTCCTGATTCGATTTCTAGGATTTCGTCCAGGTCGATTTCGGAAACTTGCTTACTGTAGGGTTTCTCTTGCTTTCTTTTCGACAATTTTTGCTCCTTGTCTTCGCTGAAGGCCCAAAGTTTAGAGATTTCGCCGTTGGAGAAGGCTAGAGCAAAAGTAAAAGCGAGAATACTAGGACATATGTACAACAATGCTGGTTGGCCCACTTTGAAGTAATGCAAGGAGACCATGGTGGATAATAGACCGACAATGTAACCAGCGAGAGCACTGCAGAAGTACGGTTTTGGAAACTCGGTCAAATGATGGAACTCGGTCTTTGGATTGGCCTCGTGGAATCTGAACAAGTCGTACCGAAGACACAATGAGACAAACATCCCAGGGACCACGATATCGCCCAAACCGAGCATGTGCATTGAGGAGCGAGGAACATACTGGCCAAGAGGTGCTGCGGGAGCCCCAGGGAAGCTCAATTTGGCGGGGATTTCCAACTGGGTTGCCACGTCAACCATTACAGTAGTGCCAAAGACAAAATACACGTCGTAGAAGAACAAGCCGACGAGCAAAATGGCTCCTGTTTTGAACGAGTTGATGACAGACGTTTTGATTCCAAACACAGCATACGAAACTCCAAAAAGAGTCGAGAGAATCCAGTTTTGACTGCCTGAGTTTAGATAGTAGAAAAACGCTAAAGCACTGCTCAAAGGCAAGGCGTAATATTCTGCACTGGAAAAAAACACATTGACCAACTGATCTTCTCTTTCAACTGGCAAAAACGTTTTATCCAATGTTTTCTTGGCTTTTTCTTGGTGTTTTGCGCTTGTTTGCTCGGCGCTTTTCAAATATTTGGCATATACCCACTTGAGCCCCACAAGATTGAACACAGACTCGTACAACTTGTCCAGATCAGCCTGAAGCTTCTTTTCATCCACCACTACAGACGTGGGATTCACGCGAGGATCCTTGGAAAGCGTGAGGCGGTACTTTGCAATGAAATCAAGCGGGTTGATGCCTAGCTTGTAGGACAAGATACGGTTTACGCATTTCATTGCATAAGTTAGCGTAGAGTAATTGGCTACAATGGAAACAACAAAGATGTACTTGTTGAAGAAGTTGAGGATTGTCTCTTTGGAAAAGTTGTTTAGCCCATAGCTCAAAGATAACAAAACACAGGCCAAAACAGCAGGCATGAAAAACGCCTTGGTCTCATCTACAGTCTCAAGTTGGCTTATTCCTTCTAAATCAGTCGGATCAAACAATGGATGATACGGATTAGCCTCCTCGGCATTCCGCGGCTTCTTGATAGTAGCATAGCAGCCAACGACCAACGAGTACACTGCCAAAGAGCCCAACACCAAAGAGGGAACATACACCGGGTTTATTCCAAGCACACGGATCAATGTGTTGTCGTAAATCACCGAGTTCAGCACCACTGCAAGCTTGTCGAGCCGAGAAAGAGACTCCAACGTTCTGTTTGTATATAACATGGTTTGATTAGCCACCAGCATTGAATTGTTTGCCATCCTGCTTGTTGTTCGTAGTCTGTCTGCTCTTTATATACCCCCAGTCTCTGTATGATTAATCATTTGCAATACCGGGGACTACGATACCGTAATCTCGAGATTACCTAATCATGGATTACATCTTATGTAAAGTTCTCCCTAATCTTGCGATTACGTAACTGTGCGCTTACGTAAGCGGCGCCAAGGCCCGTAACCTGCTAAATGGCGATGAAGGATGGCTAAGTAAGTGTGTTTGGAGAGAATAGTTGAATGACCAGGCGATTAAGCTGAAAACTTGTAGGTGTTTTCATTTCCGGTGCACGTATACAAAGTGACCAATCAGGACCTTTTTCTCGTTTGACGCACAAGTGCAGCAATGGTTTCTTGGAAGTTTTCCAAGAAAGGAAGCAAGCTGCGCAGTATTTCTGCAGGCTGCGGTTCTTCCAACAAGTTGCCAGAAGGCGGATGTGGCGGTGCTGAGCTGGTGGAGAATGGCGGTAGTGGCAAAGGAATGTCGTCTGAAGGCGATGCTGTCAAGTTACACGGGGTTTCTGCTGCTGGAAAGGATGATAGCAAGGGTATGCCGACAGGGCCATCTACCGAGATGACCAACTCTAAGGGGGGTGGGTTGAAGCTCAAGCCAAAGTTCAAAGGCAATGATGTGGCTGAGGAAATGTCTAATGATAACGACGAGCCGTTGTCGGCACAGGAAGCGAATACTTTGGAAGTAACGACAGCATCGCTTCTTTATGGCAACAATGGCACCAATATTGGCTCCTACTACAAGTTTATGGGTGTGAATCCCTTGGAGAACCGGCGCCATGAGAATGGCGGCATTGTAAGCCCAGTAAAGCCCGTAGAAACAGCGAAAACCAAGAGAGCTTCCATGTCTCTTGGTAACTTGTTGAGTGTCAGTAAAAGCGATGCCGACGATGGCAAAAAGACGGAAAACGGCCAGAAAAAGAGCAGTTTGTTGGCCAAAAGCAACAGCGACGGAAACTTGTTGGGAAATGTCAAGGAGAAAGCACCGCTAGCCAGTAGTAGTAGTAACAAAGACGTGATGATGAAAAAAGAGACAAACGCGATGGAAAAACCCGGTTTGCCGAAGAGCAAGTCGCGTAGAAAGTCTTTTTTTGGTCTTTTTGGAAGCAAAAACAGCAGTTCTAGCGTGGAAGAACAAAAGCCAACTAATGAGCTGGAAAAGGCCAATGAGCCTACAAAAAGCATTGAAAATGCAAATACAATCGAGTTTCAAGAAGAAAAATCATCAAATAATGCTGCTTCTTGTCCAGAAGATCCAGTAATACAAGATGATAGTCAAAATGTCTTTTTTGCTCGCCACGTTGCTAACAAGAACAAGTCGCCAAAACTAAGCATCCTCAATACCAAGCAAACGCCAGTGACACCCAGTCAAGAACGGGGCTACGATGTATTGGGCGAGGGCGATAATAGTAATACTGTAGCGTCGCCGCACTCTACCATGAGTAACCGTAGAAACTCGTTGATATTTGAACGGAATGTGCAGGAACAGCCTTCGTTTTCGAGAAAAAACTCATATTTGCTGCAAACCCCTGTGCTTAGTTCCAGAAAGAGCAACGTTTCGCTCAGCAGCTCCCAGCCTAAATTGCAGAGATCTGCAACCTTCAATCCCTCCAGCCCTACACACTGTACTTCTGAATGCAACGGCGGCCCTAAGCATCTGGCCTGTAGCCGCCGGTCCAGCGTGTCCAACTTCAATTCGCCGCCTGGATTAAAAGCAATTCCCAACCATTATCGGCTTGACGACTACATTTCGCCAGCATTGGACTCTGCAGTAAACCTGGTGTCGTATCCAGAGGCAAACTCGCCTAGCCAAGAAGACGGCAAGTTGCTCCATCTGGTGAACTTGTCGAACAATCTGTCCGAAGTCAACTTGCTTTCAAAACAGTCCAGAAGACCGTCGTTCATCGAAACGTCCTTGAACAACTATTTAGACAAAACATTGAGCAACAAAAACTACAGCAGCACCAGCTTACTCTTGAAAAATAGCGGAAACTTGTCGCCTTCTTTGACCAGAAGAAGTAGCAATCTTGGCTCCAGCCCCTTTGACATCACCGATGCTCCTCCGTTACCCAACTTGTCCAACAGTATAACCGGTGCTAGCTTGCAGTCCTCCCCTCCTCGCCGTGCCTCTTTGTATGTAGGGGTTTCCCCCTATGCCCGTAAAAAAAGCATAGGTGCTGTGTCTCCCACATCATGTAGACCTCCTCTCAGCGCTCCCGAACATAAAGCAAACCAGCTGTTCTTCAATACAAGCCTGTCAGAACTACACAAACAACCTTCCGGAGACCGCGACGAGCCCGTGGATTTCACCTCCTATGCTGATCTTGTCAACTCTGAAAGCAGCTACTATCCGGGATCAATGAGCTACTCAAACCTAGAAGGCTCAAATTACTCCACCGTAGGCTACAGTAGCGCCAATATAAGCATTTCTGACCACCACAAGCCTGAAAAACTTCGCACAAAAGAAAAACAAGAACAATTCTTCGATGCCCTAAATAATACTGACGAATCCAAAACCGACCCAAAGTTGCCTTTGGATTTTAGCAAAATCAAAGCTTAAATTGTTTGCTACTGCTTACTATATTTTTTTGTTTTGTTTTATTGGTTTTCTTCTTCTTTTGACATTTTAGACTGCTTTGTTAAATGAAATTTTTTTAAAAATTATAAAAAAAAAAATGAAACATTTAAATGTTGGCATGTCAACTTGTTTCATGTTCTTTACCAGTTGTTTTTTTTTTCCAATCTGTTACGTTAATGGTTTTTCTTGTTGGTTTTACATTTTCTGGCCTAATTTTCTGCTCTTTATAATTGTGTTCGTACTATGAATGTTTGTTCCTACTTTGTATTTTCAAATGTATTATTATTAAACTATTCTTTCTGAGGCCACTGGGCACTATTGGGTTTTACCAAGTCCCCTTACACATGGCACGTATATACAAAACTGATGTGTGTTGGGCTTGAAATATATCATATATTTCTGCTTTTTTTACCGGCCCCTCCTATTAGCTCGAAATAACCACTCACAAAGTTGAGAACTTGATCCTACAATACGTCGAGCTGACATGGTGCTTGCATAGGCCAACTAGCATCTCTACAGTTCTAAAATTGGTTGGCCAAACAAGAGGCCAAATCACTCGTTTTTTCTTTGTCTGTACTCATTTTGAAATTTGGATGTTTTTAAAGAATCATTTCCTGTTATAATTTTCTCAAAATAAAAAATCGGGTGTTCAGAAAAGCCAGCGAGAAGTTTACAATGACTGGGACACTTGGGTTTTTTCCCACTGGGTTTTACCAAGTCCCCTTAGACATAGCGCGTACATACGGAACTGATATGTACTGGGCTTGTAATATAAGATTATTATTATTATTATAATTTTCTCAAATGTACTAAAATTTGATATTATGAAATAGGTAACTCAATATTCTAATTTAATAAATAGACTACTTTAAACTTTGTTTAGCCTATTCAATATATATTGAAGCAAATATCACTGTTATATTTTTTAATACCTTGTTGTTTGACAAACCTAACAAAGTAGGGTGTACCTGTACATACAGCCAAATACCTCTTTTTCAGTTTCAGGCCTGTTTTGAGCTATGTTTGGGCTACAAGTGACAGTAAACTACTTGTTAAAAGCTGATTCTCGTCAGAAAAAGTGTAAACCATGTTTAAAATAAATATTGTAGAAAAGTATACAGAGCGAATCGAGCCAAGTAAATATCTGTTTCGTATACATGCGCTACGTCTTAAAGGACTTGGTAAGACCCAATCATGTCCTTTTGATCATAATCTGATCAGAATTTTGTATATTGTTATATTCTCATCCAATTGGTTGAAAATATGAACTAGACTTTGGTCTAGGTCGCCTTTCAAGACAGTTGCACTTGCCTGTGAAGTCTTGCCCAGCATCGTAAAAAGCGGTGAGTCAAAAGTGTTGGTGCTAGGAATCGAACCCGTTTTACTGCCAGGTCTTTTTTTCTTCTTGAAGAAGAGAAAAAGACGGCGCAGTGGTTTTCTATATATGTTGAATGTTATTTATTATATAGGTGGCGCTTATACTGAAGTAATCAATTTTTGATTGTATCAAACTGGCAGCAAGTAATGTTAGCTTTTCTAGTAGTATCAGTAATTATGTAGTATTGTCCAGGGCCACTTTTAGTATGATTAGAGGCCACGGAAGTCAAGCATTATCCAGTAATCTAGGGGGTAGATTGCACTATTGAAATGCCACACTTTGCCAAGTTCTGTGTAAAATTTATACTTGATGGTGGGCGTATTGTTTTTTTGCCAGTTATCTAGTTTCCTACTTATCAGATAGCATCAAACAAGAATCAATGTCAGTAAAACAAGTAAATTCTATTTTTACGGTTGAAGATATAAAGGTTGATTATCGACAGGCAGATTCAACGCTACAGTTTCTTGAAACTACTGGGTCAAAGTATGAGAATGTGGACTTTTCGCCCGAAGAAGTACAACTAATCAATAGGAAGTTGAATTGGATTTTATTGCCATTGATAATAACCATCAATACATTGCTTTTCATTGACAAGTCTACATTATCCTACGCTCTGATCCTTGGGATTTACGAGAGTACTGGGATTGACACTGCACAATATGATGATTTGAATTCTATATTTTATACTGGCTATGTTGTGGGACAAGTGCTTAATTTTGCACTACAAAAGTTCAATTTGGCCCATGTTGTGACAGTGATTGTATTTGTTTGGTCTATATTGGTATTTGCCCATTGCGGGGCCAATAGTTTTGCAGGACTTGTAGTACTTCGTTTTCTTCTTGGTTTCACAGAAAGTGTAGTTGTTTCTGCCTTGGAGATCACTTTACTTCAGTTTTACACTCCTAAACAGCGTGCTACTCTTCAGCCAACCTTCTGGACAGGTTGTGTGGGATTTCCTGTTGTAATTGCTGGTTTTATTGCCTATGGTGTCCTTCATATTGAAAACTCCATTGCCCCTTGGAAAATCTTCATGATCATCAACGGAGGCTTGACGTTTGTTTTAGCCATTGTTATTGGGGCTGTATATCCAGGAGACCCTTCGGAATCCCGGTTTCTCACTGATAAAGAGAAATTCTATGTTATCAAAAAAGTGCAAACCACCTCCAAAGCTGCCATTGTTCAGCATCAAATCAAATCATATCAAGTACGTGAAACATTGCAGGACCCTATCACTTGGTTATTTGCGGGATTCTGTTTCTTGCTAATGTTGGCTAATAACCTCAATTACCAGCAAAACCTCTTATTCGTTTCCTTGGGCGTCAGTAATCTTGGCTCAACATTGGTCGCAGTTGCAGGAGGTGGTTTCGCTTCTCTATACGCTTTATTTGGTGCTCTTCTCATACACTACTTTCCCAACAAATCCTTCTGGATGACCGTCATAGGCTGCCTACCTTCCATAGCATCTGGTATTGCCATGGTCACCGTTCCTTGGGATAACAAACTTGTTCTTTTAGCTATGCTTTCTCTAGGTGCAAACACTTACTTTCTAGCTTATATAGTAGGCTATGGCTGGTCCACTGCTTCTTGCTCTGGAAATACGAAAAGGTACATTCGTCATTTGATATATAATGTTGCTTATGGCATTTCTAATATAGTATCTCCACAGATTTGGAAAGGCGGTCAAGCTCCTCGTTATTATGTTGCTTGGAGTATCCAGATTGTTCTCGCTTGGTTTGGTGCTCCGGTTATCGCTGGCATTATTACTTTGATATTACGTTCTAGAAATAAATTGCGTCTACAAAAACTCGAAACTCTTTCTCAAACATCCATCAAAGGCACCATCGTTAAATATAATGATTCTACTGGCCAGGAAATGGACGAACGCGTCGACATTGCAAATTTGGACTTGACAGATTTAGAAAATGAAACTTTTATATATCCGTTGTGAGTTATGAAACATTACTCGGTCAAACCTACATGTAAATTCCTTCTTACTCTTGAACGGGAGACCGGAACGTTTTGAATAGTTGAGGAGTCTCAAAAGTTCATTAATTTTCAATTTTCAGTTTTTCACAAAAGTTTATCAGTAATTACAAAAATTTAATATAAGTTTATAATATTACAATTAAGCCACTGGGCCGTATGGCTCAGTGGTCAGTGCTCTCCGAGAAGAAAAAATGACCTAGCAGGTTCGATTCCCATCAAGACACTTTTACTCACTGCTTTTGGCGATGCTGAACGTTATTTCACAGCCAAGTGCAACTGTCTGAAAGATGGCCTAGATAAAAGTCTACTTACTTTCCAATTGAGTGACAAGTTCAAGTAGTTTTTTGGGTTTTCCTCACTGGGTTTTACCAAGTCCCCTTAGACATAGCGCGTATATACGAAAACTGATATGTACAGGGCTTGAAATATATGATATTATTATTATAATATTACAAATACCATTATTCTTTTTTGCTGTTATGGCTGGACAACTACTCCTTCTGTTGGGATTCGAGCTATATACCATCTACAAATCACAGGACTCCTTATATCTAAGTTATAAATAAACAAATGCCTGGTCTAGTCATTAGAGTAGCTAATCATAATAAGCCTGGGCCAATTCAATCAAATTCAACTGCTTAAACTTATGGAGGTCCATGCACATTCTTTGGTGTAACATTTATTCACGGAAGACATTTATATATATAAGTTTATGTTAGAATATCTAACATTGGGTTTATAATAATATTCTCACCCTTGAGCCACTTGGGCGTTTTTTTCTTGTTTTCGAAAATACTATCTGCAAATTATCCTGCTAGCTCTTTTTCTCTTTTCCAAGAATACTATATGCTAGACCATCCTGCCCAGCAGCTCTAGTATTATTTAGAAAGAATGAAAAGTATTGCGAATGTTGTTTAAGTATCAGGTTCATTGTGAATAAGATACTGACCATGGTCACTTACAATCGAGACTTGCTTACTAGGGCTAAGCTACCTAGTGGCATAAACTTCAATACTCATTTTCCCATTCAAGGGCAACTTTCAAAGCTAGTATCGCTAGTTTTCAAGATACCAATTATGTAAAGCCACTCTCCTGTGAAATATTCTAATAATCAAGTAGGTTACAATAATGGGAGTTTTGTCTTACATCATGGTATTTACGTCAATATGTTGAGAGTTCGAGTCCTGCTGTGAGCTGAACACCATTTTGATATGTTAAATGAAGCCTTTCCCAAAACCTTTGAGAACTCAATGTTTTATTATGCTAGATTATAATTGTCACCTTCCAAACATAGTATTCACTTGATAACAGGATGTTTTTAATGCTCCAAATTCTATAATGCCGTGTTAAAGGGTGTCTAATTATGTAAAGTTGAGTTTTAGAATAGAAATCGAAGATTGATATGAGGAACGTTTGTGAAATAGGAAAGTTGAGGTAATCCAACATAATTCGATACATTAAAGGTTCCCGAACAGAAATAATACGTGCTGGGCTCGAAATATCAAATTACTATTATTAAAAAGGTCCTTGGAATTTTTTTGGGCTCGAAATATTCAAATATTATTATTAAAAAGGTCCTTGGTATTTTTTTGGGCTCGAAATATCAAATTACTATTATTAAAAAGGTCCTTGATATTTTTCTTGGCTTTTCAATGGTGATTGTTCATTTTTTACATTGATTTTGCTGCCAATTCCCAGTATTTCTCTGTTGGTCGGTAGTATCTGTTGTCAGAGTCTGCATAGTATTCTTCTCGATGATAATGGATATATGCGAGCAAGTGTTGGATAAAGTATTGCGCGATATCTCTGGCCTGGTTATCAATATCGTACTGACATATGATGCCTGGAAGAATGGCCAAGAGACGGACCAAGTGATCGACACCGTAAACAAAGGAGGCCTTTCGCGGGGCTTGGGCTGTATAGTCAAAGTTCTCCTGCGACGAGAGATATACTCTGGCCTGTTGCTGTTCGAAATCGTAGAGAAGCACCTTTTGCAAAGATCGGTTGAAAAATACAGTCAAACTCTCGAGAAACTCGTAGAGAAACTCTCCATACAAGGACAAGTCTGATTTGGAAGGTGATAACGAAGAATCATCCATGGGAGAACTCCGTTTGCGCTTGGGAGTCTCACTTCCACTGAGACTTTCACTAGAGCTTGCCTCCAATACCGCTACATAGTACTCTTTATACTGGGCCAATATCTTAGAGACAGAGGTTTTAGCCGGCAACCGGGTGAGCTTCTTATGGATCTTGATGTTTTCACAGTCATCGACCATTTTACGCCGTAAAAACTTGGACATATCTACACTGAACGGAGCCCTGATAAGGAACTTTTGCACTCTAATGAAGCTTTCCTCGTTATCCTTCTGGTACTTGAGAAACATAGCCTTGGGCTCCTCGTCGAGCTGGTCAATATCTATAGCCGGGCTTTCCAGTTTTATCAGAAGCGGGTCAACAAGATTCATCTCAGATAACAGATTCTGCCTCTCTTCCTGGACCGCAATCTCAATCCGCCGGGCCTCGGGTCCAAAAGAAGCTGCTGCAGAGTCAAGAGCAGCCTTCTTCAACTCCTTGGACTTACGAATACTCTCCAGATTGTAGGGAAGAATACGAATCGGATTTACCCATTCGTCCCACGATTTCGGCCATCCTTTGTAATGCACATAGTACGTATCAATGGCCTGCAATTTCTCCGGAACCTCGCATATCGTCTTCTCCTCAACCAACATCATAACACTCGCTTCACCATCTTTAGTCTCCACTGTTTCACTGTTTCCTCGATGTATATATTTCACCATAGCCTCATACAACACAGGCCCATGGAACACAAAACACCTACTATTTATACTCGGAGTCCAGCCATTGTCAGCCATCATGTCCCACAATCCTTTCTCAACACTATTCGTATCTTCATCATAATATATTAGACATCATCTGTCATTGAAATTTCGAATATTATTACACTCTTATAATACAACCCCCTACACCCCCTATTTAAATAGTATAATATAGAAAAACTTACTTGCTTATTTTCCAGCTTCTTTCTTTGACTATCAGAATCATCGATAATCTCATATGATTGTGTGTGTTCAAAAATGTAAACTTTGACTGCTTACAAGTTGGTTGCGTGTAGCCCAAGCCTCTAAAGTTTCGGGTTTCACCAAAACCGGCTTGATATTTTAATCATTCACAACAATCATACACTATATATTCGAACATACAAGTACACTGTCGGTTTACAAGTTAGTATACGTGCTTTCATATTGACTATTATTGTTATCAATCAGGTGCCTGTTGCGCCGTATGGCTCAGTGGTTAGTCCACATGGAGAAGAGAAATTAGATCTAAGAGGAGAATGGGTGAGAATATTATGATGGTCATTATTGACCATGATTTTCCACGTTTTTGCCCGTATTGACCACATTTCTATGGTTAGCGGCTTATTTACAACGGATTATCGTGTTGCACGGTGTCAAAAGTATATATATTGGTGTTTCTATCACCAATTCTTCGAATCTGGTTGAAAATGGTGAAAAACACGGTAAAACGGCGGTACCCCGTTTTTCCACGTTTTTGCCCGTATTGACCACATTTCTATGGTTAGCGGCTTATTTACAACGGATTATCGTGTTGCACGGTGTCAAAAGTATATATATTGGTGTTTCTATCACCAATTCTTCGAATCTGGTTGAAAATGGTGAAAAACACGGTAAAACGGCGGTACCCCGTTTTTCCACGTTTTTGCCCGTATTGACCACATTTCTATGGTTAGCGGCTTATTTTCAACGGATTATCATCAAGCGCGGCCTTTGAAACCTATATATTATCTTTACTAGGTACAGTTGTTTGAATATGGTTGAAAATGGTGAAAAACACGGTAAAAAGCCGGTACCCCGTTTTTCCACGTTTTTGCCCGTATTGACCACATTTCTATGGTTAGCGGCTTATTTACAACGGATTATCGTGTTGCACGGTGTCAAAAGTATATATATTGGTGTTTCTATCACCAATTCTTCGAATCTGGTTGAAAATGGTGAAAAACACGGTAAAACGGCGGTACCCCGTTTTTCCACGTTTTTGCCCGTATTGACCACATTTCTATGGTTAGCGGCTTATTTTCAACGGATTATCATCAAGCGCGGCCTTTGAAACCTATATATTATCTTTACTAGGTACAGTTGTTTGAATATGGTTGAAAATAGTGGAAAACACGGTAAAACGGCGATACCCCGTTTTTTCATGTTTTTGCCCATATTTACCACATTTCTATGGTTAGCGCCTAGCTAACAGTGGATTATCATTTCGCACGGTGTCAAAAGTATATATATTGGTGTTTCTATCAATCTGGTTGAAAATTTGGAGAACACGGTAAAACGGCGTTTCTTGTCTTGGATGTTTTTCTGCATATTGGCCAAATTTCTATAGTTGTCGGCTTGTATACAGGTTATTTCCACCAGGTACGTCCTTGAAATTATAGATGTTGACTTTATTACGTGTGTGCTAATAATAAAGAGCTGAAATGAAGGAATAGTTTGGCGTGGTAGAGTCCGTATGAGATGGATGTCACACCAGATAGGCTGTGCATCCCGTGCTTATACCTAAAGGACGATATACTGATTGTCGGGACATTGTATGTTGTTTAGATAAATGATTATTGGATTGATACCTTGAAGGAAGTTTGAAAAAATGACCAACTACTATTTTTTTCGCTTTTTCCCTTATGTGGGCTAAATTTGAGCTACGCTTGATACAGTCACTAATTGACTACTCATATATAAGCCCTAAATTTAGAATGAATAAACATAATATATTGTATTTCGCAGCCGGATGTCTCAATTCTCTTGTAAAAGAGATAAAAGACTAAGCGGGCACAAGTGTTCGATTTTTAACAAGAACTCTTTTACTCGCTGCTTTTTTGAGCGTGGCAAGTGGAAATTTTTGAATAACCACCTAGGCGAAAGTCTAGTGTTTACTTTCCAAGCCAACGAAAAAGACGGTGGGCAGCTTACAATGACCGCTACATTATTAGGTTTTCCCCCACTGGGTTTTACCAAGTCCGTTAATACATAGCGCTTATATTTGAAACTGAGAGGTACTGGGCTCCAAATATAAGATATTATTAGGTATTGTACTTCTAGTTATAGACCACTTGCACACTACTGCACACTAATGGCTACACACCATCGATCCACAACTGTGGCTGACGTTTTTCCACGTATAATTCTGGAGTATGGCAAACTATAAACGATTACTAATTTAATGGTTATCGAATTCTATTTATGGAGTAAAGTTTGCTGTTTTGATATTATTTAGTGGAAAATGTAATTATGAACAATTTGTATACAAATACTGGATAAGACATGCCTCGACTAGTTAAAGTTCCACTTGAGGACGCCCATATTGTTAATGGCAACGAGTTTCCAGTGGCTTTTAGTCTTGTGACAGCGAATTATCTGCGGTATGACGAGATTGAACAATTTTTAGAAGACCAGGCCTCAGCTGGCTTCTTCAATAAACAGGTGGCCACCCATGGGGCGGTGGTAATCCGTAATATTCAAACTACAGACCCCGAGATTCTTAGCCGTTATGTTAAAGCAATTGGGATTGGTTCAGGAGATTTGCCTTTTGAACAAAACGGGTCCACTGCCAAAAGAACAGTTCTAACTGATGTTCTCACCACTGCCAATGAAGGTCCTCCAGACTTGACAATACATCAGCACAATGAGTTTTCAAGGTTCAAACAGTATCCTACAAAGTTGTTCTTTATTTGCACTCAATATGATTCCACAACTACGGGTGGAGCTACCCCAATTGTTCATGGAGCAGAGTTTTTCAGCCATTTGCAAAGAAAGGTGCCTCAGTTGTTGACTGAGTTGGGAACACGCGGATTGTATATGGCTCAAACGTGGACCAACACATCAACAACAAGTACAAGCTGGAGAGACTATTTTTGTTTTGGAAGAGACATCTCCTCCGGCATGGATTTGAAAACAGCTAGAAAAAATGCCGGAGAACGAGTAGTTCAAACTGTAAGTGATCATTACGAATGGCTAGACAATGGAAACTTGCTAGTTCATCAGCACACCAAACCTATCAGAAACTACCGTAATAAATATACCGGAAAACATTCCCCTGTATTCTTCAATAGTCTTGCTACTTATTACCATCAATACAAGGAAAAAGTCGGCAACACCCCTACCACAAAATTGTTGTACGACGACGGAGAACCCATTCCAGAACCTTGGTTGGACGTTGTCCTCCAGAGCTCCATAGATCTTGCGTACAATCATGCCTGGAAAGAAGGAGACCTCGCCATCGTTGATAACTACCAGGTAAGCCACGGCAGATTACCGTGGAGCGGTGGCGGCCGAAAGGTTATCGTCAGCATGTGGGACACTCCTAACAAACTGGAGTTTACTTCATGGTCGGCTCAAGCTTTAGCAAGATGATATATCATAGCTATATCCGAACCAAAATCAAGGGTATTTTTGGCCTTACAAGAACCCCCCTGGCTGTACAGCCAGCTACTTGATTTCGGGATATAAGTTGGGAATCACAGATTATCAGCTTGCTTACTACATAGCTTGAATACTTGCTAAGATCTATTCCAGCTACTCTTCTGATACCATAATTTGAATATTATATATAAAGATTATATAGACTAAGCAAAAGTATGCATTGTAATGCACCAAGTCGCATTGTCATGCACGGCAACTGCAGCATCATCAACATACATACATTGAGAGTTATTTTGACAGTTTCTATAGTTTATATACAATGTACAAGGCTTATGAGAGAAGTTCGAAATGTATTAGTCGTAAGGTGTTGGGTTAAAAACTGATTAGCTGGTAAGCTGAGAAAAAGCGGTTAGGTAGAAGAGAAACAACGATTATTAGGGAAAGTGTATGCAAAGTACATAATAGATAACAAATGAGAAAGAAAACAGCAGCATTAATAGAAACATTGAAAACAAGTAGGAAAAATCAGTTAATAAAACCCAATGCGAAGAAAGTAAAAAAAGGGACTATGAAAAGATTATCATCCAAGGAAGAAAAAACGGAATTAGTAATACAAAAGTGTGAATATAATGAGTTGAAAAAGGCATTCTGTTCGAAAGAATGACAGAATGGGAGATAATTAAGATATTAGATCAAGATAGCGGCAACACCAACAGCAAAAGCAATAGCAGCACTACCAATCTTCATGCTGTTGGCGTCGTCAGAATAAGCTGGGATGGTGAAATTATTACCAGCAGCAGCACCACCATTAGAACTGTTACCTGGTGCTACACCTCCACCAGTAGAATTACCAGGAACAGGAGCAACACCTCCACCAGTAGAATTGGTACCACCAATAGCACCAGTGGAATTATAAGAGTCCACTGCCTGGACAGAAGCAAACAAAGCAGTAGCTAAAACGATAGATTTGATTTGCATTGTTGGTTATTGTTGGAGGGGTATAATTGAATACTGTTTAGAA
The DNA here is from genome assembly GCA_004014935.1 of Saccharomycopsis malanga. Lineage (NCBI taxonomy): Eukaryota > Fungi > Ascomycota > Saccharomycetes > Ascoideales > Saccharomycopsidaceae > Saccharomycopsis > Saccharomycopsis malanga. The sequence continues at coordinate 1,492,077 of CP025324.1, forward strand.
TGAAGAAGCTTGAAAGTATTTATAAGCGAGAGAATGATGTGGAATGACCGGAATGGTAAGAAACAGAATTGATTTCTCGGGAACTTGGGAAACTATTTATATTAGAAATTCAAAAAGATCACGAAGCGCAGTTTTTACAATAGATGGGTTATCAGTCAGTGTACAAAGGTTTAGCAAGTATTGCGACATCCACCATCTTACGACTAGGTTAGCCAGCGCAAGCAATGCAGACTATGTCTTACTGTTCTATTATTGGACCGAGTTGCTACGACTGTTAAAGTTTTCAGGTATCAATAAGTATCCTGAAATTGGACTTGTAGTGACTGTGTACAGATCTGCCCAAAAAGACGGATTTTTTTTTCCTAGTATTATGGTACGGAGAATATGGCAAAAAAAATGTTTCCAAGGGTCTACCCTTGACAAACCCGCCACCGTACATTTTGGAACGATCCAGAATCCATTTTTACAGCCCAATTTAGTATGGATTGATGTAGAAATGCTAGTATGGATCATTGAATAATTTCTAGTATGGATTATTGAAGAATAATCATCGAAAACCTTGGAAATCGGTTCAACTGGAAAAGCAAGAGCCTCTTTTCTTTTGATGAGATGAGCATCGCCTTGATTCGATAAGGTTTGGAAATTGCGACATGACTAAACTAAGTAGACTACTAATTGATAGTTTGATTCAACTTGTCGCATATATATGTCATACTTTCATAATGTAGTTTTTTCTATTGTTGTAATCTTTTAAAACAGATCATCAAATGGTCTCGACTAATGTTAGACAAGGATGTCATTTTACAGGGTACGATGTAATCTTGATTTGATTACTAAACATGGTCCACATATTTTTCTACGTTTGTATGGGAACTTATTATTAGAAGCCAAGAGTCAGACTATTATTGTAGACAGGGCAAGAATGTGTATGGCCTAGCAAAGGAGTTGAAAATACGTATACGCATTGTATATATACAAGTGTATAGTTTTATCTTAACGGTACACAGGCTTTATAATAAGATTAACAGGTTTTATCCTGGGCCACTGCTATTGTTGCAAACCCAGTAAAAACATAATAAAATTAGAATAGTTATTGATCTTTACTGTTAGCAGAGCTTTCAAGGCCACTTTATTTACCGTTTGTAGCCAGAAATGACTTTGGATTTTGTATTCTCCGAATACCCATTCTTGGCAGACGGCTTCCTGGTAATCTTATTAGGAAACTTATTGAGATTTATAAATGGCTGGTGGGCTATTTATAAAATAGCGTTTTGAATTGTGAAATGGCGTCCACAATTTAAGTTGATATACCGTATTCACCAGACCTAAACTCGTTTTGTTTCTTCTTTTATCTTTTGATTTCACAGTAGAAGGAAGTAACGGTCTCGCCTTTTTGAAAAAACATGTCAGCAGGTCCTGGCATAAATGAATGACTGGAAAACTGACAGAAACTCGGACTTTGCTTGGTTACTGTGTCAATTGTGACAGAAAACAAGTGGAATAGTTTTTAATTCAATTATCAGTTACTTATTCTACAACGTTCCAAACTGTTTTATAGTATTATTTGTTCACATTTGATAGTTTTAGATTCAAAATGCTCAATATTCTGGCCAGTTTAAATAGATATTGTTTCTATGGTTGACCTACGGAATAGTAGGATGACAGTGTCTTGAAACTCATTGAACCTCCGCAGGTATCCAATAGAAAAACCACGCTCAGACTTAGTGATTATTCTACAAAAAGTTGAGAAATCGCCATGCCTGTTGCCTTAACAATAATAATGAAAATATTTTCCATATAAACAAAATGTTGAATGCAATGTTGGATGCAGCCTTATGCGCTAGCAAACTTCACATATTTCACGTGACCAGGTTAGGGACACCTGTTGTTTGGTGGTGTGCGCAATATACTATTCCCACTACGCAGGCTAGTTGTACTGTATAGTGATATTGATGGAAAAAAAGCCATCAAACCAGCAAATCAACAAAAGATTGTTTAGCATTGTTGACTTTTGAGGTGTTTCATATTTCAGAGTCGTTTTACTGTGTATTTACTGCTTCCACAATGGTTACGGTATGTGATTTGATGTGCATGGAGCGTTGAGTGCTGCGGAAGCTGGTTTTTTGTTTTAATATGATGATTTTCAAGAGTTATCAGAGTGATAAGGCAATTTTACAGCAGATTCTAGAGCGTCATTGGGACATTTGAAATTGCTATAAACGGTTTTCAGATGTTAAGAATTGTTACGAATGATTTTATGGCCTACTAACAAAAACCATAGGAATCTGAATTTTTGTAAGTTTCAGAGTATAAACGGAGAATTTCATGGTTTAAAAGCTGATTTTTAACAGTGTAAAATGATCAGTTTGGTGGTACAATCCGGATATTGCCGGATTGAGCCAAAAATATGTAAAGGTAAAATAAGTCACTAACAATCAATCTATAGAGCTAGTTATCCGCAAAAGTGTCCTCCAGGCACAGCTACTGGATATCCGGGGTCCATGACCTCAGAACAGGAGGCTGCCGTGAAGAAATTGCGCGAGGAATTGAGTGCTGGCGGATTCACACTCCGCTTGGACGATGCCACTTTGGTAAGTATTGTTAAAGCAAAAGTGTCATGTAGACAGAAGATTACTGACCGGCTGATTAGTTGCGTTTTTTGCGTGCTCGTAAGTTTGATGTGGCCAAGGCCAAGTTGATGTTTGAGGAATGCGAAAAGTGGAGAAAGGAAAACGGAGTGGACACCATATTGGAAGATTTCCACTACACGGAAAAGTCCAAGGTGGCCAGCTTCTATCCCCAGTACTATCATAAGACCGACAAGGATGGTAGACCTATCTATATTGAGGAGTTGGGATCTGTCAACATTACCGAAATGTACAAGATCACCACTCAAGAGAGAATGATCAAGAACTTGATCTGGGAATACGAATCGTTTGTTAACCATAGATTGCCAGCTTGTTCCAGAAAAGCGGGCTATTTGGTGGAAACGTCCTGCACCATCTTGGACTTGAAAGGAATCTCCATCACTGCTGCTTCTCAGGTCTTGTCATACGTAAGAGAAGCTTCCTACATTGGTCAGAACTACTACCCGGAAAGAATGGGCAAGTTTTACTTGATCAATGCTCCTTTTGGCTTTTCCACTGCATTCAGGTTGTTCAAACCCTTCTTGGATCCAGTCACTGTCAATAAAATCTTTATTTTAGGCTATTCGTACAAATCGGAGCTTTTGAAACAAATCCCAGCCGAAAACTTGCCAGTCAAGTTTGGTGGAAAGTCCGAAGTTAGCGAAGAACAAGGCGGTTTGTATTTGGCCGATGTGGGCCCTTGGAGAGAAGAACAATACGTTGGTATTGAAGGCCCAGCCCCTGTTGCCGGAAAATAATTGTATCTTTTACATTTTTGTATCCTGTTTACAGGCTTTTCTTCTCATATTCTTTTGGCAATATATACACCTGATATTTGTAAGATTTCTGTAGAGTGGTGCTATAAAATAACTTGATTGATTCACATAATAGCAAGAATATTAATATTTTCTCTATTTTATTTAAACGATTCCCATAATGGAAACAGTAAAGTAAAAAATTTGGGAAATACAAAAAACTGCTTGAAATGATGAGAATTTTTTAATAGCTGATCAATTATCATTCAAAAGATTCTTATGGCCATCAAAAAATACGTTTTTCTCATTTTATTCTACATTCTATAGCAAATAATTTGCAATTGTACCCTATTCTTCTCAATCTTTAATTCTTCGCAACAAACATGGCCAATAAAGAGATAACCTAACACTACACTGTAGTATATGGCCGCTGGCCAGGATAGGATAACTGCTAGTACTTTCTATTTTTACAATGTTGAACAGGCAAGTATAATTGTTTAGTATACAACATACTGCTTATTTTTCAAGCAGGTGAGTCGATTATGATCAACAGGACTTTTTTGAGTTTCCTCGCCAAGTTTTGCCAAGTCAACTTACTGGGCACGTATTATAAAGTTGATATTATTATTGACTACCTAATTTGTATCTTACCTTCCCCTATTTAAACGCTCAATATTGACCATATAATCTGTAGTGTGTAATATGGAAAATGAGTAAAACCGTAACTGGTTATATAAAAGGATAGAAGAAGTCTAAAGTACAGGAGGAAATAGAGAATTAAGTAGTGATCAAAACAAGAGCAATTCACAATAAGATAAACGAGCTTCTAGGCAATAGTATTGAACATTCTGATACAGTTGGATTAAGGTTGTGCAACTGAAAATAGCTAAGAGTAACAATATATTTTCAATCAAAATATACTATTGGCCGCAGGCAGGATAGTCTGGCGACTACTATTCTCGGAAAATATATTAAAGACCTAACAAACTCAAAGGCTGGACTACAACCACTTTACTTGCTACTTCTACGATGTTGAAAAGACAAGTGTAAAATACGACCTACGCCAATAGTGCATACTTTTCAGTCAAGCGGCAAGTCTATGGGCTTGCTTGGGTGTTCCTCACCAAATTTTACCAAGTCTCTTGGGACATAGCGCCTAAATACGGAAAACTAACATATACTATGCTCGAAATACAAGATCTTATTATTATATAGCCAAGATAACCAATACACTATACACGTAAATTTACTAGTTATATCTATAAGAAACGTTACCCCCCTTTGTTTCACACGTCACCCTCCCGGCGTACCATAAGCTTTTTCCAGTCGTTACCGCATTTAGACGATGATTTGGACAGCATTTAACAATGTTTAACGCCTGTTTTGGCAGTCAATTTGGCGTATTAGCTAGGAATACAGACGTTTCTGGCAATTTAATATAATACCAGGGTATTCTGTGTGATATTTTTGGTAGTGCGATCACATTACCTGGGTTTACGCTTACATACAATTCTTGCCAGTGTGGATTTTCTTTTTTGAATTGCCCGAGAAGCCAGCACATTAACAAGTTATCACTCATTGTGACTTGCTAATTTCCCGTTACATTTGTTTTTGTTAGTCATTTAGTTTAAAAGCTTATAGAGACCGGTTTTTCATAAAGAGTATTTCTTAGGTGATTTTGTTAGCAGTTTGATTGTTTTTCTAAAACGAACCAGTTTGATTGTTTTTTTAACGAACCAGTTTGATTGTTTTTCTGAAAAGATTTATAAAAGTACTGGACTATCAAACAGTTATCATTAGAAATATTGGCACATTTCTGGAGATTTTAACCAGACATTAACATACATCAGTTGTGTAGCCCTACACGTTATAGTTTGCCCTGAAACATTCAACATAGTCAACCGTGAACTGTTACACATTGACAACTATCAAATCCCAAACAATTAACGTAAAAGTTACCATCACTATTCATTAACCAATTACAGCCATTTACTACTGGCGGACTTTGTCGGATCTAATTGGCGGGTTTAAGCAGCATCGCACATAACCATAATAAAGATGCATCCGAAGACGTTTAGTATTGAGGAAGTGAAGCATTATATGGTTCAAGACAAGGGGTTATTTAACGAGGAGTTTGAATGGTCTTATAATAATGTCGAATGGAGCCGGGATGCTTTACAGATAAACTCTATAGGGCAGCTTACGATATATTATCCGCAATTGTCGCATCATCCGGCAGTTGTTGAGAGTGGAGTTTTAAAGCTCAACAACAGTAACATATTCAACTTACATGAAAGGGGAAACAGCGGCGAGACCCCATTGGACACAGGAAATCCGCTTAGAGATGTGATAATGAAGAATCTCCATTCTAGTAGTGTGTCGTTTCTTAATCAGAGTGGAATACCACTTGTACAAGTTGTGTCGGTGAACAAGGAAAAGTGCTATTTCCGGAGCGTCAAGAACGAGAAGACGCAGTTTGTGCGGTTTGTCGCATCGCTCATGGTGTGGCAGAACATGAATATATATGGGATCCACAACAAGTACTTCAGTATACCGCTTCCGTATTCCGGAGGCCACGGGCCAAGCACTGCGCTGCAGAGCATCCAGTTGAGCGACGAGGACAACGAGGACAACGTGATTATCATCAACAAGGAGGAGAAGAACTTGTTGGTGTGTCGGTTCAAGGTATTTGGGCCAATTCCCAAGACCCAGCGGCGGACCTTAGAGACGTGCGGGCCACGTGTTCCGTTATATCCGCAGGGAGGCAAGGATGTTCACGAGGGGTGGTTTTTCAGTATGGGGGTGCTCAAATCTAATGGCATTTTGGACCTTTTACTGGAATATGACGGCACGTTATTGTATTCCATCAATGTTTCCTGCTTGATCCGCTCAGAGATACGCCAGGTGCATCATTCTATCTTTGAAAATTCCAATGTGCTATTTATTGGGGTAATCAACGACCTTCGAGAGGCCAATATCAACGTCAACACGTGCCCCAGTCTTCAGAAGCCAACGTTTTTCCTTCTGTCGCCGGTTACGAGGTTCACTGAGCTTAAAAATGCTACTCTGCAGCGCATTCTTATCGACTTTCCGCTCCACATTGATTTGGAGGACTGGTTCGTGGCGCTCAAGTCGCTAGCTGCTCGCGAGTATGTAGGCATCAATCTGCAGTATTCTGCCAAGTCCTCGTTCCGGATATCGAAGCAGCTCCATGTAGATGTTTTGGAGGCCTCGTTTGATGACGCGGTGTGCTCTGACAACGAGAATGAGTATGGCGAGGGCGCGGCAAAGTTGTATACAGACATCATATTATGGGGGTCGACATGGGCTCGTACGTGTATTGTGGAGAGTGCAAAAAGCCCCTTTTGGCGCGAGGAGTTCGATTTCGATTTGCCAATTCTTACAGACACGTTTCAAATTGTGGTGAAGAAGTGTGTTTCGCCAAACAAGAAGACGTTGTTCTCAGGAGAACGGCACCCTGACAAAACCGGATATTCGGACAAAGACGTGGTGTTGGGCAGCGTGAATATCACGGAAGAAACAATCGAAAACAGCAATAACAAAGAAGTCTGGATTCCCATATATCTGGAGGACACAGCAGAGCAAATCGGCCAGGTGTGTCTTCGGTTGTCATTGAAAGAATGGCACGTGTTGCCGCCAAGCAACTTTGACGTTCTCCAAAAGATGCTCCTCAACACATCGCTTGCAGACATGATTCTGTTTCTCGGCACTCTCACCGCGAGATACGAAGACTTGGAAGAGGTCGCTACCATGATGCTAGACATCTTCCAAGCACTCCATCGCGAGGAGCTCTGGTTTGGAGAGCTAATCGATTACGAACTAGACCGGATGGAGACCATGCTCCGTGAGAAGCCCAGCACAGGCCTTCTGTCAAACTTCTTCAACACGCTCTTCCGCGGAAACAGTATTCTCACCAAGACGTTTGAGAAGTACAACTTGCGCGTGGGGCAGGAGTTTCTCCAGAAGGTTGTCGGGGAGTTTGTGTTGCAAGTGGCCGAGGATAACTACGAGTGTGAGATCGACCCTGCGCGGATCAACGTTTCTTCCAAGGAAGAAAAAGAGTACGTGTTGGACGACAACTTTATGCGGCTATTCGACTATGTGGAGTCCATTTGGACCAAGATATACAATTCGTGCAACGATTTGCCCGCTCCGATCCGCAAAGAGTTGGAAATCTTCCGGAACAAGCTTGAGGCCGCGTGTGACCCCGCAGACCCGAAATCCGGGGCCCTTGCTCTCAACTGTGTCACGGGGTTTCTCTTTCTCCGGCTCATTTGCCCCGCCATCTTGAACCCCAAGTTGTTCTTCCTAATCAAGGACCACCAGACAGGCAACATCAAGCGTACTCTCACGTTAGTGTCCAAGATCCTCCTCACCTTGTCGAACCGCACTCGTTTCGGTGCCAAGGAGTCGTGGCTTATCAAAATGAACTATTTCCTAGAACTGCACGAGCATGAAATGTTGCATTATCTCGACATTGTCACCAACCGCAAATCGGACCCTCGGCCTAAAATATTAGACCTTAGCGACACCGTAGTCCGGCCCGATATCAGTATTTCTCCGCAAATCTCCGTAGAATTGCCTACAAACCCGTTCTTGATAGATAAATACTTGCGCCTCACCCAACTTGCCAACATTCTTGCCGCAGAACTTATCAACCAGCAGGATGAGTTCAATTTCGAGTCTGTAGCTGGAACCGCACGTCTCAGTTCAGTCAGCCAAAAAGCACACAGTTTCCGTAACTCATACAAAATAGGCTCTCTAGTCTTTGAAGAACAAGTTGTGAAAAATAACAACTTGGCTTTTGCTTCCGAAGAACTCCTCCGCAACTTGTCACTGCTCAACTCCACCAACCGCATCTCCACCAACTTGGCAAAACACTCCCGGGTTTCTCTCGCAGACGTCAAGCAGGAATCATACCTAATTCTCAAAAAAATCAATGGTCTAGACCATCTTCTAACCTCCTTTGAAAACCCCAGCTTGATCTATGCAAATTGGGGCAAGTTTGTCAACACCGTTGTTGAATCCAGTATTGTGGACCATCGTAAAAGATTGCTTTATTCCTCTTCTCTATCTGATAACCCAAATTTCCGTAAGCTCAATGACGACGGAATCGCTTTTTTGAAGTTGAAATTCAATACAAAAGCACCTCCTCTCGATTCCTCAACCGATCATTCTCAAAAAGCACACGATTCCTTTACTTCAACCTCCATAGGAAGTAGCCTCATGAACGGGCCACCAAAACTCAGTAGACTCATCAAATCTTCCAGCTCCCATACATTGGGCATGGCCAGCCCTAATCGCACCTCGTTTGACGAATCAATCAATAACCCAACCAACGACGGCAGCAAAAGTCCATTTAAGAAAACTTTTTTTTGGAGAAAAAAAAATTGACATTTTTACGTTTTGTTTTGTTTAGAATCTTTGTATAGACTTGTTTATACCCGTTTAATGTTACACTTTGAAATAGAATGTGTTATTGTAATGTACTGAAAAAGGTTTTGCGAGAAACTGTGTGAATAGGAAAACTTGATATGGCTAATTGGTCAAAGTATGGAGCCTTGTAAAGGCAGCAATAAGAAAACAAATAAACCCATAATGGTTGGGATATTGAGATTACAGAGCCACTGGTCAGTGCTCTCGGAGAAGAGAAAAAACCGGGCAGCCAACTACGATTGAAAATAATTGGGCTTTACCAAGTCCCCATAGACATGGCGCGTATATACGAAGCTGATATATACTGGGCTTGAAATATAAGATGTTGTTCATTTTATTAATGTTAGGGAGTGTAGTTGGAATATTGAGATTAGAGATGGTTTTTGGAATATTAAGGACGAAGCAGATATTTTGGATTATTAAAGACGAAGCAGATATGGTGATTAGAGTACTTTTGACCGACTGGACATGGTTCGGCATATCTATAGAAAATGGCACTAAAGTTGGATGTTAACATGCTGCCATACAAACTGTATTTTAAACGACATAATGGTACATTTCCAAAAGTATATAAACTTTACCGAGACATGAATCTCGACTATTTAATCATGTAAAAGCTACATAGAACATATAACAATATAAACGGCTGTTTAGTGAGAAAACAATGTATAACAATGAGATGAACTTGGCAAAACACAACGCACATGCAAATACTTGTGGTCAAAGTTGATACTTTTTAAATTCAGGCTAAAAACTTTTAAAGATGACAAAGATTTCAACAAAGGCAAACCAACATCTAGAATTTGGCAAAAGCATTGATGACGATTGCAAAAGCATTGATGACGATTACAATCCGGCAAAAGCATTGGTGACGTTTTTCAATTCCTTGGGAAAAGAATTGCCGTTTTTCAAACGATCACTTTGACTAGCACTGAAAGGTTGGGATTGATTGTATGAGTTGGAAGGCGGGGTATTGGAAGAAGTACTCAAGGAAGGCCAGATGGATTGGAATATGGAGGAGGAGTGGCCGTCTAAGTTTGCAGGGGCAAAAGCGGAATCAAAGTCATTTGCAGAAAAGGCGGCAAAACCAGGAGAGGCCAAGTTGAAAAAGTTTGATGAAATGTTGCTGGAGGAACCATTAGGATTTGAGAGGGGGTTAGATTTTTTGAAACGGCTTTGCTTGTGTCTTCTAATGGGAGGCAACTGGATGGAGCTGATTTGAAGGTTATCCAAGGGTCCTTCGACCAAACAGCCGCTTTCCAAATAGGAGCGGAGCAAATGGTTCCAAAGAAGGTTTTTGGAGAGAGCTCTTGGGTTTCCGACGACAATCAAGCCGTATTTAGCTCTGGTGAGGGCGACGTTGAGCCGTCTTGGGTCGCTTAGGAAGCCGATGCTCTGGGCGTCGTTTGCTCTGACGCAGGACAAGATGATGTAGTCCTTTTCACGGCCTTGGAAGGCGTCGACGGAGGCGACCTCGACCTGGGCGTACAAGGATTTGTCCAAGGAGCCGCTCATGGCCATGTACTGGACGACGTAGGCACGCTGGCCTTCGTAAGGGGTGATGACGCCGATCTGGGCGGGTTTGATGCCGTCGAGGAACAAGCGGGTGATTAGTTTTTCGCAATTGATTGCTTCTACGCGGTTCAAGAACGAGGTGCCGCTGCCGGAGATTTCTTCGCGGCCGTAGTTTGCCCAGAACATCATTGGGGTGTCGCGGATGGGCCACGGAAACGAGTTTGCGATCACTCGGTCGTGGCCAGACACGCCGTTCTGCAACAGGCCCTCGTAGAACATGTTGCTGGGGAACTCGCTTAGGCACGGGTGCATGCGGTACTGGACCTCTAGCCGGATGGGGATGTGGCCGAGGATAACCAAACGCTCAAACAAGGACTGTTTCAAGCCAGCGTTGGCGGCGCGTTTCTCGAGGATGACAGGGCCCAACTGCTGGTGGTCGCCGACCAAGACCACCTGTTTGGCGCTCTTAACAATGGGGATCAACGACTCGGGCTCGGACGCCTGGGTGCTTTCGTCGATTAACACAACAGGGAATTTGAAGTTGGCCAACCGTTTGTCGCCAGCACCAACACAGGTGGTGCAGATGACGTCTACGGAGGCCAACTCTTTGTGCTCGTGTTTGCGCAAAAGCCTGAGGTATTTGCTCTTGTCCTTGCTGGACAACTCGCCTAGTTCTTCTTTGAGGCGGAACAACTTCTTGAGCTCGCCGGTGGCTTTGTTTCGGACAATATTGTGCAACGAGAGGCCGAGGACGGAGCTGTCGACGTCCTCTCTGCTTTTGGCGGCAATGCGGACGACTTTCAAGCCCGCGGCGCCGAGTTTCTCGGCCAAATGGTCGACGGCGACGTTGGACGGGGCGCAGACCAACACACGCTGCTTGGTGATCCTGGACAAGTGGTAGACGATGGTGGCGGACGTGACGGTCTTGCCGGTGCCCGGCGGGCCCTGGATGAGCGAGAGCGGCCGCTGGAGCACCGATTTGACGGCGTTGTTCTGCGAGCTGTTGAGCCGCGCAAGCTCCGGCACCGAGAGGTCCTGCGGCAACTCCGCTTTGAACTCCACGGGCGCCACGTCGTGGCCCAACACCGTATGGTAGATGTACGGCGTCACGGCGTCCTCGGCGATGGCAAACGTCTTGAGCGCGTCCTGCATCCGGCTGTACGTGATGCCTTTCCATACAAACTCCGCCGTGAAGCTGCTGCTCAAATGCGTCGGCGGCGCCGTCTTGCTCGGCTCAAGCTCCAATGTAAACTCCTCCTGGCCGGCGCTCGGCAACCGGACAATGAACCCGTGGCCCTCCCACGCGTCCTCGTCCGGCCCCGAGTACCGGAGAACCATTTCGTCGCCCACGGCCACCTTGAGCTCGTTCGACTCGAACGTTGACAACGCAAACGCCGCCAAATGCCGCTTCCCCAAACTCAACGACCACTTCACGCTCACATGCTCCAATGCCTGCGATTCCTTCAATTGCCTGTCGTATTCGGCCTCTAACGATACCAACGGCGAAAACGACTCCTGATACTGGTACGCGTCCGTATACTTGATCAAAATCGGCTCTACGGTCTCCTCCTCGGCCTCTTCCTCGACATCTTTGATTGTCGCGTCTCTGTTCATCCGCCATTGCGTCTCCACCTTACGGATCTGCTCCGGCGTCACGTGCCGCGCCTTTGCAGTCTCGGCGGCGCTCGGAACCGCTGCTATCCACGACAACAACGCCCTGTTTTCAATGAGCGCCTCCCATTTGGTCGCGTCCACCTCCAAGCTTCTGCTCTGTGCACACGGAATCCGGCAGAGCATCACTACAACCGTGTTGGCCTTCATTGTTACAAACCCGAGCAAAAACACGTTTTTGCTGCCACACGAGTAGCATTCCAACGTCTCGCCGCCCAAATCCGAGTCCGGATGCAACGCCACCGTGTGATGCCGCGCCATCACCAAATGTGTCACTATATGGGACCCACTGGTGTGTGCACTCGAATTACAGAACCATTTGCTACATGTCTCGCATTTCACTACCAGCGACGGATTATGAATCCCACAATACGCACACGCATGCTCAGGCAATTTCTCCTCAACTTCCACCGTTTCCTCGCCTACTGGCCCGCCTACTGGCTCTTCAACTGACTCTGTTTTCACTACTTCTTCTTCTCTCTTGCCACTATCCGGTAGATAGTCACTATTTATGCTCTCAACATCAGAAAAATCGCCTTCCGCTTCTTTGTTCGTAAATAACACATTCGATGAGTTCATCTCGTCAATCCTCCCATCAATATTACCCCTAATTCAACTCCTTAATCAGTCATCCTCATAAAAACTTCATCTCTCACAAAATTAACCGCCGCCTCTATTGGTAAATTTTCAACTCCTCTGAAATTTCCAGTTACCCGGCCGTAATCCAAATATGTATAAGATGCGTCGAGACGCGTTGAGGTGCACCAGGGCGCAGCGGGGCGCAGAGGTCAACAGTATATATATATATATAATTACCCTTTTCAAATTTCACAACTCTAATCAATCAACTCTAATCAATAAACTCCAATCAATACTTTAACCAATACTCCAACCAATACTCCAACCAATACTCCAACCAATCATGTCTTTTGGAACCTTGTATCATAAGGATGGCACCCGTGGTGGCGGGGCTGCTGCGCTTGCTACCTATTACAAATTAAATATCAAAGTGTCTGGTCCAGATGACAATTTTGCCGAGCAATTCCCATTGCAAAAGTTTCCATCTTTTATTGGCACTGACGGTGTCAAAATCCATCAAGTAATCGCCGTGCTTTTCTATTTTGCTTCTATCATCAAAGAAAAGCACCAAGTCAACTTGCTTGGAAATTCTCTGCTTGAGCAAGCTCACGTATTGCAATGGGCTTCTTTAGCAAACACTGACTTTTGCGATAAAATCATCCCAGCCTTTGTTACCGCAATTCCTGCCATTCCTCAAAATTATCCTGTAGACCATGTCAAGGACTGTTTAAAACAAGCCGACCAAATCGTCGCTTTGTATGAAGAAAGAATCAATGACCATGACTATTTGGTCGGTGATTCCCTCACCATTGCCGACATTCTTTCTGTTCAAATCATGGCTTATCCTTTCATGACCACTTGGGACAAGGAGTTCCGTGAGAAACATCCGAAATTAACTAGCTATTTCCAAAGAATTATTGGAAACGAGATTCTCCAATCCAATTCTTTCTTTAAAAACTTTAACTTTGTTGAAAAAAACCCTTTTGCTTAGTAACTTTAAAGGTTAATCGGTGGTTAGCACTTGTTGAATAAACGTTTGAATTAATCTTGACATTGTAGTTGATAAATGGTCTAAAACTGAGCTTCCAGTTTTGCTCTGTTTACAGTATGGCGTAAGCATTTCGAAAGAAATCTTTTTTAGGTTGTGAAAGTGATCATTTGGCTTAAAATCTATGACAATTTTTTTATCATTCAAACTACTGGTAGCTATTCTATTTTTGGTATGTAACATTTATCAAAAAAGTATTAAAAAATGGTAAAATTATCAATTCAGTATTAAAAAATGGTAAAACTATCAATTCAGTATTAAAAAATGGTGAATTTGTCAATAAAGTAGTAGATAAAGAGTAAATTTCTCAATTCAATGCTAAAAAATGGTAAATATAGCCAAGTGGTAAAAAACGTTAAATATATTAGCTGAGTGGTAAAAAATGGTAATTTATCAATAAAGTAGTAGATAAAGAGTAAATTTCTCAATTCAATGCTAAAAAATGGTAAATATAGCCAATTGGTATAAAATGGTAATTTATCAATCCAGTACCGATGATATTGCAACTGACCCAGGATGATAAATATACAACCGAATAGGTTTATAGTGTCTTTGAGGTTTAGACAATTTCTAAATACAATAAGAAAAGTAAGAAAGGAAGCACGAGCAGTAACAACTCTAGTGTCGATTAACAACTTTTAAATCAAGGACCTTTAATCATAGGAGGATATTGATGGTGATGGTGATGTTAGCCCAGTAAAAGCATACGAATCTGGGAAGATTCCCAAAAAATCCATTATTGTATCTCACTAAATCCTTAACCATGTTTTTGGCTGTATTTTTAATAATAATACTAACATTATATATTTGAAGCCCAATAAATTTGTGTTTTCTAAGGTTTATTAATTTCATACATTTGGAGCCCAGCTTACTTGATCCCTACACGACCCATTTGCAGACATCAAAAAAGTATATTAACTGTACCAAGAAAAAGACCAAACCAAACAAAAAAGACATATAAAGAGCAAAAGGGATACACCCTTCAATCAAACAGCAGACTTTTCTTTCTAGAAACATGAAAATAAAAACAAGCAGCTGAACAGAAAAGTGGTGAAAGTGACAAACACTTTCAAAGCAGGCGCTCATGTAACTGGCAAGCCAGAATCTTGTGCTGCCATAAAAAGTGAACAAAGAAGGCATTACTTATGATGGTATTGATGCTGTTGCAGAGCACTATTGCGATTTTTCAAAGACATCATTATCATCACTGCGTTTTCCTCGTCGCCATCTTCGTTTTTGAATGCTTCCCGGATGGGACTGGTGTGAGAAACAGGCTGGCGAGCCACGTTCATATTGAGCAAGTCGCCATTAAGAGAAGGAAGCGTTACGGGAGGACTGGCAAGGGCTGTTTGGCGGGTAGGGATGTTTTGAGGAGCTGCCGAGCCGGAAGAGGTTTCTGAGGTGTCTTCTTGTATGGTATTGTGGGCGGGGTTATTGTCTAACGAGATTCCCAAGCCAGAAACAGATCGATAATGGCTAGACACGGAGCTCGGGATAGGTTTGTGATTATACATGCCAGCAGAAGACGAAGTTACAGGGGTCTCGGACAATTTCTTCAACGAGTTTGCCGTGTCCAATGTTTCGTCGTTCATAAAGTCTGTTTTCGGGGTGCTTGGGTTAGACGACCGGAGATGGCTGTCATTATTATGGTATACGAAAACCGGGGTTGTAGGGGTGCTTGGATTACTTTCAAGTAATCTAGTATGTCCATTATTATTCGTATTGGCAAGCACAATGTTCAAGTTTTTGTTCTGGTTGATTTTATCTAGAATGTCGTCATACACCTTTTCGTCTGCCACATTGTTGTTTCTAATATTAGTTAGCATGGCCCGAGTAGCATGCAATGTTTCATTGAGAGAACCGGTGTCTCCGCCGTTCTTCTCAACCAACAGCAAGATGTCGTTATTACTTGCTTTATACTGGTTCAACCGTGCTATCAATTCTATCAACGAGTTCTCTAGAAACTCTATGTATTTCTTCTTTTTCTCTCTACTCAAATGAGCCGCTCTTCTGTTCCTAAGAATCCGCTCAATACGACGCTGTTCCTTCTCTTCCTTGGTCCTGGCTCTCTTTCGCGGCGGTAATGTGGAATTGAATGATGCTTGTAATGGCGAAGCAAGCGTTCCCTCTTCGCCGTTGGTATTTTCTTCCTCTTCATCTTCTTCTTCATGATTCTGTTCCTTTGCCTTGCTATCCAACTTTAGTGTGAGCTTTACTCGTTGTTTCTTCTGAGAATTAGCCCCCTGCTCCGGGGATTTGGAAGAATCGGTACTCATCAACGCTATTTCTTGATAATCCTTCAATATATACTTTCCTATATCTCTTTTAAAAACCTCCACAGGTCTTAACCACTGCAGGTCGCACTCTCAATATCAATAATCCTCCTTCAAAAGCTCAAATCAGCATTATCCATACACTAGCCGGTCTATATTCCTCCAAGACCTTGATGCTTCTGACCGCACAACTCACAAACAAGCTGTAAGCCTACAATCCCAGTATAAACTGACGTGTTATCGTTGCTTGCTGGCAATTCCACCCTGCGACTCTTAGTCTATATACAAAAAAGGTTGCCTGAAAAGGTAGCCAGCCTTGAGAAAAAAAAATTGAAAAAAATTGAGAAAAAAAATTTTTATCACTTTTTACAATACGTAGCAGCTAGTACAAATTATATACCAATTACTTATATCATCACTTGTTACTCTTACTTGTTTAAATACCCTTGTAAATTGCACTATTCACAGCTCTAATCCCTCCAAAAGACCAGAGTGTCTCCTCGGGAAACCCACATAAAACAGATGCTAATTACTGCTCGACCAAGCGGGTATCATCCCTTCCGCTTTGGGCTCATCGCAACACCGTGGCCGAAAGGCACGTGTTTGTTGCATGAGGCTGCATCATATATAGAATCAAGTCCAGTAGTAGTAGCATTAATCACCTTAATTGCTCAAGTAGGCATGAGTGTATTGTAGTGTTGACGAGTTTCATTGAGGTGTCATTTTTGATTGCATAAAAGGCATTGGAGGCAAGAATTGGATGGATGTTGTATATAGGTTGAGAATTGTAGTTATATTGTGTATTTATTAAGCATATTCAAGTAGAGTATTGGGTCGTTAACCACTGGGCCATTTGGCTCAGTGGTCAGTGCTCTGGGAGAAGAGAAAAACAAGGCCTACCAGGGACATGGGTGAGCCAACTATGATCAAAAGGACATGATAGGGCTTTACCAAGTCGCCGTAGACATAGCGCGTATATACGAAACTGATATGTACTGGGCTTGAAATATATGATATTATTATTGGGTCGTTAGGCTTGAATTATAGTTATATTGTGTATTTATTAAGCATATTTAATAAGCAGAGTGTATATAAGTTTGCCAATATGAAAAGTAAAAGGCAATTAGAGAGATTAAGAAAGGTATAAAAAAGGTGAAGCACAATTCAGCTTGGATCAAGTTTAATATTACAGAATTACAGAATAATGAAAATTTCAATTCTACATGATAATAATAATGTAACTCTCCAGCCAGTAAATATCAGTTTCGGATATACGCGCCATTCTAAAGGGACTTGGTAATGTCCTGTTGGTAATGTCCTGTTGGTCATGATCTTATATCTATAAATGTTCAAACAACATAAATTTTTGAATATAATCTCTTATCTGTACCTAAAATAAATGTTCAAACAACATAAATTTTTGAATATAATCTCTTATCTGTACCTATCATATTGGAATTATTTTACTAGAATATTCATATAACTTGTCTAAATATATTAATAATTTTATATTTCAAGCCCAGTACATGCTGAATTACTTACTAATTAATTTGAATTCCTTGCAAATAGATTTGCCATACTCATAAAGATTATTCATTATAATGATAATATCATATATTTCAAGCTCAGTAAATATCAGTTTTGTATATCAGTTTTGTATATACACGTCATGTCTAAGGGGACTTGGTAAAGCCCAATCAAGTCGTTTTAATCGTAGCTGGCTCACCCGTGTTCCTGTTAGGCATTTTTTCTCTTCTCCGAGGACACTATCTGGTAAATTATCCTGCCGAGTCTTTTTTTGTCTTTTTTTAGCCAAATGGCCCAGTGGCTTCGGTAATACGCACAATTTCTATAATACTATTTACAACAAACAAACACGGTGGATGGCACATTATAGGCGGATCTTACCACTGAGAATGTCTTTCCAGACAGTATCGGTGAGCTCCTGGTAAGAATTACCGTCAAACCAGTAGATGGTTTCGTTTTCGTCACGACCATGCGGAAACACTTGGTTTTTATAATAATTTTTGATAATCTTATGGGTGTCGGTGGTTTTGTAGTTGTCGACTAGTTTGAGAAATACAGGAATACTGTATTTTGGCAAATTACGTTTAAGAAACAGCGACAATTCAGTCAACACATGCGCAGTTTGTGAAGCAGAGGGTTTGAGTTTTCCTACAGCATAACCAGCTCGTCCTTCATAGCCCTGTAATTTGACACCCACTACAATGCAGTTTTCAAACAAGCCGGATTTGACCAACTGGATCTCGACCTCGTTGGTGGACACGTTCTCGGACTTCCATCTGTAGGTGTCGCCCAAGCGGTCGAGGAAATACAAAAGACCGTTGGCGTCCTGTTTGAGCAAGTCGCCGGTCTTCATCCAGCAGTCGCCGTTCTTGAAGACGCTGTGGACAATCTTGTCGGCAGTGCTGTGCAGGTCGTTGACGTAGCCTTGGAAGTCTACATACGGTTTTTTAGGGCGTGTGATCCGGAAAAGAAGCTGTCCCGGTTCTCCCACCGAGGGCTCGGCGCCCAAACCGGTCACTGGATCGCGATACAAGTCGTCGCCGTCCATTTTGGCCAAGCGTTGCTGGAACGACAAGATGTAGTTGATGATGGTGCCGTAGTTTCTGCATGCACCTACGCCGTAGTCGCCGTACTGGAAACTGGTTGTGGCAATCGGTGCTTCGGTAGAGGCGAAGAACTCGCCAATGGCTTTGATATTGAAGCGGCTGCGGAACTCGTTCCAGATTTCCAGCCGGAGACCGTTGCCGTAAGCGACTGTGGCTCGGTGGCTGTGTTCGTACGCGGCATCTGCTGGTCTGCTGAGCAAATAGCGGCAAATCTCCCCCACATACTGTATGTGGGTTGCGCCGGTCACTCGGACTTGGCCCCAGAAGCTGCTGGCGCTGAACTTGTCGGTGATTGCGATACAGCCGCCCTGGGAGACGGTGGGCAAAAGCCCAAGGATGGCGGCCGTGGAGTGGTACAACGGCATTGCTGTGAACACTGTTGAGCGGCTGCTGATCCGCACAATGCGTCCGTACAAAGCCGTGCCTAGATCGATCTTCCGCCAGCTCATAATGGCCGCTTTTGGAAGCCCGGTGGTGCCCGAGGTGAAGATGTAGCAGCCTGCGGACCACGCGTGGTCCTGGCGGTTCCGCAAGCGGTCTGGGAGTCTGAATTGAAGCCCCTGGGGGTTGTCTACAATGCGGCTTTTGACGCGGGCCTCGTCAATGAAGCTGAATGCCAACAGTGGGTTCTCTGCCCGCACCAATCTGTACGTTTCGCTGGGGGTGGCGCCTTCATAATATATACTTTGTTTGGTTTCTTCATCAACGAAGACTTGCGACATCCCCGACACCTTCACACTATGTGCCAAAGGCCCCGAGTTTACATTGTAGTTCAAAAAGGCCGGCTTTGCGCCCAAGTTCCAGAGAGCAAACCAATAAAAGACAAAAATCGGCTTGTTACGAATAGCTATGCCCACTACATCGCCTGGCTTCACCCCATGTTCGTTTGCTAGCACATACGACAATCGAAGCACAATCCCATAAACCTCGGAATACGTGTATCTTTCCACCTGGAAATTGCCGTCAACCGGCCCTTTTGTCTTGTCCACCACCCCTGAAATATACACCAATGCTTGCCTGTCGCGGTTCTCCGGCTTCAATGCTTGCCTTTCAAAGATATACCAGTAGTTGAGCCTGCCGCTGACAACCAAATAGCCATACAACAACACGCTCCTTACAAAATACGGAATAATGTACCAGTCATCCCGAATCCTGTGCCTCAGATCCAAATCAACCCATTTCTCATACACCCAGTTGACCACCTCCGCAAAAATCGCCTTCACCCACCCATAAACCTTGTGGAAAACTGACTCCAACACTACCGCCATGCTTCTATATATTGATCGCTTTGTATGGTTTCAGCGCTAAACATCATCACTCCCTTTGCCATCTTCATATTGAACACCCTCTCCAATCCGCGCGCGTATGGTGTGATAGATACATGATGCTGCGTTGACATGCATAGTACCGCAGCCGAGTGGTGTTTTGGCAGGGTTTTGGTATGGATTTGATTGTTTGGCAGTCTTATTCTCTCTTGGGAAATATAGATTAGCAATTCTTTGACTAAAATTATAATAATATCATACATTTCAAGCCCAGTACATATCAGTTTCGTATATACGCGCTATGTCTACGGGGACTTGGTAAAGCCCTATCATGTCCTTTTGATCATAGTTGGCTCACCCATGTTCCTGTTAGGTTTTTTTCTCTTCTCCGACAGCTCTGACCACTGAGCCAAATGGCCCAGAGGCCTTTGACTAAAATTCATTACAACAATTTGTAAGCAATTTCTGCTGATCAATGTACAATGTAAAATTCCAATGTTAAGCCCACAACTCTTAAAACAAAATGCATAGTCCATCCTACAGTGACCTCTGATTGGCACTGTCGAAAACGCATTAGCAAAACTAGTTACCAGAAAAAAGAGAGTCCAACAAATGGTGCACCCGTAGACAGGACTGAAAGACCGGTGGATCCCACGCCTCATGTATGGCAATTGGAAATGACAGCCCTGTCCATGGTTGGCTACCATCAGTTTTGAGAGTATATATAATGAACGTAGAGCCCATGAGCGAATGCTGGCAGGCTGTCGAACACATTTGCATGACTAAAACATCTACCATTACAGTTGGATTGGGCTTGAAAAAAATTATTATTATTATTACAGTTGGATTGTTATTTTACAAGCAAAAATGAGTTATTGTCTTTATAGTGATAGTGATGACATTGAAGATGGATGTCTCTACACAGTGACGATTGTTGAGATTGTTATCCTTTCGTATTTCGCAGTTGGCGTTATTTCAGTCTTGATAATGTGCATTCTCATTGGGGTTAAAAACCGCCGTCTCAAGAATAGAGCTCGCGGTGTTTACCAGGCAAATGCTGAGGCAGATATGGCCAGCTCCCTTAGTTCTGCCTCTACGTTCAAGGAGGTTCGTCCACATTCTCATAATCTCAAAAAAGACACCAGAACATCTGGCGCATCTTACCTGTCAGATAAGACACTCAATCCGTTTACTGCCGAGTTTAAATAAGTTTTGTCTGTTCATTCCATTTAGAGGGTTTTATAGAGTTTTCCGGGGTTGGCCCGCACGTTTATGTTGATACGTTTTGTTTTGAGTATAATGTTTTGTTGTTTTTACCTATTTTCTCTGTAGACAGCAACTGAGTTGCTACTGTAGCAATTTCTGTGTATATTAACTGTATTTTACCCCTGGGCCGTGTGGCTTAGTGGGTTTAGAAGATAACTATGTACAAGATTATGATCAGAGTATGATCAACAGGACATTATTGGGTTTTACCAAGCCCCTTTAGACTTGGTGCGTATATACGGAATTGATATGCACTGGGCTCGTATTTTGTAGCTTGCTACAGCAATTTACGATACAAGACAGTCATTGTCTCAGTTGTAGTGTACGTTTTTCTGGTAAAGACCCAAAACCTAGGGCTTTTTATTCCTTTATCAAGTAGAACAAAATAAAATACGGGTACATGCATTTCCCTTCGTGGAAGTACCGTTTGGCTTCAACATTCATCAGAAAAGGTTATCTTGCAACCTGTGGACTGTATTCAGTCTTTGGCTGGCTGGAGAGTTGTTCGTATAAGTCTTTCCAAGATATACATACAGCTCATATAAAAAGGCATAAAACTGGTTTTATTATGGCAATTTCACTATTCAAAGTCAGTCCAGAATTACACAAAATCGTCTGTGAGCTTACAGCCCAGCCATCTCTGAGATTTCCCAGTCCTTTGGCCACTACCCCAGAAACTACTGTTTTAACAGTACATGTTAGCATACCACGGTATATTAGTATAGCGGCTGCTGCACTGTGCTGTTGGGGGATGCGTCTTACTGCATGGGCAGACGCATGTTGAGCAGCCTAATGAGCATGCCTGCATACAACAATAAGCATCGTCAGTATGCTTCAACTAACCAACCTTGGGTAAAGAGGTCAGAATAGCACTGAATTTTAGTTGCAATAGTATATATATAGATAAGAATGTCGCCCTGTTTATGTAGCGTGAAGTTTCAGTCAACTGTACCAGCAAGCTTCTCATATTATACAAATCTATATATCCAACATGTTTTACGGGCAATGCCATATGGTAGAAAAGAATGGACACTTTGAAGAAGTCTGTCTGAAAAAATTGACAGTATGGACCATTATTTCCATCACATTTGCTTGTATTGCTATTGTTTGCTTGATATTGTACATTGGTCTTGAGCTTTATCAGAAAAAACTACGTTCCAGAATGGCCCAACAACATCCAATGCAAGAATCAACTTTTGTTGAGCAGATCCCACCAGCCAACATCTATCCGCCAACTATGTCCACCATGTATCACAATCCAAACACCCAGATTGGCCAGACTGCCCCAGCAATGCAGGGAAGATACACAGCCTACGCTAGTAACAAGGAATACAATTCAAAGGATTTATCTTTTGACACTGCCTCTTCCTTATCTTCTTCAAGCACTCTAAACGGCGGAACCTCAGCCGGCAAACCATACCATGGCACTGTCTACGGGAACAGACAACATAGCAATAGCGACGCCAGCACTATCAGTGTCACTCCGGCCCTTAACACGCCTCAAAGACAAGACAAATCAACCACTTCTTTACATTCTGTTGGCGCATTCCAAGGTGGTTTTGTAGAAGTACCATTGCCACAACGTGCCATTTCCCCTCCTATCCAAAAAATCCCTTGATTTTTATTCAATCTTTTTTAACATCTCTCTTAGACTATATACACTTTGTTTTTTTGCATCTATAATATACAGAATAGATTTATAAATTAATTGCATTTAACAGTTTTGAATTATTACTTATCTTCAAAAGCTGTGAGACCCCAATTTTACATAGAATACTTGACAGTTGAGCTATGCCCAACCTAAATAATCGCTACCGGTAATAGGCATGAACACACGTGGCTCAGTTGGTTAATTTATGGGCCGCGTGGTTTACTACTTGGTTCAATTCACGCTATACCCATTTGATATATTGATATGTTTTAGTATTTTGTATTTATGTTTCATGATTTCCAATCAACATACTTGGTATCTAATCACCATTCCACTTTCTTTTTAGTGGCAAAAATCCGGATTGATAAGGCTCTATTTATTTAAAGAAACATTTCCTAATAATTTGAACTCTAATATTCCTGTAGAAAACGACTAAAATCTTCAAAATCCAACTTACAACACACTAGCGAATACCAAAGGTATATTTCTATAAAAACCTTCCCAAACTTGTGAAACGAACGAAAACAAAGAACAAAATAAAGCAGGTAAAAAAAGAGCAGAGAAAATTAGAAGATGTTATGACGGGAAGTCTCGTTAGAATTCGAGAGAAAGATGATTTTATTTTCTTTACTATCATGGACGAGGTCACGTAGTCTCGCCTTTGAAGGAGGTGGCGAAGGGGATTTTGAATAATGGCGTACTAATCTCAAAGCAGGCGTGCTAGTCCCCATAGTGTTCAAAGACTCAAAGAAGTTGTCGTACACTGGGGAATTGAAATATGCATTATTTTGTGGGGAGCTGGTAGATGGTTTACTAGTATTTGCATGCCTAATGGTATTGGACGATCTATTGTTAGATCTACTACTACTACTATTACTATTATTATTAGCAATTTGATCCATCAAGGAGGATTCTATGTCAATGTTGAGAGATTTGAAGCTGTTGGTATTTTTGATGAGAATGATTTTAGAATTAGGGATGCTTTTGCGTTTCTTAGGCGAAACAGTAGGAATGGTTATTGGTTTGTTGAACAATTGAGAATCGTTATTAATCACTGGAGAGCCATTAGGGGTATTGATTTCCATTGACGAATTACTAGAGCTTTGAAGACTAGCTTTATCAAGAGGTATAGGTTTTGGATGTTGAAGCGACAGGGTTGGTTCCTCATCCTCTTGCAATATGATGGTATTATTACGTTTTTTCTGTTCTACAGGTAAACTAATAGTACCATATTTACCCCTTTTGATGCTAAACTCATCAGATTCCTTAGTGTTCTGGAGCTTATTGAGATTGCCAGTACTGCTACTGGATTTATGGTATATTTCATTGAAAATCTCTTCTTCATCTTCAGAATAGTTCTTGTTGAGCCCTAAATAATCCTCCGCAAGATTATCATCGGACTGTTCAGGATATGGAGCAAAGCCATCTCGTTGACGCAACTGTTTAAAACTGGCAGCTATGGCGTCATTGATAGTTGGTTGAGAATTGCAGGTCAATTCAATATTTTTATTAGGAGTTTTTTCAATCTTGTTAATAGGAGTTTTTTCAATATTGTTAATAGGAGTTTTTTCAATATTATTATTAAAGGCATTTTCAATATTGTTTATAGGAGCTTTTTCAATATTATTATTAAAGGCATTTTCAATATTATTATTAAAAGTATCCTCAATAGGATCTACACAAATCTCTGGAATTAAATCTGCTGGTTTAGTTCGTGGAGATATTGGAACATTTTCCTGACTGTTTTCCATTGTATCATATTCCTCTTCACCATCAGTAGCATCACTATCAGTATCATCGCTATCACCTTCGCTATCGCTAGCAAAATAGAATGCAGCGCTTTTGGACCGTCTTCTTGTCTCAGAGGCTTTCAAAAAGCCGCAATCTTGTCTTGATTGGTCCTCAAAGGATCTGGAAGAGGAAATAGGCAGAGAATCCCAATTAAGTTTGAAGGAGGATAGCCTGGCTTTGAGCTGATTATTATCTTTCGAAGAACTAACAATATTATCATGATTATAATTACTGGCAGGATAGTATTGATCATCTGTTTCTATTGAGGTGTTGAATGACACGGACTTTTCGAATATCACGCTTCCATGCTGTGGTTTGGGCTGGGAGGTGTCTATATCGAAAGCAGGGGCAAATGTGTAGATGGGCTCTTCCTCGTTGGAAGGAGGGGTTTCAGCAGTGCTTGTAGTGGTGAGAATTGTGTTTTTTCTAGGTTTCGAAGGGGTTGTGACCAACTCAAAAGAGCTGTTTCTTTTGACATGGATATAATCCTCTGTGGGAGAATCTGCAAAAGTATCATGTTTGGTGATGTTTTTTGAGGAGTTAGAATGACGAAACACATTGAAATCAATCACTTTTTCATAGCAATAAGTCATTTCGGCGTTGTTGACTTTTTTCAAACAAGGAAAATTGATATTACTGGCTTTTAACTTCCACATGTCATTTACGTCTGTGCTTTCATTGCTGAGGGCCTCATTTTGTAGAAATACAAACGAACAAGGAGGGATATCAATGAATTTGTATTCCAACTCCTTGTTGACAGAATTGCTGTAGTTATTCAAGTAATTATTTATCAAGCTTCCATGAGTCATTACAAGACACAAGTTTAATTGATCCAGCTTTGGTTTTTCAGAATAGTGATCGATCAATTTACAGGCTCCGCTCAAACACCGGTGGGAAAACGAAGCTAAAGAACTCTGGTTGAAATCTCCCTGTTTACCAAACAAGTTTTTGTCCCATTCAACATCTACAGTTACGTTGTAAAGATGTGCTTGCTCTGCAAGCCATTTTTCGTTCCTACAAACCAACATTTCTTGTATCATATCGGTGCCAGCCCAGGCCGAAATGTCATGGTCCTTGTAATAATAATCGCTGAGAAAGTTGTCCATACGGATGGTGCATTTGATCTCAACACGGCAGAGCAGCTGCAAGTTGCGGATAATAAATAAAGCAGATTGCAAGCATCGTTTGTAAGGAGAAGAATGCACGATAATGTGAACACTGGACTTGTGCCCAATGCTCAACAAGCTGGCCAATTGCTTGGCTAACAAATAGCACAGCTTGTAGGACAAGTCGTTGTATTGTAAAAGACTCGAATCTATCACATCCAACGGGTCGCTGACACTGTCCTTGTCGGTCTCCATACTAATAATCCGTTCAACCAAGTCAGAAACATAACCAATGTTCTGTTTGAACAACTTGGTAAGCACATTATAGATCTTATGTAGCTTTGTATAACCAGCATTGTTGATGGTGCCTATATACTTGTCCAAACACTTGTGGTCAACTAGCCACTTCACCACCAACTGATACAACTGGTCATAATGATGGATATGCTGCAATTCAGCCCAATCTTCAGTACGCTTCAGCTCCAGCTCGTCATCCAATAAAACCTCCAATAGATGCAACAAATGCTCTGCCGTCAACCTGTCAGACCGCAAAGAATGACGCATCAACACAATATTGTCCACTTTCATGGCCCACCAATTATTTCACAGACTGTCTGCTAAACGAGCCAGGCGAACCATGCGCCCTGCGGAATTTCAAATATATATATATGAATATTTCTATATTGAGAAAACAGTCGGCTCGGATCGGTGTTCCCTCAAATAAAGACGTCTATTGTTCAAACGTACAACTCTCGTCAAAAATACAAGTCAAAATCGCAATCTACAACTGAATAAATTAAAGCTTATTATTCATTCCATACCGAATCTTATCATTATGCCCCTACATAATACTAACACCACCATCATGATCCGCTCCCGCGAAAAGAAAATTTTGCCTTTCACATGCCTATTTTAACGTGCCGCGTGACACGCACGTGGACGCACGTGAACGCAGGTGACAGGTGTGACGTATGGGCGAGACAATATAACCACATTGTTCTTTTGGTCAGTGAATTGTTCTTGTCTATTTATAGTGGCTTAGAAGGCGTAGATGGTATATGAACTGTAATTCGATGCGGATATAGTGTGCGGCCATATCGCGCGGCCATAACACTCGTGGCAAGCTATTACAGTTTAATAAACAGAATCCTTAGCATGGCCCAATTCCAGTTTAATAGACAAAATCCCTAGCTTGCCCGAGTAAATGCGCTCTTTCAATTTTGATGCTGTACAGTAACGTAGCACACTGTTCACATGTATTTTACACTCGTTTCAGTACTTTTGGACTTGCCACTTTCGCCTCAACCCGACACATTCACCTAAGGTAAAACATTTTACTCAGGATAGCCTGCTTTAGCCCTCGGTCAATTGGCTTCCCCACCCACATACGAAACGAAACAGCTTTATTTCAGGCAAATCGCGTATATTCTGATTATAATAAACTGCTGTCAGAAGATGCAGCTTAATGCAACAATATGTTGCTTTATGACATGTCGGTGTGATTTATACATACTATGTATGCCAGTGTGATATTTACATCAT
Organism: Saccharomycopsis malanga; assembly: GCA_004014935.1. Taxonomy (NCBI): domain Eukaryota; kingdom Fungi; phylum Ascomycota; class Saccharomycetes; order Ascoideales; family Saccharomycopsidaceae; genus Saccharomycopsis; species Saccharomycopsis malanga. The sequence continues at coordinate 1,519,256 of CP025324.1, forward strand.
CACGTGAGGCGTAAAGTCTGCCACACCTGTCATTATGCAAGGAGATGTATTAGTATGCGCTTGGTGGATGATTGAAGCATATATAAAAACCACCTATTGAAAAGCCATATTTTTCAGATTTTGTAGAGATGTATACAGGACAATAAGTCTTTATGTGACAATTGCTAATAAGCATTGGTGGCCGCGAATGTATTGTAGTGGTGGCAATGTACAACGATCCAGCAGGGTTGCTGATGTGTCTTGTAAATTCATTGACAACAGCTCCGAGAATTAAGAAGGTAGAATGAAGAGCAACAGCAAGCATCGTTAGAGCAACTGGTGGGGCACTTGCTATACGAAGAGATATGGTATATAAGGATGTAGAGACTTGCAGCCGGTGCTACTTTAGGTGTACCGGATTGCAGTTTTATTGTTAAATCTATAGCCTCTTTGTATCTGGAACATTTCATTGTATCAGCTACTTTTAACTAATATTTCATCAATTACAGTTTTGCAATGCCTGTTAATGCTGCGGACCATCCAATCCCATATTTCACCTTGAACACCGGGGCGAAGATTCCGTCTGTTGGGTTGGGCACTTTCAATTTGGTTGATAAGGACCAAGTTCATGAAAATGTTATCCATGCAATTAAGGTAGGCTATCGTCATTTTGACACAGCTGATTGGTACAGGTCAGAGGTTCAGCTTGGAGAAGCTCTTCGTGATGCTATCAAGCAAGGATTGGTCAAGAGAGAAGAGTTATTTATCACCACCAAAGTGTGGAATGACCAACAACGATTTGCTGATTTATCGTTGGAACAATCGTTGAGAAAGTTGGGTCTTGATTATGTCGATCTATTTTTGATTCATTGGCCAATTGCATTCCATCAAAATTATGATGACAACAACAATATGATTTCTCATCCATTACCTGAGCATTTCAAAAAGTATGAGATTTATGACTACAGTTGGAATTTTGTCAAGACTTGGAAGCTTCTTGAAAGAACTTACAAGTCCGGTAAAGCAAAAGCAATTGGACTTTCTAACTTCACTAATAAGAAACTTGATATTATTTTACAACATGCTACTGTGAAACCTGCAGTTAATCAGATTCAAATTAATCCTTACAATCCAGACTTTGAGACAGTTGAATATAATCAAAAACAAGGTGTGGTTGTCGAAGGATACTCTCCATTTGGATCGTTGGATGTTTCTATCCTAGAAGACCCTGCAATCAAAGAATTGGCTGACAAGAAGAACGTGTCAGCAGGTGCTCTAGTACTTAGTTGGTTGGTCGCCAGAGGTATTGTTGCATTGGCAAAAACCAGTAAACTCGAACGGATTGAAGACAATTTTAATATTATCAAGTTGGCCAAAGAAGATGTGGATCAGTTGAATCATGTTGCTGATAAAAAACAAGGTGGATCCAAAAGAACTGGCAACGATTTCTGGGTTCCTGATGATTTGTTTGACGATTCCGATTTGAAAAAATGGAACTTTGATGATGTTGATGTTTAGTCTTTGATGAATGATTTTGATGATTGTGATTTTACAAGTTTGTAGAACGTACTTATATATATATTATATATATTATATATATTATATATATTTAGGATATTATATGCAATACCATATACAAACGTTCTGGAAAATCATTACATATTTTATTGAATAGTACAAGTCCTAAACAAATTAAAAAAATTTGTAAAAAAGTAAACGTATGCTTTTAACTGAATAAATATCATATATTTCGAGTACTAGACTTTGGTTTGTACAGCTGCACTTGCCTGTTCAGAATTGTTCGTCGTGGGAATCGAACCTGGGTCCCTGTTAAGTATTTTTCTCCTCTTCTAGACCACTAACTGCTGAGCCATAGGGCTTAGGGGGCTTATTATTTCTTTGATCAACTGAAAAATGGCTGTTTTTTTGACATTCCAGGCACTCATGAATATTCAAGGCTGAAAAAAGAGTTTTATTGAACGAAAAATCAGCTGAATGGCGTGTTACTATTTTGCCTGCTGAATATTGACTTGACAGATGTGACTCACGAGTTGGAACTAGATTTTATTCATAACTAGTCTAGTTAACAAGTCCATTACAGTATAAATGTGCTGGAAACATGTGATCGTAGATGTTCATAGAAAATACTAAATACCAATCAAATCAATATATTAACAACAATACAAATTTCTAAAACAAATCTTTCCCGAAGATTATTGCTCCTGTAGGCTTTTCATCGCCTTTGAGTCGGCCAGCATTCTTTACATAGCCAATACGTTCAAAGCCCAAGCTATCCCATATGCGGAGACTGCCGATATTGCTTTCAAATACTAGATTGAACACAGAATAGGTGTAGCCCAACCGGGGGGCCCACTGGAGATACGTCTTGCCCAAATTTCTGCCGATTTTGTAAGCACTTTTACGGAATTGGAAACTCACTAGAAAGCCGGCATTACAATTGTGCGAGCACCGGCCAGGATAGTTGGATTTTATATAATAAGTACCCAAGAAGAGGTTATTCCAATCCTGCTCTTCGTTTTTGAGAATAGCAGTGTCTTTGTAATCACCAATCAACAAAATAGCAGCAAAACTCGAAAACCAGTAGTCACGGAACTGGTCTCTTGTCATTTGGTCAATATAAGGATACGTCCTGCCAATTTCGATTTCCTTGGCGAACACAGCATGGAGATGGTTTAAAAGCGATTGGCTGATCTCGTCAGCATGGTTGACAGGAAATAAAGTGGCCACAGTCTGCTCAGAGTCATTGAGAGTGACCTTTAATACCTCTGTGATTATTGGACCATGGGCTTTCTGGAACTTCTGAAGCTCCGAGGAATGTGAATCGCCATACGGAACGGCCATCTTGATATGCTCAACTAAGCCTTGAGACTATGATACAACTTGCTGGGGTATCCAGTGTATATCAAGGATATCTGCAAGATCATGTATCGCCATGCTGAAAAACTCATCCCGAAGCATGCATGGGCTGGACTTATATATAGGAGGTGCCGGAGTCACATGACTCGCACATGACGCTGTTTTGGTAATATTTATATAGTGAAATTTATGTATTTAGCAGAGTATGATTGGTGATGAGGAAGAAAGACGGTGGTATAGTCTGATTGAATGGGTGAGAGTTTGAAGTTGGTGCCGCGGGATAGTGTAAAATTGATCTGCGATAAGGAATTTGAGGATAAGTAATCCGAAGGACGATTTTTTCTTTTAGCCAAGTAATATTAGATAAACATGGGGCCACGAATTAACCGGTCCAAAAACGTACGGCTGAGGCTTTTTGCCAGCAACAGAAGAGACTCAGATAGAGAGGAGAGTCCGGGCAGTGGGATGAGGGCTATGCGGACGTCTGTATCGCCCGCAGCGAAAGCACGGTCTCCGGAGAGACTCAATGAGAGACTCAATGAGAGTATCAAGCCCAGTATTGTGATCCAGAAGATCTTGGGCGAGGTAAGGATGTCGTATGACAAAGACAATGGGATACTCAATGGCGATTTTGTATTTGTAGACAGTTTGGATAAGCTCAGCTTGCAGACGCTTAGCAGCATGAAGACGTTGGTGAAAACGCTTCAAAGAAGTTTGAGAGGCATATCAAATGAGGATGGGTTTTGTAGTTTGGCTGTAAAGCAAAAGTTGCTAGAGCTCTTTGATATCAACTCGTTCACAGACGCAGACTTGAGGTTTGTAGCTGCAAAAGGCAAGAAACCAGGCGATTATGGCATCACAGACAAGATAAAGCATGAAATCCAAATAGCCAATGGGCCAGAGGTTACTGTAGACGAGCACGCGCCAGCAGACGAGACGGAGAAAGAAAAAGAGTTGGAAGACGTGGGTTTGATGGGCTCGAAACATAAGCTGGTCAAACAAGAAGACAGTTATGAAGACGAGGCTCTCCGGAAAGATTCAGACAATGATAAGCGTGTAGCTCGTAATGAGGACGAAGACGAGGACGAAGAGGACGAGGACGATGAGGAGCCCATTGTCAAAAGAAGAAAAGTGGTGAAACACGAACCTGTAGATAGTATTGTTGATTCGCCAGGGGCGATTGTAAATGATGAATCACAAGGATTGGCCACGTTCGACGCAGCCAAGTTTGGCGAGGCCACAGAACGGCTCAAGTTGTTTGTTCCTAACAAAGAGTTGGAGCAAAAGAAAGACCCAGAATATTTGAAAAAATGGTATGCTGTTCTGTCGTATCCTACAGACTATCTCCGGTCCTATCTAACAGGCGACACGCCCAATGTAGACTTCAACCAACAAAAGGAAATCAAAAACAAGATCAATTTCAACAACTTTCTCAATTACTTGGACCATTACTACCGGCCGTTTGACGACAACGATCTTATCTTGTTGAAAAAGAAATACGTGTATTCTCCGCACTTGGACATGTTTTACGCCAACCAATTCGGCCCCAACGCCTCACACAGATCGCCGCTAGCCCTGTCCACAACCCTAAGCAACGGCTGGGCGGTCTCCAGCAACGCTTACAACCCTAAAGTGCATCCGTTTATCATTCCTAAACTAGGCAGACTCTACACCAAAGTATGGGCCGAAGAGGACGGGACAAGCAACAAACTAAGCTCCCCTTCTCCTCAGGAGTCCATCAATGCAACCGTCAAAGATAAACTTGTTCCAAAAGGATCCGGCTCTGTAATCAGCGACAGCGTCTTAGAATCAGATGCTGTGAGCTGTGGACCGCTAGTGAGCCGGCTATTGTCCGCATTAGTTCTGAATGATTCGAATGAAGCCCCTGCAACGGTCGAGGAACACGAAGAAGACGAAGAGGACGACAAAACCGACACACTCAAGGAAGAAAACAAAGATGACGACAAATTGAGTAGCAACAATAGCGAAGATAATCTTTTTTTCCCAGATTATACAACCTCCAAAACCGCCAACTACAAGTACGATTATCCAACGTTGGAAGACCGTCTCAAACGCGAATTGAAATATGTTGGTGTGTATTTGAATTACAAGAACGAATCACAAGAATCAAAACAGAAACTTGAAAACGGAAACATGTTGGATGAAGATATCATCAACGATGGCTTTGAACAGACCTGGATAGTCAATAAACAAGACGACGAGATCTCAAAAGAATTGAGAATACTCCAGCGACAATTGAAAGTCGTCAACTTGAAAAATAATCTCAGAAAACGCTTGCTATTCAAAAAAGTCTACCAGGAAATCTCCTTCAGAGAATTCTACAATATTTTGGAAAACTTGAACAAACAAATCGACCAGTACTACTTGAAAAAACAAAAGGTCTTGGTAAGACATCATAAAAAACATAAACGGGGAACACACGATGACTCAGGAATGGGTGGCTCTCTAAGTCATCAACAAGTCATTGATAAAACTCTAAACTCTCTAATAGATAAACGTAGCAAATGGATAGAAAAAATCGGCCCATTGTTTGATTATAAATCTAATATCCAACTCAGAGATTATCCAGACACCCTGGTGTTTGATAACAAGATCCAACAGATAAACCAAGACAACTTTGATGAGTTTTACGAAATTTACAGCGAGTTTTATAATGACGACGATGATGACCCGTCTGTAGACGCCTCCGATGACCTTGCCAATCTCAATTCAAACGGCATCTTGCTAGCAGAAGGCATCAAAATCAACAAGGACGAGCTCAAGTTGGACAGCACCGAGTCTGAGTTGGATAAAAAGTTGCGCACCGTCAAAGTGAAACAAGAGGAGGATGTCTAGTTGTAGAAACCGTATATTAGTTGATATACATGTATTATAAGTTGATACTATATTGTAAGCGTTTGTGGGCCGTACCTATTTATCAGAGCCAATAATAATAATAATAATAATAATAATAATAATAATAATAATAATAATAATAATAATAATAATAATAATAATAATAATAATAATAATAATAATAATAATAATAATAATAATAATAATAATAATAATAATAATAATAATAATAATAATAATAATAATAATAATAATCTTCCCCCGTCAACTAAACACCAAAACACTTGTAACCATTCTTGGTGACCACGGCCTCCATCAATTTGCCCGACTGACCAAAAATAGAGCTGGTGATCTTTACAAAAAAGTGTTTTTTATCGTAGCCAGTCTCGCTAAGCAGTTCTAAATCCAACAATTTGAGACAACGATTGCGAAAGGGCTTCCCTGACAATGTATCTTGAAACCAGCAATGTCCATTGATTTCCTGGCGTTTGGCATTGACTTCTAAAGGACTGTTTGTTGCTGACAAAAAGAGCCTGATGGGGATCCTGTTTGCCCAATCAATACCTAAACAAGGAACCGTTCTATTGAAAGTTACTAGCGGAAGCAGAGGTGTAAATTGAGTATAGTCAAGGCTTATTTGGGTAAGACCTGTTTGGACATTTAATGATGAGCCCATATCGTTGTATCCAATGGTATAAGTTGGTGAATTATGTGAGTTAGTCGGCAAATCAGTTGACATGATATTATTTTGCGAGTTGTTGGTGAATTGAAATTTGTTAGGGTCTTGAGAGTAATTTTTATTTTGTGAGTTTTCGATTGAATTTTCGATTGAATTTTCAAATCTTTTGGATTCTTTTACTGTATGAGAATGATGAGAGTTGTAAGTATTTTGTGAATTATCAAATTCTTGAAGATTATTGGCATTTTGTGAATTATCCAATTCTTGAAGATTATTGGTATTTTGTGAATTACTGTTATTCTGTAAATTATTACCAGTCTGTAAATTATTGCCAGTCTGTAAATTATTGCCATTCTTCCCATTATTCCCATTATTCCCATTCTTCCCATTATCACTACCATCAAACTTATCAGAAACCTCATCTACTACCAATGTATCCGTATTATAAATTTTACAAAACTCGGTTACTTGCTCCATTTCGCAAGTATGTTGATATTTGATATCCAATTGATTATGATGAATATTGAAACGGTCCCAGCCGTATAGCCAGCCAAGCTGAGTTTCTATATCCATTGGATTGAGCTCCAGCTGCTCAACTTTCTGAGGACGCGATGCCACTTGGTTGCTGACCACTATTGCAATGTTAAACTTTCTTGCCAAGTTGGTTAGATGGTCTGACATTTTGCGCAAGTAGACATTATTGTATACTTTCTGTTCGTAAAGTGAGTCTGCATCTTTGGCAGTGGTATTGAGGCTCGACCGGAGATGGTGGGAGATGCTGTCGATGATTAACAACTTTGTTTCACCCAAGGCTAAAAGACGTGGGATTTGATGGTAAATGAGGAATTCCGCTTGTCTATTCCAATTGCTCACAAAACAAGTGCTTATATTAGCAAGACTAGGCACCAAAGCATCGTCCAGCCGTACAAGTTTCTGGAAAACTGCATTTTGCACGAAATTGTCGCCATGCAATTGTTCGAGACGCTTGATTGGCAATGGTGCTTCTGTAGACACATACAAAACCTTTATCTTACAGGGCCTCCTACTACGATTCAACCCGCCAAACCTACGTGGAAGCTGGCACCATAGTGCCATTTGCATCAAGAGCTGTGTCTTTCCTGTACAGCTCTCTCCAGAAATTTCAGTAACATATCCCAACGGGATTCCGCCGCCTAGACAGCTGTCTAGATACTTGGTCCCGGTACTGAAACGCTCACAGAGCGCTTTAACGTCCACCTTTGATGCCAGAGACGGCGCCAATGGCATTAAAACATGTTTTTCTACACGGCTCCTATGTTTATGTCCCATACATCTCATCATCTTCGCTTTTAGGTGCCGGTTACGTATTGTGGAATAACACCTTTGCACCTGAGTTATACGAGTCATGTCATGATGCAAAATCCGCTTCATCACCACAAACTGCGAAGCTCTGATCTCGGGATCATTCTCTCCTTCTATAGTAGTAAGCTCTGCTAGCTCATCAACACTCTTAAATACCAAATCGCTCGTGGTGATACTGAACTTTCTCATTATCTCTAAAAACCGCACAAACCGCTCACTACTTGCTAGCCGCGAGCCAGGATACTGCTCATACAAGTCCATCCCCTAATCACATACAAATCTTTGCTAATCAAACGTAATATATATATATATATATATATATATATATATATCTGTATATATCGATATATAGCTATATAGCAGTACTTGCATGGCTTGTCCTGCATGTATCACGCGAGACTCGCGCCGTTATTTTATGCAGCCAGCTGCACTGCATTCGCGTTGATAAAAGACGCGTTTTTTTTTCAAGATGAATAATTGAAGATGGCAACCAAAGTTGTTGGCAATAATGTTATTAAAAAGCCCAGGCGCCGAGGATTTGGCAAGCGATCACTCAGATCAAGAAAGCATGAGTATGTTTGTTGATGGTATTGCCAGTGAAGACGAACAGAATGGAGACGACGCGAATAATGGATTAAAACATGAATTCAGCACCAATTACAAGAAAAGAAAGGTGGAAACCTCAGAGGAACCGCTGGCGAAACGGCAGAACAAAAGAACCAATGCAGACTACTCTGTGGGGACAACTAAGGACAAAGAATCGATCTTGTACAGTAATACGAACAATATAGTCAACGCGCTTGAGAATTACAGCACAGAGCCGGTGAGTCTTACAGAATACGACTTCAAACAGTACGAAAAGGCCAAAAAGGTGTTAAAACGATTGAAAGACTTGGAACAAAAGGAACAAATAGTGAAACTCCTCTCGCCAAAAGAATTCCGGTTCAAAATGTTCCTTGAGGAGGAGTTTACCCGGCTCACACGCAGGTTCCTGCGCTTCACTGCAGCCGACATGCGACACTTGCAGCAGGAGTATAGGGGAGGGTTCTGCAAGGAGCGGCGGTTGAGGCAAGTTGAGAGGCAGTTGGAGGATTATCGCAAGAAGGTTGAGTATGTTCAGAAGCAGTGTTTTTCTGTAGTTCCGTATGTTCCTGGCAGTACCCCCTGGCATATGGGCCGCAAGTATTTGGCCATGAACAAGTATGGGGTCGTATGGATAGAGACCAAGACGTCCAAGCCTATGGTCACGTTCAACACGTACGACAAGTCTATCCGGAGCAATTTTTGGTTTAATGTAGACGACACGTACGATCTTGGCTGCATAACCCGTCGGGGCTTGTTGCTTGCTGATAGTGGCTACTACATGCCTGGAGAAGACGCGGTAGACACGCTGGGGATGCGCAGGCTCAAACGGTATGTTCTGGTGCTCTACAAAAGCCACGATGGAAGTGTTGACTCCAAGATTGTAGTGGAGCTTTTGCGAGGAGAGTACATCAGTACAGTGTCGCTATCCAATGATGTAATCAATGTATTTCTCAGTTCTGGACTCGTGAAAAAATACTCGTCATTTACAAGTTTGCCAGTCCATATTGAGAAGGGCTTCCCCACAATCTGCTCCCTTGCAGACGACAGCTTGCTCTTCAACATCTCTGTCAAAGACCCCTACAATTACCAGTTCCTCTACACCATCCAGAGCACCAAAGACTCGTCATACTTGGTCCTCAACCAGCCTCTCACCTTGCCTGCACGCTCCTGCATCCACACGCACCGTGCTGCACTTCGTAAAACGAGCGATCTTTTACGAGGGGTCTTGTTCAGTGATTTTGGGCAGCCCTGTTATGTTGGCAGTGACGAGTATTTGTACTGTATGGCTGAGATTGGCAATGGTTTTGTTCCTCTTCTCAATGTGATGGAGTCCTTCAATGAGTTTAACAGCGCGCACAACAATTTAATGTACTATCCGTTCAGTTTGTCCGAGACCAGCTTGCAAGTGTTTATCATCAAGGATGCAGTGTTGAGCAACAAGCTTCAATTGGTGCAGGACAAGATAGGCCAGGCACAGCGCGAAATCAGGGCAATCAGGCGGGAAATCAAAGATAAAGAGAAACAAGAGCAATTGGACCAGCGTAGGAAAAAAGTAGTGATTGTAGACCAACCTGAAATCGAGGCTACAAAGGCTCCTAGTGTCTCTGAAAAGTTGAGCCTTTATTACGAGAAGACACTTGCTCGCAATCAACAAATTCTCAGGAATTGCGACGCCTATATTGTCGAGTCTGAAAAGAAGAAAGATTACTTCTCAGAGTCTCAATACAATTATCCTTGGTTTCCTTTGCCTGGGTTGAACAACTTTAAAATAAAGCTCCCAGTAACCACCGCACAGTTGTTTGTAAGAAACACCCGGTTTAATGATCCTAAACTCACCCAATCTCTACACAGCAAGTCTACCAATGATTTGTTTGGAGATGACAATATCGATTCATTGTTTGACCATGTCGCCATGGATTACGATGCTCTCGACGAGAAAGACGCTCGTTTTAACAAAGTGATTTCCCAGCCGGATCACGACACAGCACATGTCAATAGCCAGTTCTTTATCAACTCATATAACGCTATCGCCAGTACAATCGATGACCAAGACGACAAAAGAGTGCAATACAAACTCCATCACGACTCAAACTTGGTAAAATTGTTCCACGAGTTGGTAATGGCCAAGAAATACAAACTCGCATTCCATTTGGTAAAGTCATTGAAACTCATCAAGAGTTTTAAAGCAATAGACAAGATTTGCGCTGCTAATGGCGATACCATTAGACTTGGAAAAGCTATTGAATACTGGAGAGTTAAGAAAATGAAGAGTTATAAGGTTCTTGTAGGTGAGAAGTGAATTTGTTTTTATCAATGAAAAACTGTTGAATAACCACTGGGCCATTTGGCTCAGTGGTCAGAGCTCTCGTATACACCAAACTGATATGTACTGGGCTTGAAATATTTGATATTATTATTATTATACTGGAGAATTAAAAAAATGAAGATTTAAAAAGATGAAGAGTTAAAAAGATTAAAAATTATAAAGCTTTTGTAGGTGATAAATAAATTCATTTTGATAAATGAAAACTGTTAAATACTAAGAATTGAAAAGATGAAGAGTTATAAGGCTCTTGTAGGTGAGAAGTGAATTTGTTTTTATGAATGAAAAACAATTGAATACTGGAGAAATGAAAAGATGAAGAATTAAAAAGATGAAGAATTAAAAAGATTAAAAATTATAAAGCTTTTGTAGGTGATAAATAAATTCATTTTGATAAATGAAAACTGTTAAATACTAAGAATTAAAAAGATGAAGAGTTGTAAGGTTTTTGCAGGTGATAAGTGAAATTGTTTTTATCAATGAAAAACTACTGAATACTGGAGAATTAAAAAGAGTTTTGCTTTAATAAATAGTCAACTACTTTAATATGATAAGACAAGGTATAGTTTATTGATCTTGTTAGGCTTTGGAAAATGAGTTTTCAATTCATTGATTTATTGTGTTGAAATAAGAGTTTTTCTATTTATTTGTAGTTTTTAAATCTTTCAATAAATGAATTAAAGAATAGCAAAGATGATCTGGTGGCTGATTTAGGAAAAATAACACATGGTTAAGCTAGATCGTGTATCAAGGAATAATGTATAACTTTTCCAAACCCCAATTATTGATTATCACCAGTCTTTTACGGGCAAAAATATAGTAAAATAAGGTATGGGTTCAAAGTAATATATTTCAAAACCAGTACATGTTAGTGGGTGAATCTATTATATTCCCTACAATGAGTATGAGTAGATGCGATGCTTGGAATGCAAGAATTGTTGGACTATTCTATACATGTCCTGAATACTATCATGTTTGTTTATCTATGGAAAAGCCTGACCTTGTTAAAAAAAAAGGGTTTGCCTATTTTTATACTACATTTGGTAAGGCGTAATTTACAAGAATCTAAGCAATCATAGTTAAGCTAGTATATGTTGGTACTGGTACATTTAAAAGATTGAAAATACGGCTATTGACCAGCCATTTGGCTCAGTGGTCCCTGCTCTCGGAGAAGAGAAAAACAAGACCTGTGTTTCTGTTAGAACACTGGTTCGATTCCCATAATGGCACTTTTACTTTCTGCTTTTTACGATGCTGAACGTGAATTCACAGGTAAGTGCAACTGTCTGAAACACGACCTAGACCAAAGTCTAGTGCTAACTTTCAACCAATTGGGTGGGAAGATTATGATTGACAAGTCATTATTGGGCTTTACCAAGTCCCCTTAGACATAGCGCGTATATACGAAACTGATATGTACTGGGCTTGAAATATATGATATTATTATCAAATACCGCTATTGCGACAGATATTTCTTTCAAATTAATATGTTTACCAGTACTTGTATACCATCAAATAATCAAACGATGAAATATGAGACTCTTATATACTAAACCGATATTTACGGGGGCTTTATAAGATAAATCACAACCCAACTTTTAATAATTTATTTGGCTATTTGAGAACGGTGTTTTGATCAACATCTTTTATCTCGTATTCAGTTATTTTATCTCACCTTTTCTCCAACTATTTATCAAGCTATTTATTTAACCTGTACAATGTCCTACATTCCATTTCTAAATCACACCTCTAATAATAATATTTCAAGCCCAGTACACATTACATACAATACTTTTGAATAATAACCGATTACATTAAATTTAGAATCACTATATTGTATACTATTTATTAGACAAGAGACAAGTATTCTTCGAGTTTTTTAAAGTACAACTGGGCTTTTTCGTCAGCATCAGCGACCTTTTCGTTAATCAACAACTCCACATTCACGGTGGGGGCGACAGGTTGTGGTTGTTCGTGTGATTGCGTCAAAAGGTCGAAGATTGATGGTTTGGAAGCTTTGAATGTTGGAGTTTCGGAATAATTGATATGAATGGTGATTTTGAATCTGTTGACGTTGGAAGGAATGGCGACAATATCCTCAAACAATTCGTCGTAATAATCCGACTTGACAGGGTGTTTTTGCAAAGCAAACGCTTCGGCTTTTTGGCTGGCTTGGTAGACGAAATCGTGAACAGTGAAAGGCTGGACTTTTCCCAATGTGTCATTACGAAGGTTTATTATAGGAGTCAAATCAAAGGTTTGGCCAAGGATTCGAGGTTCTGGTTTAGCAGGTTTAGGTGCTTCAACTGGCTCAGCAGCAGGTTTTTCTTCTTTAAACGGTTGGGCCTTAATGTTGGAAAGATCCAAATGTTCGCCAGCATTATAATAAGATGCAATAGCACCAGTGGCTTCTTTGGAGATCTTACCCAAATACGCCAACACGTCGCCCTTCAAAAGACGGCCATTAGGGCCAGTGGCTTGGATCTGGGCCAATGCATCCTCGGCAGAAATGTTGTTTGCAGAAAGCAAGCCAAGAACCGAAGGAAAGAGTGTTTGTTTAGGGTTGGCTTTGACAAAAACGGCTCCTTTAGCTGCACCGGCGCTGGTGTTGGTCTTGTTGGTGTCTTTCTTTTCCTCGCTTTTTTTCACTTGCTCGTTTTGCTGCTCTGGTTGCTTTGTAGGCGGAGTAGAAGCAGCATCTTCAGACGGATATTCAAGAGTCTTGATATCATCGCCGGGCTCAGCAAGAAACGCAATGGTTTGGCCAACGGGAACATCTTTGGCCCCATTTTGAACAAGAATCTTGCCTACAATACCATCGTCTTGTGCTTCCACGTCAATTTGGGCCTTGTCGGTCTCGACTTCCAATAAAACATCCCCAGCAGCAAACTCGTCGCCCTCCTTCACTTTCCAGTCCACAATCCCGCCCTTTTCCATCGTAGGCGACATCGCAGGCATCGCAAACTTCACCGCCGCCAATTGTAAACCGCCATGGTGCAAAACTACCGGGTTAGTAAATGCCATTTATATATTCAAATAAGTCGTCATATGATATTACCAAATCCCACTCTACAACTACTCACATCTAATCTGAGATATACAGCGAGCCACTGACTTGTTCGACACTCTCAACATCTTCGCACTCTTTGTTTGTATGATTTATCTGTCTGTTTGTCAATATTCAAACTCTCTTGCCGCCGTCAATATGCTCGCTCAGTAGCTGCAAATCGCTCCATCATCAGATTTCTAGGATCAACTGATGGCATCCATGGGGGTGCTCGATATTCTGCGATTGCGTGGGGGTGCCCTATACACTTTATCATACAATACTAAATACAATAAACCCACTACATATAATAACCTAGCCCTGTAAATAGTAGTTTGTATATACGCTCTAAATGTCTTGATAAAACCACCAGGAAAACCCAATAATGTCCTATTATCGCCTCTCCATTGAGCCATCCGGCCACATTCTATTTAGTATACATAAATACGCCGTAATACGACATCGTTAAAAACTAATCAGTTCTACATAACCAAAATCCACACTTATAAGACCCAACCTTTCAACACTAGCCAAATAAACAATACATACTGCTGTATTATCCACCATCTAACATTCTACCATTATAAAACTACTCTCAGCAACAGCATTATAAAATTATCATGGCCCAGTTGAAATGGTTCTGAGCCCGGGAAAACGAAACCAGTTCGAATCTTTCCATAAGCATTACATTTTGGAATTTCATATTACATTTCAATTGGTAATGATGTTTATATTTAATTACAAAAATTCATTAAAATTATTGCTAAGCTTGATTTTGGCCAAAAGTGTTCTGCCTTATAATGAAAATATTTTTTTATGGGAACACTTTTAACGGACCAATTGATAACCTGTTTTAGGATTTCTAAACTTATATTATTGGGTTCTTTACAAGATTTACAAACTATTCTTTTAGTATAGCTTACTTGATGATAAAAATGAACGGCAGTTACCACAATCTCTAAAAATATTATAATCTGGGCGTTCTTGATTATACATTTAAAAATATTTTTTTACCAATTTTTGATCAAAATGATGGTCTGGTTGTTTTGTAAATCGATGAATTGATAACCATAAACTAGCAGACTAGGCAAACTAAAAAGAAGAAAAGCCAAGGTACCAGAAATTGAGAATGTATATGTTAACGATCATTTACCAATCTAATATATCTGTTCTATAGACTTAAATTGATAGTCTCTCTTACACTTTACAACTTGGCAGAGGACCCTAATATTAGCAATTACCATATATACCAGACTAGTCTTGTTGTGCCCTAGAAAAAATAGCAGATTCAGCCGCTCATGGGAGAAATTCCGCACTATTGGGAGAAACTATTTTAGCAGCTCTTGGTAGAAGTTGTGCGTGCCGAACAAACGGTAGACATTTGGTCAACACGTTGACGACCTGTGAAGCATTAGGGGAAAATGGGTTAATGGAACTGGATAGTAAGTAATGGGACAATATTGTATTTTACAAGTTAATGTTAATAGTAATAATAATAGCTTATAGTATGTAAAATAACTTTTTGCACTTGGTAAAGATGTTTTATTATCTCATCAATTCTAATGTAAAGCCATTCGGCAATTTGATAGATTAATTCTTTAGATCATTTACTACGCTAGTAAAGCTGTTGGTTGACTGGACTTTGAAGCCTTCTGTTGATAGTAGTGCTGATATTCATGATTTTGCCCATTGACTACGGCCAGCGCCGTTCAACATGTAATAAATGCCGTGCATTGAATTCCATGAATCTCCATATTTTCAAAACCTGTATTGAAGAGTGACAGCATAAAAGGAGCAGATTGTGCCCTTGTAGTAGTCAGGGATATGTTATTATAACCATCAATACAATATACAAAACAATACATTCGTTTAAACCAACTTCTCCACATTCGTTATCCACAACCAAATAAAGAAAACAATGCTTTCCATCACTCTCTCTATTGCAATCTTGTCTTCTATTGCTAATGGTCTTACTACCAACTCTTTTGTTGAGACTGTCACTGGAGTAACCAGTTTTGTTCCAGCTGATGCTTCTATTAATTCGGAAAACCGTCTTGTTTACTCTACAGTTGTTGATGGTACTGCCACTCATGTTTCCACCGATGCTAAGGGCTGGTTGACCACTTCTATTGAAGGTGGCCATGAAACTACTACTACTGCCAGTTCCAACATTGCTGTTGAGTCTTTCACACATACCACTACTCATCTTGACACCCAAATTGTCGGTAATGGCGAGTTTTACACCACCACTACTTATGACAACGAAGGTAAACCAACCACCTTCTATGTCAAACAAGACCCACGTATTGTCTACACTTCAACCACTTATGATCATGACGGTAAACCTCATACTTATTACGAAAGTTTGACTACCAGTGATGGTTCTATTGTTGCTGCCACCATTGACGCTTCTTCGGTTTCTGAGTTAACAGCTTCAACCCCAACAACTGATTCTAGTCTTGCTTCATTCACTATTGGCACTTCTAACACTTACTCCACTGGCTTGGCTACTGCCAACAATGCTGCTGTTGCTGTTGGCTCATGTGCTGGTGCTGCATTGGGCGCCATTGCTGCCTTTTTGATATAGTCAGACAATCCTGCCTCTTTGATATAGGCCATTGACTTTCCTTTTCCCTTCTTGTTTCTATTCGTCTTTCTACAACCTTTAATTCTACCGTTGACAAACATTTAATTCTTTTACGTTTTACACCATTGCTTTTCATTTCTTCTCAATTTCTCATTGTCATACATAGTTTCTTGTATACTAGTCATGCTTGATTTTCTCTTTTATTTGCATTGTTCCTAATTAATAATCGTTATCACTATTCGCCCTACAGTTATTGTAATTTGAAAAAAAAAAAAACCGATATTTTGTTTCCAAAACAGACTTATAAACTACAAACCAAAAAACTCAAAAAAAAAGCTAAAAATTGTCGTAAACTATAAGGTCGCCAAGAAAATACATCTAAGTAAAAAAAGACCTTTCAAACCCTCCTCTATTACAGCTAAAAATGTCCCCTTCAAAGATCTAATTTACTACCTTCTTTCCTCTGTCAAATTTCAAAATTTGCTACCATTATAATGGTATATTTAATATGAATTCAACATGGAAAAGCATTATAAAAGCGAATAAAGTGATTTTAGAGCTCGTCCGAACGATTTATTTCAATGTATACCTTTGTAGATGTATTATGGGTCACTTGGTGTATATAATAGGCCGGACACCGTTGCTAGTTTGTAAGGAAAGCTTTTTTGATCGCTCATAATTCATTGATAGTGTTATAACTTTCACTCATGGATATTACAAGAAACATTAAAAAACATATCTAAAGTTCAAGTTTTCCAAATCAGTCAAATCGTCAAAAGCATGTTCCAAGTTTTCATCTTTTGCAATACTACCAGAAGCTTGTTTTTTATCTCTCCAGCTATTTCTTCTAGCTAATACCATTCGTAAGATGGCTATGACGATGATAGCCAAAGAGTAACAAGCCAAGGCCGTTGCAAAAGCTGTTTGAAAGACTGGTTTTTCCGAGTTTCTAAATGTTTGAGGGCCAGCAGCATTTCCAGCACAGAATAAGACAAATGTAGTGGCAGTGACGATGGTTTTTTTAGATTGGCCAGCGATGTTTCGAGTTACCATTGACATTGCCAAATTTGCGGTTCCCCAATAAGAATATTGCAAATAGTAAGCGAAGAGCAAAGCTGCCTGGGTTTTAACCGTATGATCGTATCTTACTGAGATTAGTATGACTCCGCCTATAATGGAAGGAATTAAGAAGCCAATCATGATTAGACAATCGTTTTTTAATTTACGAGACAAATAAGCCGAGGAGAAGAGGATAAAAATCATGTAAACACCAAGAACCATTGAGAGAAGTTGGGTTTGTAGAACCGAGAATCCAAACGATTTGATGATGATACCAATATAAGCGCCTAAACCACCGCTGGGCAAACAACAGCAAAACTGGATCAAAGCATAGGCATATGTTTGGTAATCTTTCAAACATTCCCAGGCCTGATAAGGTTTGAAATGTCTGTTTTGGATTCCAGTTTGATTGCCACGAATTCTTTCGATCATTTTCTTTTTATCCTGCTCAGAAAAGCATTTGGCTTTCATAGGGGAATCTGGGATATACCAAAGAACAAAAAAGCCCCAAGAAATAGAAATTGCTCCATATGTCAAGAACAACACCTGCCAGCTTTTCAAAGCAGCATGTTTGATCAAGGAAAAGCAGTAAGCTAGCAAACCGCCAACTATTTGGTTCATTCCATTCATGGCATACCACCAACTGATGGTTCGAGCCTGTTCTGTTTTCTTATACCACATTGTGGACATCATCATGAACAAGGGTTGGCAGCAGCTTTCAAAAGCTCCTAGAAAGGACCGTAGAATCACAAGTCCTACAAAATGTTTAGTAGCTGCTTGAAGCATGAGCACCAGTCCCCAAAGAATAATAGAAACACCCAAATACTTTGCCAAAGGAAGTCTTTGAATCAAATAGTTCACTGGATACTCAGATACCAATATAGCCAAGTATACACATGTAGTGAGCCACGAATATTGGTCTCCCACCAATTCTGCATCTTCAACAATCCCCATTATTGAAGCAAATGACATGGTGCCTTTATCCAACGCCTGAAGCATATAGGTGACCACCATTGCTGGCAAAACCCTGTAATCTATAAGCCTGAGCAATCGACGGTCATCTTCGGGACTCACCACGACTCGGTCTTGAACATACTTGGCAACTTCTTCATCAATTCGTCCTGTTTTAGAGTTGGGTGTTCCACTTTCTAAATCCTGAACATTTTCAACATTTTCAACATATGGCTTATCTATCAGATCTTGAGACATTGTGTTTATCATAGCATTTTATCCAGTTATGACTAAACAAATCTACAGCACAATCGGTCTTTATATATGAGTCCATTATGAGCAATCTTCCACATTTCAACATCTGGCTCATTGCCAAGTAAACGTTCTACTAATGCATATTCCCCTCAGAACTATTTATCAAACTGGGGGGAACATGTCATACAGTCAGCATTTGGACGTTTCGCTAACAATAGGTCTCGAAGATGGGTTATAAATCGTTGATTCTATACAGCTTTTACTAATAGGGGTGTAGAAATACTTCTAACATTGAACAAAACTCTCGAAAACAATGTTTGAAGGTTGTAAAATGTGCAGTTATAAATTTCAAACCTCACAATGATTCATGAACTTGAATATAACCAGTCTCAGGCCTATCAACCTATTCCATTCAACCTCGGCTACTCAGTATGTGCAGTAGTTTGCAGGAACATTATACTCTATGAACAATAGGCTATTTTAACTATTTATTGAGATGCCCCGCAAGATGTGGTACGCTTAAATATTCATAGCAATAATGGAAACCATATGTAGCTAGGTATTTACTGGGCTGTCTCAGCGGCCAGTGTTCTTGGAGAAGAGAAAAGACCTGGCAGGATAGTTTAGTGGATAATACTCTTGAACAGGAACATGGGTGAGCCAACTAAGGGCATGATTGGGCTTTACCAAGTCCCCTTAGACATGGCGCGTATATACGAAACTGATATGTGCTGGGCTTGAAATATATGATATTATTCATTATATTATTATTACATAGTTGTATTTCTCTTACAAAACGCCGGCAGTTAGAATAATCTTCTACAGTCTAGCGTAAATTGTCTATAACACAGCTTGATTGAATAGTATACAATAATTAACAATAGCAAATAAAAGGCACAAAAGATACACAAATAGAGTTAAAGGGTAGATGAAGTTGATAATAGCAGGGGTAAAGATGAGTAGGAGGAAAAGTAAAGATTAATACGTCTTACAAGTGACATATTGCATAAGTGACTTTCTAGGGGCCATTTTCTCCACATTTCTCAAGTCAAAGTAAGTACTACTGGTTCTAGGCACTGTGACATCGTTGTCAAGACCCATAGCCAGTTTCCTAGAACGGTTAGCAGCGACGTCGGCCCCAATGGTCTTACTGAAATGTCTGAGTTGTGTAGCAGAAACAACACTGGCTTTTTTTAGAGGAGTGGTATTGACACTTGACATCACGGTATTGGCACAATCGTATGGATCTTTTTTGACATAACTATGGCGGCCGCTTTGATTGCCATACAGATAATGTCTAGCAGCATTGTTGGTGTCATTGTAGAAACTATTGTAAAGCAAAGAACAAGTCATTCTTTTGTCTTTCAAGCTAGTTTTTTCTGTAGACTTTGGTTCTTGGCCAAACTGTTGCAATTCCAACAACTTTTCTCTTTGTTTTTTAGCTCGGTAGTCTCTGCTCAAAGTTCTTTCAATCATGTCCAAGTCCTCTTCAGGAAGTAAGGTGGTCTTGGCTCCTTTTACAATGTCTTCTTCGAGCTCCTCATCGACATCCATAATAGTAGGCAAGCTGTATGGAGCATTGGCAGAGGTAGAATTGATACCGGAAGAACTGGTAAAAGCTGGGCCTGTTGACGATGATGCATTTTTGACCACTTTAATAGTCACCGTGTTTTTATCATTTACCTTCACCTTCCAGGATCAATATTGTTTGCAGGATACTGGCTTTGGATGGCATTTTCAAAATAGCTTTTACTATCGTTAAGACTGATATAGGAGCCTCGGTCATACCAAGTGTCCAGGCTTTTTCTTTTGAAAGGATTTTGTTGGATTTTCACACTGCTTTGGAACGGAAAGCTGCTTTTCTTTGTAAGACTTAGTCTGTTGCTGTTCATGCTAAATCTGTTGGAACCCGGTGACGATGGCTCAGAGAGATATTGCTTTTTAATGTTTTGGATGTCAGAGCCAGTGGTGGAGGTCGGTGATAATAAGAAGTCATTATCGTCCATATCGATTGCAACATGGCTGTTGATTGGTGTAATGTTCATCTCAATGGCAGTATGGTTCATATTCTCAGGAATGTGAGGACAGGTCTCTGGAGTAGTAGCATTAGTAGTAGGAGCCTGTCTAGGAGTAGAAAAGGCATGATCACTCTCCAGATAAGAGGAAGTATCTGTTAAAGTGTTTGGCGACTTTTCAAAAGGGCTCACAAAATAGAACAATGGCGAAGTAATATTGGATTTTTCAGGGTTTTTAGTGTTCATAATCAGCAGGGCGGATTTCTGGACATTAGGCTGCAGTTGTGTTTTAGCCAATGGCATATGGTTCAGAGACATAATAGAGTTCAGTTCACTTATTGAATGTGGAACTTCTATTATCAATGCATTTGGTTCCTTGGAAACTAAGCTGCTACTAGAGCGGCACAAGTCTTCAGTTCTGCTCTTGTAATTATTCATTATTGGTGTGGAGTTGATATTGTATTTTAATCCAGTGGGATTTGTATGTTTTTGTAATATTCTATTGTTATACTTTACGGCCACTGGCTTGGGTTCGCATATTGGTTTTTGATTTGTTGTTTTGTTGGTTGTTTGGTTGGTTGTTTGATTTGTTGTTTGGTTGGTTGTTTGGTTGGTTATTTTATTGGTTATTTGGTTTTGATTTGTCATTTGATTTGTCATTTGATTTGCCATTTGATTTGCCATTGGTTTATTAATCATTTTTTCAGAACTAATAGTACCGCCAGTTGGTTGTTCTACAATTGCTGGTCTACCCATTATAGGAGGTGGCAAAGCAGCGCCTTTTGAAGAATGGTCATAAGCATGGATTAAAACAAAAGTTCCACGTTTATCTTCAACTTTTGTAGCTTCAGAATTGTTTGTAATTTTCTGAGCCAATAGTTTAGATTCTTTCTTTTTAGTAATCAATGAGCCTGGCTCAGATTGCAAATTAGCCAACATTTCCTCTGATTTGTTTCTTTTGAAAAGATCTTTTAGTGAACTTATTGAACTCTTTTTACCAACTTGTTTTACAGCCGCCGGCTTTACAAAGCTATTCTTCACTGCAGCCTTGTCCATCATGGTGGTATTTTCGCCACCAACAGTAGCAGCTGGCGATGGTGGATGGAAACAAATCTCAGCTTGCTGTTCAAGAGGCGACCAGCGGTTTCTTGATGAGGTCGTTTCATTGGCTGGTTGTGCATGCATGTTGGGAGCATGCATAGGATTACCTGATTCGGTAATATTGGCTTCGGAACTATCATCATCCGATATGTCCACCCACAAGTCTTCATTTTCTAGATCGATATCTCTGTCCAAAGGCATGAATTTTGTGTCCTTGTTGGTGATGAAGCTATGGTGGTTGAACTCTGTGCTTGAATATACAATTTGAGGAAATTGTGCTGCGGCTGTTGCCGCTTTAGAAAGCTCTGTATTGCTGACTCGATTGGAATTTGTAATTGTAGTAGGAGCAGCCACTTTTTTTGGGTATCCATTTCCTCCAAAGCTTGAAATCATCATCATTGGGTTATTGTTTGCCATTGGTCTATGCACCGTCGCTTCTGGTTGGCTGCTGCTATTTGTCAATGGTTTTTGAGCTTTTGCCAATGGTCTACGTACTTTCGCGTCTGATTGGCTATTGTTCACTGATAATAAAACATTGTTATTGGATGCCAAGCTATTGGTGTCTGGGGAAAAGTTTATTGAGCCGTCCTTTGTAGTTGCAACATTGCGGTTATCGTTAAATTCAAACAAATTCGTTTCATACATCCATGCAATGTCATCCTTCAAAGCAGGGTCCAAACTGAATATATTTGGACTAGCAGTGGGCTCCTTCAGATTATTTTCAGCTCTTGTTGGACCATGGCTTGCTCCAACGCTTTTCTGGTTGGTCTCGCCGTGAAATAATGCTGTAGATGGTGACGGCAAAAGCCCTGACGACGGTGACGGAGTCTGGCCCACGAATAGCAGTTCGTTTACAAAACAAGTCTGGTTCGTGATCCGCCCCGGCATATATGATGAATAGCCTGTCATTGTACTCCACTCTCTTTACAAACAACCGTGAATAAGCTGAGCTGAATGATAGAGGAAAAAGCGACCACTCACTCACATGTGGGCCCTCCAACCTTTTTAAACAACAGCACACGCCTGAGCCACCCCAGGCCTACAGAATATGCTCATCCAGCCAACAATGGCATCTTCATGTCTACTGTTTGATGGGAGGGTCGCCACTAAACATTAAGCTTGCGGCAACATGCAGAATCCCAGGAAACGGTACTGGGAACTTTGGAAAATTAACCCTTACCAGAACCGGTAAGATTTAGCACTAGTGACTTACTGTACCTTGCATTCTCTGGCTCAGCGCTGTAGAACCAGTCAGCTGTTACCATTGGCATTGTAGACTGCTCTTGAACGGCTTCACTTGATAGTCTGTCAAGCAGACTGCAAGAAACTGCTGGAAAAGCGGTCCAAACGTCGGATAAGGAGCATCGCTCATTTTCTAGTATCACTGGCCAATTTGGGTTTTACTTGATACAAAATCATTCACTACTTCTACATAAACATTCATGTTTCACATATTACCATCTACACATACACCATACCTACAATCTATTTTCATATTTACAACGCACAATCAGGCTCCATCACCCTAAACCTCTACTCAGGTCTCCGCTGTTGTGTCAAATCCAGCTACTCAAACACCTTCAATAATAGCCTTGCCATCAAGGATGTTTCAAATCTGCATGTTGAATGCAGTATTATGCGTGCATCGCACCATACGTGCCTGCACCAACATCAACTAAACACTGTCAGCCCTAAATATTGTCACATGCCTTCTGAGCGCTCAGGCACGTGCCTGTGGACTGGTTTTTCTTCGGCACTGGTGAAATTTTCACTGCATCTCCTTAGAAGGTGGTGAAATATTCAATCATCACTTTTTGTAAATTGATATTTCTCTTTTTTTGACAACACCAACTATCTTGAGTTGAAAGAAGCATATCCATTGCCGACAAGTCAAGATGCAAATTTTCGTCAAAACCCTTACCGGTAAAACCATTACCTTGGAAGTGGAGTCCTCGGACACCATTGACAATGTCAAATCCAAGATTCAAGACAAAGAAGGTATTCCACCAGACCAACAAAGATTGATCTTTGCTGGTAAGCAGTTGGAAGACGGCAGAACCTTGTCTGACTACAACATCCAAAAGGAATCCACTTTGCACTTGGTCCTCAGATTGAGAGGTGGTGGTAAGAAGAGAAAGAAGAAGGTCTACACCACCCCAAAGAAGATCAAGCACAAGCATAAGAAAGTCAAGTTGGCTGTCTTGACCTACTACAAGGTTGACAAGGACGGACAAATCGAAAGATTGAGAAGAGAATGTCCAGAACCAACCTGTGGTGCTGGTGTTTTCATGGCCAACCACAAGGACAGACAATACTGTGGTAAGTGTCACATCACTTTCAAGTTGACCAAATAAGTTATTTAGTTAGCTTGTTGCTGGGAATGCGTTTTGCTTTGATATAGTTTAATATATTTATTGCATGCTATCTTGTACCATTGTAGATTGTAAGGCAAGTGCTTTGGAAGAGGTCGTGATATGGATTTTTAGTATGTTTACGAGCTTTTTAGCTTTATAAAGAGTAGTAAACCGACAAGTTTCGAAATAGTGTAGTCATGGTTCGAACCCTTCACTTTAGCTCCCTATAAATTATAAGAAGGACAGAGCACATGACCACGTCAACTAAGCCATAGTGATTTATGGTATGTTGTATAATACCATATATTTCGAGGCCAGTACATATCAGGTTCGTATATATACGCAAGGGACTTGGAAAAAAGTGCAGAAAACCCAAGCAAGCCTATAAACTTGTTATTTGAATGGATTGTAAGCGCTAGACTTGGTCTAGGTCGTGTTTCAGGCAGTTGCAAGTCAAAAATCAGCGAGTAAAAGTGTCTTGCTGGGAATCGAACCCGTGTTCCTGTAAGGTTTTGTTCTTGTCCTCTCCGAGAGCACTGACCACTGAGCCAAATGGCCCAGTGACTATAGTATATATACTGTGCACTATATATTTATCTCATATACTCTATATTTTTTTTCTTAATTTATTAATAAGTGTAATTTAATCTAGTAGGGAGTTCAAGAACTTATAAAAATGATTATTGAACCAATATTTGAAATGAACTTTGATGAGAATTCATATTGTTATACGTTTTTGAAGTAACAAGCATTAGAATTGAGCTAATATCTATCAGTTACTTATTGAACCAATTAATTATATACAAGGTAATTTACATTACAAATAGATTATCTAAGACCCCAGTAGGTCCAAGAAGAAGTATAAATCATTTACGACAACTATGCACATGTTATTGAGTCTATGTATATACGATGATAAAACGAAGAGAACAAAAGCCGAGAAACAAAAATCCGAGAGCAAGAACAAAAAGCGAATGACAATGACGATGAATGTGTATGACTAGAATTGAAAAGAAGAATAAATTACAATGTGACGACAATTTTTTAATGGAAAACACCGTTTTTAACCTTTTCGGTGACTTCGTCTAAGACGCTGACAGTACCACTAACTTCATCTATGACAGCATCTTTCATATGGTTCCAATTTTCACTGACGTTCCTTAACACCGACTCAAAACCAACTCTGCCTCTTTTGGCGTTGAAATCGAATCTGTCTACAGACCATTCCTCTACTTTGGTGCAGAGTCTCTTGATTGAAGCATAAGCGGTGATTTGAGCTTCCTGCTTGAAAAGAGTTTTGTCTTTAGGAGCAGTCGGATCCGGTTTATATGTGACCACTTCATAAACTTGTAATAAATTATTCATGGTCAAATTGATTGATCTCATAGTAAGAGTCTTATTTATAGGATCCACTTCGGATATTTCCCTGACATAACTTCTCTTAAGTCCTCCAACTATGAAATTCAACCAGCTAGGGATAGATTGTTCACATGTGATAAGCCTTTCGGTCTTAAGAACAGACGTGCTTGCATCCACTTCCCGGCGAAGGACATCAACAGCAACAACTTGTGTTGACATCTCATTAGGATACTTTTTCCAATTGGCAGCAGAAACCTGCTCCCATGGATAACTGAAAGAATGCACTTGTTCGAAAATCTTCATTGTGGGCGTGTGGCTGTTTTCCTACAATAAGTTTAATCTCTCGCAAGATGATCTCCTATATATATATACATATATCTATACAACAAGAATCTGTCAAGGAAAAAGAAAGAATATCCCGCAAACTATAGTTAATCATACTAGTCTTACCAAAAAGAAACATTGACGGTATTACGTAAAAAAAAAAAATTTTAGCCTGTCATCCGTTCCTACTCCGAGGCCGGAAAACGGCTTTTAGAACTATCCGTGTAGGGTGTACCGGAGCGGAGTACGGATAGACTATAATTGGCTTTTGGTTGTATGAATGGTTATTAATAAGAAAACCTTGAAGTTTTGAGCTGTATTTGTAGTTCAAAGCGGGGGTTATTAGAAAAATTATGAATAGATTGTGTAGTATTGTGATAGCACTTTGATGAGGTTTTGTTGCATGATGTTAGAGAGTCAGATATAGCTACATAGGCTGTAATGGAGCTGAAATGTACAAAATAAAAGAGTATTTATTATTATTGCCAAGTAGTAAACGGGTATTGACGAATAATTAAAATCAAGCCGAAGGAGATGTAGCGGAAATTGGTAAATCGTTTTTTGAACAAGTTTCTTGCACGTTTATACAATTGTCTAGTTGATTCGATTCATGATTTCTGTTCCTTCATGTGGAGTAGTATATAGATTACTTCTTACTTTGGTTTTATACCGGTAATTTTACGTACTTCATACCTTGCTTGCTACTGGTATTTCATACTTATTTTACTATTATACTAAAAAGTTTTTCTTTTATACAGGTCCAGGTTCTACTTATTACTTTTATACTGTAAACTTCTTCTTTTATACCAAAATGTTCTACTTACTTTACTTTTATACCGTAATATCCACCAACTTTAGTTTCATACTGGCAATTTCCACTTTACTTTCATACTACTTTACTTTTATACCGGGAATGGTTTCTCTTTAACCGAAAATTTCCTTTTTATTGCAGTAATTTACTCTTAATACCGATAATTTCTTCTTTGATACCAAAAATTCCTTCTTTATTCCAGTAAATTCCTTTTCTTATTGCAATATTTTCCTGTTTAATACCAGCATTTCCTCTTTATTCCAGCAATTTCCATTTACTGATTTAGAAAGACACTTTTTGGGCCAAATAGGTTAGCTTAGTGAATATAGACTGGAAATGCATGTGTGTCACTGATACCAGGCTTAGAACAAGTACTAAACAAAGCTTATGGCTTGGCAGTGATTTATCTCATGTCAAATGTTTGAGAAAAACATGTATCAATTCGTATTTGAACGGTTGTACTGTTTACAAGTGGTTCAGTGAATATTACCGCT
Source organism: Saccharomycopsis malanga (assembly GCA_004014935.1). NCBI lineage: Eukaryota > Fungi > Ascomycota > Saccharomycetes > Ascoideales > Saccharomycopsidaceae > Saccharomycopsis > Saccharomycopsis malanga. The sequence continues at coordinate 1,546,252 of CP025324.1, forward strand.
ACTGTGAAACCAAACGTTTTGAGAACTTTAAACTATTCTTGTAACATTTGTATATATTACAAATTGGGTTATATTTTAGATTTGATCAAACATTGCACTATTTAGAACTATAAGAAAACCCACTTCAAGTATATGGGATTAATTTCCAAATCAACCAAGCTTTATTTGAAGAGCAAAGTTTCAAGAATAGTACGCTCGACTTAATTTAGCAAACTACATTTAACCATATTTCCGCTCTTGGCTTCAACATTATACCGTTGAAAAAGGGATAGAATTCAGAGTTGGGACTTTTGACGGCAACACTAAACTCAAATTGCATATTGACTCAGATCAAGCACTTTTTAGGACTCCTCCAAACATGGAAACGTGCACTCCATTCAGAAACATAACCGTTAGCGTGAAAAATCGAATTTTCTCGACTCGTTAGCTTGTCAAAAACTACCCTGAATTAAAGTATACAGATCAGGCTACAGAATCACAAGCAGCTTACTGCATCCGATAGCATCCTTACCACTAGAACATGTTCAAAATACTAGCCAAAAAACTAAACTCCATCTAGAGACATCTATTGTTTCCAGTCTAATACTAGATAGCCGTTTTGGGATGAGTGCCTGCAACATTATGCAGCCACTCGCAAGACTTGCATAAAATATGCATATTTTTTCATGCATGTCATGCGCAAGTCGTTCGCACTACTACCATGGGGCACTATCTGGGGGGCTAGGCTTTGGGTCAAATCCACATTTAAATATATAAATTCATGATCTGTCCTCCAGCTTGCATTGAAAATCTATTGTGTGGTGTATTGTTCTATTTGGACCGTTGTTCTAAGCTCCTTTCTCCATCTGCAATATCACATCTCCGCAATATCACAATGAAATCTCTTGCTCTTTACCAGGTTTTAGCTATTGCTTTTGCTAACCCAATATCCGCTGCTGAATCTTCCACTTTGACCACCCTGGTCACTTCTTCTGCGCACCCCAAGGCTGCAAACTCTTCTACCAACATGGCCAGTTATATCTCCGGAAGCATTGTTTCTGGTAGTAAAGTCAACGGTGCAGGTGCGTTACTCAGTAACGGTGTAGCTGGTGGAATCCTCGCTGCTGCTGCTGCGTTCTTGCTATAGTTTATATTCTAATGTCTTTTTGTTATGCTCATGTTTACACGGTCGGTTTAATATATTAATTTTTTACTACCTCCCCAATGTAGATGCATTACCTGCGCCTCCTTGTCCAAAACAAGACACTGTTCTGCCCTCTTTTTATCACCATATTATCCATAAATGTAAAAAATTTCCCTTCTCATACCAAAATTTATCCTTTCTTGCATCTATTGACGCACGTGTATGCATGAATCACATGCTTGTACATATCGTGATTTTGGAAGCAATTTTTTTTTGTATAAATTGCTATATTGATCTGTCTCACTAACGTACAACAAGGGTTTGTTGCCAGACCATTAAGAGAGCAATTCTTAAAGGCTTCCAGTTTCAATCTATAAACATCTTATGAGTCCGTCATACATTATCTAACGTAGCCCAATCGGAATGGTTATGATCACTGGGTAATTAGTAGTTACGAGTTCGACTCCTTGAGGAAGCAAGTTTATAAAATGTGTTTCTTCAGTGAATAATTCTTCAATTTTTGAACTGTGATAGCTTAGCTTGTTGTTATCGTTAAAGTTGTTTACAAATTATAATGACAAGACTTACTACTAGTGAGATGGTAATAGCAAATAAAAGACATTGTTTACCTTATTTGCTTGAGTCGCCGTTATATATCAATTCTCTTTGCAACGTTACACTAGTAAAACCGCCCATCACCAACCGCACTCAGACTGAACAAAAACGTTGGTTGGCAGTGGCGCAGTGGTACTCTCCAGGCCAAGAAAGTGCTATTTTTAAGTGGAAGACTGTGATTTGCAGCGGGGTATGTTTCGGACTAAATCTGAGACATTTACTAATAGGGAGTAAATCGACGGTTTTCAAAATCACCATCAAAGTCCGATAGTGATTGATTGTCTGGGCCGTTTTAAAAGTTAATTGAGACAATTACCATTAGATAGACAATTTTTAGTGGGAAAAGCGTAGAGAATATAATAATATCGATGTCTTATTATAGAGAATATCTGTATGTATATTAGGTTATCTTGAAAACTGCAAAATTTCGTCAATAACAATAATAATATCATATATTTTCAGCCCAGCACATATCAGCTTCGTATTACATTCGTTATTACTTTGAATAATCGCAACTAGTTGCTTGACATGTTCTAAATACGATAGAGGGTTGCCAATATAAATCAGGTGACATTGAGCAAATCTCGAGCAGACGTCTTGGAGGATAGATAAAGTCAATAGTGTTGGGCAGCCCTATTGATTATTGCTAACACACTCTTGACAAGCAAAGCTGGAGATAATATCAACATCAACGACAAGTCGGTTTAATACCGACTTTGTCCGAGATAGCGGACCCCCATTTTATGCAACCAAACTATGTTTTAATTAAGACAATTGCTTCAATAGCAAATATAGCCATCTCATTACCGACTAAACCCGGTATCGCCGGCACTTAAGCCCGCCAAAACAGTAGTGTCGGCCGAGCGGTCATAACGTTCGGCCGGCGATAGTCGAATAAGTGTTAAACACTATAACCGATAACTCTCAGTGGTTAATTCTACGCCAACTCCTCACAGTTATTTCTGAGCCGCCAACTCCTCACAGTATTAATAACAAACAGTTCTGATTCTCAACCTTATCTAACTGGAGCAGTTCTTGGCGGTATAAATTACTAGTTTTCTCAATTTGTAGCATCAACATAAGCTAGCGAGTGCTAACAAGTCCGAACATTATTAATCCTCATCTGTTAACATACATTAGTAGCAAAATTCATTAGCCTCTAAACAAATTAATACTTGACAGAAATTGTAATGATGACTAATAACTTGGTCAGGAAAACATTTTGTTATAAGTATAATGACTAATCGATAAGTCAGAATTGCAAAGACTATAGAGGGCGCCAACTAATACATTAGTCAGCAATACAATTTCATTACACCGATAATTGATAAACAATTTTCAACAAACTACCAATTATTTACACTTGTCAAGTAAAAAATTAATGGTCCTAACATTTAACAACATAACGACAGTATGTGCAAGCTTAAAAATAGTAAAAATCATGACTTCGTAAATACACGCCCCAACAGATAAATACATGGCAAATCGTAACAAGAGAACAAACACCGTTCAATTGTATGTTCAAAATATACAATTGTTTGCTGTTTGCAACTCTGGAAAATCTTCTTCATTAAAGATATTCAACTCCCTATGGCTTAACGCCGACGGGAGACTCATCATTCTGAACAAGTCGGTGTTTGGCTTGTCAACATTGTAGCTTGGCAATTGCTCGGAGCTAAACTTTGCGCTTTGATACAAATTTTCTTCAATTGGCGATGCCACATCGTTTTGCTTGTTGAACAAATCAATAGAAGGCAAATACAATGACGACGAAGGATCAGAAATAGGCAGCGAAAGTGAGCTGTTGTTAATAATATTATACTGCGGCTTGTTGCTGGACATCTTCAGACTGTTTTCCCTTAAGTCCGAAATCATCCCATTTACATCAAAGATATCGGACTTAAGAGAACTCACCAGCGAGTCGGTTGATGTGTTGGTATCAAATCGCTTCAAAACTACATTGTCCATATCTTCGGACTTTTCTACATTTGATGCCTCACTAGACGTTTCTAAATCATTCAGAAAAGGTGAGCCGCTCTCATAATGACTTGCTATCTGCTCGACCTTTTCCAACTTGTCATTTGCTTCTACTAGGAAATCCTCCAACTTGTTGAATAACACTTCAACACTCTTCTCCAAAAATATTAACCTCTTCTCAACTTGCTGCATGCTCATGCCGCTAGTCACACCATCCGTGCAGGAACTAGCAGATATTTGCGGCACGGGGCTCGCAACCGCATATGATGACAATGAGGAAGTTTGCGTATTAATGAAGAAATTGTTATTTTTTTTGGCCAATTCTTCGCGTGCTTTTCTGATAGCTGCTGTGCTTCTGCGTTTTCTAGTTTTGGTTGTAGGGGATTCACTGTATTGGCAGCTAATATTGTATTTCACGCAATTCAGACAGGGCTTAACACCATTGCATTTCACCTTCCTTTGTCTGCAGTAGTTGCATGCTTTGGACGTTCTGATTCTGCCGGTTTTCTTTATCTTCTCTTCGCTTGACATGGTCTAATTGCTTGTTATTTGGTCGCTTCTTTGGAAACTGTCTGGAAAACCACCTCAATATATAAGAAAGATTCTCGCATACAGGATGCATACGCAAGCGGCCAAATTCTGACAAATGCAAACCCTCGCAGGTTATATATAACATACATACAGTGCATTAATATTAATAATAAGTCAAAAAACACCCCCTTTCAGGCCATGGGACACGGGGCGGGCCGCACCTTGATGCATGCATCGGTACTCAACTGCAACGGTCGGATACCCAATACGGCAATAACACCGCTAACTGCGCGCATCGGACACCTCCCACCGCCTTCTCCGCTATCACCGCAACGGAGATACTCGGTTTTACGTGGGCTCATAACCACCGATTACTAAACATTGCGTGAGCCTCAAACGTTGCAATGGCAAGGTGAACCGCAGATTCGTTCCCCGTACGCATGCCTTGCATAGCATAAACTGCAGCCTTACAGCAGCTTGTCTCGTAAATAGGCGTAACATGTTGATATAATACATAATTAGGGATGAAAGAATGCTAAACAAACAAAAAAATGAGGGTGTGTAACAGCTAGTGAGCGAGTGCGCATAATGCAATGCAATTGGTTCTATTCATGGGTTAATAATCTTCAACCGCCTAGTATAATCGTTATTATCCTGCAAAGAAGGGTTACTTTCATTAGGATCGATAAAAGTCATTGGTGGCTGCAACCTGTCGTCGACAAACGTGCATGACGCATTGTCTGCGGCAGCCGCAGCATGCGCTGCGGGCGACAACTTTTGGTCGCGCAAACTGTCTGCATAAAACATGACAGGCGTTGAAAAATCGTCCGTGGCACTAGGACTAGAGAAACGGTTTTTTGTCATCACTGGAGTGCCCACAACAGTGCTGTTATAATGATAGTGATTGTAATAATTGTTTGGGTCGTCTACACGGCCTGCATGACAAAAAATAGGGGACATGACGCGACGCACGCGCTCCATCATGCTTGGCTGCACCATCTTGTCTGCATATGCATTATGTGCATTGCCATGCAGTGCAGTCTGGCAGCGTAGACATATAAAAGTCATCAAAGCTACCAAAAGGATTATAAGGATACCAATGCCAGTGAACAAGCCTGCTACCTTGCCCTTATGGTCAAAAAACAGATCTTGAGTGCTGTGCTTTGCCGCAGGAATCAAGTTTGAAGTTGCCAGGCCAGTAGACTGATCTGCAGCTGAGACAGATGCAGATGCAGAAGTGCTGCTGCTGCTGCTGCTGCTGCTTTTGCCTGCAGCTGCGGACGAAACTAGCGTCGCATAAACTACCAGGCTCGACTGGGTAACATTGTTCCCATTGCTGCTAATAGTTGAATACCTTATAGAAGTAATCACACTGGTTTGTATTTTTTCACTACTGGCAATGCTTGTAATGGTTGTTACTTTTGGTGAGGACGATAGAACCATTGTGCTGGTAGTGACCACCACAGTGTTGGTCTCTGACAGGGAGGAACCATCTGTTTGGGTAGAAACCACGTGGGTTGTTGTCTGCATGATAGTTTGAATTGACGTGCTGCTGCTTGATGACGTGCTGCTGCTTGATGACGCGCTGCTGCTTGATGACGTGCTGCTGCTTGATGACGCGCTGCTGCTTGATGACGCATCAGCCTTGGTTGACGAGGGTTTAGCTATTTCGATATAGCCGTATGCAGAGTCACCGCCGCATTTCTCAAAAGGGTAACCAGGACAGTCTTTTGAACAACTGGCGTCATCTGTGCTGCTCGGCAATGTATTGGAACACCAGCAATAGTTTCCTTGAACAATTGCAAGAGCATAACCAGAGCAGTGGTTTTGGCAATAACCATTGGACATATAAGTGCTGTATTTGGAGTCGGTCTCGCCTGTGTTTTCTGAAGAGCAGTACGTCTGGTCTGCATATACATATGCCAGAGCCAACATCATGCATGCCAATAGAAGCTGCATGACCAGCAGCAGTCTGCATGCGTACATGCTCAATTTATGGTGTACTGGAACCTGTGGGGAATGGACTAGAGGAGGACAAAAACACCAACGTTCTGCAAGAATTAAAGGAATGTAAGTCTTTTATGCGCTCCTGGCAACATTGAGAAGGAGTCCAAAGTGTGGATGCCTCGATATATAAATATCCGGCTAATGTATGTATGTGAAGGTACAACTTGTCGAAAAAAACAAAAAAAAAATAAAACAGAATAAAAAAAGCGTGCAGTGCGGAGCATTGCAGTGCAGTAGGAGCCAACTTAATTCAAACAAAGCTTATAGGGTAACAACAGTACTAATAATAGAGTGGTTATATGCCAGGCTGCATATATGTGAGCAAGTCTAAACTGGTGCTCCATGCATATTATTCTATGCGCATGTATGTCGCCAGGTCCTGTAGTCCTTATATATATATAAATAAACATACGATTTTACCGGCGTGTTGCAACAAAGTATTAAGACAGCAAAACAGACAAAAAATTTTATCAAATTTTTGCTTAAAAAAGACAAACAAACAAATAAACAAAAAAGCAGAAAAGTTTGTATATCAAGTTGTTTATTTTTTTTCTCTCTTGTTTTTCCCAGGGTAGCAGCATTGTTCGATTTTTTGCTCATTATGCTTTGCATCTGCAGTGCATTGCCTCTCCCCGCCTCGCCTTGCATCTCCATGCATATTATGGTGCAGGAGCTCGCCTGATAGCTGCATTTTCTTACAGGGGTTCCCCCCACCTTGAGCGAGCGATTGATAGTGAATTAATATGTTAAGAGCATTTTTGAAATTAGAAGTAGTGCAGAAGCCACGTAGTATTAATAGGAATGGGCACTGTGGTGTTGTTGAGGCAACAGCTGGCCCAAAGCTGGCGCTGTTTCCCTGTAAAAATTGGTTGCTGTTAGTGTGGTGTGTACAGAATGATCGTTGACAAGGTTACTGCATTGGTATGAGGGAATTCCACCGATTGTCTGCAAACAGAAGGTATTTAAAGAGCGACCAGGGCCTAATAATGCACAATTTGTGCTGATTTTGCAGGGAGACCTTGCCATTTTAAGCGTTTAGGCCTCTCAATCTGCTTATAGTTGGCCGAAAATGTCACGTTACCCGCAAACATGCACACATGGCCCACTTGGGATGGTTATGCGCACCGTATATACCACGTGATTCCTTTACTGAGTTCGATTCGGCCTGGTGATGTTTGATAGTATTTTAGAACTAATTAGTGTGGAGACAGTTGGAGTTTTTATAAGTTTTAGGGGCTAAAATTAGTGAATACAAAATTCAAAAATGACCAATTAATTGATTAATCGATTATGGAATACTGTTGGATTGAATATTTAATGTATTGAACCTCAAAAACATGCACTACGCCTTAAAATGCCGGTATCCGCGAATTCCACACTGCACCTATGACGACGAAATCATGCAAATACGCACAAATCAACACTATTGTCTTAAGAAACCGTGCACAGACTGAATAATTGTATGATAACTGTTCATAATAATCATTTTCGGTATTATCATGGAATTTCCGGTCTATACATATTGTGCATGGAAAAAAAAAAATGCACTGCAGTGCAGTGCATTGCAGTACATTGCATATCTTTACAACTTGTCGTTGAGAAGGAAAAGAAAAAGGCCGGGCAACTGGGTTACTATGTTCAAACGATTGAACAATAAGAAGCATGCCGTACATACTGAAGGATTGTTAGGATGCTGGAATTCACATACAAATAGTCCTTCAAAAATTACCAAAGGCATAGAAAACAAGCTGTGTTTTTCAAGTTGGCCACAGCCAATGACGCAGAGCGCAGTGGCCTGCATATGTCATATGTGCAGCGGCGCACATGACTATGCATGAGGCTACCGTTCACAGTAGCAAATAGCTAATGGGCAGGCCTTTAATTAATTAACTGAGCAAAAGAAGCCAAAAAGACTGTGAAAGAAGGTTTTTTTTCTTAGTTTTCCATGAAAACTGTAATGCATTACTGGTTTAGGAAGTGATATTGATGGAAAAACAGGCTTTTTCCAAGACATTTGGGCCTGATTAGACCAAAGATTCAGCCGAATGTTTGCTGTTGACGGTTAAAAGGTTTGTTGCTGACTGTTGAACACGCAGAACAAGCTTGCAATGCCTCTCGTATTACTAGGCTATTTAATTAGATAGTGGTAAGACATAATTGTTGGATATTCCAGAAGAGTAGCACGGCTTACGTAAGCTATTGGTAAGTGCTGTCATGACAGGGTAATACCTACCCGGAGTTTTGGTCTGGCTAGTCAAAGTATAATGGATAGCATTCAAGCACTAGTAATAGGATATTTACTTGTGGCAATGTAGAGTTATTGTGCGGGATAACTATAGAAACTCCCCTTCCAATATTACGAGAGTCAAATCATATATACCGACAATATAATATGATCTATAGTAGAATGATGCAGCCTTCTGCATCACTCTGTAGCCGCCGCGTGATGGGATATCCGGGTGACCCCTCGTAAAAAGGAGCCCTGGTGCTGAGATGAGATGAGATGATGAGATACGTAGTGAATAATAATGTAATATGAATAGATGATATTAACAAATAAAGCAAGCAATATTTACAACCAATTGAAAGAATAACAAGGATTGGCCATTTATTTAATAGCAGTAACAGCGGTGTTGATATTATTAAAGCAAAATTTGGCTGATAATAATAAATAATCAATTTTTTTCTATTTTTTTCTATTTTTTCCAAGTTTATTGGCCAATCGACCAAATATTTACAGTTTAGTATCAGAAATTAGATAGTGTTAACCACGAGAGGTGCCAGGCATGTCGTGTGATAGTTTCCGGGGCCCCTCGGTGGCAGGAAGTGTAGTTTCGGTGATGTTAGCTGTAGGAATAGCAGTGTCCTATGTGCCTCAACATGTGAGGATTATACAACGTAAGACGTCCGAGGGCATTTCGCCGTTGTTTCTCTTGCTAGGGACGACATCAGGGATCTCTGCGTTTGCCAATTTGGTCTTGTTGAGCAAGATCTCTATTGGGTGCTGCTATGCAGGGCTCAGTAAGTTTGAGTGTTTCAATGGGCAGTTGGGGATGATCCAGGTAGGAACCCAGGCAGTATTTGCCACTTTGATACTCGTATTTTGTGTGTATTGCACCCGAGGCTCGCCGTACCAAGATAAACAGCAGTACAAGCAGATTTACCATATTTATCTATTCACCGTGGGCTACACGGCAGTGCTAATCGGTTTGATAATCTACACGTTGAAATACAATGGCCAGTGGCTATTTCCGCTTGCCAACACCTTTGGTGTCTTGTCGACGGTGCTCGCATCGTTCCAGTACTTGCCCCAGTTATATACCATATATATGTTGAAACACCCGGGCTCATTGTCTATTGCAATGATGTGTATGCAAACCCCAGGCGGTTTCCTATGGAGCTTGAGTTTATTCTTCAGCCCAGGCGCCATCTGGAGCTCCTGGTTGCCCTATTTGACCGCTGCCTCGTTGCAGGGGCTTCTTCTCGTCATGTGTGTGTATTACACTCACACGTATCCAACCAAACTCTTGGAAGAGCGCGAGGAGCAGAACATTGCTGCTAGAAATAGCACTCTGGACGAGACAGACCCGTTGTTGGGTGCTTAGCGTAGTTTTATTGCTGCTTCTGGGAAGGATATTTACAGGTAGTCTTGGAAAGGTGAAGAATTGGATTGCTAATTTTCATCAATGGATATTTAGATTGTTAGTTTTTAATTAATGGGTATTTAGATTGGTACTTTCAACTAATGGGTATTTAGATTGGTACTTTCAACTAATGGATATTTAGTTTGCTAATTTTGATTAATGGATATTTAGTTTGCTGATTTTGATTAATGGATATTTAGTTTTCTATCTCAATCGATGGATATTTAGTTTCTACTTTTCAATTAATAAATATTCAAGTACCCATTTTCAATTAATAGATATTTACTTTTCTAATTCCAATTGATAAATATTTACTTTCTACTTTTTAATCAATAAACATTTACGCCCTTTTTTCCAATTAATAAACATTTACGTTCTTATTTCCAATCAATAAATATTTACGCTGCTATTTCCAAATAATTAAGCGAAAAGATTATGATGACAGACTTTTTAATACCAATATGAATCAATTGAATCTTATGTACTTGATAAATTGCCACTGTACACCAAATGGAGATTTTTCTACAGATTATTATAAAACTTGTTCCAATAAATATTCCAGTTACCATATATATGATGTTCTGTAATATCAAGATAGATTTGTATTGCGCAGAGTAGGGGTAAACGTAACTGACTATACAAACGATACAAGTCTACTAAAAAAGGACATTTAGTCTCAAATAGTGCTTAGAATAGGAGATACACCTAAAAAGGTTACCAAACGTTCTACATAATGGTGTGGACTTGTATATTGAACCAAGTGGAAACTTAGAAAGTCAGCCAATAAGAATTCGTAAGACGTAACTGATTTTGAATAAGAACAATTTGAACAACGTTACTTAAAAATTTATAACAAGCATAAAATCAATATCAAGGGTCGTCCCCTGGATAGACGTTTGGAGTGGATTTTCTCATAGATGAAAAATTCCTATATATGGTCCTAGCCTTATGGTGTAATTGACTATATTTTAGACTTGCTCTATCCTTTTATATAGTGAGCTACCGTTTTACCCATTCAATACAAATCCATCCAAACATTACGGATAATAATCGAAATCTTATATTTTGAGCAACTAAATACCAATTTCATATATACGACTTATATTTAAAAGGGCTCGATAAAATCAGTTGAGAAAACCCAATCATGTCATCAATACGTATAAAAAGTAATGATTACACATGGTAATATCATACATTTCGAGCCATGTCTGGAGGGACTTGGTAAGACCCAATAATGTCCCGTAATCATCATTTTCTCACTTTATTGATTGGAATGAAAGTTCTTTAAATTAATATTAGATATCAAAGCTAATGTTTAATATAATAATAAAGGATTTTATAGTTTAGATTGTACAAATAGTAAACATATAGAATTTATTATTTACTTATTTTACGTATTGGACTAGGTTGTGTTTTAGATAGTTTTACCTGTTCAACATCAAAAAAGCAGCGAGTAAAAGTGTGTATCGAACCCATGAGTCTGTTAATCTGTTTTCTCTTCTCTTAGAGTACTATCTGCTATACTATCCAAGACCATCTGGCTTGATAAACTAACTACACTTTATTTTGATTTCCTTACAAGTTTCACAGTTTATACGAAACTGATGGTATATATGATCAGATATGGTCAATCAATAAATCAATAAATCAATAAATCAATAAATCAATAAATCAATAAATCAATAAATCAATAAATCAATAAATCAATAAATCAATAAATCAATAAATCAATAAATCAATAAATAAATAAATAAATAAATAAAAGATTATTATTATTATTATTATTATTATTATTATTATTATTATTATTATTATTATTATTATTATTATTATTATTATTATTATTATTATTATTATTATTATTATTATTATTATTATTATTATTATTATTATTATTATTATTATTATTATTATTATTATTATTATTATTAAATAAATAAATGCCCCAGTGGCTTAGCTTATTAAACTAGAAAATCAAAATTTGGCCAACACTAACACCAAACTACATTGCCCACACCTTACGACACTTGCCTGCAATACAAACAGCTTACAAACAAAACTCTAAAACTATGACAATTGACAATGCTATACAACTACACGCTAATGGTTTTCCATATGTTCAACCCGTCCTTACCGGTGGAGACCAAGGCTCCCGGTATCTGTCTGTGCCATTGGACCTCTTTGACATCTTTCTGCCAGTGGACAAACAACAACTGAGGTGGGATGTCCTGCATTTCCTTAATGTCTTTTCTTTGCTGGGCGATTTCCTCGTCGTCGGCCTCCACCGCCAAGTCCCACAATGTCACCGTGTTGTCCTCGCTTCCTACTGCAATGATGGACTCGTCCAACGGGTTAAAGTTGATGGACGTGATAGGGGCCTTGTGGAAGCTGTATGATGCTACAGGAGACACGCTTTCTTGATTAGGTTTAAAGTTTCTCAAGTCCCAAATGCCCCAGCTGCCATCGTCGTGGCCACTGGCTAGCAAATAGCTGACTTTCTCGCTCCATGAAATGACGTTGACATCCGATTGCGAGGCAACCACGTTAATCGACGGCTTGTGTTTCTTTGACCGGGTGTCCCAGATTCTAACATATCCATCGCAGCCTCCAGTAGCAAACACTGTCTTTTCCGACTTGGACCACTGGATATCTTCTATGGACAGGTTGTTTGCCGTGAACGGGGTCTTGTCAGTGACCCAGCTGCTGGCTGTGCGTTTTGTGAGAAACGTTCTGCCACTGACATCACCAGACAAAAGAACACCGCTTTCCACAAGCGGCGACCAGTCCAATCCGTACCCTTCGACGTTGCCGTGGCTGCGGACCGTGTGCACGGGCTTCTTGAAGCTCTTTGGCACTACATAACCTGGCGTGTGCAACGATTTGAACTGTGCTGACAAATCGTATATGTAGACATCGCCGTTTTCCGACATTCCTGCCGCGAAATACTCGCCTGTCTTTGCCGCATGGGGCGACACACGCACTCTATTAGTAGTATCTCTCAATGCAATGCTCTCGTTCTCCATCACTGGCTCTACATTATACTCCTCGTCATCGCTCTCCTCGTCGTCTCCATCGTCCTCCTTCACCAACGTTTTGCTCAACTGGCTCAATTTGAGCACCATTAGCTCATTGTCTTTCGCCTTTGGCGCCTGCGTCGCTGTCACAACCGACATGGACGCAGGGTAGCTTCTTCTTTCGTCTCCTAAAGCATCTGGCATTACGTCCAACGTGAGGCACGACCACGGCAAGTTTACATTGTGCAACATCTCATAAACCGTAGGATCCGCCTCCAACACCTCATCCGGCCCCAAAGGTTTGGATTTGTGTGGCAAGTAAAGCGTCGACTCTTTCTCCTCCTCCTCCTCTTCTTCTTTATCTTCCACAATCTGCCCTTCTTCTCCCTCATTCTCATTGGCCGAATCAATCTCAATAATCTCCCCATCGCTCTCAAACTCATCTCCATACGGATCCTCAAACTCTCCCATCTCAACCTCCTTCTCGTTCACATCCCCATCTTCTATACTAACACTCTTTGGAAAACTCTTCTCATCAACCTTCACTGCAGAAGCCTTTGCATACTCTTGCTCCTCCGCACTTCTCTTCGACATTGCTCACGGTTTGATCCTTATATCGCCTCTATAATCTATACTAAACTTTCTCTATACCGGCAAAAAAAAAAATTTTATGAAATTTTTCACTACACGATGCCCGTCACGCACTCGCCGGATTTCCGCGCAGGATACTGCCGGACACTACCGGGACGGATACTACCAGCGCGGATTGTCCGCACCGGATCACGGAACCGGACTGTCCGTAGTGCCATCAATGGTAACATTGCCGCCATCAGAGCATTGTATGGGCGCTGAGCCAAGATGTTCAAGAGTCTATCAATGGTCAGTAAATACAGCAAATCCATAAGTTTTGAGGGTCTCAGTCAAAAAACCGATCAAATGGACATGCCAAGCTATAACTATTTAACCTAGCGTTACGGAAAAAACATATTCAGCATAACCAGAACTGATGGAAATACCTATGAAGGCAATTGCCACCCAATAGTTAGTTGTACACCTACCAAATCCTGTTTCAATAACAAATCATCTTCTAAATCCGCCATCATAGAAATAAACATCCTCATCGAATTATTATCACCAACAAATATGGATCACGTGATACATATCTATATACGAGATGTATGTAATATTTACGAGGATTTTTTTTGAGAACAAGTATAACAACCTTGGCTATGAGGAGGTTAACAAGTATTGTGGAACAGCGTTTCATTGAGCAATTTTTTTCGTAGCAATTTACAGTGTTCATATATTTCTAGTTTTAAAAATCGCATACGTTTTGTCAGTAGAAAGCTTGATAAATGTTGTGCGGTAAACCTTGTGCAACTAGATGAGAATCTAAAGTTAATAGACTGCTTGCAACTAGCAGAGAAGTGTCATTAACCAGGAACAAATTCCTAAAAGTCCAATTGGCCTAGCTGGATCTGTTATGAACTCTTGCACAGGAATACTTGGCCCCAGTTCGATTCTTCTTGGGAAAAAGTATTTTTGAAAACTGCTTTTTTGTCTGTTCAAATTGTAGTCTAGAATAGGTACTGATGAATTACACACATGTTAAACTACCTCTGGAAAAATACTTTTTCAAAGAAATAGCTGAGAAACATTAGGGCAGAAAGGCTCTTGCGAGGTTGTTGCCAAAATAGGCTAAAGGAAAGCCAATTTGTACAAAGGTAGAAAAGGCTACGCCCTTGAAAGAGTACATGGGCTGCCGAAAGAAGGTAGTACCGTCTTGGACAATGTAAGAATTACTGTTTCGGGAACTATATTGATTCTATATCAGGCGGTTTCGGAAGAGTACCACCGTTGCACGCTTTTTTTAATGCAAAAACCCACCAAACTGCACAAAGTTTTGACTAATATTGCAATCTGAGGGAGTTCCATTGCATCGTTATTAATACTAGTTTCTTGATATGCCTATTTCCAAGAATTGCCCAAGTCCTTGGTACTGGTTTCTACTGTACAGCATGCATGACGATGCGTCAACATGCATATCCAGTAGATATCCTCATAAACATTTGATATAAAGAAGACAAATATCTTGGATGGGTTGCAAATGGCCTGCAATATTAGCCACAACTGCCCTTACTGATGTTGTATTTGAAAAGTGGTTTAATAGTGCTAAATTGTTTGACGGTTCCTGCTGTTTTTGGATATCCGATCATTGATAATAATTTTTCTATTGGGCAGAATGATAGTCAGCAGTATAGCAACAGCACCAACGGATTTGGCATAGGAGGAGCGTTGTTGTTCTCTCAGTACTTCAACGAGACCGAGCAGTTTGACGTGTTGAATAGCAGTAGCGTACTGGACAAGAGTGTTAAGAAGAATCAGAAGCCAGGCTATGCTATTGTGGAGATGACAAACCATAACAATCTCGCGTACTCAACAGATGTAAAGTTTGGGTCTGAGAACGAAACAGTGAGTCTTTTAGTGGACACAGGCTCCACTGATCTTTGGGTGGTGAATGTTTCAAACTGTGTAGGAGATTACAAACAATATTGCGATTCAGACGGTTCTTTTGATCCAAGCAAATCTAAAACATTCAAAAACAAAAAGAAAAAGTTTAGTGACGGTTATGCTAGCGGGGGCACTGCTTTAAACACATGGGTGACTGATTCGGTAGCCATAGGAGATATGTATCTTAAAAAACAAGACTTTGGTGTGACGTACGGTATCAAAGACCCTAGCAATTTAGCTAGTGCTGGTATTTTTGGGCTTAATTACCATTTTGCAACCAGCCAGGTGATTAACAAGTTCCAAAAAGCCGTAGGAGCAAAGGTAAAGGGTTTCTCTATATATATGGGCAAACCAGGAGATAAAGAAAAAGGCCAGCTTGTTCTTGGCGCTATTGATCTTGCAAAAATCGGAGGAACTGTTTATTCTATCGGTTGTGTCAACGACAAACAACAATACAAAGGCGAATATTCATGGAGGTTTCTTTCCACTGGAATTGCTTATGACGGTAAGAATTTGAGCACCGAAAAGGCATCCGCTTTGTTTGATACAGGGACTACTGGTATTCTTGTTCCTACAAAGATTTTCTCCCAAATTACCTCTGGTTTGAATGCTAAAAAAGAAGACGATTCGTGGGTATTTCCTTGTTCTGCAAGCCTCAAGGACTTAGAGTTTCATTTCGATGGAGGCCTCAACATTAAAGTCCCTCTTGATACCCTCGTAACAAAACAAAACAACAACTGTTACTTGGATAGCGTCGTAGACTCTGGAAATGACCAATACATCTTGGGCGGCTACTTCTTAAGACTGGCATATGTGTTTTACAACTTACAATCAAAAAGCGCCCTTGTTTCCCAAGTAAAGATTACCGACGAATCAGACATTAAAACTTTCAAAAACAATATTGGTTTTGACAAGAAACATTTATCCAAAAACATTTACGACGTTGAAACTTTTAAAGCAAAGTTTTGACGGAAAACAAGCCTTCAGTGCATTGTGCCACCCTTATATTAGTACATTTTATACAGTTTATACAACATATTTACATTTTATATTAGAATAGGCTGTAGATGCTTTAAAAACTCGCTACAACAAAAATTACTTTCAAAACCAAATGGCTCACTTGGATTGGTTATGTGCACAGGGGCCTTTGAGTGGTTCGAATCTCGTTATGCTATGCTTTGGCGTTTTTATTTCAGTTGTATATGTCTTCATTATGAGCTTTACAGAGGCATTTTACGCACTGGCAATACTTGAGAATACTTATGAAGTACATTTTTGTTTGGATGCTTAAGGGATGGGCTCGGAAGCAGTGAATTATGCTTAGGTCATTTAGTTTGATAACCTGTATAATATGTAGCTTAAATACTTGCCAAATACATCTTGGCAAATGATTGGAAAACCACTGTAGTTTTCGTAAAACTTGGAAGAATACGCAATAGGGGCACTCAATATCAGCTTACATTGCCTTTACAATCATATTTACTGTTCAAAGTATTCGGACTAATTTCCAGGCTGATTTGATCTTAGCAAATAATTTTATTAATCGGTTTTCAGGTATGACATAATAATGACACGTGTAGATGTCCTACCGCATTAAGTTTACTCAGAATAGCTGTTTATGGCAAGACATAATGAAATTGCAATACTGAAACTGTTACAGAATATCTTGTTAGGCATATTCATTGACACTCTGGTTTGAGCCACGGGCTACGCTACTCACAATTGATTTACCAATCGTTAATTTGGCTCCATCTGCCAAGTATTATATGAGAGATCGCCGCCATTAAGCACAATTAGCCCACCCAACAAAACCTGCTCGTTTACAGGGCTAACAATGGCATCGGCTGTTTGTTGGTTGATACAGTAATTTAAGGCTTGATTTGCACTTTTACAAAACAAATTCAGCAATATCAAATAATCTGTGAATATTCATGTATACTTATATATAGATTTTTATATTCAGCCTCTCACTAACCATTGGCTCGCTCTCCTTTTCTGAAAACTGCTAACAGAGCCATGCACAGTCATGTATAGCCATGCATCTCCATGCGCTGGCAATCTTGAAGATAAAGCTATAATCTGAGATTTAGTGTGTGGTCAAAGTTTAGATTGTGGTATTGATAGTTGGTAAAAGTAGGTGGTTAGTGTCTTTTTAGGCGTTGCTTTAGCGTCTGTTGGTTGAGACTCCGGCTCGGATTTTACAATGACCTATTGTTTCCATACGATGGAGAAAATCCAGTCCAAGCCGATATTCTTGAACTGTCGGGGTCGCCATGATAATTGGTATCGTCACAGTACAGATTTATGGTCATTAAACAAAATTAATCTCAAAAGTTGGAATATTAAGCAAAATATGTAAGGGTTTTCGTGCGGTACGGGTGTTTCGCGGTACGGGTGGCGCCAATCAAGGTTAAATGGCTTAATTAACTGTATACATTAAACTAGACAGGTTTTAGTCCTCAAGTGCAATTAAAGTAATTTGTAGGATAGAAATAGACGACAGATACGAACAACGAACCTTTATGGCACGAATATATTGGCGATTTGTAGCTTTAAGATGCACATTCTACAGTGATAGTTTTTAAAGATTTGTAGCGATTACAAATGCCATTCTTGAGCTCATTACAGGTTTAAAATACCATTCTTGAGCGTTTGGTTACATGAAACAAACAACATGTCGTAATTTTTAGCTTCAAAAGGCTGTTTCTCTCTATTTTCACACTTGTAGAATCACTAAATGGTCCCCTTTTTGCAAATAGACCGAGTATTTTACGAATTGGGGCCGACGATGCAGACCCTTTCCTCTTTGAGAAGTTGAGAGGTGTCTGAACCGGTGTCCAGCTCATAGAAACGCAGTTTCACAACTGCTTCTTGTACACAGTATTCCAGGCACCATGCTGGCGTTACAGAGTGTATATCTAGACAATAACGGCTAAACATTCATTGCTGTTATTGATTAGATGTGGACGGTTGGAGTGCGATGCCAGACAATGTGCAAATCTTCGATTATTGTTGGTCTATTAGTATGAAAAGAGATTATATACCATATAAAGCAGTAATTTTTGAAAGATGCACGCAGCCGTGCATGATGCTTTGGTACCGACGAAATCGTCTGCAGACGAAATCTTTTGCAGACGAAACACTCGTAAAATGCGCTGGGACAATTCGAGATCTGCCAAAGAGTTGATCATGCTCGCAATGCGATTTGCCAAAAATGGGTATTATTGAAAAGTTTGAGCCTAACACTTTAGACCGCACAGGAATAATCATGGTGTGTGTGACATGCATGAGAGTTATATGCGGGACCCTGCGGGCCCATGCTGGACTATGCAGCCGTATGCAACGCCTAGGAAATTATCCCTTGACCGGATTGAGATGAACTAGATTTCCTGATTTTGGATGGAGAAAGGTGGTGTTGGAGGGATGATTGGTGGCGGATGGCCAATGGCGAATGGATGGCCAATGGCGAATGGATGGCGAATGGTGAATGGCGAATGGTGAATGGCGAATGCATGGGGAAATAAGCTTGCCTGACATGATGCACCGAGAGGCCAAGTGGACGAGAGAGAACAGGAGATGATGGATACAATTGGAGGTATCTGTAACAAGAAGAATGCAGACTAGTGGTAGTGGGAGTGTTTAGTTTGGGTCGGCGAGAGATTGTGATATGTGGAAATACAATGCAATACAATAGAGGCCATGGGATTGGGACAGTAAGAGGATGCACGTTGCTGCACGAAAGCGGCAAAGAGATGCAAGGACCGCATCTACTCGTAGGAGAGTGAAAATTTTAGTATGGGCCTAAAGAAATTGGAGATTTTTGTATTTAAATAAACAGGACATTTCCGGAGAAATGGCTGGGAGACCAATGGTTGGAGAAATCAGACAGGACAAGATGGAAATGAATAATCACGGGGACGCTACAATGGAGCTTGATTTGTTCAAGATACAGGACAAAGACGTCCACGAGTACCAGCCATCGCAGCTTTCGTTCAATAATGAAGAGTATATGCTCAGCGAAGAGAGCAAGAAGCTCAAGGTGGGCGAGCTTGCCCAGGAGTTGAACATCAACCACAGCAAGCTCATGCGCAAGGTGGATTTGTTGGTTCTTTTGCCGTTTTGCATCTTGTATTTTGTTGCCAACATCAACAGAACGGCGTACGGGTTACTTTGGGTGAACGGGATCAGACACACGTTGCAGATGACGGAGCTCCAGTTTTTCGGGGCCGGCGCGGCGTTTCTCGGGCCGTATGTGTTTTTCCAGTTCTTCAGCAACTTGATATTGAAGAATATCCGGCCGCACTTCTGGATGAGCATTTCGGTGTTGCTCTATGGCGGAGTGGTGTTGGGCTGTGCGTTTGTCAAGACCAAGGAGCAGTTCACGGCCTGTGAGTTTCTCCATGGGATGATCCAGAGTGGCTGTGACAGCGGGGTTTTCTACATTTTGGCGCATTACTACGAGCGGACCGAGTCCCAGAAGCGCATCTCCTTCTTGTTTTCCTTCTCGACGTTGGCCTTCATGACCAACAGTCTCTGTTCGTTTGGAATCAACGCCCATTTGGCCAACCACCACGGGCTCGAGTCCTGGAGATGGTTGTTGATCATCGAGGGCGCCTTGACCATGGGCATCGCCTTTATCTTGTTCTTCATCTTGCCCGACTTCCCCGAGGGCGTGCGCTTCTTCTCCGACAACGAAACCCTTTTCATTGTCAAGAAGTTGGAGATCTACTGCGGCAAGTCCGGCTACAACGTGCCCTTTTCCGTCAAGGACGTTCTTGTCCAGCTCAAAGACCCGATGGTCATTTTGCCCGGACTCGGCGCCACTTTGTTTGGCGTTCTTCCCTACGCCTTCTCCTACATCCAGCCAATCAGTTTCACCTTCCTCGGTTGGACCCTAGATGCTGCCAGTCGCCAGGCCTCGTGGCCCTGGGTTGCTGGTTTCTTCAGCGTCAATGCCTTTGCCTTTGCGTCCGATTATCTCAAAATCAGATCGCCTTTTGTCATTCTCAACGGCTTGATCGCCTTTGTCGGCATCATGATCATCTGCTTGAAGCATTCTGACAGTCTTAACGACCCCTTGAAGTACGGAGGCGACTTTTTATTGGTCATTGGCGCCTACTCTGCCTTTCCAATATTCCTCTCCTGGGCCACTTTCAACCTCTGTGGCCATCTCAGAAAAAGTATCGTCACCTCCTTGATGATCAGTATGTTCGACTTGGCCGGTATTTACTCCTTGTTCATTCTTCATAACGCTGACATGCAGCTCCATAAAGCTTCCACCTTTGGCTCTTGCTTTGCTATGGCTGCCGTCTGCGTCTCTATTGCTTATCTTGCTTTGGTCCATTATAACAATAAAAAGAAAAGATCCGGCCTCTATAAGGATAACTTTGAACAGCTCTCAGAAAGACAAAAAATCCTTGCGGGAGATAAAAGTCCTAATTTTGATTATATGTATTGAGTTTGGTTATTGGTGATTGGTGGTTGTTGGTTATCAACTATTTGGTGTAAATTGGATTTTGGCGATTGGTTATCAACTATTTGGTGTAAATTGGATTTTGACGCTTTTTATCACCAAATATTTAATCTTGATACATTTTATTACCAAATATTCCTTCTAAATTTGATTTTGGTATTTTTTTGTATCAAATATTTGCCTATTTGATTTTCACCCCATTCAGTCAAATATTCGGCCCATTTGATTTTCGTGCTTTTTATTACCAAATAATCTTCCATTTTTTCTTAAGTTTTCCTTTTCTACTCTCTTGTTTTTCTATTTTCTATTACGTTTCTGTTTCTGTTATTGTTAAGTGTTACCCCTGGGGTCTTAGGTGCTGGCGATTCGTACGGTGGTCTTTAATTACATGTTTTTATTCTCATTACTTGTTTTTTGTGTATTTAAAAATTATTTATAATTATTATCAATTGTTGTTAATATTTCTTATTAATTATTTATTCTTATTGATTAGCCATTCTTATCAATTATTCATTCTTCTCAATCATTATTTCCTCATTCATATCTATTTTATAATGTCTATTCCATTACTCATAAATACCTAATTGCTAAACTTCCCAGATGATCATAGAAATACCAACTGATCTATAATATGTCCCATATCAAAATTTAACCAATTTTTTTTTAAAAAAAGGAAAAAAAACTCCTATATTTTGTCTTTTAATGAATTTAGTTGACTTCACTATTAATAATAATAATAATAATAATTTCATATATTTCAAACCCAATACATGTTAGTCACATTCTGTTTACCAAAAAATAACCTCATTGCTCTCTCATAATGTACATGATTTCTCACATCACACATTCCATCACCAAACTAAATTTACCATAAAAGACACCCTACTCGTTCGTTTCTATTCGTTCTGAATGATCTACACTTGTGAGACATCTAATGCAATCACCATGTACCGTCGATCTTCCAAACTGGCCCAACAAAAAGTGGAAGTTTTTTCGTCAACCTCTTTTCAACCCAAAAAGGGGTTTCTCCATTGCTACTGTTTAATCAAAGTAACAAATGTACCCTCCTTCCTCTTTTGGCTCTAAATGTTCTTGTGCTGCCTCTCTGATAGCTTGACAAGCTGTATATCAGTCGGTAGACATTGTAATTTAAAGACAATGGGCATTTAGCTCGGAATACCGTTTTGACCGTTTACTGGCCTCTAATTACTCACCGGCTGAAATGTCAAATATTCCGTGATTTGTAAGACAACTTGACCCATCTATAAATCGTCTAAACTTAATGGTTGTCCATACACGTCCAAATTCACTCAGCATTTTCAATGGTATCCAGTAGATGTTAGATAACACTTTTCATGCCTCAATACTTTACACTACAATAATAGTATCTAAAAACTGTTTACATAGATCGCGTCTCTGTTTTTTTAAACTGCCAAAGTTGCAAACTATATCGATTCTTACAGATGCACAATTCATAAGCCATTCGATAAAGCCTTCATATCTATTATATATACCGTCTGACTCCCATCTAGGCCTTCCAGTAAATTCATTAAATTACCCAAAATTTATACATTACCTGAAAAAAAAAACCATAATATTGGATAACAGTTATAATAGTCTAATCTAACCCACATTTAAATATATAATTACTTACTCCATTACTTGTTTATATTGAAATGTATTAAAGAGCAATTCGGCCAACACCGCCCACTATTTAGTATGATTGGATATGTTATGTGCCCTGGTCCATTATTTTTCAATTTTAGGTGCTGAGTTCGATTCCTAGTTGTTTTTTTTTGTTAATATGTTTCAGCAAAATAACTATCAATTATTAAGTGGTGTTGTAAACACTGGTTTGTTTCCAATTTTTTTTACAACTCTCTAGAAGCCATTTTTGCCAAACTTTGGTGCATTTGTAAGTAAAAATAGAAAAAAAAAAGTGTAAAATGAGAATTTATTCAACAGACTAATATTACAACCTTATGGGACCAGAAACATGATATATTTAAATGCCAATGTTACCAAGCTACAGCTGACAGAAAACTTTGTAGAGAAAACCCATAAGTCTGTCATATTCCGGGGAAAGTTACAATCTATGGATGTTTGCCACGTTTTTTAGGCTTTCCCCTAGAGAGGGATCTTAAAAAAGGTTGGATTGTCGGGGGGCTTTTTACCAGTGGGTTCCGAGAGTATTTTACTCCTTGGTGATGGTAAGGCGCATCAACATGAATGGCTAGTTTATTACAATGTTGAGATATAATCAAGAAGTATTCCATGAAATATGTAATTGTCAGAAATGGGACAAGCGTAGGTTTTTATATATAATACAAGGTCTGAAAGATAGTAAATGATTCTGATGATTTCAAGGTCTATTATAGTATTAGTTTTCCTATATTTTGCACTCATCGGAGCCCATCCTATTAAACAGGCCAAAGATAATGATGGGAGATTCTCTGTTCTAGAACTCAACAATTACCGTAATGCCTTCCACACGACGGCACTCAAAATAGGCTCAAATGAAGATACTGTGAATGTGCTTATAGATACCGGAAGCACCAATCTTTGGGTTACGAATAGTTCAATATGTATTAATACCCAGAAGATATGGTGTGATGTGTTTGGCACCTTTGAGGCGTCTAAATCTTCCACGTTGAAACGTTTAGGCAAAACAGCCACCAGTTTGTACGGCTCAGGGATGAAGTCTACCAATCAATTGGTGACCGATACTGTCAGAGCCGCAAACTTGACGTTTGATGAGCTTCAATTGGGAGTGTCTCAAGAAATATCACAGAATAACAGTCCTGGGATTTTAGGATTAAGCTTCTACAAATCAGAAAACACCATATTATCCAAGATTGGCCGTGAACTGCAAAACGGTTTTGGCCTATATCTTGGCGAGCCTGGCGATGGCCAGAAAGGCTCTTTAATATTCGGAGGAATAGATTATGCAAAAATATTAACTGGACTCACCTCAATAGAAACAATTGACAAAAAATTGAATCATAAGAATCAGAAATCATGGACATTCAAGCTTCACCAGTTTAGCCTTGGAAATAGCCAGATTTCCGGAAATCCTGCCCCAGCTTTGCTTGATACGGGTTGTACCAATATCATCGTCCCTGATAAAGTATGGTCAGAGTTGGTACATAGTTTACAAGCTAAACAAATCAATAACACGTGGACTTTCAAATGTCCCAAGCAATTTGATGATTTCACGTTCCAGTTTGACAATAACGCCACCATCACAATCCCATCCCAAACTGTGTTTTCGGTCGATGGCGACAACTGTTCCTTGAGCCATATAGAAAAAGGGAAAGATGAGTACCAATTGGGCGCTTACTTTTTGAGGTTTGCCTACCTGTATTTCGACATTGACCAGAAATCAGTTCTTATAGGACAGGCCAAATTCACCGAATCTACAAATATCAAAGCATATACAAAAGAACACAAGTAGTCAAGGGGATCATGCATATTAGATAGTTTGTCAGGCAAATAAACAAGCTATAGTTTATAATGTAGTTTAACTACAAAGGATAGATGATAAAATAGAGCTAAAGACCAGCGATGTCATGAGTATTGGCTAATAATATACAATTAATATCTTATATTTCGAGCCTAATGCATATCAGTTTCGTATATACGCGCCACGTCTCAACAGATTTGGTAAAGCCCAATCATAGCCTTTTAATCATAGCTGGCTCATCCGTGTGCCTGCTCGAGAGTATTATCCACTAGACTATCCTGCCAGGTTTTATCTCTTCTCTGAGAGCACTAACCACTGGCCCACATGGCCCAGTGGCTATCGAAGACTTACGCATTATATAATTAGAAATCAATCTATTTCCTAATATGCTGACTTCACACTACAAAGTAATGATTATTAAAACCTATTCACATCTTATTTCCTACAACAGTAAATCAATATACATATTTATAACTCGCAAGAGTCGAACCTTTGAAGTTTTTTATTCGTATAATAGATTGACCACTGGGCCATGGCAGGCGCAATTCTGCGATGAGGAAAAAAAAATTTTCAGATGCGTTCTATACTTATTACCTACTATAACCATATAAATCAGTATTTATATTATCATTAATTCTGGTCATATCAAAATAATCATGGCAGCAAAAAAAGGAAGTCTCAGTATAACGAAGAAGCAAAAGCTTAATTCAAAAGGTGATTACAAAAAATCCAATAACATAGAAGAAGAAGAACAGCTGAGTTCTGAAGAAGAAAATTTGGATAATCTTAGTGATGATGAAATAGATGGGAATGATGAAGTAAATTTAGAAGATGCCAGTCTGAGTGATGAGGAGGAAGAAGAAGAAGAAGAAGAAGAAGAAGAAGAAGACGATGATGATATCCCAACAAGTAAAACCAATAAACCAAAGAAGAATAAGAATGATGATGGATCAGAATCGTTTTCCACTGCAGTAAGTGCTCTTCTTAATTCTCATTTGAAAGCACATGATAGAGATGATCCGATTCTTGTTCGTCAAAAGAAAAAGTTGCTCAAACAAAAGGAAGATGAGAAGCTTGAATTAAAAGCCAGAAGACTTATCAATGCTGAGAAAAAACTACGAAATGAAAAATCCAGAGTAAAAGATCTTTTGCCAAGTGCAGATGCTACAAATGCTAGAGAACTATTGGAATATGAGAGAAAATTGAAGAAAACCGCTCAGAGAGGTGTCATTAAATTGTTCAATGCTGTTTTGTCCACTCAAATCAAAACTACAAATGAATTGAAAGATGAAAAATTGTTAGGAAATAAACAAGAAACTGCAGCCACTGAACTTTCAAAGGAAAAGTTTTTGGATTTGGTGAAGGCTGCTAAATAAATCAACGTATTGGTTTTGAAACGTTTGTTTAATCTGTATTATTATTGGCTTTGTTTAATAAAAGACTTTTTTTTTTATTTGAATGTAATGGGAAGCTTAGTTGGATGGATTGAGCAGTTGATTCTGATTTTTTATATAATTGAAAAAGCCACTTAAATCGTAAATAATGATTTTTGATATAATTACAAAATGTTTTTCCGCTAGTTTTATAAAATAACTTTATACATAAGAATTTTTTTCGTAGAGCACTAACCAGTGGCCAAAATAGGCTGTTTAAAATAAAAATAGTTGGAATTTGGTTGTGATCAACTGAGATTCTTTAAATTGAGATATTCCTCTCATTTTCTGTATTTTACTTGACTATTTATCATAGCTATCTTTTTCTATTAAAATAATTAGATCCAAACACTTGATAAATTATGATTTTTTTCAAAAGAAAGTAAAAAATCAATGGGAAACTAATAATTTACTGTAAAATAGTTATGTTTGATTCATTTATCATGAATTATTTGCTACTAATAATCACTAGCCATCCGGCCAAGTGGTTAGTGCTTATTTTCAAGCAACTGGGTGAGAAGATGACGCTATATAAGATTATGGTCATATTATGATCAGACTATGGTCAGATTATGGTCAGATTATAATCAAATTATGATCACATTATGATCAACAGGACATTATTGGGTTTTACCAAGTACCTTTATGGAACCTTACCCCATTTTGGTCTTGAAAGTTCTTATTTGAATATTTGGTACTATTATCAAGATCTGCAAACCTTCACGCTTGTCTATTTGTTGCTATTGATAATAATAATAATAATAATAATAATAATAATAATAATAATAATAATAATAATAATAATATGTAATATTAAGATGAGTTTGTATTGATTGGAGAATGGGTAAAACGTAGACTGACTATATAAAAAGGAGAAGAGCAGACTAAAAAGAAGGAAGAAAAGGGAGTGACAGGCAATGTTGTATATCGACTGATAAACCTAGCCAAAAATAGAAGGGTTAATGCATCTAATTAATCAGGTCATATCACTAGAAGCATATAGGTGTTTTACTACCAATGATACATAATATTGATAATATCATATAGAGAGATGCTCAACATTTTAATAGCAGTGAGTAGAGTGTTTGTCTGGGAATCGAACCCGTGTTCCTGTTAGGCCTTTTTTCTCTTGTCTGAGAGCACTGGCCACTGAGCCATACGGCCAGTGGCATAATAATAATAATAATATCATATATTTCACATATCAGTTTGGCCCGGCCCACAATATTAACAAGAACCTATATACAAAGCTCATTTCTTCCCGTCGTCCTGTTTACCAAAGTCGTCCTGTTTTCTTCGTTGTTCAGACACCTGTTTATCAAAGTCCTCCTGCAAAAACTTCTGCAAGCGTCGGATGGCCCAGTTCTTCCCGATAAACTTGATATCTGGGTCGCTGGCGCCCTCGGTTAGGGTAAACTTTTTCCAGAAGCTGGGGCTTTTGAAACGATGATCCTCTACGGGGAAATTGGCCACATTGTGTCTTATATCGGCCACTGCTTCTCTGAGAGTGGCGGCGATTCTACTGCGGAGCTCCTGGGCTTCTTTTCCGTGCTTGAGCTTGTCGCTGAGATCCAACGGGTTGGCAGGGTCGTAATACTTGTCCACAAGACCTCTCCACTCGGCCCTGAAGCTCTCGATGACCTGGTCGTTGATCGGGTCGCCGAAAACAATGTTGATTTCGTGGCGAAAGTTGCGCGGGAGGATCCGTTCGATGGGCGACTCTGCCGCAGACTCTGGAGCGATTTTCTCAAAGCCCGTGGAGAAAATCGGCAACACAATGGGTGTTTTGGTGGCCTCGAGGACTAGCCGCGACACGCCCCAGTGGAAATATCGCATGGAATTGGCGTGCGGAGGCTCTAGCTGGAGAACAAAGCCCTCGGGGAAAATATGGAACCAGCTGGCCCTGCGCCGGTTTATGGGCAAACTGTCCTGTTTTTTCAAGCTTTCTACAATCTCTGCCGATGGCCCAAGCTGCTGCGGCACTAGCTGGGGTCGCTGCAACGCCTTCTGCACACATCCAGGATAATATTCCAAGTCTAGAGCGTCGTCTGGCGACAAGATCCGCACCGCAGCATCTATCGAGCCCTGGAACGGCCCCCGGCCAAACCTCTCGGTCGCCAACACCTTGCCGAGGCTGAAAAAGTACGAGAACACCTTGTTGGTGAAGCACACGTTCGAAGCCCCCAATCCCCACCGGATCGTGTCTACGTCTCGATAGTATCTGAACGGCAAGATTCCCCACAAAAACGGGTCGTCTACAACGCTCATGTGGTTCATAATCGTGAGCAATCCCCGGTTTTCCTGCCGCGACCGCTCCAAAGCATCGTCCAACTTGTCTAGCCCTACAATCTTCGGCTTGTACGCACTATATACAAACAATTTCGAAACCCCAATCACCGACAAACACGTCAAGTGGCTCAACGGGTTCCACACCCCACTATCTCGGGGATATTCGCCCAAAAATTCATTTCCTCTTTGTAAAACCGCTGGAAACGACATTCTCCTCGGCTTCCGAGATACTCTCTTTTATATCTCCTTAAATATCCACTCAAATCCGTCCCTGAAAATTATATCCCAATCGCCTCGCACGCCTCTACAATCTGTTCCAAAAAAATCCCCTCTCAGTTAATCCCGTCGTTACCTAAACTAACCATAATAGTTGGCCCTTCGTCATTATGTCCACTCTTCGCCAAAAATTTAACCACTTTTTCATCACTTTTATGCACGAGTGGCGTGATAGATGCATACACATGCCTGTAGTTGCATACAATGTAAAAGTTTTATGAGACTTGCAAAAACTAGTGTAAGGGTCTGTCTGGTAACCAGGAACAGCAATTGTTGGCAAGTTCGGAGTAGCTGTTTGAAGTTTAGTGTAGCAGGAAGTCTATTTAGTTTGCAAATCCCAATACTGATCTGTTTCAGAGCCATTTCCGTCCTACCAGTAATGTATTTTTAGCTATATAAAGATAGATTATGAGCCATATGTTCCCACCAACGTACACTTCTTTAGAACCCTTTCGTGGGAAGAAAGTGTACCCCCAACTTGTTGCCCAGTAGGGGTCCTCTAACGAGGGAGAGAATGCTAGTATACTGAAGGAAATGGTGATAAGGATTTATGTATGGTTTTTAATTATGTATGGTTTATGTACGATTTTTAATTTATGATGTGTATATTGTGTTGACGAGTGAAATGGCAATATATGATGCAATAGAGAGAGTATTATAAAGAACTTTAAAAACATGTATACAATGCAGTATACCACCACTATACATCCCAGCACAATTACTGCAATGTATGACATAGGCTACCGATCATCATCAAAGGCCCATACTGAAAAGTATATAGGCTCCCGTTCATCATTAAAGGCTCATACTGAAAAGTCCAAAAGCAGAAGTCTAGAGTGAGACACAGCCAATTTCATTGATACTCACCTACTACTGCACGACATATGCACCCGTAACACAGCGATGGAGCACAGGCTGTTTGCAAGTGTACCCAGAGAACAATGAATCGAGATACCATTATTGATTCTTTGTATTACAGGTCCTCTATAACGGGTGTTGATAGGTAGTCACGTTCCATTCATTACAAGTCATTATTTTTCAGGTATTTTATATATACATTCGGGTCACGTGCCTGTATATGTCCCGCATGCACAACCATGCAGTGCCAATATCCTGGTAGGTGGTGAATTCAACATGGCTACGCAGGGCATAACGAGGTTAATGATCTTTAAATGTATTTATATGAAGAAAATGGACTAATAATTCCGGTTTAGAAGATGATAATAATAATCATTAACATATCAATTGAGAATTAGACAAAAAGAGCTGGAAATGATTGGTGGTCTTTATCAATTGGCGCTTTTTTTGAGTGTTACTTCATTAACTATAAATGCTGCTCCTCTAACCACGTATTCTTCTCAATATTCCAATAATGATGGGCAAGCTTCTCAGAGCATTTCCGAAAGATACCAAAACTCCACGCTAAGTGACCATACTGCTCCAATATATGGTATTGGAGGTTCCATTTTGTATTCTCAGTATCCCGAAGAAGATGATGAGGATGTGGATGATGAAGATGATGAGGAGGAGGAGGACGAAGATTACGGCATGGCAGCCTATGGAAGCAACTCCACCTTCAACTCAACTGACATGATCATGAACAAATCAAAGAAAAAGGCAAAAAAGAATTATGCGGTTGTGGAGATCCTGAACAGAATGAACAATTATTATACTGCTGAGCTTGAAATTGGCTCTAACAAAGACAAAGTCCAAGTCCAAGTAGACACAGGGTCTACGGACCTTTGGGTGACCAACAGTTCTATTTGTTCAGGCGATGTCAAACAATGGTGTGATAGTTTGGGAACATTCAATGCTGCAAAGTCAAAGACTCTTAAAGACAAAAAGAAGAAATTCGTTGACGGCTACGGGGACGGAAAATCGAGCACCAACACCTGGGTCACTGACAACTTGTATCTTGGAGGGGCCATGGAATTCAAAAACTTTTATTTTGGTGTTTCCAATAAAGTCAAAAACGCCTGGTATCCGGGATCTCAGGGTATTTTGGGCTTGAGTTTCTACAATGCAAAGAAATCCATCACTACCAAGTTCAAAAAAGCTGCCCATGCCAAAAAGTTGGGTTTTGGTGTCTATTTGGGCGAGCCTAATGACGGTGCAAAAGGGTCTATTGTTTTTGGAGGTATCGATTGGGCCAAAGTCGACGGCGATTTGACGGCAATTCAAACCGTTGGCCATGATTTGAAATATAAAAAGCAAACGTCTTGGTCTTTTATTTCTCAGGGTATGGGATGGGGCAAAACCCGTTTCTCTGATGAGAAAGCTTCTGTTTTACTTGATACTGGATGTACCAACATTGGTGTTCCTCCTAAAGTGTTTGACAAGTTGGTTTCCAAATTGAATGCAAAGGAGAAAGACGGCCAATACCTTTTCAATTGTCCTAAAACGTTTGAAGATATCGTCTTCTATTTTGAAAACGATGTTGCCATCAAAGTGCCTTCCAAGTCTTTGATGATGATCAACGGCGGCGATTGTGCCTTGAGAGGTATTGTCAGCCAGGGCACCAATTCTTATCAATTGGGTGATTACTTTTTAAGATATGCTTACGTGTATTTCGACGTCAACAAGAAAACCGCCCTCATTGGCCAAGTTAAACATACCACCGATACAAACATCCAAGCTTACACTAAAGACGTCAAGGTTAACCATAAAAAATCTTCTGCCAACGTTGTTAAGAGACCTTGAATAGCGTCTTGGCTTTTTTTATATATACATTTCAGTTCTCGGTACCCACTACTATATACTGCTTAGATTTAGATTCAGTTCTAATAGACTTACACTTTCTACTAGTGTGTTGTTGTAAGCTAAGCCACTGGGCAGCTACCGGGCGGCTACTGGGCCATACGGATCAGTAGCCAGTGCTCTAGGAAAAGATTATGACTAAAAGGATAGTATTATTATTATTATAAGCAAATATTAAACTACCACCTACTTGTTAGTAATATTGCCGTATTAAGATGGATTTTTGTCGAACCAAGAATGGATAAAACGAATTATTTGGCTTGGGGGGTAATCATTTGGGGGTAATTATTTGGGGGCTAATTATTCGGCTTAGGGGGTAATTACCTGGCCCAGTGGTAATTATTTGGGGGGTAATTATTTGGGCCAATTATTTGGGGGGTAATTATTTGGCCCAATTATTTAGGGCCAATTATTTAGGGCCAATTATTCGGTCCATTTTTACAAATACACACTATTTCATAATCATACCTTTTTATCTCCCCAAAAGCAACAACCGAGGGGCCCATATTCAAGGATAGAGGAAGTCTCAAAGGAGAAAATAGTGTTTCAAATAGTGTTTAGAACAATAAAATAGCCAAAATGGGCCATTTGGCTCAGTGGTCAGTGCATGGCATGTCAACTGAGAACAAATTATTTTACGAGTATTATAACAGTCAGATACTCATAACTCTCCTATTATTCTTTCAAAAATGAATTAAAGTATTATGGCTGTTTGCAAATTTAGATGGCATAGTTGGATTAGTTATGACCACTGGTCTAACAATTTTATTAAATGGTTCGAATTTTACAGGGGGCATTTCATGTCTTAATATTTCAGTTATTTTTACAATTCTGGTTTTTGAGAGTATATTAATGAGGTTTGAAAATATTTTTGAAAAGAATAGTTTAGTTTGTTTTGTTATATCTGTAAAAAATAGACAAATTGACTAAAATGTAGCTTACAACAGACGTAGAGGTGGGGGGATTCAATAAGAATGACTGTCTGATTAATGATTTTCGAAAAATGAGAGGGAAAAAGAGGTAAAATATAGATTGACCGACTAGAGATGCTGGTGGAAATTAGAACCAAGCCACGCAGGGCCAATAAACAGAATTTACAAGTATTGATCGTTGATAAATAGAGTTGTATTATATATTTCGAATTGCTGACCAAATGGGTGTTTTTCATTGGCAGACGAAATTTCCCAAAGTAGATGCGAAAAAACGAAAAAATTTGGCGATGAGCACGATGACTAACTTCGAGAGTATTGGGCATAGCGAGTGATCTAGCTAGGATTTACTGGATAGAGAGCAGGGTGTTGCTGTTTTATTATAATATGATGTCGTATAAACAGGGTTTTGGTACGGCTGTGCGCCGCGCGACGACTCGGAGATTAGCAACCGGTCAGTTGTTGACGACTCGGAGATTGGCAAGCGGTCAGTCGTTGACGACTCGGAGATTGGCAAGCGGTGAGTTATTGATGACTCGGAGATTAGCAAGCGGCCAATTGTTGAGAGTGTTGCATGGAGATGGTTTACAGCTGTCGGCAAGAGGGTTTGTCACGTCATCTGTAGCAGCAAACAGTGTAGATGGTCATAAGTCCGGACTCACGGAGGAGGAAATGGAAATGTTGAATGAGGAGCGTGCGGTGGACCATGTAGACGTGTGTATTGTAGGAGGTGGGCCGGCTGGTCTTGCAACGGCTATCAAGCTCAAGCAGTTGGACACAGCGGGCGACATGAGGGTGGTTGTGTTGGAAAAAGCGTCTGATATGGGCGCCCATATACTCTCGGGCGCAGTTCTCGAGCCACGGGCTCTCCGGGAGTTGTTTCCTGAGAGCGAGTACTACGAGGCCGACGGGTCTGGTATTCCGTTGCCTCCGGAGCTTGTGACCAAGGTTACGGAGGACTCAATGAGGTTCTTGTTCGACGGGTTCTCTGTGGCGGTGCCGGAGCCTCCGCAGATGGCCAACGAGGGCAAGAATTACATTGTGTCGTTGAACCAGGTGGTGAAGCATCTTTCGGAGCGGGCCGAGGAGTTGGGCGTGGAAGTGTATGCCGGGATTTCGGTTTCCGAGGTGGTTTACAGGGACAATGCGGTCGTAGGAGTGGCTACCAAGGACTTGGGCATCTCCCGGTCCGGGAAACCAAAGCCAAACTTCGAGCGAGGCATGGAGTTCCGGGCAAAGGTCACGGTGCTTGCCGAGGGGTGCCACGGGTCGCTCTCGAAGCACGTCATCTCTCGGTTCAACTTGCGGCTGGACAGCGACAACCAAACCTACGGCATTGGCTTGAAAGAGGTGTGGGAGGTGAAACCAGACGTGTTCCGCAAGGGCCTTGTCGCCCACACCATGGGGTATCCCTTGAACAACTCTGCGTACGGCGGAGGCTTCATGTACCATTTTGGCGACGGCTTGGTCACCGTCGGTTTGGTTGTTGGTCTTGACTACGCCAACCCCTGGATTTCCCCGTACAACGAGTTCCAGCTCATGAAACACCATCCGTTCTACTCTGCCGTGCTTGACGGCGGCAAGTGCATCTCGTACGGTGCTCGGGCGTTGAATGAAGGCGGATTGCAATCGATTCCCCGCTTGTACTTCCCTGGTGGCGTGTTGGTTGGCGCATCTGCTGGTTTCATGAACGTCCCCAAGATCAAAGGCACCCATACAGCTATGAAATCGGGCATGTTGGCTGCAGAATCCATTTACGAGGCCATCAAACATTTACCACGTGCTGTCGAAATTGACGAAATCGACCAAACCGACAACATCCCTGCCCCCGAAGCAGACCCAATCGTCCTAAAGTCTTACCAGACTGCCCTCGAACACTCCTGGGTGCACCAGGAGCTCGACCAGGTGCGTAACATCCGGCCCTCCTTCAACTCCCCCTTGGGTCTCTACGGAGGCCTTGTCTTTTCTGCTTTGGATTCCTTCTTGTTCAAAGGCAACTTGAACCTCACATTGCATCACCATCACTCTGACGCCAGCTGCACCAAACCAGCATCCCATTTCAACCGCATTGAGTATCCAAAACCCGACGGCAAAATCTCCTTCGACTTGCTCACCTCTGTCAGCCGCACTGGCACTTTTCACCACGACAACGAACAATGCCACTTGCGTGTCAACAATAACACTCCACAGGACTTGCAGAATCACACCGACAAAAGTTGGCCCCTTTACCAGGGCATTGAAAATAGATTCTGCCCTGCTGGGGTCTACGAATACGTCCCAAAACCCAAAACGGCTCCAGCCGACCAACCGGATGTCAAGTTTCAAATCAATTCCCAAAATTGCATCCACTGCAAAACTTGCGACATCAAAGTGCCTCATCAGGACATTAATTGGACCGTTCCTGAAGGAGGCGACGGCCCTAAATATTACATGACTTAGAATGCATCTTCCCATTGTATATTCTTAGCCATACCGCCCAGTGGTTGGTCGCCTTGGAGAAGTGAAACACCTGGCAGGATAATTTAACAATACTCTTGAAAATAAGAAGAAAGACCTGGCAGGCACACGGATAAGCCAATTATAATCAAAAGACCATGATTGGGCTTGCCAAGTCCCCTACATAGCGTGTATATACAAAAATAATATGTACTGGGCTTCAAATGTATGATATTACTATTAGAATCATTTTCAGGCCTCATTAATATACTCTCAAAAACCAGAATTGTAAAAATTATTGAAATAATAATACATGAAATGCCCCCGGTAAAACTCGAGCCGTTTAATGAAATTTTCAGACCAGTGGTCATAACTAATCCAACTAAGCCATCTAAATCCCCAAACATCCATAATACTATAATTTATTTTTGAAAGGTGAATAGAAGGCCACTGGGCCGTATGTCTCAATGGATAGTACTCTCAGAAAAGAGAAAAAAAACCTAGCAGGAGCACAGGTTTGATTCCCTGACGAACACTTTTACTCACTGCTTTTGCAAGGTTGAACAACTGTCTGAAACAGACCAATTGGCTGGGAAGATCATGATAAACAGGGCATTATTGGGTGGTACCAAGTCACTAGCGCGTATATACCAAATTAATATGTTCTGGGCTTGTAGAATAAGATATTATCTTTATTATTATTACTATAAAACTTCAATGTTAAAATTAATCATTTTAACATGACTTACGAGATCTCCTGGCCGAGTTGGACAGTCTTTTTTATATGTTTCCCTGCATTGCTCCCAACAAGTTTTCACTGTCCTCAGTTCAATTCCAGTTCTTGCCATATATTGGGCACTTTTCTGGTTACCTTATGTAATTCGGCGCGATAGGCTGCAGTGTAGCTACATGTGAAATCCGTCAAGTCATAAAGTCTTTCAAAACTGTTGAAATAGTTTTGAGTGAATCAATTCATTTGGTGCCTACTCGCACCAAGCTCAAATCATGCTTCCCACCGTGGCCGAGTTGGCTAGTGGCGTATTCGCTCTTGTTCTCAGTCGCTCTTGAAAAACCAAAGTTCCCCAGCTCAATTCGCTCACTAGACATTAATGTTTTTTTTGCTTGCCACGTGGCTGAATTTATAATACGCAGTGCAAGGCAAAGAGCAGTAGTATACGGCACTTCAATGTTTTATTGGTATGGTTGATATGTGTCATGCTAGATGATGTTAGATAATGGTAATTGAGGTGGACTAGTGCAGGTAAAGGCAGGCACATGTTACTTTCTCAGATAGTAAGCGTATTTGTCAAGTTATTGCCGTAATAAGAGAAAGGAAACATATGTTTATCATCTCATATACAATGTTTTATATTGCATAGTCCTGTTCCTCAACAGTGTAGTTAAGTCTCACAGGACAAACACTCAAGTTTTTTATTCGTAGAGTATATCTGTTTTTTTGTATTCATTTCAATGGTTTCCATAACTAGACGACTACAAAGAGAATTAAAAAATGCAATAAACCGATAATAATAGAAATCTAAAGAAAGTATAAACAGGCTTTTTATGCTATATAAGCGATGCTATGTTTTCTGAGCAGAAAACTCATTAGGCTTTGGTATCATTTGCTGCGGCGTCGTTCTTATCATTTGCTGTGGCGTCGTTCTTATCCTTTTTACTACTTGCCTCGTCTTCCTTGGAGTTACTTGCCTCGTCTTCTCTAAAATCACTATTTCTACTGCTTTCCTCGTCCTCATGATAATCGTATTCGTCTTCACTGAGGTCGTCATTATTCAAGTAATCGTCTTGGTAGGAGATTTCGCTAGGAAGATAGTCCGAGTCGTTCTCTTCGTCGTACGTATCATTTAGCTCGTATTCCAACAATCCTTCGTTCCGTTGTGGCGGTGTTATGGCTTCCTTTTGGTTGTCTGGAGCATCGGCTTTTGTTTCAGAGCCGTCTTGGTCTGGAGACTTATCCAGCGCACCGGAATAGAAATTGTACGACTTCAACAGACTGATACCGGTATGGTCTCGCAAGCGCGTAAGCTTGTTTCCTGCAATGGAGGGATCGGGAACCGGTGCGTTGTGGGGCTGGTTTTCCGGCTTCTGTGCCTGGTCCTTTTCCAAGGGCGCTTCCTCGTCGGAGTCGGAAAAGTCGGGAATCGGGTCTCGCCAGTAAACAGTGTCGGTGAAGTTCTCGTCAATGAACACGTTAGCTCCGTCCTTCTTATCGCCGATACTGAGCAAGTCGATGTTGACAGGTGGGAAAAAGTGGTCGACAAGCTCGTTGATGTGAATGTAGGAGGACTTGTAGCCTGCCAACTCTAACAATTCGAGATGCACGTCGCCATCGGTGTTAATGGTGAAGATCCGAGAGGACGGAATGTCGACGGAACGATAGCTGAGGGCATCGGTGATACGGTTTCCAAAGCCGGCATAGAAGGGGGTCTTGTTGACTTGACCATACAATGTCTGTAAATCCTTGAGACATGTAATTTTGAACACCTCGGGCTTTTTGAGGATAACCTCTCTTCTTAACGCCGCCATGGTTCGGTCTGGAGATAAGATCACTGGTCCCACAGGTAGCTTAACGCCTTCCTGCTCGATGCCGTTCAAGTAGGCGCGTGTTGTGTCGGCGAGCCCCACGGACCGCGCCGTAAGATACATGATGTTGTACCCGTTCAACTCAATGTCCGAGAAGAGCTTGGCAACGCCAAGATGTGTCCAGTCTTTCCCAATCATGTTGAACACGTGCCCCAAGGCGTCGGACTTTGTGATCGTGCCATCAATGTCGGAGATGACGACAGGAACATTGTATTTCCAGAGAAAGATACGGGATGTGACGGTGGACTTGGTCTGATCTACCGTGAACTCCATGTCGTTGGCACCGTACTTTAAGTTTAGGCACATGAGCTGGTCGGACGTCAACCGAAGAGTCTTAATGTAGTTGATGCTGTCACTGTGGCTGGTGAACGAGGATGTTCCGCTAGTGCTGGAGGTTGCAGGGGGAGTGTCACTGGCATCTGGAGCGCTAAACTCCTCGATGAGTGGCGCATTGAGCAAAGTCTGGGCCTCTAACGTTGGATCGGTTTCGTTGGCGGCCGAGTAAATTCGCACGTTACCCTCGGCGTCGTATTTTACGATTCCGCTAAGGTCAAACTCTGCGCCAAACTCCTCTTTGAGGAGGTCGCGGACCACATTGTCGTAACTTTGGATGTCCTGCTCGCTGGCCTTGTAGCCGCTGATATCAAGGACCAACTCGCCGTTGGAGTCGATCTTAGTGGGGATATTCTTCATGGTAAGCTGCTCAGAAAGCTTTTGGGCCCTGCTGGGCGACAACGACCGAACACTGGACATGGTCGCGGATTTACGCACGCCGGGCACGTGATCCTGGTTTGCAGATGATTTGGCGGAGGTAAGGGCAGGTTCAGAGGAGTTTTTAGGGCCGGGGTTAGGGGCTGAGTTTAGATCGAGGTCGAGGTAGTCGGGTTCTTCATCTAAAGTGAGCGGTTCGGATTTAGGAGAAGACAAAGGGGATGATACAGCCGAGGACGCGGCGCTAACCACAGGAGAGGTCATCATGTCGTCAGGGATCCGATCGCTGGATTCGCTGGTTTGGAAAACAAAAAACGCCTCACCGCCATCACCAAGTTTCATGTGTATATTTGTAAGCAGCCCGTTAACCTTGAAGTTGACCTTCTTTTGCGATGGACGAAGTAACTGGAACTTGCCAAACCGGATGTGGAAAGGCGAACAGCTCAAGTTGCCGTGCTCATCCTCAATAACAATCACATCAATTGCGCCGCTGAGAGTCGCAGGGTTGAGCGAATTCCACGTCTTTGCTATTGAGGTTAGATAGTTCATCCTGATTAGTGGCATGGTGGCGCTTGTATGGCAGCAACGGTGATTGCGTTTTTGGCGTTTTGTACACTACGGGCGGGGCTCGTAATGGGGGATGCCGGAGGTAAGGTGGTGATAATACCGATGATGATGGACAGCTCTTCGGAGCAGGAAGATGGAAACGATTGTAGTGTGTGTGAGCCAGAATTGGTGAATATGGTGGATTCTGTTTATAATCCATTATCTATTAGTAGTAGTGTGATGGTAATTTGTTGCCCAGGGCAAAGGGGCACAGAAATTGACCTCAATTGTAGAAATTGTAAAGCAAAAGATCTGGTCTGAGTAAACAAAGCAGAATATTCAGGAACCAATCAACAATCCCTCAAGAAAGTTTAAAAAAAATCAGTATATACAGTACAAATTGACTTGTTTCAAAACTGATTCTAAATGTAGTATAATATATTTTTTCATAAAGTATTGATTACTCTAGGCTATAAATGTAGTATAAGATGTTTTCTATAATATATTGATTACTTTAGGCTATAAATTATATATAAGATGTTTTTTATAAAATAATGATTACTCTAGGCATAAATGTAATATAACATATTTTTTCATAAATTATAGATCAGTATAAATTATATACAAGATGTTTTTCGTGTATTATAGATTGCTGTGACCTTTTATGAGTTTCGTATTTTAAATAAAGTACAACTGTAAGTCAGTTGTATAAATAAGCATAGTCCAAAAACTGTAGTCTTTTGCTTCACCGAGCCGCATAAAAAGTTCAAAGTATAGTAGAAGCTGAAATAGTCCTGTTTGGCAATAAATAATGATTATATCAGAAACAAGTTCCTCTGAGAACCTATAAGAAACAATACTCTTGAAACGTTAATAAAGACAGTCTCTATTATGGGGTAAAAAATTTGATTTTTAAGAAATTATGTGTTATTTTCAACAGAATTATACATTCTCACTATGAAATATCATGTAATTGTCAAACCACAAAACAAAGTACTCTACATTAAACTCTAGGGTTTAAGGAGTATGGAAAGCTAAACGTTGTTAGGATTGGGTTGTTGTAAAGACTCTAGAATATGACTTGAAATAATCAACTATTTGTTAAAATTGATAATTTTCCGTTATATCAAATATATTTACTCCCAAATTCAAACTTTTTTATTATAAATAGTACTATAATATTGCAGAAAAATTTAAAATATTATTGCACCGCTTTATAAATCAAAATAACCTGGATGTCTCTGAAATAATTTGATAAAACATTTGATGATTATTCCAAAACGTCAAGAGCGCGAGTCGAGTCCCAAAACCATATGTGAGGAACGCCACACTTTTTTTCCACACTATTAGGCGTGGCGCATGGCCCAACCAACTTGGCCACTTGGCAATGATAAGGCATTAAATAATATCTTATATTTCAAGGCCGCCGCTGGGCAGCACTTGGTTCGAAATATATGATATTATTATTAAGAATTCAGGTTAGTTGGCCTTCTTTCATATTTTATGTCTTTTATTTGAAATTTACAATCTTGTTTGAAATTATGTATTACAAATTCCAAGTCAAGGCTGCTTGAAGGTGATAAAAAGAATCGAAACCAGAGCAAAAAGTTGTACGTTTTATTAATAAAACAGAATTAATAACCATTTATACATTTCAAGCTCGGTGTTTAGCAGCATTCTTACATTTTAATCTCATGGCGTATTGCTCGGTGTTTAGCTCGGTGTTTGGCAGTGACATACTGTAATAATTGCCTTCCGCCCAGCGGCGATACAAGACATTATCCAGGCAAGTGTGCGAGCTAGTTTACGGCCAATCAAACAAAGCAATTTATTGAAATCATAGCTGGGGCCCGTAGGCAAAATAATACATAAAACTAAACTGAGAAACAAGCAAACATCCAGCAATCGGTTTTAAGACAATCAACATAAATAGCATTTAAAAGGGGGAATAATAATAATAAAGGGAAAACAATTCGAATAGGAGAAGCGATATTGAATACTGTCAAATTTGAATCACCCAAATAGACAAAATATTATCGCCACTATTGTCTACAATCTCGTCCACAACTTCCTGCGCCAACGACCAATCTTCGGTCGAATCTATTGCAATGTAGTCGCCCTCCTCGTCCTGGTACCTAATCTTCATAGTGTCCAATGTAATCATGGCGCCGCACTGTTTCAATTTCTTCTCAATCCGCTTTTTCAACTCCAGGAGCTCACTTTGTTTAGGAACCAACAACGTAAAAATGTCTTGTTTGTACGATAGCTTGATCTTTATACAGTCATGAGGAGTAAGCGACGCCCCTGTTTCGGTCACGGGACTGTTCGTCATCAACAGCCCACCGATCGACGGCGACACCGACCGGTTTCTCGGGTCGACCGGGTCGGAATTGATTCCGGGGGTGCTATTCGCACGTTCCGACTTTGGTTTAAAATGACTAACAAAACGAACCAGATCAGAATAGTTTTGCTTATATTCTTGTACTTCATCCCGAATCCGACTAACCAATTCCCGAAGACACCCTTCCCATTGATTCCGTACCTCTTCACTCCGGAACCGCATCACAAATGATCCGGAATCACGTGATCCGGACCATGATACGGTTAACAAGTGTCCTATGGAATTGGTGGGTGCGGCGGATGAAATGTTGTATATATTGGGGATGTAGATGCGTCCTTTAAGTTCCAATTTGTATTTCACAGCAGGATCCGGCATGGAATTTTTCTTTTTGGATTTTTTCTGTGCCTCTTTTGGTATTGCTTCCTTGAAAAACAAAATGATTTGCTCAAACAAGTAAACGTTAAACTCCCGTTCCGTATCTGAGTCACGCACCCCTAGTGTCCCATGATACAACAAGTCTCCGAATGA
This sequence comes from Saccharomycopsis malanga, assembly GCA_004014935.1. Classification (NCBI taxonomy): domain Eukaryota; kingdom Fungi; phylum Ascomycota; class Saccharomycetes; order Ascoideales; family Saccharomycopsidaceae; genus Saccharomycopsis; species Saccharomycopsis malanga. Next base: position 1,587,457 of record CP025324.1, read on the forward strand.
ATTGACATCATACCCTTTCCAATCGGTCACGCGCTCCTGTAACTCTTTGAGCTGCAGTAAGTTCTCCACCTTACGCTGCGCTTCATTCACATGTGCTGCAGTTTCTCTAGATGCCTGCAATGCACTTACCAACTCATTGTAATGCGGCCATGTTCTATCTGTATGCTTCACCAATTCCTTAAGCAAAAGCGGGTACTTGCATAATCTCTGCACAGGCTTCAATAGGAAACTATTCAACTCCAATTCGCCCCTAATCAACTGCAGGGACCGTTCCAAATTCGGCATCTCATATGCAAGGATCTCTGCAGCTGCTTTCTGTCCCACTGACCAAGGTTCATATGCTTTGAAAGGTTCAAAAGAATGTAGAAAAAGTGATCCAATCCTTTGTAATTTTGGTGGCGCTAATGCGTTTACTTCTAAACCAACCAACAAACGCCGTTGAAAATCTACAATCTCGTTCAAATTAGGAAATAATATGTGGAGTGATTCTGAAGGAATAAGCTCTGCATGCTTCAACTCATTTTTATATGCAAGCATGATTTCAAGATCCTGTACGTACTTGCGTTCTGTCTCCACCAACTCCCGCACAACATTGAACCGTGCATCCTTGGGACCTTGTACCTGCAGAAATATGTCATGCTTCTCTGCATCGCTTAATGCAAAGTTTGGGTTTAAATCTAAAACAGTATTAACAACTTGAATAACTTTCAATAAATCATTTGTATTCGACGAGAACACATATGAAATGGGAAATAATTCATCATCACGGAAATTAAGATCTTCCTTGCAGCGCAGAAAGAAATCATAAACGCTTCTTTTGCAGATATTTATGTCATCTGCGCTTACAATGGGAAGTTGATTGTTGCTATTTACAGCATTATAAATGACGCATAATGGCGCACCCTGTTGGAACAATTTCCATATTTGGGTAACAGGGTCGCAGCTTATGTTTGCAGGAAGCATGCCGGATGCAAATGTATAAAAATTATAATATGCAGCACTGAAATTATGGTCATCCGACTTTCTCTTGCCTAACATGTCTGTAGAACCCCCATTTTTACTGACCAACGTCAGACTGGACGCACCAGCATGCATCAGCATATACGACAACCTTCTTTGGGAATTCTGGGACAACGCACATGCCTGCTCCTCGTTCGTGGTGGTTGCAGTAATATACGCTATCCGCAAGTACTGCTGGAGCCCTGGTACCTTTTCTAGTCTTTTTCTGAGATATGTGCAAATGTAAAACAACGACTTTTCTGCAGAGCCTTTGCTATTCATAATAAACCCGTTTTGCGCAACTGGTGCACTAGGGGTGTCCACCCTTTGTACTAACTTTGTAGCAGATTTCGACATGACTTGTTGTGATGTGGGACCCTGTGGGACGTTCTGTACGGTAAATGCAAATGCAACTTGGTCAGATTCTCAGTGGCGCTTATGTAATATTGCCTGCTAAAATGCTAATAGCCTTTGGTTCTTATTAATAATTGAAAACAATCTCAAAAAAAAAAAAAAACACCAATTGAAAATAACAAAAATAATATCAATTGTAACACTATGAAGGAAGTTTAAATAAACTGGGACTCATGGTAGTGTTACGTATTAATTATGCACAGGTGCGCTTCGTTTGGTTTTTTTTTTTTTTGATTTTTAAAGAGTGCGATTAGTAAGTTATCACGTGGAAGCTTTATTTATTATTTACTAAACGCGCTACGTAAATGTATGTGTTTTTCTGAGGTGCTAATAGTAAATAGTCATGTGACAATTAATTTTTTGTAGTGCGAGTAGCCAAATAGTTGGGTAGGCGCGTTGGGCAGGGTGCTGGTACCCTGGAAGAATGGAAAGAGGGTGAGTTGGTTGATTATGAGATGTTATTGGGTTTTACCAAGTCAACAAATAATTGATTAATTGAATGATTAACCAATTAAATTATTGGATAATTTAATAACTAATTAGCTCAACAGCTCAATATCTCAATATCTTAATAGCTAAAATAACTAAATAACTAAATAACTAAATAACTAAATAACTAAATAACTAAATAACTAAATAACTAAATAACTAAACAGGCAAAAAGCTACATAGGTAAATAACTCAATATCTAAATAGCTAAATTATCCAAATAATAGAATAGACAAATAACTAAATATAGACTAGATAAACAACTAAAAAGCCAAGTAAATGAATAACTAGCAGGCAATCTAAATGGGTAAATAGCTAAATAGCCCAATAGCTAAATTGCTAAATTGTTAAATAGCTAAATAATTAAATAACTAAATGATAGAATAGATGAATAACCAAATTACCAAATAACAGAATAACTAATAATCTCAATAATTGAATTAATTAAATAAATGAATAGCCCAATATCTCACTCCCTCCAATGTTGATGATAATTACAAACCCTTAATGTTTTCAACCATACAAGTAGAGAAAAAAGTTTATTCGAGTATAAATATCAAACTTCAAGTGTCTTTTTACTACGGAAAAATACAAAATATTTGAATAGCTGAATAGGTAAAAATTTAATAGCTGAGAAGCTACATAGCCAAATAGTTGGATAACCAAATATCAAAATAGCTAAATAATCAAATAACTGAATAACCCAATAGTTGAATATCTCAAGATTTCAACATCTCAATTGCTAAATAGCTAATTAACTAACTAACTAACTAGCTAGCTAGCTAGCTAACCAAAAGAATTCATACTTTAAATAGCAAACCTACGTATCATTTTACTGAGGAAAAATACAAAATATTTGAATAGATGAATATCTCAAGATCTCAATAGCTAAATAGTTAAATATCTCAAGATCTAAATTGCTAAATAGCTAAATAGTTGGATAACCCAACTTATGGATTAGATTAATATCAGGATATCTGAATAGCCCGCTAGATAGCGAACTATCTAGCTAGCTAACTAACCAACCAACCAAAAGAATTCATACTATAATAGCAAGCCTACGTATCTTTCTTATTACGAATCACCTTGTCAGCCTCATAAACAGTTCTGTCGAGAACTGCGCCGATTGTAAGGACGCCACCAATAGCAGAGCAGACGCTAAGGAGAAAGTTTCCCCAAGTACTGGCGTATTCTTCTCTGTTGATAACCTTTATAGGGCTAATTTCCATATTGAAAAACACGGCCGGATGGCCGCCTCTGGAATGGACGGTGTGTTGGTGGTCTTCGTCACGGCCTCCCTGGAGAGGTCTGTCGTGTTTTGTAGCGGAAAACTGGTTTGTTTCGAGATGGGTATGGTTCAAGAACTCGTAGCGAGTGGAGACAACTTTCAAAAAGTACGAGTAGACGTGGAATTTGTTACCGGTTTTAGACACATGGCCATCTAAGGGATGTGTGGAGTACATTAGGTTTTTGATGTTGCCTTCTGCGGCGTTGCTGTGATGGAAATTGTTGCCAGGATCAGGGCCGAACGACAAGTGGTTGATCTGGTGCTCAAACGTGAACTGCGGATGCTGCTGGTAAAGAGACAAGTCGTGGATGTGGCGGAAGTCGTTGGTATACGAGGCTCCCGGAGCAATGTGAAGATTGCCGGCAACACGGTTGATGTTGGCAGTTCCTTTGATTCTGCAGCCCTCATTCAACCGCTCGTTGATTTTCTTTACATAGCCTTCCATCTCACACTGTTCTACGTTCTTGCCATCGTAAAACGCCCATCCGTTTTCTACATAGGCCTGTTTGACATCCTCGCACGAATTGCAGCACACTTTTTCTACCGCGTCGTCGTTCTGCTCTCTTGCACCGTAGCAAGGCCCACAGTAGTCTGCTCCTTTCAATCTACGCATTGTGTTTCCATTGTCATTCTCGTTGCCTATGGCAAGCGCCTCTTGAGCAATCTCTGCCCCTGAATTATCAAGCCGGATCTTGCTGAAGCCGTTTTTCAACACATCCACTTGAAGCTCCTGGCTCACGTCCATTATGTCCAAAGTCAACACGTCGCATGGCAACCGGGGAAACGTAATGTCAAGATTGATGTCGAGCCGTTTGGCCCGGTCTCGGTCAACCACAATCTCAGGACGTAACTGTACAGTGTTGAATTCTCGCCATTCACTGAGCACTAGTAACGATATGATGATTAAACATATGATGGTGACAATCCCGCCAGAAGTGGTCCGAACTTTGGCATCTTCAACGGTTTTTGCAAAGGCATCAAACGCTAATAATCTTGTTTGCTTCATGACGTGGTGACGTTGATTGGATATTGTGAAAATTTGATGAGTGTAGTTGTTTTGATAGCCACGTTGGGCTTCTGAAAAGGGGGTGCCAATGTTAGTAAATATTTTTAAAAATATTTCAAGACAACACCCGTAGGGTGTCTGTCATTTGACCAAAATTAACCGTAGGTTAATAGTAAATATACCATAACTTAAGCCAATGTTAGTAGATATACCAAAACTTAAGACAAAATTAGTAAATATACCAAAATTCAAGACAATATTAGTAAATATACCAAAATTCAAGTCAATGTTAGTAAATATACCAAACTTCGGCCAATATTAGTAAATATACCAAAACTCAAGTCAATGTTAGTAAAAATACCAAAACGTAAGCAAATGTTAGTAAATATACCATAACTTCGGCCAATATTAGTAAATATAGCATTTATCAAGACAAATCCCATAGGATTCCTGTCATTTGAGCAAAATATACCAAAACTTAAGACAATATTAGTAAATATACCAAAATTCAAGTCAATGTTAGTAAAAATACCAAAACGTAAGCAAATGTTAATAAATATACCATAGGTTAAGAAAAAATCAAAAAATATATCAAAACTTAAGCCAATATTTGCAGAGCATTTGTAATTTTGACCAAACAACTCATAGGTCAAGCCAATATTAGTAAATATACCGTATCTCAAGACAATATTAGTAAATCTATCATCTCTCAATACAACACCATTTGTTTGCCCTATATCAAACATCTCTTAGACGCCAACTTTCTCAACATCCAAAAGAAGCAAACTACCCACTTTTAGTCTTGCCCTGGCGCGGTGTAATAAAAATGGCCATAAGAGCATTTCTCAACATATAAACTGAAACTCGCCTTTCTTAACAGTAAAACTAAATCTTGCCTTGGTCACCATTCCTTGCTATTTATAAAGTAATTTCACCCTAACCAATTCCTCACAGTCACAATCAAACTGTACATAGGCTACTCTCAAGGCACTAGTGGTGGGCGCTTATCATAATTTGAATCTTGAGCGTTTAAATAATCTATAGACCAATGCAAAATCAAATACTTTGCATCAGGGCGTTTGCCACCAGAACTATATAACAGCCTTGAAACTACACTTTTGATAAATATTATCATGGTTTTGGCAACTAGACATTTTCAAACCTATTTGTATATCAAAAAATAATATCACCGACGGCCATAATGTAGGGCAAAGTAGTTTTATACAACACTTGTGAAGGCGCTTAAAGGTATCTTTAATAAACAGCAAAAATTTCATAGCATCTATTAACAGGAAACAACAATTACTAAAACATTTACTAGAGAACCGTTACAATGTCAAAGAATGATGGTAAAAACAATTGTCAGTATTCTTCATGTAAGAAACAATTGGAAATTGCAAAACTATCAATAAACTACCAATTACATTGACAAATATCACCGAAAATGTAATATATTAAATCATTATATCCGTAATGAACAGAAAAGCGCGGAAAGCACCAGGGAAAATAAATGGTAGTAATAACAATAAGAAGAAGGGAAGAAGAGCTAAAATAGAAGGGAAGAAGAGCTAAGAATGAAAAAATAAAAGTCAGATAAAAATTGGTTGGAAAGAAAGGAAATTTTTAAGATGGAAAATTGATTAGAAAAAAAAAAAAAAATAAGAAGATAAAAAGTCAATTAAAAAAAAAAAAAAAAAAAAAAAAAAAAAAAGTATAGGATAAAAAATGGCTTTATAAGATGAAAAATTGGTTAAAAAAATACAGTGAATTGAAAGGTTCAAAAATGGAGGGTCATAATATACAAAATCATAATTCATTCACAAAATATAAGAAATTGAAGCGATTATACACTACAATTTCTCAATTAAATAAGGAATCGAGTTCTGTCAAAGAAATATCTTCGGGGGTTCCGATTTCCTGAGTTAAAAAGCCTTCTTTGACGGTCTGTAGCCATCTAGTAGATACCGTGTGCGAATGGGGTTCTTCTTTAGAAGGATCTGTAATTCCTGTTTTCGATCCTGATGGTGACAAGGCGTGCAATGCAGCGGCTCTTAAGGAAGCTGCTGCTGCCATTACAATGCTTGGAGAAGGTGCATTTGAGATGTTTTTAGGAACTCTTGGAGCAGCAGCGGCAGCAGTGATATTTTTCATTCTTTTGACAAGTTTTCCTGGGTATTTCAAGCTTCCTGAATTGGAGCGTTTATCTTTTCTTTTGCAAGATTTCGACTCGTCTTCGTCCTCGTCCTCTTCCTCGTCCTCGTCATCATCATCAAATGAATCCAAATCATCGAAATCATAGTCTGAAACTGCGGGGGATTCATACATACGATCCAGATGACTACTATCAGCAGTACTGACGCTACTAACATTACTGATGCTGGGGTCCAACTGGGTGGTTACAACATCGGCATTGTAGGGTATAGTTAATGGAGTGATTCGCAAATCAATGCGAGAGTCTGAGCTATTATTAAAGAGATTCGAGCTTATTTTCATGGCCAGAATGGCGGACGAATTGGCGGTAGTGTCCATAGCATTTTCGGCGTTTGGAACGGAAACAGACGATTTTTTTTTCGTCGGATGCAGCTTGGCGTCACTCGATACCGACATGGTTCTGATTTTCTTAATATCGAAGGCGCCGCCGTCGGTTTCAACAAAACTGCCCGCACGACCTCCGGACAAGCTTTGATGTGACTCTTCAAAGTGCTCCTCCAAGTTTTTCATAGCGGCAATTGCGTGGACGTAGAAATCGCTTGTCAAGATGCCTCTGTAGACATAAACCATACGTTTAGGCGACGTGTCAGCCCATTCACGCGACAAGGCGTACTTCAAATTCTTCTCGCCCTTCTCCACTCTCTTTACATAGGCATTGAGCTTGGCGGAAACTAGATTGGAGGTTTTGCTGGAGAGCTTGGCGGTTTCAGGATGCTTCTCTAGCAAAACGTCGCAAATCTGCTTGACTGTCATGCCTTTTCCGGCAGAATCGTGCTCATACAAGATCAGGAAAATCGTAAACAACACGTCGTCTTCTAATGAGGAGTCCTTCTCTGGCATTGGCCGTTCTCCGGTCACCGGGATGGTCGTGGAAATCCCCGTTGCCGCTACATTGATTTTATTGGCTTTGTTGGCCTTTTGCTTGTCAGGATTGATGTTGTACTTCCGTTTAGGCTTGTCAGCTGGCTTCTCGCCGCTTTGTTTCTTCTTGCCAGCCTCAAGAGGCAGCGAAACCGACGGCGGGTTTGCCGAGGGACTTCTGGACGGCCCAAGACTCGACATAGGACTCGTGGCAGAATCATTGTTGGTGTCTGTGGTGACCTGGCCACTATCAGGCGACTCCTGGTCCTCCACCAACGGCTCCTCGCGCACCAAGACACTCTTGGACATATTCTTGACATTCTTGTCCTGGATCTGCGAAGGAGACAATCTAATCTTGGACTCGCTGTTCAAGCTGATCTCATTGAACTCCGTATGGGGAGAATGCACTGGTAGCTGGCTCACAGGCCGGTTGTTCGCTAAAGCCATTGCTGTGTTTTGCTCTGTGTTTAATACTCTGTGGAAGCTGCGTTTCCTCCGTTAGCAACGATACTGGGCATCGACTAGAACTCCACCACTATATCACACCACAGTTAACCTGAATATACTACTATACACACGTATTAATAGCTGGACGGTGGCATCAAATCTGGGCCAAACAAACACTCACGCTACGGTGCAATCTGTAATCCTAAATGTCCTATCTCTTCCACTGTTCTGGTCCCAATATCTATCTCAATATCGACCGTACAACTATACTGGATAGTGTGAAAGTAAATAAATGAAAAATGTAAAAAATTTTCCTATCCTAACAAAGTTTCCCAAAAAAAAAAAAAAATCCCCAACCTTCCTGAAAAATTTCACTACATAAGAATTACAGCTCTTTGCATCTTTTTAGATCTCCTCTGCCTTTCCTACATTGTTTAGCGTGTTTCTACTTTGTAAACCCGTAATTTATCTGACAATTGTTCATACTATGGCCATTCAAGTCCCCGTTTTTTTTCACCTCTTTGCTACATTATACAACCCTATGTAACATATCTTGTGAAATCTCACATTCTACATACAAAAACTTGTCCACAGATCTCTTCTCTTTATTACACTCTGTTTACATTCTTTTTAATCATTTATTAGCCCATCAAAAGGCCTTCATTCCCATATACGCAGCTCCCTGCGCAAGATGCATGCTGCATATTCAGAGAAAAAATCCGAACATCGCGCCTTATAAAATAATCACAGGAAAAAAAACACTACTTAATTTCAACAAGAAAAAAAAACTCTGCTGAATCATACTTTTTTGTTTTGGTTCCAAATTAACTTATACATTCACAACCTTGACCCTGCTTAGAAAGTTGAAAATCAACACTTGTAGCCAATATTTCACCATATTTTGACAGGTTTTCCAAAAACCCCCCGTGCGCGCGCGCGCGCACGTGATCGCAGTTTGCGTCGCATATGACAGCATAATCACGTGCTTGCACAGTCATTAACAGCACTCCTCGTTAATCAGCTGTCACAGTCGTATTTTGTGATCACGTGAAGAGCACATGCACAATTGTAGGGCTCGTGATGTTTATGTTTTTTACGGAATTTGCAATTTTGATCACTACTTTGTTTGAAAACTCAAATCAAAAAATGGGGCAATAACGTGTGGATGTCAGTGGGGTAAGGGTGTGGGTGTGTGTTTATGCATGTATCATACGCTATAGCGTCGTAGCGCAGATTTGTGCATAAATGTGCATGATATTTTGGAATGCATTTCTATGTGTTATCGTGCACCACCATGCACAAATCACGCTATTGGATCAATATATACGGAGCAACACGATTCTGAGATGGCGATGACATTGGTTTACTTTATGAATTAGAAATGTATTGAAAGAACAATTTGTCATGGGAGGATTAGAAGATGGTGGATATAGGGGAGCAGCAGAGCAGAAGTTGATACATTCGCCGGTAATCAAGTATATATTTGAGGTAAAAGTGTCGATTAATAAGGGAGTTGAAGAGTTTCGGAGAGGCACAAAAGTGCTGTTTGATGGGTTTTCCAGGGTGATTAAAGATGAGTTTGTTAGTGGAGGGGGTTTTATGTCGGATACGTTTGATTCGGTGGATACTTTGGATGAGTTGTTGGCGGTAGAGGATGAGAAAAGCGGAGTGGAAGCTGGCAAGTGTGGTTCAGACAAGGGTGGAGATTATATACCGAGATTAGAAACTGTAAGGGTCGTAGTAAGGCAGAATTCGCTATTGATAAACAGTAACGTGTTTCTGTTGCCATGTTCGGTGAGAAGTGCGGCAGTATTGCGCGGAATTGCGGTCTCTGTGGCCGGCAAGTTGCGTGACGACGAGGACAGTGTATTGCTCGCCTTGTCGTCGGGCCATTTGGTGATGGTGAAGCTTGTATTTTCGGAGGGTTTTTACCAGCCGTTTGTAGCAATGTGGCACAAGGTGGCAGAGCCCTCAGCAGAGGCCGTGACGGAGCAGCTTGGCTACAATATAGCGTGTCATGCTTCGGGCGAGTATTTTGTAGTGAACGCATTGTGCAATTACATGAGCGTTTTCAGATGCCAGAGCAGGGGCCAGGGGCCGTGTTTCAGCAGATGCCAGAGCTTCAAGGTCGAGGGAACAATATTGCAGTGCCATTTCTTCGCCGACGATTCACAGGGCAGAAATGGATACAGCGTGTTTGCCTTGGTAATGACGGGCGAGCACCGGTTGCAGGCCCGTTCGTTCGACTGGGTCAAAGACGGCAAAGACAGCAAAAGCGAGACGGTGGCAAGATCAGTGTTGCCGTTGTACAATACGTATGGGGTCCCGTGCCTTGTAGCCCCGCTACAGAGCCGCCAGAGCATGTTGGTGGTGTTTGAGACCCAGATGGTGGCGGTGAGCTTGTACCAGATCCATTCTGGGGGCTGTGGTTTTGCACAGCAGCCGTATTCGGGGGCGTTTCCCGTAAGCTGGCATGTGCCCAGAACTCGTATGGACCCGGCAAGCAGCAAAAGCGAGGTTTTGGTTGCCTCCAGCGACGGCACTGTGTACTTGGTTGGTGTAGACGACGCTGTGACGATCCAGCCGTTTGTAAAGGTGGCCAACTGCTTGTCTCTGTTCAGCATTGAACGGACAGACAACGGCATGTTTGTCTTTTCTTTTGGAGACGACAAAAACGACGGCTACACCAGCAAAGTGTCGCTTTGTGCTGGCCGCTTCAGGCCCGTAGAAACCCTCGACAAATACTGCAACTGGTGTCCCGTCAACGACTACCAAACCCTCGGTGTCGGCAAGAGCAAATTGTCGCATAGTTCGCAGGAGCTTTGGCTTTGTTCTGGCGAGGATCCCAATGGCCGTATTGTTCGTTTGCGCTACGGGTTGGCGGCATCCGTCCACGGCGAGATCCATAAAGGCTTCAAAAAGGCCACAGCCGTGTTTGCCATCCATTTCAGTGCTGGAGCGAAAAAACACAATTATCATCTTGTTGCAAACTATCCGCTGCAAACCAAGCTTTTCACTATGGTCGATAACGAGTTTATCCAAGCCCCCGTTTCGCCACTCAAGCTTTCGTCGCCCACCGTGCTCATAAAACAATTGGATCACTATATAGTGCAAGTCACGGAAAACAGCATTTGCGTCTGCAATATGTCACAAGTGTTTTATCTGATTCAGGAATCGCACATCTTGATGGCAGATGTCATGGACAATTATGTAGCATACATTTGCCAAGAACAGAATCAGTACATTTTCAAGTGTAAATTATTGCCAAAATTACAAGATGATTTGCCAATTGACTTGCCAAATGGCTTGCAAGATGATTTGCAAAATGACTTGCAAGATGATTTGCAAAATGACTTGCAAAATGACTTGCAAAATGACAAACTAAATGACTTGCAAAATGACTTGCAAAATGACTTGCAAGATGATTTGCAAAATGTCAAAATAAATGCCTTGCCAAATGTCAAACCAAATGCCTTGCAAAATGTAATCCCCACCAAATTAACATTTTTCCAATTCAAATCACACATCTATTTGGCCATAGGCACAATGTTTGGTAATATCCAAATCTACAAACATGACAGTTCAAATGGCCGTTTTTCTTTCCTTCAGCAATTGCATCTCGATGTCTTTTCAGAGAGCGCAGTGCACGATTTGTTGTTCACTGCTTACTCAATAAAACAAGACCATTTTGGCACCGCCATCCACAATGACGACAAATTGTGGATCCATGCCACCGACCTGTACGGCAGCATGCTAAGTGCCGAATTATACTCAAACAATACCCGTTTTGTCCCTTTGCTAGACTCTGCTAATCTTTTGCACTTCAGCAGCTTGCCCATAACCCTCCGCTTATCTGCAAATAAGCTCCATATATATCTTTTGTCTAGACATGTGTGGAGACTCTCTGTGTCCAGTCCGCATTGTCCGCCCGAAAATGTGTTTTTTGACCACGGCGACAAGGTGTGTTTTGACTTGTTCTCTCTCCCTTTGGACACCAACGAGAACAACACCGCCTTTTTGCGAGAAGACGGTCTCGTAATGGCCCGGGTCTCCGAGCTCCCAGGCGCCTGTCCCAGAAGCTATCCATTGGGATTCACTCCTCGCAAATCCGTACATGTCTCGTATTTGCACATGTTTTGCATACTAACAGCCGAAGCCAAACTAGGCTTCTTCGACACCAAAAGCTGCACCAAGGCAAAATGCTTAGAATCCCCAAAGCCTGGCAAAGCCCGCATTTTCTCCAGTGGGGAAAAGCTCTTGGCCATATCTGAATGGGCAATCCGCAAAAGCCCCAAATCGTCCGTCTACAAAAACATCGTTGTCGGATGCCAGCACGGACCTTCCGAGGGCCTGGTCCATATTGTGGATTTGAAGAAAGACAAATCCGATCGTAGCATAGTCAAAGTCGGTGACTTGTACACTTGGAGAACCGACGGGCCTGTGTTTGCCCTTCAGCAATTGCAAGGCCACAACACTTTGATATATTCTAGTGGTAATTCCCTCTACACCCGAAAGTACAGTTCTGAACGGAAAACTATCGAACCAGCCAAAAAACAGCACGTCTGTGGCAGCCTTGTCGTGTCCATAGTAGTAAAAAGCAAGAATTCGATAATAGTATCCACCAAAGCTTCTTCTGCTATGGTTTTCCGGTTCAAAAATGACGTCTTGATACCTGTTTGTCAAGACTCGGTATCACGCTATTTGGTAAATGCCGTTGGCTTTGACAAAAGCTTTATTGTGGTCTCTGAAAAGTTGCACCTTACCATATCCGGAATGAAAGCTGAGGGACTGAAACTTGTTCCAGTTTTCAAGCATCATACAGGTTTAGTAGGCCGATTGCAAACATGTTCTTTCTACCCAATGTGGTTCAACAATGTAGAAAACTTGAAAAATAACAGATTTATATTATGTGGAGTCAGTGGTGATATCACTTTGTTTGTTCTTCTTACCCATGAACAAACCAATTTGCTCAATTCAAGCAAAATCGATGAATCTCCTTCATACAAAGGCCTCGGAGGAATGGGGCTTTGGAGTTTTGCTAATCTTGGTAAAATGAATATTGATTCCCTTAATTCACTGGTCTATTCAATAGACTTTTCAAACTTGTTTTTCCTGAAACAAGTGAAAGACCTTGGTTTATCTTTTACATTGTGATAATCAAATTGGGTCATCTTTTACATTGTGATAATCAAAAGTGATTAGATTATCTTTACATTGGGATAGTCGATTAATATACGATATCATGAAATTCGTTCATCTGTTTTTAAAGATGAATCTCATAATTTTATTGGAAAGGAATTAATATGTACTAGGCTCAATATATAGTATGATTATTATTATTATTATAATTTTCTCATTCAATAAGTTGGAGAATAAGCTCTATGTTTCAGACAGCTACACTTGCTTGTTCAGCATCGTAAAAAGTGCTTGTATTAGGAATCGAACCTGTGCTCCTGTTAAGTTTTTTTTCTCTTCTCCTAGAACACTAATCACTGAGCCACCCGGTCAAGTGGCTAATAAAAAATAACAACACAGTCAAGCCTAGTATTGTATTATTTCAACACAATTGACATATAGTTGTATTAAAAACTAAAACTTGTAATTTTTGGCAAAAAAAAACAGCCAAATTTTATCACCACTTTACAGTCAATATACAACTTCCATAAGAAATTAATAAAACAAATTAGAAACTGGAACAGTGAATAATAAAAAATTAAAGACAACTCAACATTAAAACTTCTGCAACTTTAATTAAAAGCAACCAAAATCTATGGAATAGCAACAATAAATAAAGGGAATCTCTCTGAGAGGTGAAAAATTTTAACAAATTATATGTTATTTTCAACAAATTGATACTTACTCACTATTAAATATTATGTAAAAGCTAAATCACAAAACAATGTACACACTATAAAACTCTAGATTTTAAAGAGAATAATTTCTCTATGGTTTGGTATACTGTAAAGACTCTAGAATATGATTTAAAAGATTTAAAAGAATCAAGTTTTTGTCAAACTTGATATTTTTTTTTTTTGCTATTTTGATATAGCAAAAAAATTTGAAATGTTGGGGTACGCTTTTTTTAATTGAAGTTGCCTGGATAGCACTGGTTTAATAATTCAATAAAACATTTGATGATTACTCCAAAACATCAAGAGCGGGAATCGAGTCCCAAAAACCAAAATGAGGAAGGCCACACGTGGCGCATGACTTAACCAACCTGGCCACTTGGCAATAGTAAGGCATTGCAAATAGACATATTAAATAAGATCTTATATTTCAAACCCAGTGAATACCAGTTTGGGACGCGCTATATAAAACCCAATCATGTCCGATGATTAGAATTTTCTCATTCAACAAGTTGTAAAATAAGCACTATGTGTTCGTCTTGGGAATCGAACCCGTTAGGTCTTTTTTTCCTACAGCACTAACTACTAGGCCACCCGCACTGGCTTATGGCATATCTTTTGAATAGATCGGTGTTTGCCCCTTTTCTATATGCCAAATTCATATATTCAGAGAAAGTTGAAAATTCAACATCTTATCATAAACATCACATCAAAGTTACACTCATACTACTTACTTACTTGGTATGCAAGATGCCGTTCCTCACACGTGATACATGCATGAGCGGTAGTATAACATGATAATGGGTGTGTTTATTTACATAGATATGACAATTTCAGAATATATTTATAATATCCAAATGGTCAGAACCCCAACATGCGGACAAGATGTATCAACTATTTCTGAACCAGACGGCGAGTCGCAATAATTTGTTACTTTCCAAGGACTACTGGATGAAAGACAACAGTTCCAAGGAATGTTTTAGCTGTGGAAAGCCATTCACGACGTTTCGAAGAAGGCATCATTGCAGACTTTGCGGGCAAATATTTTGCAATGATTGTACAGCGCTTATTTCGGGCCAGCGGTTTCAATATAATGGGAAAATCCGCATATGCAATTCATGTTTGTCTTATGATTATGATGATGACTCGAGTGACGAATATTTGACCCATGATGAGATCATCGAAGAAGAAGAGCGCACCGATGACGGGCTTGCTAGTAACAGTTTTCGCCAAGATAATGATGATAAGAACTGGGCTACTGAAGACGAGGGGTTACCCCTCTCGGTATTAAATGAAGATATACACAAGACTGACAGGGCGGGGTCTATTTTGGATCACTCGGACAGATATTCGTTATCTTCGGAGGACGAGTCTTCTGTGACTCTTTATAATCCTGCTGAGAATCCTGGCGGTTTTTCCGGCTATCACGAGCGCACAGGAGAGTCCAACTTGCGGTTATCGCGTAGTAATTATAGTATTAGTCAAATAGTCAACGGCAGACTGTATGACCGGGCCCAAGCTTCGCTAATACGTATGAAAAGCAGGCGACGAAGTAAGAATATCAAAAGGCCTTCCTATGGGCCTTCCTATGGCCATACTGGAATGTTAGATGAGACGCCCTTGAGTAAATTTCAACCTCGAACTCATCCTGTAAAGCAAGATGAAGTGAAAACCGAAATCGCCAACCCTAGTGTAGAAAAGGAATACATGTACAAAGAGCTCAATGAAACCAGCATACTGTATCTCCACAAGTTCCTCAAGCAGTCTATATTGCAATTCAGGGTGACTAAAAAGAAAACTTGGTACAAGGTGATCCGAAGTTTGTTGGAACATATCGAGTTGATAGATCCGGATCCCAGAAAAGGCGACAGTTTCGATGTGACTCGATATGTGAAAATAAAGAAAATATTCGGCGCTGCTGCGGAAAACAGTCTGTGTATAAATGGATTGATATTCACCAAGAACGTAGCGTTGAAATCCATGAAAGCACACATCAGCAAGCCCAATGTCGTGCTTATAATGTTTCCTTTGGAGTATGCTAAAAGCGGTCAGAACTTTATGAGTTTTGACCAAGTTTTGGCCCAGGAAAAAGAATATCTCAACAAGTTGGTTCGCAGAATAGTAATGTTGAAACCTCGTCCAGACGTGCTTATTTCTGGCGCAAGTATTTCTGGCTATGCTTTGGAATTGTTAGACGAAGCCCAGATCTCAGTGGCATTCAATGTCAAACCACAAGTCATAGAACGGCTCTCAAGGCTCTTGGAGGCCGATATAGTCGGCTCTATGGAGAAGTTGGCTAGTAATCCCAGATTAGGTCTGTGTGATGTATTTGAGGTCAAGTCGTTTGTGCATAAGAACCAACGGAAAACTTTCATGTTTTTCACCGGTTGTGATAGCACTTTGGGATGCACCTTAATCTTACGTGGCAGCAATGATGCTACTTTGAATAAGGTGAAAAACATAGTGGAATTCATGGTCTACATGATGTATCATTTGAAGCTCGAAACATCCTTCTTTAGAAATGAATACATTTCGGTGCCCACGGAAATCGCACAAGAATTCAACCCTAGTAAAGGTTATTTCAGTGATTTTATTACTCAGTTCAATGGTCGCTTGTTTTCCATATCGCCTACTGTGAAATTCCCTTTGCCTTACTTGGTCACCAAAGCCCGACATTGCGAAGAGTTGCTCAACAGCTTTTTGGAAAAATACGATATCAATAATGTAGACGAATCGCTTGCAAGAAAACTCATTGCTGATTTTAACGTGCAGTTGGACGACACCTTGATGGACAAGGGTTATGTAATTAATATTGCAACGTTCATCATATTCAAGAAAATCAAGATATTAAAGGCCAGTTTCAGATTGTTTTCACGACAATGGGAAACGTTTTACGGTCATATGCCAGCGTTGCTAGAAGTGTCTTTCCACCAGAGTATCAATTTCTTGTATTCTACCACCAATGTGAAGAACCAGAGCTACTGTCTTTTCCCCAAAATCTTACACATCGAATACTATTTGGACTACACAGACATCACCCTCGGACAGTATGTCCAGGAGCTCATTTCCACAGCCAATAATCTCTGCCACGAGGGTTGTGGATCCAAACTCATAGACCATTATAAAAGTTATGTTCATGGCGATGGAAGACTTAAAGTGTCGATTGAGCGTTTCCCCAGTAAAATCCCGGGCTTGACCCATGTAATACTCATGTGGAGCACTTGTAGAAAATGTAGCCATTCCACCCCTGCGATAAACATGAACGATCTTGTATGGAAACTTTCTTTTGGCAAGTTTTTGGAATTGAGTTTCCTAAGCTGCCCGTTGAAGGTGTCCTTTGAAGAATGCGATCATTACACCAAGGACAGAATACAGTATTTTGGTTTGAATGATATGGTTATAAAGTTTGAGTACGACAATATAGATTTGTTGGAATTGATCATTCCTGGAAACAAAGTTTATTGGAAACCAGAGGTGGATGCCAATCTCAAACTAGACGTGTACAAGACTGCTGTCAGTAAAGCCAACGACTTTTTTAACGGGGTATTGAATAGATTAGAAGGAGTGAAAGTGGATAGCACTACTCAGGAAAACGTTGATGCTGGTAAACAAAAGGTGGCTGAGTTAATAGAATTAGCCAAGCGTAACCATGCTGAGATTTTGGCAAAGACTAAAGCGATTTATTACGAAACTTCTCCGTTGGATTATCTCCCTTTGAATTTGGTGCTCAAAGAATTGCAAAACATGAGTGTTATATGGGACTCGGAGTTTGGCCAGTTTGAAGAAACTTTTCTACCAAGCGAAAACGATATTACACGAATCACTGCATTTCAGTTGAAAAACTTTTTTAAAGATAAAAAAGAACCAGAAGGATTTGAACGAGACAAAGAAAAGGCAAAAGAAGTAAAACATGACGAAAAGAATGTATCCCAAGATGACAATCAGTCATTAGAAGAGGCTAGCAATGTAGAGAATGTAAGTGAGAAGAACGATACGAACGAGGGAAACACTATAAATAAACAAAACGATGTAAACGAAGATGGCAACTCGAGCGAGGCAGCTTTAAACACTTTGCTATCCAAATCTTCCCATTTACAAAATCTAAGTAATGTTATACTAGACGATGTAGAACAGGAGACAAAGGGTGATGGAAATGATGTAGAACAGGAGACAAAGTATGTGAATGATGATAACGACGAGTACAAACCAAGTAAACCGCTCAAGTATAGATACACCAAGGTGATGGAAAAGGTTTCCAAGATGGAGGCTCAAATGAACAACAATCTGGAGAACAATGATAACGAAAAGTCGTTGCCCTCAGCATATGCTCCAACAAGAATACCAATGCTCAACACTAGTAACTTGTTGAAGAACGAATTAATAAATAGAGCCAGTTTATCAAGTTATTATGGGTTTGATAATACTGAAGACATTAATACTAATACCAATAATGCAACTTTTGGTTCAAAAAAACCCTACAATCCCAAGGTGGCTAGATTACGAGATTACTATGACCAGATGCATGCGAAATTAAATAAAGAATTTGTTATGCAACGAGCCAACGACAGACAAAAAATAGCTAACAGATATCGGGCAATACCATTGATGCGCTCCAAACCAATTGTGGAAATCTATCAGGACGTAGAAGATGCTGTTCAAGATGAGGAAGAAGCAGTTGAGACTGATTCCGTAAAGTCACAGGATAGCGCTCAGATACATAGAGTACATAGTACTGAACCAAATGTAGATGAAGCTAAGGAAGAATCAACAGAAGAACCAGACATAAAAGATCAATTGGAAAATGAAGACGGAAATGAAGATGAAGATGAAGATGAAAATGAAAATGAAAATGAAAATGAAACTGAAAATGAAAATGAAAATGAAAATGAAAATGAAAATGAAAATGAAAATGAAGATGTGAAGAAAAAGCTTTCAGACAAAAAAGAGGTTGAAATTCCACAACAAGAGAAAAACTCCTTATTGACCACATTAAAAAAGTTTTGGGCCGATCGGTCTGTTCTATGGAAACCATTGGAATATCCGTTGAAAGAAACAGAACACGTATTTGTAGATTCCGATGTGATTATACGAGAAGATGAACCATCTTCTTTGATAGCGTTTTCTTTGAGCTCCAAAGATTATCTTCAAAAAGTGAAAAAATTGAGAAAACAAACGATAGAAAACTTGAATTTTCCAGACAGCCTGCAGGAGGAATTACCTCCCAAACTTCAAGATAAATTGTTGGAATCTGAAATGCTCAAGGAAACGGCAATTCACTTGAAATTCCAAATCATGGATGCTGCAGCGGTTCTTTCCTGTAAAGTCTTTTTTGTAGAACAATTTGAAGCCTTTAGAGAAGCATGTGGTTCCAATTTCATACAAAGTTTGTCACGCTGTGTAAAATGGGATTCTTCTGGAGGCAAAAGTGGCTCCGCTTTCCTAAAGACTTTGGATGATCGACTTGTGATCAAGCAGTTATCGGAATCAGAATTGGATTCGTTTGTAAAAATGGCTCCCAGTTACTTTGAATTCATGGCCCAAGCTTTATTCCATGATTTGCCCACTGTCATTTCCAAGATTTTTGGATTTTATCAAATAGTGATTAAAAATCCAAACAGTGGGAAGAATATCAAAATGAACGTAATCATCATGGAAAACTTGTTTTACAACCGGAAAAATTTGAGAATCTTTGATTTGAAAGGCTCAATGAGAAACCGTCATGTTGAGCAAACAGGAAAAGAAAATGAGGTGCTTTTGGATGAAAACATGGTGGATTACATTTACGAATCACCATTGTTTGTCCGTCTTCACAGTAAAAAACTTTTAAGAGCTTCTTTATGGAATGATACTTTATTTCTCAGTAAAATGAACGTCATGGATTATTCCTTGGTCATTGGCATTGATACAGAAAAAAACGAACTTGTTGCCGGTATCATTGATTACATCAGAACTTTCACTTGGGATAAAAAGTTGGAAAGCTGGGTTAAAGAGAAAGCTTTGGTGGGTGGAGGCGGTAAAAGGCCAACTGTCGTCACTCCAAAACAATACAAATCAAGATTCAGAGCCGCTATGGAAAGATATATTCTTCTTGTCCCTGACAAGTTTTATTTTTTTGAACAATCGTTAGGTTAGCGTTTTGGCCCAGTGGTCAGTGCCCTCTGAGAAGAGAAAAAAGACCTAACAGGATAGTTTAACAGATAGTAGTAGCCTTGGAAAAGAGAAAAAAGACCTAGCGGGAACACGGGTCCGATTCCCAACACGAACACTTTATACTCGCTGCTTTTGACACTGATATTTACTGGGCTCGAAATATAAGAAATCAAATAATCATAAGGTTGGTGAATTTTTAACAGAATATTCTCACTTTATTATTAATTGATAATCTTCCGAGTAGCATCATCTATTGAATTTGGCCCTATGGCCTGAGGCTCATGAAAAGAACCTTTTTGAAACTAACACAATATGACCATAGTTTGAGATATCCAAACTTTGACTCACTAACCGTGAATAGGCCAATATAAATAAAAGACTGGAAACCTTCAATATCGTAAGTTTTTCTTTCTTGTTCTTTAGTTGATACTAGTAGATACAATCCTTCTTTATTGAGCATCTGTCATCTTTATTTCAGCTGTGTTGATTGATAGACAAGTTATCAAGTATTGATCATTGATAACTGGAGTGATTCTAACCTCTTTTGAGAATATTCGTTTATACAGCAGGAAAGAGATTGGGGTCAGTACAATAGAAAAGAGTTACATGGGGCAGGAAACCAAAAATTAGTGAAAAAGCTTATATTTTGAGTTGAAGTTGATTACGTCTAACATCTGTTAAGAACAAATTTCCCATAAAAAAAAGCGATAATGAGAGAAAATACAAAATTGCTCTTGTTTTGTCAGGAGTCTGGAGAAGTGATTTGGCAGGCTCAGGAATAGACTATGTGGGTCAATTAGAAGTGATTTGAAAGACTCAGGAATAAACTATGTGGACCAATTAGAATTGATAAAATATAGAAGGATTGCCAGTTACTAACGCAAGTATCAAGGGTTCAAATACAACTAGTCAGTCAAAGCATAAGACTAAAAGCGCCAAAGTTACATATCAATCCACAGTTTATGCGTCTTACAACCAATCTTTACTATAATTTTATATTAGCAAACAAACAGCAGGGTGCTATTAATTACAGCTTGAACCAATTGATTGGATAAGCTCCCACATAAAACAAAAACAAAAGCTGTAAGGACAATTGAGAAATACAATAATAAAAATATATATATAATAAAAAGAAATTATTCTTTTGAGATTTTTTGGCACTTCATGTAAGATTCTAGTGATTGATTCATTATTCGATAACTAACGAATATCACTAGATTTTGAATTTCTTCTGAGCTGTTCTAGACTTTTCATGGATCGAGAACTAGCAGAGCTTGAAGATCTTCTTCTCTGTTTTCTAGCTGCATGAGGATCGATTGTTTTGTTGGAACCTTTGCTAGCGAAAAGACCGAGGATATCTGTGAGGGAAACTACGCCTATTAACTTTCCTGCTCTTCCAGAAACCTCAGGTTTAAAGTTGCTAAACAGAGAGCCAGGAGGAGGAATACTTAATGAGGATATGTCGGCAGAGCCTTCGGATATTGAACCAGGGGGTTTAGAAGGAGAAGAAAAAGAGTTTGTGCTTCTAGGCTTTACTATCCATAATCTGTGGGACTTTGTAGCCACCAACTTGGCTATTGTTCTGCCCAAAGTACTATTAGGAAACACGTGGAAAATAGGGAAAGAGTCCTGGCCATCTTCCAAGCCTCTGGAATTTAAGATGACCGAAACAAAATGTAAGCAGGATTTATGCAACAAGAAGGATTGGGAGCTTTTGGATACTTGTTTGACATCGGTTATGGATATGTTGCCTAGCAAGTTGTGCTGTTTGTCTACAACGGCTACGGATGAGATCTTGTCGGTATGCATCAACAACAAGGCATCAATCAAAGGCTGTTCGCCGTAGACAAAAATGACATTGTTGGAGCCTATTTCCAATTCGTCCAACGGGGTTTGCAACAACAGATCCAAAGAGGAAAACCGTCTGGCATTATCCCAGAGATATCTTATTAATCTTCTTTGAGACAAGATCCCAGTGATGCGGTTCTCGTTGTTGATGATAGCTACTCTATGGACGCCAGAGCCCAATATCTCCACCACCGTGGAAAGAGTGTCCAATTTTTCGTTCAACTTTATGAATGGATTTTTACTGGTCAACTGGCATACAAATTTCACCGGGACTTGTTTGCCAGCCCGGATGTCTGCGAGTAGCTGTCCTACGGGTTTATTCAAGGAAAAGTGGGGATCAAGTTCCAAAGCAGATTCCGTAAAGGTGATCTTGTGCAATACTAGTAACAAATAAGTGTTCAAGTCGCCATAATCAAAAGTTATACAATTAATGTCATTTTCGTACTCTTCGACTGGTAAAGATGTCAAGTTGTGGTTATTAAGAGTCTTAAATGCATCTTCAATTGATGTGTTTCCATTAATGAATACCAATTTCCCTTCTTGCACCAATTCCAACAATGGAACATCCTGCCAGTCTCTAGCATCAGCGTCTTTAAGTCCAACAGTCGAAGACACTACCGAGGAAGCAGTTGAGCCATTCCGTGATAAGCTGGCTGAAGTAATAGCTTGATCAATTGGATCATGATCTGTGGAATTCAATGCCGGCGGAGTGGATAACAAATCCGCTATTGATGTCTTCCTTTGACTAACAGATCCTCTCTCGCCACTGGCGTTTTGTGTCTTGTGAGATCCCGTGTCGTTTGGTGATAAAGAAGACATTCTTTGCTCAATTGCCTTAATAAAATTATAAATCTAACCGCTAACACGAGTTGTAAGCAATATTACCTAGCAAACTAGAAAAAATGTTTTGCGGGATTAAGCAAAATCGCAAGAAAAATGAAAGAAAAATATATAGAAAAATAAATAAAAATTATACACAGAACTCCTATGACTTTTGGTATTAAACTTGTGGAAATTGAAATCGCTTAATATTTTGGTCAACTTTTCATCCAAGATAAATACATATATTGTTTGATTTGTCTCATTTACTCATACCTCTTTCTAAAACTTTTTATAAATACAATAGTGGTCTGTTTTTGATAGCCTTTCTTGCTGTGTCAAATCCAGTCACGTGAAGTATGGGGAAGATGATGTTTTGATAGTGTGGATTGATCAGTGCAAGTAAGGAAGCGCTCAAGTTTGGTGTGTTATTTATGAGAGACGGGTGTACTTTTGGCTGAAAATAATAGTAGTTTGTCAAACAGAAAATGTTAATTGATCATCATAATAATTGAGAATATTAAGTATCATTATATAACATTTAATAACAATTGATATCCATATGATATACGATATACTTATTTATATATAATATAAATGAAATATATCAATTTATATATTTACATTAATTCAAGTAATATATAGCTGCAAATAAGAATTCTGATAATACAAATAGTAAAATCCCAAGTTTAATCCTTTTCTAACTGCTATTGTATGATCTCCTAAATATGTGCGAATTGAACGCAGATAAGATTCGCCACAAGAATCGGCTTAATCCACTTCCTTGTAATATTAGTAATGTTATCGCTAATAACATCATCTCTAAAATATTATGCTTTAAATTATTAGTTACTGGGCCATTTGGCCCAGTGGTCAGTGCTCTTGGAGAAGAGAAAAAAGACCTAACAGGAACACGGGTTCGATTTTCAAGACGAACATTTTTTACTCAATACTGAACTGCTGACTCCATAAGCAAGTACAACTGTCTGAAATACGGCCTAAATCAATAGTGTTTACTTTCCAATTTCTTAAATAGGAAAATTATGATAATCGGACATGATTTGGTAAAACCCAAACAAGTCCTCTTGATCATAATCTTCTCACCCAATTGGCTAGAAGTAAGCACCATTGGTTTAGTTTATGTGCCAGACAGTTGAAGTGACGTTCAGCATTGTAATAACAAAAAGTTGTAATCTGTCTTTCTCCAAGAAAACTAGTCACTGAGCAATCCAGCCAAGCGGCTGGTTTTATAATTCATCGTTTTTATCTTGTAATCAGTGTTAGCTGGATGGCTCAGTGGCTAAAAGTTTCGAATACGCAAACTAAATAAGCATACAAAATGGTATTATATATTCGATATACAATGTTGATAAATTTCTGTAAACTACTATTCAAGACTGACGGACGGTTCTGAGTTGATGCTCTAAACTGTTAATTTTCGCACTCATCTCTTCCAAACGTTTTTCCAATGCAGCAGAGTTGTGAAAGGAAGAGTCTTCTCTAGAATCATTCATGTTGAAAATTGTTTCGTTTTTGGAATCATTATTCATGCCAGAGCTACTTTCATTATCAACTGGGACTTTAGACTTTCCTTCTTTGAAAGAAAGACCTTGGCTTTCGGTGCTTATTTCTGCAGTGTCATTCTGGTTTAAACAAACCTCCAAAGTATTATCATTGTTTATTTTCAACGGTAAAATAGTCCAATCTTCTGGGATAAGAGAACCTGCAGGCAACTCAAAGACGCCTTCTTCATTATGGTGTTCAAAAAAGATACTCGGATCAAAAGGCAGAAATTCCAAATATGAAACGGCTTCAGACAGATTAGAATTTCCTTCTTCATCGCTATATTGAGAAAAGTCCTCTGATTCATTCGGATCACTTTCCATACTTGATGGAGACTCTATGCTAGTTGAATCGTCTTGGAACACTTGAGCTCTACACATTGGACAGAGCTGGGAAATTTCCAACCAGCTTTTCAAACAACCCAAATGGATGATATGATTACAACGGAGTTTTTTGGGACACAATCTGTGGCCTCTCAGAATATCTATGGTGGTCATGTCTTCACGGCAAATGATACACAAATTATTGCCTTCTTGTAGATCATCCTGGCTAGCGTTTTGCAAATAATTATCCAATCTCTTAGCATTTTTTGTGAAATGTATAAAATCTTTTAGTTTCTTGTAAAAAGCAAGACAAGAAACCCAGCAGTTTCGAACCATGTAGATAGGAAAGTTGTAAGGGTCGATAAATAAGGCAAACAACAAAAGGTGGATCGCAGCTTTCGAAAAGCTGTGCACAAGCTCTACTACTTGTATGTAATAGCCTTTGCTTTCCAAGACCTCCTCGTCGTCATGGCGCAAAATATATACAACTTCGGCGATATTTATGACTAATTTTACCAAATGGGAGCATATTTCAAGGAAAAGTAAGCCAACCTCAAAGCCAAATACAACATATCGGCCATTTGGAAAGTTGTACGACCGATCAACACAATACAAGATGAAATGATAATCAATAAAAAGTAATACGCCAGAAGCATAGAGAGCACGATTACAAAATATGCGCTTCAAATCAAAAAGTTGATTTTCATCATTAACTTGAAACAACGATTCAATGCGATCAAATAGTATCCAGTGAAAGATTTTTATGGTGACCGAAAATATTGTTAGCGCAAATAATAGTATAGCATTTTCATTTCGGAACGTTGCAAGAGCCATGAGACTTCCGGTCAACGTGAATCCTATTCGCTCATAGATGTGTTCTTCTTCTATTATCCGTAACTCGCCAAACAAAACAAGCTGTAAAGACTTGCCTAGAATAAGCACTAATAACACTATCCAGTTGGATATTACAATAATGTTCAACCCTTCAGAAAGAAATATACATGCCGACAAAAACGTTGTTCTGGTGTCAAACGCATGGTATATACATCCTAGAGCAAGTACGCTGCTGATCTGGTGCTTGTTAGTAAGTATTTTCCAAAATATGCCACTCTATCAAAACTTACAACGAAATAAAACACAAATTGACTCCCCATAATAGACGCCATTGAATAAATATTATTAACTTCCCTATGAAAAAATACAATCAAATCACCCTCATCAAAAGCCTCTAATATAAATAATTCCGTCAAAGTTTCATTAATTAGCCCTTGTGAATGCCGCAATTATCATCTGCTCCTCACCCATATTAATACACACATTATCATCATCATCATCATCATCATCGTCATCATCATCGCCTTATGCCTCTCCTCTCCTTTGCTGATCACGTGGCTATGCTTTGTGCACGTGGTTTTATGCTTTTGTTGGCAAGGGAATTTGGTATAGTGTGGATATATTAAAGAGTGAGACACTGGCAAAACAAGAAAGATTTGTTATCCTCTATAAAATTGTCTGGAAGACGAATAAAAAAACGCATTAGAGTAATTATGATTTCCAAATAATTTCTTGTATTATTCTAGTACGAACCCACTTTAATTCGTTAAGTTTTAAAAATAATGATTTGTAGGGTGAATATACTTCTGTAGAATAATAATGAAAAAAACTACATGTTACATATCAAGTCTTGCATGGTAAATTGACTAGCCTTGTTGAAAATAGCCATGATGCTGCTTTTTTGTTACTCTTCGCTGAAAAGAGTCGTGTATCATTGGTGGTAAACTTCTATATGCTTCTAGTCCTATGGTTTAATTGACTAGATGCATTGACCCTCATTCTATGTTTGCTCTATTTAGAGTTGCAATCCCCGTACTATTTTACTATTTCTTATTGGTTAGACTTATCAATCAGTATACAAACCACAAGCCATTTCATATTGTTTCGTTATTTATATGAGTCTACACAGTGGTCTCAAACCTTTGACTACCCTTTTAGATATCTCTCTGTTCTAATCACTATTTAAGACTATAACAGATGTTGGCTTTACCAACTATAGTGTACCCTCGAACTGGTTGTTTTGCCTAAAATAATAAAGAAAATATAATCAAATCACACTCTCTTTAAAAGTAGCTATACAAAAGTGTATTCAAAAACTATGCAAGACTAGAAACATTTAAAAACTCACAAGGCACTTGAAATATGTATATAAATAATTGATATTGCTTGATAGTAACCAGGGCCTATTGCTTTTTGTAAGGCTATATTAATGCTTGTAGCAGACGCTTGAATACATCATGGTTTAGAAAGTTGTCTTAAAATAGTGGGCCAAATTTCCCAGTAAGAACTTGTACATCACTTAAGGTATGGAATAGATAAAATATCCAAGCTTTGCAATCTTTCGAAGTTTATACAGATACGAATTTTCAAACACTTGAAGCTCCTGTAATTTTCAAGGTGAAAAAAGATTTGCACCAAATCTACAAAAATCAAACATGATAAAATGGTCTCACCTTTATATAATTATAAGGTACTTTTTTGCAGGTTGCGTTGGGGAGTAGCATTAACTCTTGGCCCATTTAGGTCCAATTTAAAATATTGGATTTGATAATTGTGAAAATGTGTAATAAAAATATTATACTCATTCCATATATATAATGCTACTATTTTGGATGGTGAACTGTTTCATGTATCCCAACAAATGAGTATTAATCTAGCATATCTTGTATGCAAAAGTGCCACAGAAAACATTTAATAATAAATCAAACTATTTACACTCAAAACACACTACGCACAAATTGCAAAACTGACTATATTAACAGCACTTAACATTTGTATAACTACCAAAACAAGACCCACAGATCATCACCTATTTTTTACCTGATCTAGTTGAAGATTAGTACACATGCGCTATATATACCCCAACTTTATTATACTTACTTTTTAATGCCTCCTGTTAACAAAGGACCGCCTTTCTTTGCCTTCTCCATCAACGCTTTTTTAGCAGCAGCATCGGCTTTCTGTTTCGCCTTGAATGCGAGATCATCTTCGTCAAAGTCTTGCTTCTTTTTCTTAGGGGCCTTGAGAGGCTTGGCTTTTCCTCCTTGACGCGACATTTTTTTCTCTATTGTTTTGAAGTATCGCTTTTTATCAACTAATACACATTGCGCTCTTTTCTTGTAACAATATTGAGTTTTTTAATAATATTGAGTTTTTTCTCGTTTTTTCGCATCTCATTTCAACCCGGGTGATCCCCATTGTACAAAGCGCACATTCCTTAAGATGAAGCATTTAGCTTTTTTATGGGTTTAATGATTTATTATTATTTATTATTATTTATTATTATTTATTATTATTTATTATTATTTATTATTATTTATTATTATTTATTATTATTTATTATTATTTATTATTATTTATTATTATTTATTATTATTTATTATTATTTATTATTATTTATTATTATTTATTATTATTTATTATTATTTATTATTATTTATTATTATTTATTATTTATTATTATTTATTATTATTTATTATTATTTATTATTATTTATTATTATTTATTATTATTTATTATTATTTATTATTATTTATTAT
The DNA here is from genome assembly GCA_004014935.1 of Saccharomycopsis malanga. Classification (NCBI taxonomy): domain Eukaryota; kingdom Fungi; phylum Ascomycota; class Saccharomycetes; order Ascoideales; family Saccharomycopsidaceae; genus Saccharomycopsis; species Saccharomycopsis malanga. Next base: position 1,615,318 of record CP025324.1, read on the forward strand.
TATTTATTATTATTTATTATTATTTATTATTATTTATTATTATTTATTATTATTTATTATTATTTATTATTATTTATTATTATTTATTATTATTTATTATTATTTATTATTATTTATTATTATTTATTATTATTTATTATTATTTATTATATTTTATTTTTTATTTTTTATTTTTTATTTTTTATTTTTTATTTTTTATTTTTTATTTTTTATTTTTTATTTTTTATTTTGAGCCCTTGGCCACCGGGCCATTTAGCTCAGTTGTCAGTGCTCTCGGAGAAGAGAAAAAATACCTAACAGGAACACGGGTTCGATTCCCAAGACGGCACTTTTACTCGCTGCTTTTTACGATGCTGAACGTGACTTCACAGGCAAGTGCAACTGTCTGAAACACGACTTAGACCAAAGTCTAGTGCTAACTTTCCAACCCATTGGGTGTTCAGGAAAAAGACGGTGGGCAGCTAACAATGACCGGGACATCATTGGGTTTTCCTCACTGGGACATCATTGGGTTTTCCTCACTGGGTTTTAGCAAGTCCCCTTAGACATAGCGCGTATATACGAAACTGATATGTACTGGGCTTGAAATATATGATATTATTATTATTTATTATTTGGCTCAGAAGTCAGTGCTCTCGGAAAAAAGAAAAAAGACCCAACAGGAACACGGGTTCGATTCCGCAACACTTTTACTCGCTGCTTTTTACGACGCTGAACGTGACTTCACAGGCAAGTGCAACTGACACTCCCGGTATCGACGGCTCTTATTAGTTAGATGTCAATGACTTTTCCGGTATCGCCGGCTCTAACCACTATATAAGACCCTAGTTCCTCCTTTATTCCTATTTACTTTTTATCCATGTACATAATCAATCTAAGTTTTAACCATTCTCCTGTCAATACAAACTCATCGTAATATCACAAAAGGGAATTGGTTAAACCCAGTGTAGAAACCCTGGCCTAGATACATTCGATCGCATTGTTCTATATTTATTCTGTTTGCAATTTCTCTCCTTGTTTTATTTACTAATTCTTATTGTCTCGTATTAACTGGTATCGGAGCCACTTGCTTTGATATACTTACGGATCTACGCTGTTGTATAGAACATTTGATTACCTTTTTAAGGTACTGTACCGTTCTAAGCACTATTTAAAACTCTGTTTCCTTCTTTGGGTTCATAAAAAGATGGAAGAAGTGTAAAATAGTTATTGTTTTACCGATTCCCCTTTTACTACAAAACCATCTTAATATTAAATGGAGGTCGTCACCCCATCTTGTGTTTGTTATATTTGCACTGATTTCTAACCATCACCTCCGTACTTCAATTTTTGCCAGACGACTATAATCTGATGTTGAAACAGATGATTCAAAGAAAGCTTCAGAAAGTTTTAAAAGATACCTTAAGTTCTAGAACTTTCTATTAGATTCCATGATGCTGCATGATGTTCCCCCAATGCTCTAGCAACCATCAGCTCGGATGATTTGTTGACTTTGATGATACTCAATGGTATTACTAGAGCGGCATTGAGAAAATTGTCTCATTGTTGGATGGCTTTGATCGTACTATGTTAATTTATGTTTCGATGTCAGTCTTTAATATCGTTAGCACTTCATCTGACTTCTCTTTGACCACAAATGGCATGGTAAAGGACTTTGTGTCGCTCTGTAAATTGCTATATTCGATGCTTTGAATGTTTCTGTTGTTGAATAGGTAACTCAAAGGATGTCTGAGAAAAGTCTTGTACTGATTTAAGTGATTAATCCTAGATAATAATTTAAGTGATTAATCCGAGCGGTGACTAAGAAGGTGTTTTCTAAAAAGTTGAATATTTAAATACCGAGATTTGTCTCCCTATCTGTGTTTATGTCATATATTTTGAATTATATATATGATAGATATATATGGTGATATAGGAAATTACAACAGGTGGTACCTCATTTGTTCCTCAAGGTTCCACAACTGAAGGAAATACTATTCCGTTGTTGTCACCAAAAATTGAACCTATTGTTGAAGAAGTTAGTGACGATGAAGATAAAGAATCAGAACTGGACAGTTCAGTTAAACTTATTGGTTATAATTGTTGAATAGGTAATTCAAAGGATGTCCGAGAAAAGTCTTGTACTGATTTAAGTGACTAATCCGAGATACTGATTTAAGTGATTAATCCTAGGTAATAATTTAAGTGATTAATCCTAGATATTAATTTAAGTGATTAATCCTAGATATTAATTTAAGTGATTAATCCTAGATAATAATTTAAGTGATTAATTCGAGCGATGACTAAGAAGGTGTTTTTTAAAAAGTTGAATATTTAAATACCGAGATTTGTCTCCCTATCTGTGTTTATGTTATATATTTTGAATTATATATATGATAGATATATATATGGTGATATAAAAAATTAAATAAAATGTCAAGTGAAAGAATTATGAAATTACAACACGGATTAGTCACTTAAATCAGTACAAGACTTTTCTCAGACATCCTTTGAATTACCTATTCAACATCTGAGAACTACCATGATTGGTTTGCCTTAATATCAGTCAAGTTGAAGATGAGAGGTCTTGGTTTATTTCGTTATCTTTCTAATGGAGATATTGGTGCTGAAGAACATGATACTGAACAAAGTGCTGCACAATTATTGTTCCTTTTGGATGAAATTTTGAACTCTGTTATAGTTAATAGTGTTACTCAAGTGCTTTTGAGAAAAATGATGATGTTTGAGGGTTCAGGTCGTGATAAGTTTATTTATTTGAAACAAAACTATGGTGTGATGTCACTTTTAACCGTTGTGACTAAAATCTCTGGGTTTATTAATCATAAATGGAGTGAAAAAGGATCTGGTGTTGCTCAGATGCTTGATGCTTTTGATACTTTGAATGTTTCCATTTTACGAACTCTCAATTCGGAAGTATTCGGTACTTGTTACTAAACCCAACACTAACTACAAATGTTTCAATTGTGGTAAGCAAGGTCATTTTGCTAGAGATTGTCAGGCTCCACAAAAAGATGAATTATAATAATAATAATAATAATAATAATAATAATAATAATAATAATAATAATAATAATAATAATAATAATAATAATAATAATAATCTTATATTTCAAGCCCAGTACATATCAGTTCCGTATGTACGCGCTATGTCTAAGGGGACTTGGTAAAACCCAGTGGGAAAAAACCCAAGTGTCCCAGTCATTGTAAACTTCTCGCTGGCTTTTCTGAACACCCGATGGGTTGGAAAGTAAGCACTAGACTTTCGTCTAGGTCGTATTTCAGACAGTTGCACTTGCCTATGGAAACCACGTTCAGTATAGTAAAAGCAGCGAGTAAAATTCGTTCATAGCTAAAATCAAAAACAAACAAAAATAAAATAAAAATAAAAATATAATATCAATAAAAAGTAATGATAAAAGAAATAAAAAAGGTTGTAGGGGCGGGCTAGGGGCAGACCTCAGCATATTATAAGTTCCGATGATACTACTTGTTGTATCTAGTGACTTTTTCCAAATAGGAGAGCAAAGCTTCAGCTACCGTTTTGTGATTAATCAAGTTCAGAACCATGTCTGACCTTATGTTATGTTCTTCTTGCTCATTTGTCCATTTTCTGCATGTAAGTAGATAATCATGCTTTGGGTCTTGATCGCCACAGTCCTGACACTCTAATGTGTCAGAACCCACCATTTCCTTAAACCTTCGCACCACCATGCTTACTCCACTGACAATTTGAGTCACGGAGCTTAATACAGGTTTTGAAGATTTAAGGAAAGCCCAGAGGGGAAGTTTCTTAATGAGCGTCGTTACTTGTGGGCCAGGGTTGTACAGCCTGTATTCTTTGGGATACTCGCTTTTGGATTGATTTACTTTTGCTTGCCATTGTTGAATCTTGTTCTCATGGATAACTTGTCTTAAACATGATATCCTTTGATGGTGTCTTATTGGCTTATTTTGTTCTTCTTCGTTTCTTTTTTCTTTAATCAATCTGTCAGCGTGCTGTTCCAACTTTTGTTGCATCTTTTTGACCGTAACTGGTACGGCGCCTGGGACTCCCAAAGTTTGAAAAAGCTCTTTGGCCTTTAATCGTGACTCTATCGGCATCCTTGCGGCATTCTCCAAACATTTGCGTACCGGATTATCGTCATGTGTATTAAGCACAAGCCGTAATGTTTTTTCCAATATGCATTTGTCCCTGGATATACTACTTGGTGGGATTCCTGACTGAATGTTGAGTATGCCTCATACAAGTCTGCCAGATACAACATGAACAATAGTGGCAGAAGTGGGGAGCCTTGTGGGACTCCACAGTCAGTCCTGATAATTTTTTTGCTGAGGGTACCATTGATCTTGAATTGTGTCGTGCGCGCTGAACAGAAATCATGAACTAAGTCGCAAAGGTATGGCGGTAGATCTCGAGCAAGGAGCTTGTTTCTTAATAAGTCTCTGTTCACATTTCCAAAGGCGTTCTCAATGTCTATAATTAGTTCTCCGGAATGTTGACAGTTTGGGCCTTTACGTTTCTTGGCTGACCGTAATCTGCGTTTATAGCTACTATAGATTTCTTCAGTTACTGCCACTAAACCGTCTGTTGCACAATAACCCAGTCTTGCTCCAAACTGGTTTGGAGGAAGAGAGGTTACTTGCAAAAGTCGGTTTTGAATGACCTTTTCGAAAGTATTTGCCATAGTGTTTATAAGGCTGATCGGTCGGTAGGCCTTTGGTACTTGATAATCTGGTTTTCCCGGTTTTGGGATAACTGCTGTCAATAAGTGTTTCCATGGATCCAGGAACCGTCTCCACTTCAAGCACGCATTGAAAATGACTAGCAATTGCTCCTTAAACCATTCAACTTGTAATAACCTTTTAATCATTCCGTTCGTAATTTTATCTGGACCAGGCGCTTTTTTCTTGTTCAAATACTTCGTTGCCTTTGAAATCTCCTCAAAGGAGATTTCTGGGAAATCACTAGTAGGAGAACTTATTGCTGCCGTACTTTGGTTTGCCCTAGCCCTAGCCCTTTGAGGATAAAAGTGGTTCGCGAACAACTTGTTTTCGGAACGACTTCTCCATAGGACTGGTTTGGTTTCTTCTTGCTTGAGTATATTTATACGCTGCCCATACATTCACTTGGGTTTCTTTGTTGTAATTTCATAATTCTTTCACTTGACATTTTATTCAATTTCCTATATCACCATATATATATCTATCATATATATAATTCAAAATATATAACATAAACACAGATAGGGAGACAAATCTCGGTATTTAAATATTCCACTTTTTTCTTAGAAAACACCTTCTTAGTCACCGCTAGGATTAATCACTTAAATTATTATCTAGGATTAATCACTCAAATTAATATCTAGGATTAATCACCCAAATTAATATCTAGGATTAATCACTTAAATTATTATCTAGGATTAATCACTTAAATTATTATCTAGGATTAATCACCCAAATTAATATCTAGGATTAATCACTTAAATTATTATCTAGGATTAATCACTCAAATTATTATCTAGGATTAATCACTTAAATTAGTACAAGACTTTTCTCAGACATCCTTTGAATTACCTATTCAACACCCTCTCTTAATTCAAAGTCTCTTATACCACAGTATCCACGAAGTAACAAAAATTGGTCAGTGGCAATAGCCTTGGTAAACATATCTGCGACCATAACTCCTGTGGATAAATACTCTAACTTAATATCTCCCTTTTTGATATGGTCCCTAATGAAACACAATCGGATATCAATATGTTTAGTCCTATGATGTGAACTTGGATGCTTTGCAATTTCAATACAGCTTTGATTATCATCATACATCTTTACATATTCTGTTCTGTATGAATACCAAATTCTGCAAACAATTGCTTTAACCATAGGCCCTCCTTCACTCCTTCACAAAGTGCCATATATTCTGCTTCAGCAGTTGACATTGCAACAGTTGGTTGTTTCTTAGATCTCCATGTAATTGCACCTCCTGCATACTTGAATATAAATCCAGTGGTCGACTTTCTTTCTGACTGGTCATTAGCCCAATCTGCATCACAGTAGCCTTGTAGTTCTCCAGTTTTAACATCACTTTGATAGAAAATTCCCACATCCATGGTACCTTTCAAGTAACGAAGTACACGTTTAGCAGCTTTAAAATGTATTTCTTTTGGCTCTTTAAGGTACCTGGAGAGAACACCCACGATGTAACTAATATCAGCTCTAACTGTGTTTGCTGCAAACAAAAGTTTTCCAACAATTGAACGATATCTTGTGGCATCAGCATCTTGGTAATAATTATCTTTGTTTGTCAAGTCTTGACTCACAACTGTTGGAGTTGATTCAGCTTTGCATTCTTGCATCCCAAATTCATCCAACATTGAGCTAATGTAATCCCGAAGACTCAACTTAATGCCCAAAGAATTTTGTTCAATATTCATTCCAAGAAACTTTCTTGTTGCTCCCAAATCTTTCATCTTGAATTGATCCATTAGTTCTTCTTTCACAATTTCAATAGCTTCATCTGTACTTCCTTCAATCAATAAATCATCAACATAAAGAGCTACCATAACAAATGATTTTGCACTTTCTCTAGTGTATAAACAATATTCTGCTCTATTTCTTCTGAAACCAAGTTTTCTTAATACGCAATTTATCTTTTCATTCCACACAAATGGTGCTTGTTTTAAACCATACAAGCTTTTGTTTAATTTCAACACCATGTTCTCTTTTCCTTCCTTGACATATCCTTCAGGTTGTGTCATATAAATTTCTTCATCCAAATTACCATTTAAGAATGCAGTCTTCACATCCATTTGATGTTCTCTTAAATTTCTAGATGCAGATATAGCTAGCATAATTCTGATAGACTCGTATCTGATAACTGGTGCAAAGGTTTCGTTGTAGTCAATTCCTTTTAATTGAGAGAAACCTCGAGCAACTAATCTTGCTTTGTAAAGACCACCATCTTTGATTGTGAAGACCCATCTGCAACTAATTGGTTTTCTTCCTTCTGGCAAATGTACCAACTTATACGTGTTATTTTCACTATGAGCAGCAATTTCTTTCTCACAGGCTTCAATCCATTTTTCTTTATCTTCTAATTCCATAGCACGTTTGTATGTATCAGGAACATTTTTATTCATTCGACTTGCTGCCATGAAACATGTTGCAGCAAGATTCGCATAATGATTATAACCAATAAGTTTAACTGAACTGTCCAGTTCTGATTCTTTATCTTCAGCTTCACTAACTTCTTCAACAATAGGTTCAATTTTTGGTGACAACATCGGAATAGTATTCCCTTCAGTTGTGGAACCTTGAGGAACAAATGAGGTACCACCATCCAATGCAACTTTTCGAACTTTCATGTTTCTTTTGGATACTTCCCTCTCTGAATCAGAACTGGGCAGGGAAACATCACTATCGTCGCAAACTTCTTCTAACACATCAAATGGATTTCTCGATATAACAGTCTTAGTGCCTGGAATAGATTTTTCACTATGTTTCTTTCGCTTTACTTGCACTATTGTGAAATCATCATTATCTTCAACATCAGGTACAATGCTTTCAACGGTTGAGGAAACGACAGATTCAGTGTCAGTGTAGTCACTTATATCTGCATCACTCATATCTTCTGAATTGTCAGAGTACATGCTTCCATCAGATTCATCAGGTTGAATAACATCCCCTTTGTTTTGGACGATAGCATCGTCCAGAATTACTCTGACCGTAGAGATTCCACCAACAGAACCAGATCCATAAGTGAGAGACGAGGTAGTAGCAGCCATAGGCGCAGGGGTAGTCAACTCAAAAAATTTTTGGTGTTCATCAAAAGTAACTTGCGCAGCAACTATAATAGTATTTGAGTCTGGATCATACATCCTGTAAGCTTTGTGATCTCTATCATATCCCATCATAGCACATTTCTTTGATGTTGCACTCATTTTTCCGTCCCTTAATGCGGGAGGAACAACACAGTATCCAACACAACCGAAAATTCTCAAATGGTCGAGTGAGGGCACAATCCCATACCATCTAGTGAATGGAATCTCATTATCAATTACTCTCGAAGGCGTACGATTAATCAAATAGGCAGCTGTTTGGACTGCTTCAGGCCAAAATTGTACTGGAGCTTGTGCATGCAACATCAAGGTTCTTGACTTTTCGTGAATGGTGCGATGCATTCTTTCAGCCACACCATTTTGATAAGAATGATGTGGAACGGTTAGCTCATGTCTTATGCCACGATCCTTCATGAAGTTATGTAATTTGTTATTGACAAATTCACCACCATTGTCAGTCCTAATAGCACCACACACATAGTTTTCTCCTCTGCTGTTGAACAGTGTTTCATTATATTTCACAAACTCAATAATAGCATCAGCAGAATCAGATTTTCTCTTTAGACAAACTACAGTAACAAACCTAGTGTAACCATCCACAATGGTTAAGAAATAAACTGAGCCATCAATTGATCCATAACTAAACGGACCACAAACATCAACATGAAGCAATTGTAGTGGTTGAACGGAGATGGACCCTCCGTTTTTCGGCTTTCGGGTAACGGCTTTACCCAATGCGCACAGTTCACAAACTGTCACACCTAAGGTATTTTTAAGGTCACCACACAATTGAAATTGTTTATTGACTGACCGAAATACACCAAAACTTGGATGCCCAAGTCTTTTGTGCCATACTTCCTTCATCTCGTCATTCAGTTCAGGCGAAATCTTGTACACAAAATGTGAACTACTCGGGGAACCGACTTTATATAGATCATGTGATAAATGATCCTTCACACCAACAACATCCATAGTCGGATAAATTTTGATAAACTCATTCTCAAAAAGCAACTTTGCACCATTTCCAGTTGCTTTTGATATGGAAATCAAGTTAGCAGTAGCATCTGGAATATAAAGTGCATTTAACAAACTCACATCTTCACCAGTGGGCAACCTAATAGAGGCAGTTCCTCGTCCAGCAATCTTCAACGGATTTCCACCAATACCATTAATCTCTCCAGAGTAATCATCCAATTTAGTAAACAAGGTTTTGTCACAAATAATATGACTTGAAGCACCACTGTCAAAAAATAAGTCTGTTTTTCTTGATTCATGTCCAAGATAAACAAGCCAAGCATTATTCAGTCTTTTATCACGCTTTTTGTCTTTTCTAATTTTTGCATTGAATTCATCTTTTGGTGGAGCCTGACAATCTCTAGCAAAATGACCTTGCTTACCACAATTGAAACATTTGTAGTTAGCGTTGGGTTTAGTAACAAGAGCACTTTCATTGGCTGAAGACACAGTCGCAGGCTTGTCTTTAATCACTTCTCTAATTAAATCCATTGCAGTTTCAGTATCAAAGATATCAGTAGTATTATGTGTTTGTTGAAAGTTGGAAATAACTTCTTTCACAGCAGATTCTCCATAACCAAAACGCTTCAATTCAGTAAGAAGAAAACAAGTACCAAATACTTCCGGATTGAGAGTTCGTAAAATGGAAACATTCAAGTATCAAAAGCATCAAGCATCTGAGCAACATCAGATCTTTTTCACTCCATTTATGATTAATAAAATCAGAGATTTTAGTCACAATGGTTAAAAGTGACATCACACCATAGTTTTGTTTCAAATAAATAAACTTATCACGACCTGAACCCTCAAACATCATCATTTTTCTCAAAGGCACTTGAGTAACACTATTAACTATAACAGAGTTCAAAATTTCATCCAAAAGGAACAATAATTGTGCAGCACTTTGTTCAGTATCATGTTCTTCAGCACCAATATCTCCATTAGAAAGATAACGAAATAAACCAAGACCTCTCATCTTCAACTTGACTGAGATTAAGGCAAACCAATCATGGTAGTTCTCAGAACTTTTCAATTTCTCATCCACACCAAAGTTGACTAGAACACCAGGAGAACTCATAACCTGTTGTAATTTCATAATTCTTTCGCTTGACATTTTATTCAATTTCCTATATCACCATATATATATCTATCATATATATAATTCAAAATATATAACATAAACACAGATAGGGAGACAAATCTCGGTATTTAAATATTCAACTTTTTTTAAAAAACACCTTCTTAGTCATCGCTCGAATTAATCACTTAAATTAATATCTAGGATTAATCACTTAAATTATTATCTAGGATTAATCACTTAAATTATTATCTAGGATTGATCACTTAAATCAGTATCTCGGATTAGTCACTTAAATTATTATCTAGGATTGATCACTTAAATCAGTATCTCGGATTAGTCACTTAAATCAGTACAAGACTTTTCTCAGACATCCTTTGAATTACCTATTCAACATTCTGAACAACAAGAATCCAACGAAGAGTTGACAACCCAAGTCAACTCCTTGGAGGGCAACACCCCTGTTACTAACGAAGAATCAACCTTCAACTGGGCCGATGATGAACCGATTGACGAAGACATAGTTGCCGAAACGACTCAGCAACAATGGGATGAAATTCGTCCAGCCAAAACAACGAAAAAAGCCGGAAAAAGTTCAAAAGGAAAAGACTTAATAAAACATGCAAATGCAAGATTTGAAAGGGAACAACTTGCAAAGGCAAAACCGGGAGAACAGTCTACAAGACGGCGAGTAACAAGATCCATGGGTTCACCACTTGTCCACACCATGGACAAGAAAAACCCATTACATATTGATATGAGTCTATAATGTTATCCCTAAACATTATCTCTATCAACGTGCAAAAGAAAAACCATGTTCATGAAGTACTACTTGATGAATATGTAACCCAGCCAAACACGATCATTTTAGTTCAGGAGCCAGCGTCAGTTAGAGGAATTGACGGTAAAAAGGAACCACTAAATCACCCAATGTTCAAAAAATTGTGGCATGAAAATACGGACGAGAAAACAAGAGCTGTCATTTATATTAACAGAGGCATGTTGACAGCACGCCACAGCGTAGACTACATTGCTAACATGAACTCAAGAGATTTAGTATCCACCAAGATTAAGTATAAAAAGAAAAAAATTAACATAATAAATGCATACGACGCTCCGATAGGCTCTGAACTACACAACAGAAGCATGACATTAGAAGTTATAACTCAGCAGATTAACAAGACATCGGGTCCTTGCATCATCGCAGGAGACTTGAACGCAGCCCATCCGGGCTTCACTAGTCGAGTTATAACAAATAACGAACATGCCAGAAAATACGAAAGAATAAATTTGTTGTTGAAAAACCATGACTTTACCTCCATTGGAATCTACGATCAACCAACGCACCGTCAGGGCAATGTTCTTGATGTTGTGTTCGTTTCTAGAGACCTATTGGAAGTAGCCAAAGTCAAAGAATTATATAAAGAAGTAGGATCCGACCATTTAGCAATAACAACAACAATACAAGAAAATAAGATTCTAGCGGAAAGCCACAAAACAGTGGCACAAACGATGGATGACGAAAGACATTAGAAACTTAAGAAACAAACTCGGGCAAATAAGACGCAATCCATCATTATATTCAATTTGGGGTCACATGATGAAAAAACAGATTCAAAAGGCGAAAGCAGACAAATGGAACAGCTTTTTGAAATCAAGAAACCAAGTGAATGTATGGGCAGCGTATAAATATACTAAAGCAAGAAGAAACCAAACCAGTCCCATGGAGAAGTCGTTCCGAAAACAAGTCAAGTTGTTCGCGAACCACTTTTATCCTCAAAGGGCTAGGGCTAGGGCAAACCAAAGTACGACAGCAATAAGTTCTCCTACTAGTGATTTCCCAGAAATCTCCTTCGAATAGATTTCAAAGGCAACGAAGTATTTGAGCAAGAAAAAAGCGCCTGGTCCAGATAAAATTACGAACGGAATGATTAAACGGTTACTACAGGTTGAATGGTTTAGGGAGCAATTGCTAGTCATTTTCAATGCGTGCTTGAAGTGGAGACGGTTCCCGGATCCATGGAAACACTCATTGACAGTAGTTATCACAAAACCAGGAAAACCGGATTATCAAGTACCAATGCCTACCGACCGATCAGCCTTATAAACACTATGGCAAAGACTTTCGAAAAGGACATTCAAAACCGACTTTTGCAAGTAACCTCTCTTCCTCCAAACCAGTTTGGAGCTGTTGAATAGGTAATTCAAAGGATGTCCGAGAAAAGTCTTGTACTGATTTAAGTGACTAATTCGAGCGATGACTAAGAAGGTGTTTTTTAAAAAGTTGAATATTTAAATACCGAGATTTGTCTCCCTATCTGTGTTTATGTTATATATTTTGAATTATATATATGATAGATATATATGGTGATATAGGAAATTAAATAAAATGTCAAGTGAAAGAATTATGAAACTACAACAAAATAAAAATAAAATTATAAAAATCAATAAAAGTAATGATAAAAAAAAAGGTTATAGGGGCGGGCTAGAGGCAGACCTCAGTTTGTTATCTTGGTCCCGATGATACTACTTGTGTTGAGTATCTAGTGACCTTTTCCAAGTAGGAGAGCAAAGCTTCAGCTACCGTTTTGTCATTAATCAAGTTCAGAACCATGTCTGACCTTATGTTATGTTCTTCTTGCTCATTTGTCCATTTTCTGCATGTAAGTAGATGATCATGCTTTGGGTCTTGATCGCCACAGTCCTGGCACTCTAAAATGTGTCAGAACCCACCATTTCCTTAAACCTTCGCAGCACCATGCTTACTCCACTGACAATTTGAGTCACGGAGCCTAATACGGGTTTTGAAGATTTAAGGAAAGTCCAGAGAGGAAGTTTCTTAATGAGCGTCGTTACTTGTGGGTCAGGGTTGTACAGCCTGTATTCTTCGGGATACTCGCTTTTGGATTGATTTACTTTTTCTTGCCATTGTTGAATCATCTTCTCATGAATAACTTGTCTTAAACATGATATCCTTTGACGGTGTCTTATTGGCTTGTTTTGTTGTTCTTCGCTTCTTTTTTCTTTAATCAATCTGTCAGCGTGCTGTTCCAACTTTTGTTGCATCCTTTTGACCGTAACTGGTACGGCGCCTGGGACTCCCAAAGTTTGAAAAAGCTCTTTGACCTTTAGTCGTGACTCTATTGGCATCCATCCTTGCGGCATTCTCCAAACATTTGCGTACCGGATTATCGTCATGTGTATTTAGCACAAGTCGTAATGTTTTTTCCAATATGCATTTGTCCCTGGATATACTGCTTGGTGGGATTCCTGTCTCAATATTGAGTATGTCAGTCTTGGTTCTTTTGACCGCTCCAAGCTTTAGTCTTAAAGCTCTGTTCTCTGCTACTTGGATTTGTTTGGCCCTTGTCGTTGCAACCTTTGCGCCATACACTTCCATTCCATAGTTGATGATCGGCTTCAAACAAGATTGTAACAATACTCTTGTTGCTACTCCAGACTGCCCTTTTGTCACTTTGCTTAGTTGGTTCATTCTGGTTGTGACCTTGTTTAGTTTCTTGACGACGTTGTTTACATGTTCATTAAATTTCTGTTGTAATTTCATAATTCTTTCACTTGACATTTTATTCAATTTCCTATATCACCATATATATATCTATCATATATATAATTCAAAATATATAACATAAACACAGATAGGGAGACAAATCTCGGTATTTAAATATTCCACTTTTTTCTTAGAAAACACCTTCTTAGTCACCGCTAGGATTAATCACTTAAATTATTATCTAGGATTAATCACTCAAATTAATATCTAGCTAGGATTAATCACCAAATTAATATCTAGGATTAATCACTTAAATTATTATCTAGGATTAATCACTTAAATCAGTACAAGACTTTTCTCGGACATCCTTTGAATTACCTATTCAACACCCTCTCTTAATTCAAAGTCTCTTATACCACAGTATCCACGAAGTAACAAAAATTGGTCAGTAGCAATAGCCTTGGTAAACATATCTGCGACCATAACTCCTGTGGATAAATACTCCAACTTAATATCTCCCTTTTTGATATGGTCCCTAATGAAACACAATCGGATATCAATATGTTTAGTCCTATGATGTGAACTTGGATGCTTTGCAGTTTCAATACAGCTTTGATTATCATCATACATCTTTACATATTCTGTATGAATACCAAATTCTGCAAACAATTGCTTTAACCATAGGCCCTCCTTCACTCCTTCACAAAGTGCCATATATTCTGCTTCAGCAGTTGACATTGCAACAGTTGGTTGTTTCTTAGATCTCCATGTAATTGCACCTCCTGCATACTTGAATATAAATCCAGTGGTAGACTTTCTTTCTGACTTGTCATTAGCCCAATCTGCATCATAGTAGCCTTGTAGTTCTCCAGTTTTAACATCACTTTGATAGAAAATTCCCACATCCATGGTACCTTTCAAGTAACGAAGTACACGTTTAGCAGCTTTAAAATGTATTTCTTTTGGCTCTTTAAGGTACCTGGAGAGAACACCCACGATGTAACTAATATCAGCTCTAACTGTGTTTGCTGCAAACAAAAGTTTTCCAACAATTGAACGATATCTTGTGGCATCAGCATCTTGGTAATAATTATCTTTGTTTGTCAAGTCTTGACTCACAACTGTTGGAGTTGATTCAGCTTTGCATTCTTGCATCCCAAATTCATCCAACATTGAGCTAATGTAATCCCGAAGACTCAACTTAATGCCCAAAGAATTTTGTTCAATATTCATTCCAAGAAACTTTCTTGTTGCTCCCAAATCTTTCATCTTGAATTGATCCATTAGTTCTTCTTTCACAATTTCAATAGCTTCATCTGTACTTCCTGCAATCAATAAATCATCAACATAAAGAGCTACCATAACAAATGATTTGGCACTTTCTCTAGTGTATAAACAATATTCTGCTCTATTTCTTCTGAAACCAAGTTTTCTTAATACGCAATTTATCTTTTCATTCCACACAAATGGTGCTTGTTTTAAACCATACAAGCTTTTGTTTAATTTCAACACCATGTTCTCTTTTCCTTCCTTGACATATCCTTCAGGTTGTATCATATAAATTTCTTCATTCAAATTACCATTTAAGAATGCAGTCTTCACATCCATTTGATGTTCTCTTAAATTTCTAGATGCAGATATAGCTAGCATAATTCTGATAGACTCGTATCTGATAACTGGTGCAAAGGTTTCGTTGTAGTCAATTCCTTTTAATTGAGAGAAACCTCGAGCAACTAATCTTGCTTTGTAAAGACCACCATCTTTGATTGTGAAGACCCATCTGCAACTAATTGGTTTTCTTCCTTCTGGCAAATGTACCAACTTATACGTGTTATTTTCACTATGAGCAGCAATTTCTTTCTCACAGGCTTCAATCCATTTTTCTTTATCTTCTAATTCCATAGCACGTTTGTATGTATCAGGAACATTTTTATTCATTCGACTTGCTGCCATGAAACATGTTGCAGCAAGATTCGCATAATGATTATAACCAATAAGTTTAACTGAACTGTCCAGTTCTGATTCTTTATCTTCAGCTTCACTAACTTCTTCAACAATAGGTTCAATTTTTGGTGACAACATCGGAATAGTATTCCCTTCAGTTGTGGAACCTTGAGGAACAAATGAGGTACCACCATCCAATGCAACTTTTCGAACTTTCATGTTTCTTTTGGATACTTCCCTCTCTGAATCAGAACTGGGCAGGGAAACATCACTATCGTCGCAAACTTCTTCTAACACATCAAATGGATTTCTCGATATAACAGTCTTAGTGCCTGGAATAGATTTTTCACTATGTTTCTTTCGCTTTACTTGCACTATTGTGAAATCATCATTATCTTCAACATCAGGTACAATGCTTTCAACGGTTGAGGAAACGACAGATTCAGTGTCAGTGTAGTCACTTATATCTGCATCACTCATATCTTCTGAATTGTCAGAGTACATGCTTCCATCAGATTCATCAGGTTGAATAACATCCCCTTTGTTTTGGACGATAGCATCGTCCAGAATTACTCTGACCGTAGAGATTCCACCAACAGAACCAGATCCATAAGTGAGAGACGAGGTAGTAGCAGCCATAGGCGCAGGGGTAGTCAACTCAAAAAATTTTTGGTGTTCATCAAAAGTAACTTGCGCAGCAACTATAATAGTATTTGAGTCTGGATCATACATCCTGTAAGCTTTGTGATCTCTATCATATCCCATCATAGCACATTTCTTTGATGTTGCACTCATTTTTCCGTCCCTTAATGCGGGAGGAACAACACAGTATCCAACACAACCGAAAATTCTCAAATGGTCGAGTGAGGGCACAATCCCATACCATCTAGTGAATGGAATCTCATTATCAATTACTCTCGAAGGCGTACGATTAATCAAATAGGCAGCTGTTTGGACTGCTTCAGGCCAAAATTGTACTGGAGCTTGTGCATGCAACATCAAGGTTCTTGACTTTTCGTGAATGGTGCGATGCATTCTTTCAGCCACACCATTTTGATAAGAATGATGTGGAACGGTTAGCTCATGTCTTATGCCACGATCCTTCATGAAGTTATGTAATTTGTTATTGACAAATTCACCACCATTGTCAGTCCTAATAGCACCACACACATAGTTTTCTCCTCTGCTGTTGAACAGTGTTTCATTATATTTCACAAACTCAATAATAGCATCAGCAGAATCAGATTTTCTCTTTAGACAAACTACAGTAACAAACCTAGTGTAACCATCCACAATGGTTAAGAAATAAACTGAGCCATCAATTGATCCATAACTAAACGGACCACAAACATCAACATGAAGCAATTGTAGTGGTTGAACGGAGATGGACCCTCCGTTTTTCGGCTTTCGGGTAACGGCTTTACCCAATGCGCACAGTTCACAAACTGTCACACCTAAGGTATTTTTAAGGTCACCACACAATTGAAATTGTTTATTGACTGACCGAAATACACCAAAACTTGGATGCCCAAGTCTTTTGTGCCATACTTCCTTCATCTCGTCATTCAGTTCAGGCGAAATCTTGTACACAAAATGTGAACTACTCGGGGAACCGACTTTATATAGATCATGTGATAAATGATCCTTCACACCAACAACATCCATAGTCGGATAAATTTTGATAAACTCATTCTCAAAAAGCAACTTTGCACCATTTCCAGTTGCTTTTGATATGGAAATCAAGTTAGCAGTAGCATCTGGAATATAAAGTGCATTTAACAAACTCACATCTTCACCAGTGGGCAACCTAATAGAGGCAGTTCCTCGTCCAGCAATCTTCAACGGATTTCCACCAATACCATTAATCTCTCCAGAGTAATCATCCAATTTAGTAAACAAGGTTTTGTCACAAATAATATGACTTGAAGCACCACTGTCAAAAAATAAGTCTGTTTTTCTTGATTCATGTCCAAGATAAACAAGCCAAGCATTATTCAGTCTTTTATCACGCTTTTTGTCTTTTCTAATTTTTGCATTGAATTCATCTTTTGGTGGAGCCTGACAATCTCTAGCAAAATGACCTTGCTTACCACAATTGAAACATTTGTAGTTAGCGTTGGGTTTAGTAACAAGAGCACTTTCATTGGCTGAAGACACAGTCGCAGGCTTGTCTTTAATCACTTCTCTAATTAAATCCATTGCAGTTTCAGTATCAAAAATGTCAGTAGTATTATGTACTTGCTGGAAGTTGGAAATAACTTCTTTCACAGCAGATTCTCCATAACCAAAACGCTTCAATTCAGTAAGAAGAAAACAAGTACCAAATACTTCCGCATCGAGAGTTCGTAAAATGGAAACATTCAAAGTATCAAAAGCATCAAGCATCTGAGCAACACCAGATCCTTTTTCACTCCATTTATGATTAATAAAATCAGAGATTTTAGTCACAATGGTTAAAAGTGACATCACACCATAGTTTTGTTTCAAACAAATAAACTTATCACGACCTGAACCCTCAAACATCATCATTTTTCTCAAAGGCACTTGAGTAACACTATTAACTATAACAGAGTTCAAAATTTCATCCAAAAGGAACAATAATTGTGCAGCACTTTGTTCAGTATCATGTTCTTCAGCACCAATATCTCCATTAGAAAGATAACGAAATAAACCAAGACCTCTCATCTTCAACTTGACTGAGATTAAGGCAAACCAATCATGGTAGTTCTCAGAACTTTTCAATTTCCTATATCACCATATATATATATCTATCATATATATAATTCAAAATATATAACATAAACACAGATAGGGAGACAAATCTCGGTATTTAAATATTCCACTTTTTTCTTAGAAAACACCTTCTTAGTCACCGCTAGGATTAATCACTTAAATTATTATCTAGGATTAATCACTCAAATTAATATCTAGGATTAATCACCCAAATTAATATCTAGGATTAATCACTTAAATTATTATCTAGGATTAATCACTTAAATTATTATCTAGGATTAATCACCCAAATTAATATCTAGGATTAATCACTTAAATTATTATCTAGGATTAATCACTCAAATTATTATCTAGGATTAATCACTTAAATTAGTACAAGACTTTTCTCAGACATCCTTTGAATTACCTATTCAACAATTTCAAGCCCGTATCAAGTGTAACACATAATAACTTGACTGTTTTGTCTTTTTGCTTAGTTCCACCATTTGGAAGCTTTAACGTAGATATTCTCCGTCTTGATGGGTCTTGGTCGTGTGTTCGTTGTCCAGGTCTGTTTTCAGGTTTGAAGAATCTCATGTATTGTAATTTTGGTCCTAAGTCGAATGCGCTGGCATTCTTCTTAGCCCATTAATTACAAACTCTCAAAGCTTTATTTAGTTGCTTTTCAATTGTGGACTGTGTTCCTTTAGCAACTAAAGTTACGTCGTCCACAAAGGTAAAAGCCTTAACTTTGACATTCTTCTCTTCTAGTGCCTCATACAAGTCTACCAGATACAACATAAACAATAGTGGCAGAAGTGGGGAGCCTTGTGGGACTCCACAGTCAGCCCTGATAATCTTTTTGCTGAAGGTACCATTGATCTTGAATTGTGTCGTGCGATCTGAACAGAAATCTTGAACTAAGTCGCAAAGGTATGGCGGTAGATCTCGAGCAAGGAGCTTGTTTCTTAATAAGTCTCTGTTCACATTTCAAAAGGCGTTCTCGATGTCTATGATTAGTTCTCCGGAATGTTGACAGTTTGGGCCTTTACGTTTCTTGGCTGGCCGTAATCTGCTTTTATAGCTACTATAGATTTCTTCCGTTACTGCCACTAAACCGTCTGTTGCACAATAGCCCAGTCTTGCTCCAAACTGGTTTGGAGGAAGAGAGGTTACCTGCAAAAGTCGGTTTTGAATGACCTTTTCGAAAGTATTTGCCATAGTGTTTATAAGGCTGATCGGTCGGTAGGCATTGGTACTTGATAATCCGGTTTTCCTGGTTTTGTGATAACTACTGTCAATGAGTGTTTCCATGGATCCGGGAACCGTCTCCACTTCAAGCACGCATTGAAAATGACTAGCAATTGCTCCCTAAACCATTCAACCTGTAGTAACCGTTTAATCATTCCGTTCGTAATTTTATCTGGACCAGGCGCTTTTTTCTTGCTCAAATACTTCGTTGCCTTTGAAATCTATTCGAAGGAGATTTCTGGGAAATCACTAGTAGGAGAACTTATTGCTGTCGTACTTTGGTTTGCCCTAGCCCTAGCCCTTTGAGGATAAAAGTGGTTCGTGAACAACGACTTGTTTTCGGAACGACTTCTCCACGGGACTGGTTTGGTTTCATTTTTGGTGCGTGCATTGATGGCTCTTCTTATTTGTTTAGTGAAGCTGGCTGTTACTCTGTTTAATGACTCTGTTGAATTTATGTTTCTTTTGACCTTTTTCTTGTTTAAGCGTTCAGCTATTTCGTCTCAATTTGAAAGCTCAAAATTGTAGACTTCGTGGCTTTCCGCTAGAATCTTGTTTTCTTGTATTGTTGTTGTTATTGCTAAATGGTCAGATCCTACTTCTTTATATAATTGTTTGACTTTGGCTACAATAGGTCTCTAGAAACAAACACAACATCAAGAACATTGCCTTGACGGTGCGTTGGTTGATCGTAGATTCCCATGTTGTAATTTCATAATCCTTTCACTATTTAATTTCCTATATCACCATATATATCTATCATATATAACATAAACACAGATAGGGAGACAATCTCGGTATTTAAATATTCAGCTTTTTAGAAAACACCTTAGTCATCGCTCGGATTAATCACTTAAATTAGTATCTCAAATTGATTACTTGAATTAATATCTCGAATTAATTACTTAAATGAGTATCTCGGGTTAATCACTTGAATCAGTACGAGACTTTTTTGAGACATCCTTTGAATTACCTATTCAACAATAGCATTCCGTTAAAATCAAAATTGCTTTGTTTGTCTTGTGGAAAAGGAGGAATACTATTAATGCCAACTTGTTATCTTTAATCTTTCTGGTTTGATTTGGCTGCTTATCTATACCATCAGCACTATCAACTCCAGTCTGACGAATTTTCGAGTCTTTCATTCACAGAATAATTTCTGAAGTCGGTAAGAGAATCATTCACGTCAGCGATATTTCTCTGTATACCTTCATTAAAATTGATTTCGTCGATATCTTCCGACTCTTCGTCGTCTGATTCAAAAAGCTTAGGTGAGTCACTCTGTCATGGTCAGGGTCTCCAATTTCAATCTCTAGGTCTGTTCTTCACGGCCGTCTACAAACACCTTTAGCAAAAGTCGGGTTTAGTACACATTTTGCTTACAAGATCTGAAAGAAGTAGGGAACAAATGACTTGATCTTTGACGTTTTGGTGCGTTTCGGACAAGGAATAAATAAATTCAATTGTGTGAAGCCATCCAAAACATTTTACTTGTGAAAGTTTGTAAATAGTGTGCATTGGGGAAAGCCGTAGCAAGGAAGCCAAAAACCATGGATGGTCAATATCAGTTGAACCACTATGACTGCTTCATATTGATGTTTTTGGCCCATTTGACTATGTATCAGCAGATGGCTCTGCTTAGTTTATAACTATTGTGGATGCTTACACTAGGGTTGTTAACGTAGATTTTGCCGATGCTATTATTGACTTAATGAAACATACTGCAACTTTTGAAAGAGAGAGGTGACTCTGGCCGACAGAATACACCGTACAATTAAAAGAAAAGTCAAGAACTTTGATGTTGCATACACAAGCTCCGGTACAATTTTGGCCTAAAGCAGTCAATACAGCTGCTTATTTGATTATAAGTAGTCTTTCGAAAGTAATTGATATTGATATTCCATTCACCAGATGGTATGGACTACCGCGCTTACTACGGATGTGTTGGATATTTTACTATTCCCACATTAAGAAAAGGAAAGATGCGTTCAACATCAAAGAAATGCGCTATAATGGGATATGATAGAAATCGTTGTAAAAGTAGACTGTAAAGAACAAGAAAACGTAAAGTGGATAGAATTTATAAAGATTGCGAAGTTTGTAAAGATCTTATGGAAAGAGAAAGAAAAAATGAAACAACAAAAGTGAGGATAAATTAAAGGATAATTACGCAGAATAAAGATCGGCAATTAAATGAGATGGAAAGATGGATAACGTAATAAGAAAAAACATGAATGTTTGAATTTTAACACACCCTCCCAAATATGTACGTGATAAAGTAACTCGACATGAGGAAGAATTAATTAAAAATATGAGAGCACAATGTGCTAAACGTTCTGCGAGTAGTGGCTTTAGTAAAGATGTCTGCTATGTTCACTTTAGTATTCAGGAATACAGTTTTATCATCTTTTGTTCAAGTAAAGTTTTAATAAAGTAGTGATATCTCACGGTAATGTGTCTAGTTTTCACAAAAAAAATTAATTTGTTTTTAACAAATAAGAAATTTTCATGATGCTTGATTTTGAAGAATCAATATTACTGTCTGTGCTTACAAAGTGAGGCTTGATGGATTCTCAAAGTTGAATGTCAAATTAATCACCCAATGTTCCCGTTATCAAAGTCGTTTCTTCAAAACTAATTGAGAGTGATTATCAAAGACGTGTCTGCTATGAATATAGAACAATTATTAAATGCCTATTCTTTCGCCGAAGATTTCGATTGGTATACACCCGAACGCAATGATGTCATTTATCAAGTCATTCACAAAATAGTTGATCAATCTCTCTTTTGAAGAATTATCAACGTTACACTGAAGTGTTAGACTTGTTGAAGACAATCAATAGGAAATACAGAAACCACTGACACATTCTACATTATCTCACTTTGTAGTACTACCGGTTTTAGTTTGCTTGGTAATAAGTGCCTGTTGCTCTTAGTGGGAATGACCTATTCTCCACAGTGGATTACTCAACACTTGTTTGGCTGAAGCTATGCAAAGTTCCCATGAACTAGCTTAACTCCTTTAATTTTAGTTGAGATCAGGCCTACTGGTCATCCAAACTTGTTGGCCTCGTTGAAGTTCTGATTTATGTTGAGATTTTTAATATAACAACGATCAAATTGTTATTGACGCTGCAACTGATATGTGTGAGCAAGCAGAGGACAACACACTTTTTTGAAGAAATATACCTTTTTGATGATGTCCTGACAAGTGTTTTATTTTACAATATGGTTGGGTTGTGGTATTGGTGTTTCAGGAGTCATTGTTCAAGGAATTAGAAGCACTATTAAATGCATGGTTGAAGGGGCCGTAAACATTGGAAGCTTGAAAATTGAAGACACCACGTTGAGGAAGCTCCAACAAACCTACTCAGTTGTCACAAATTCATTTCAAAGGTGCCTTTTCTTACGGTTGCTACTCCTCTCCCTGGGTTACCTGTTAATGACGTTTCAATTCAAGGTTGAGACAGCAATGTTCGACAACATATTGAATGTGAGGAAAGTCCTGATGATAAAATCGTTCCATAATCTGATGACTCTATGGTGGAACAATGTAATGTGCACAATAGCAGCAAGGCTCGATTTTGCTTTGAGCGATGATCCAATTTCGCTCAATCATTGGCACTTTACTGTAAGCTGCAAAGTCTATTAGAAGTGACATTTCATTTCCAATCAGACTTCTCAGTCAGTTTGATGTCAGACGAAGACGTACGCACTTCAAAGCTGCTTATGGACTATTCCATTATCTTATGGAAACTAAAGATCAAGGTCTTGTTTTTGGTCCTCAAGGTGTCAATGTTAATATTAAAGACGATTCTAAACCTGAATGTCTAGTTTCTGATTATTCTGCTGAACAAGATTACAGGATTACTCTGTTTAGGGGTTCGGATTATGCTACATCTAAAATGGACCCTTGGTAATGGTTAATAATCAAATTAGTGTCTTGGTCAAGCACTAACCAGAATTTTCTTGCTTCCAGTAATGCAGAAACTGAATATTAAGCGATGCTGCTAGAACATGCATCAACATTATGGACTTGATTCATGAAAATGGCTTCTAATGTTCATGTTTAGGAGGGCGCGTTAAAATTTAAACCTTCATTTTTTTACTTATTGCTTTATCCATCTTTCCATCTCACATAATTGCCGATCCTTCTTCTTCTGAATTATCCTTCAATTTATCCTTACTTTTGTTGTTTCATTTTTTCTTTTTCTTTCTATAAGATCTTTACAAACTTTACGATATTTATTAGTTGAATATACAATACGTTCTTTTGATTTGCACAACTACCTTTTACATCTTTGAATACTGATATCTTGATCGTACATTCTTGTTAATCAAAGGTAAGACAATAACATATGCCGCATTGTCTAGTTTTTCAACAATTTCAAAAGGACCACAACATACATCAGCAATTTTCTTGACTGTGGACAAATTTGTGTACGCTTCCATATTTGCCAACACCCAGTCAGTCGCTCTAGAAAAATTTCGCACCAGCACTTTTTTTCTCCAGGCCAAACAGATAAGGCTTGGAAAGGAGACATGTTGTAATTTCATAATTCTTTCACTTGACATTTTATTCAATTTCCTATATCACCATATATATCTATCATATCATATATATCTATGATATATATATTTTCAAATATATAACATAAACACAGATAGGGAGACAAATCTCGGTATTTAAATATTCAACTTTTTAAAAAACACCTTCTTAGTCATCGCTCGAATTAATCACTTAAATTATTATCTAGGATTAATCACTTAAATTATTATCTAGGATTAATCACTTAAATTATTTGTTGAATAGGTAATTCAAAGGATGTCTGAGAAAAGTCTTGTACTGATTTAAGTGACTAATCCCAGATAATAATTTAAGTGATTAATCCTAGATAATAATTTGAGTGATTAATCCTAGATATTAATTTGAGTGATTAATCCTAGATAATAATTTAAGTGATTAATCCTAGATAATAATTTAAGTGATTAATTCGAGCGATGATTAAGAAGGTGTTTTTAAAAAAAAAAAATTTGAATATTTAAATACCGAGATTTGTCTCCCTATCTGTGTTTATGTTATATATTTAAAAAACATATATATGATAGATATATATATGGTGATATAGGAAATTGAATAAAAATGTCAAGTGAAAGAATTATGAAATTACAACATTATTACCTAGGATTAATCACTTCAATGAGTATCTCGGATTAATCACTTGAATCAGTACGAGACTTTTCTCAGACATCCTTTGAATTACCTATTCAACAGCTTGTGCATGCAACATCAAGGTTCTTGACTTTTCTTGAATGGTGCGATGCATTCTTTCGGCCACACCATTTTGATAAGAATGATGTGGGACGGTTAGCTCATGTCTTATGCCACGATCCTTCATGAAGTTATGTAATCTGTTATTGACAAATTCACCACCATTGTCAGTCCTAATAGCACCACACACATAGTTTTCTCCTCTGCTGTTAAACAGTGTTTCATTATATTTCACAAACTCAATAATAGCATCAGCAGAATCAGATTTTCTCTTTAGACAAACTACAGTAACAAACCTAGTGTAACCATCCACAATGGTTAAGAAATAAACTGAGCCATCAATTGATCCATAACTAAACGGACCACAAACATCGATATGAAGCAACTGTAGTGGTTGAACGGAGATGGACCCTCCGTTTTTCGGCTTCCGGGTAACGGCTTTACCCAATGCGCACAGTTCACAAACTGTCACACCTAAGGTATTTTTAAGGTCACCACACAATTGAAATTGCTTATTGACTGACCGAAATACACCAAAACTTGGATGCCCAAGTCTTTTGTGCCATACTTCCTTCATCTCGTCATTCAGTTCAGGCGAAATCTTGCCCACAAAATGTGAACTACTCGGGGTACCGACTTTATATAGATCATGTGATAAATGATCCTTCACACCAACAACATCCATAGTCGGGTAAGCTTTGATAAACTCATTCTCAAAAAGCAACTTTGCACCATTTCCAGTTGCTTTTGATATGGAAATCAAGTTAGCAGTAGCATCTGGAATATAAAGTGCATTTAACAAACTCACATCTTCACCAGTGGGCAACCTAATAGAGGCAGTTCCTCGCCCAGCAATCTTCAACGGATTTCCACCAATACCATTAATCTCTCCAGAGTAATCATCCAATTTAGTAAACAAGGCTTTGTCACAAATAATATGACTTAAAGCACCACTATCAAAAAATAAGTCTGTTTTTCTTGATTCATGTCCAAGATAAACAAGCCAAGCATTATTTAGTCTTTTATCACGCTTTTTGTCTTTTCTAATTTTTGCATTGAATTCATCTTTTGGTGGAGCCTGACAATCTCTAGCAAAATGACCTTGCTTACCACAATTGAAACATTTGTAGTTAGCGTTGGGTGTTGTAATCTCATAATTCTTTCACTTGACATTTTATTCAATTTCCTATATCACCATATATATCTATCATATATATAATTCAAAATATATAACATAAACACAGATAGGGAGACAAATCTCGGTATTTAAATATTCAACTTTTTTTTTTAGAAAACACCTTCTTAGTCACCGCTAGGATTAATCACTTAAATTATTATCTAGGATTAATCACTTAAATCAGTACAAGACTTTTCTCGGACATCCTTTGAATTACCTATTCAACACCCTCTCTTAATTCAAAGTCTCTTATACCACAGTATCCACGAAGTAACAAAAATTGGTCAGTAGCAATAGCCTTGGTAAACATATCTGCGACCATAACTCCTGTGGATAAATACTCCAACTTAATATCTCCCTTTTTGATATGGTCCCTAATGAAACACAATCGGATATCAATATGTTTAGTCCTATGATGTGAACTTGGATGCTTTGCAGTTTCAATACAGCTTTGATTATCATCATACATCTTTACATATTCTGTATGAATACCAAATTCTGCAAACAATTGCTTTAACCATAGGCCCTCCTTCACTCCTTCACAAAGTGCCATATATTCTGCTTCAGCAGTTGACATTGCAACAGTTGGTTGTTTCTTAGATCTCCATGTAATTGCACCTCCTGCATACTTGAATATAAATCCAGTGGTAGACTTTCTTTCTGACTTGTCATTAGCCCAATCTGCATCATAGTAGCCTTGTAGTTCTCCAGTTTTAACATCACTTTGATAGAAAATTCCCACATCCATGGTACCTTTCAAGTAACGAAGTACACGTTTAGCAGCTTTAAAATGTATTTCTTTTGGCTCTTTAAGGTACCTGGAGAGAACACCCACGATGTAACTAATATCAGCTCTAACTGTGTTTGCTGCAAACAAAAGTTTTCCAACAATTGAACGATATCTTGTGGCATCAGCATCTTGGTAATAATTATCTTGGTTTGTCAAGTCTTGACTCACAACTGTTGGAGTTGATTCAGCTTTGCATTCTTGCATCCCAAATTCATCCAACATTGAGCTAATGTAATCCCGAAGACTCAACTTAATGCCCAAAGAATTTTGTTCAATATTCATTCCAAGAAACTTTCTTGTTGCTCCCAAATCTTTCATCTTGAATTGATCCATTAGTTCTTCTTTCACAATTTCAATAGCTTCATCTGTACTTCCTGCAATCAATAAATCACCAACATAAAGAGCTACCATAACAAATGATTTGGCACTTTCTCTGGTGTATAAACAATATTCTGCTCTATTTCTTCTGAAACCAAGTTTTCTTAATACGCAATTTATCTTTTCATTCCACACAAATGGTGCTTGTTTTAAACCATACAAGCTTTTGTTTAATTTCAACACCATGTTCTCTTTTCCTTCCTTGACATATCCTTCAGGTTGTATCATATAAATTTCTTCATTCAAATTACCATTTAAGAATGCAGTCTTCACATCCATTTGATGTTCTCTTAAATTTCTAGATGCAGATATAGCTAGCATAATTCTGATAGACTCGTATCTGATAACTGGTGCAAAGGTTTCGTTGTAGTCAATTCCTTTTAATTGAGAGAAACCTCGAGCAACTAATCTTGCTTTGTAAAGACCACCATCTTTGATTGTGAAGACCCATCTGCAACTAATTGGTTTTCTTCCTTCTGGCAAATGTACCAACTTATACGTGTTATTTTCACTATGAGCAGCAATTTCTTTCTCACAGGCTTCAATCCATTTTTCTTTATCTTCTAATTCCATAGCACGTTTGTATGTATCAGGAACATTTTTATTCATTCGACTTGCTGCCATGAAACATGTTGCAGCAAGATTCGCATAATGATTATAACCAATAAGTTTAACTGAACTGTCCAGTTCTGATTCTTTATCTTCAGCTTCACTAACTTCTTCAACAATAGGTTCAATTTTTGGTGACAACATCGGAATAGTATTCCCTTCAGTTGTGGAACCTTGAGGAACAAATGAGGTACCACCATCCAATGCAACTTTTCGAACTTTCATGTTTCTTTTGGATACTTCCCTCTCTGAATCAGAACTGGGCAGGGAAACATCACTATCGTCGCAAACTTCTTCTAACACATCAAATGGATTTCTCGATATAACAGTCTTAGTGCCTGGAATAGATTTTTCACTATGTTTCTTTCGCTTTACTTGCACTATTGTGAAATCATCATTATCTTCAACATCAGGTACAATGCTTTCAACGGTTGAGGAAACGACAGATTCAGTGTCAGTGTAGTCACTTATATCTGCATCACTCATATCTTCTGAATTGTCAGAGTACATGCTTCCATCAGATTCATCAGGTTGAAAAACATCCTCTTTGTTTTGGACAATAGCGTCGTCCAGAATTACTCTGACTGTGGAGATTCCACCAGCAGAACCAGATCCATAAATGAGAGACGAGTCAGTAGCAGCCATAGGCGCAGGGGTAGTCAACTCAAAAAATTTTTGGTGTTCATCAAAAGTAACTTGTGCAGCAACTATAATATTATTTGAGTCTGGATCATACATCCTGTAAGCTTTGTGATCTCTATCATATCCCATCATAGCACATTTCTTTGATGTTGCACTCATTTTTCCGTCTCTCAATGCGGGAGGAACAACACAGTATCCAACAGAACCGAAAATTCTCAAATGGTTGAGTGAGGGTACAATCCCATACCATCTAGTGAATGGAATCTCGTTATCAATTACTCTCGAAGGAGTGCGATTAATCAAATAGGCAGCTGTTTGGACTGCTTCAGGCCAAAATTGTACTGGAGCTTGTGCATGCAACATCAAGGTTCTTGACTTTTCGTGAATGGTGCGATGCATTCGTTCAGCCACACCATTTTGATAAGAATGATGTAGAACGGTTAGCTCATGTCTTATGCCACGATCCTTCATGAAGTTATGAAATTTGTTATTGACAAATTCACCACCATTGTCAGTCCTAATAGCACCACACACATAGTTTTCTCCTCTGCTGCTAAACAGTGTTTCATTATATTTCACAAACTCAATAATAGCATCAGCAGAATCAGATTTTCTCTTTAGACAAACCACAGTAACAAACCTAGTGTAACCATCCACAATGGTTAAGAAATAAACTGAGCCATCAATTGATCCATAACTAAACGGACCACAAACATCGATATGAAGCAACTGTAGTGGTTGAACGGAGATGGACCCTCCGTTTTTCGGCTTCCGGGTAACGGCTTTACCCAATGCGCACAGTTCACAAACTGTCACACCTAAGGTATTTTTAAGGTCACCACACAATTGAAATTGCTTATTGACTGACCGAAATACACCAAAACTTGGATGCCCAAGTCTTTTGTGCCATACTTCCTTCATCTCGTCATTCAGTTCAGGCGAAATCTTGCCCACAAAATGTGAACTACTCGGGGTACCGACTTTATATAGATCATGTGATAAATGATCCTTCACACCAACAACATCCATAGTCGGGTAAGCTTTGATAAACTCATTCTCAAAAAGCAACTTTGCACCATTTCCAGTTGCTTTTGATATGGAAATCAAGTTAGCAGTAGCATCTGGAATATAAAGTGCATTTAACAAACTCACATCTTCACCAGTGGGCAACCTAATAGAGGCAGTTCCTCGTCCAGCAATCTTCAACGGATTTCCACCAATACCATTAATCTCTCCAGAGTAATCATCCAATTTAGTAAACAAGGCTTTGTCGCAAATAATATGACTTGAAGCACCACTATCAACAAATAAGTCTGTTTTTCTTGATTCATGTCCAAGATAAACAAACCAAGCATTATTCAGTCTTTTATGTTGTAATTTCATAATTCTTTCACTTGACATTTTATTTAATTTTTATATCACCATATATATATCTATCATATATATAATTCAACATATATAACATAAACACAGATAGGGAGACAATCTCAATATTTAATTATTCAACTTTTTAGAAAACACCTTCTTAGTCATTCTTTTTGATTCTCTTTTAATTAACTAATTAATCATTCAAATCAATACCTCGGATTAATCCGATACTTTTCTCTGACATCCTTTGAATTACCTATTCAACAAGGGCCGGTGCATGCAACATCAAAGTTCTCAACTTTTCTAAAATTGTGCGGTGTTCATTGTTGCTTCAGATAAAGCTTACCAGAAAACTAAATTTATTCCTTCTGGAAAAGTTCCTTGAAAAGCTCATATTTAAAGTCACACTTAATACGGAGTAGTGTACATTTCTTCTGTGACAATACAATTTAGAAGCGCTTAATTAGATTCTGTTTCTGATGTGACATTTCAGCGACAATCTTGGTCGTATCAATACCTTTTTGAACACGTCGTTCTTAGATATTAGTATGAAGAGAGATGTTTCAGAGTAGGTGTTCAGAATAATCCTTCTCAACGATATATTGAAGTTAGACTGGACTACATCCAAATTGATGAGACTACCTACCTAACCCAACAGGTTTGTTGAAGAAGTCTTCGAGAATATTGGTTAAATAGTTTTTGAATAGGGGGAACAGAGACCCTCGATTGAATTTAGTCTCTCTGCCAGTAAAATATTGGTTACCGATTTTAACTGTTCGTTAGTGAAATTCAAAGCCATCTTGGTATTAGAAAATCTGGAAAGCTAAGAAAATAAAGATTTAATATATGCTGAATTCTACGTTTATTCAATATGTTATTATTATATAGGAGATATATAGATAATAAGATGTCAGGTGGTAGGATTATAAAGCTACAACAGTTATAATGTCCATAAAGCAGTAAATTTATCGAAAGGTAAAACTATAAGATACGCAGATTATACATATTTATACTGTATAATTCATTCTCATGCGCAACAATGTAACAAGCACCTGGCACATGCATTTCACTTTTTCTTACAACTTGACGATAACAAGATAAAGAAATGAGTGGAAATGCATGTGTCAGGCGTTTGTTGCATTGTTGCGCAAGAGAATGCATTATACAGCTATTATATATAATTTTCGTATCTTACCTTTTGATAAATTTACTGTTTTATGGATATTCAATCAGAGTAGAATTTAACAACAAAATTACATATTGCACAGATCGATACATTCAGAACATTATTTAGGGAGGGGCTTACTTTTAAACTCACACATATATAATGACTAGTATTAATGTAAGCATCTAACAATGACCGGGACATGATTGGGTTTTACCCACTGGATTTTACTAAGTCCCCTTAGACATAGCGCGTATATACGAAACTGATATGTACTGGGCTTGAAATATATGATATTATTATAAACTAGTTGTTACTGACCGTCTAATAACTAGTTAATTACCCTACCCACTGCGATTAAGATATATACCGGAAATTCAAATAACAGGCCTTAGTAAGTTAGTTTCTAGTGAGCTACATACTGGACACGACCACTTATTGATGAGTTGGGCTTACCAGGGTAAAATACATGAGCTGTCACTGAGGTTAGCTAGCAGCCTAAACTTCAGTAATACGCACAAACCATTTGATCAATCACGGTTACGGAGCCCTGTACATAATCAGTTTGACGCATACATGACAATGCAGCTTTTTTGTGTGATTGGCGGGTAATATACAAGGAAAGAAAAGTGGGAAAAAAACAACAACAATTTCAGGGTGGCCGGTTGGTCAATTTTGGCGATATTTTTTTTACAATGATGGTGATATTGATTTCTGTATTGCTTAAATATAGCCGCGTATAACCTTGAGAGGTGTAACGGAAGGGGATTTGTTTGGCCAAAAAAAAGAGAAATAGATTGATTTGGCAGATATATTGTCATTTTTTAGTTTGCAGTGTATTAATATTTTTTTACAAATTATCGATTTTAGATAGCGACACAGTATTTGGACAATTTTTTGTGAGTTGTTCAGGGCGATATATTATTACTAGCAGAGAGTTTGTTGCCTTTTGAAGGATCCGTCATTCTGCAGAGCCTTGGTGATTTGTTGGCGAGAAGTAATTGTACCGTGTTTCAGGCGGCGATTGTGCGTGATTCCCACAAATTGGTAGCCTAAGTAGTACGGATTCAGTAATAAGCGATTTTGGGAAGAAGGAGGAGCGGACTAAAAATAAACAATTGGCAGGCCGAGAAATACTCCATTTAATAGTGGTTTGGACTGGTTTTTTACGTGGTTTGGTATTTTGTAGCAGCAGTATAGAGCAATATGTCTTCCAACCAGGGGTTGAATGGAAATGTGGTTGGGCTCCACTTTAGAATAGGTAAGAAGATTGGCGAAGGGTCTTTTGGAATAATATTCGAAGGCACCAATTTGTTGACAAACCAGCATGTTGCCATCAAGTTCGAGCCCCGTAAGTCAGAAACGCCTCAGTTGAGAGACGAGTACAGAGCATATAGGATATTGCATGGCTGTGTAGGGGTTCCCAACGCCTACCACTTTGGCCAAGAGGGGCTCCACAATATCCTAGTGATAGACTTGTTGGGGCCTTCTCTTGAGGATCTATTTGAGTGGTGCGGCAGAAAGTTTTCCATCAAGACCACCATCCAGGTAGCCAAACAAATGATATCCAGAGTGCAGTCCATACACGAACGCAACTTGATATACAGGGATATCAAGCCTGACAACTTCTTGATAGGCTTGCCTAATACTAAGGAGGCCAATCTTATCCACATTGTTGACTTTGGAATGGCAAAGTACTACCGGGATCCGAAAACCAAACAGCATATCCCATACAGAGAGCGCAAGTCTTTGAGCGGCACCGCCAGATATATGAGCATCAACACTCATTTGGGCAGAGAACAGTCCAGAAGAGACGACTTGGAAGGATTGGGACATGTGTTCATGTACTTTCTAAGAGGCTCTTTGCCTTGGCAAGGTCTCAAGGCACCTACCAACAAGCAAAAGTACGAGAAAATCGGCGAGAAAAAACAAACAACTCATGTAAACGATTTGTGCAGGGGATTCCCAGACGCGTTCGCCGAATACTTGAATTACGTCCGAAACTTGAGGTTCGATGAAACTCCCGATTACGATTATTTGAGACATTTGATGGATAAAGGCTTGGAGCAAATTGGCGAAAAAGACGACGGCCATTATGATTGGATGAATCTAAACGACGGCAAAGGCTGGGATTCCACCATAAATAAAAAACCAAACTTGCATGGCTATGGAAACCCAAACCCAAGAAATAATAGACATCACAACCACCATAGACAAAGCCAAACACCTACTAATAAACCCCAGTATCCTAACACAAACTCCAAATCAAAACTAAGCATATCCAACCGCGACCAAGCTCAGCCTCAACTTCCTCAGCAGCACCTAGTTGCTAGATCCCCAGTGACCCCCCAGAAAATGAATTCTCCTCACAACAAAAATTACAATTTGGTTCCTCCTAACTATACTGGCTCCCAAAAGGATTATCCAGGCTACAACTCGACCCCTAAAAACGATATCACCAGACAGCAGCAAATAAGACAAAACTTGCAACCTGTGAACGATCGCAGTGATATCAATTCCATCAATTCGGGCGAAAAGAACTTTTTTCAAAAAATTTGCTGCTGCGGTTAGGTTTTTGGGTGGGGATTTTTATTATCAACTTTTTACTCTTCTTAATTTTTGGTCTTTAAACATATTGAACCATTTCGCTTTTTTTTTCTTCTCTTTTTCTTTATTTTTGTATCCTGTTTTTTCCTTTCGTTAAACCGCTTTTTTTGGTTTGTCCATTTTTTCTCCAGTACGATTAGACATTCTTGCATGAATTTTCTCCTTTTTTTAAATTTAAAATGGAATGTTTGTTTTTAATTTTGTCAAATGTACAAGTAAGCCGGTTGGGTTATTATTATTATTATTATTATTATTATAATAATAATAATAATAATAATAATATCATATATTTCAAGCCCAGTACATATCAGTTTCGTATATACGCGCCATGTCCAAGGGGACTTGGTAAGACCCAGTCAAATCCTGTTGATCATAATCTTGTCGCCCGTGTTCCTTCCAGGTTTGTTTCTCTTCTCCAAGAGTATAATCTAATCTATTCTGCCAAGTCTTTTTCACTTTTCCAAGACTACTGACTATTAAACGATCCTTCCAGGCATTAGATTCCTTAAATTTTAAATAATTATATCTTTTACTAGATAATAATTTATAATTATCAAAAATTGGAAAAATTATACTTTTCAAATTACATATATTATTTCTTCATGGTTTTTATTTGGGAAATGAAAATTTTCATATTGCAATTCGTTCTTCAGATAATTTACCTTGATATATTCTAATTTTCAGAATTATGAATATAATATTAGAGTTATCAACAGTTTATAAAATTTTATATGTACAAGAACAGAGAGATTTGAACTCCCAATGATTGATTTGAAGTCAATAGTTTTATCGTTAAACTATATTCTTAAAAATATC
The DNA here is from genome assembly GCA_004014935.1 of Saccharomycopsis malanga. Lineage (NCBI taxonomy): Eukaryota > Fungi > Ascomycota > Saccharomycetes > Ascoideales > Saccharomycopsidaceae > Saccharomycopsis > Saccharomycopsis malanga. The sequence goes on from CP025324.1 coordinate 1,649,487, forward strand.
TTCTCCAAGACCACCAACCACTGAGCCATACGGCCCAGTGCCTTCCGACCTATTAAATCAAAAATAGGAAAATCATCGCGTCTAATCGTGCTCTTTATATCACATATTGTAAACTTTACAAATTCTTGCAAACAATTGAATGCTGTCTGCTGACACAATCAAAAACTAGCAAAATCATCATTTACTATTATATCACATAATAATAATATCTTATATTTCGAGAATCTCAGTTTCGTATACACAAACCATGTCTAAACAGATTTGGTAAACATAATCTTCTCACTTGATTGACTGGAAAGTAAGCATTTATTGGTAAAAGTCTTTTTCTCTTTTCCGAGACTACAATCTACTAAACTATCTTGCCAGGTCTTTTCTATATTTCCAAGACTACTAACCACTATCCTGCCCAGTGGCCTAATAACAATATAATAATACATCAAAAACTAACCCAAGTGCCTTCTAACTCGTCGTATCTTCTTGTTCCACGTCTTCCACGTCTTCCACCTGATTCTCCTTCAATTCTCATGGTTTCTCTTTTCAATCTTCTAATATTTCGTTCTCTTTCTATCTCTCGTTTTTCAATTTCCCACTGACTCAACACTTCCACAGCCGGACTCCATTCCTGGCCCAAGTTTTCAGGATCAAATCGTAAGCCGGCTTCTCTACCGTAAGCAGCACCATTAGGAATATCCTGAGGCAACCGACCGTCAATGCAATCTTTCTTCAACTTTATCAAAGCTTCATGTAAAGAATGCGCAATGGCAGGATAAAATTCTCTGGACAAGCCAAGATCTGCAACAACCCCTTCAGCAAATTCTTCCGGGGTCAACTCATCACTGGTCAAGTCCCATTCAAACTTGTCTTCATATAACAGCTTGTCCAAGATGACCGATAAATCAATGATCACGTGTATAGAAATGTCCCTAGGCAACTGGATATGCACGAGCTGCGCATACTCTTCAATTTGCGAGCTGATACTTGAAGCTATCTGCAGTTGCATTGCAGCTGGCAATTCTAGATCTTGGCACATGATTTTGGCAAAAATCTCCGGGGTGACCAAGGTTTCGTTCATGTTCCATAGAAAAAAGTCTACTACGCGGCTGTTTGCATGTTCTAGATTGAGTCTAATGGGTATAAACGAAGACATCTCGTTAGCGCCTGTTGTTTGATGGGCATTATTCAATAGCTCTGTTTCATTACGTTGATTGAAATGTTGATCATGACATGTTTTAACCGCGGTTTTTCCTGAAAAGTTATTGAGTAACGCGTTTCCCGTAGTATTGTTTGGATCAACAAACCCATTATTACCTACATTGCTTACACTGAACCGTGTTCTTCTCCCACCAGAAGAATATCCTTCATCATTTGTCCCACTACTTTCATCTTCTTCAAGCTCATCAAAATAATCCTCCGCGTAATTCACTACCGTCGCATTTCTCTTCGTACCTCTAGAAGTCTGTGTTGTTATATAAAGCGCGGTGTTTTCATTTTTAACCCGTGAAAAAAAACTCGTTGTAAGCGCCTGTGGAAATAATGGTTTCTCCATCCTGCCAAATTTGCGTTTTTGATTAAAATTTGTTATTTGTTATTCATGCAACCAGTACCGTTTCTCTAATGTTTATATTTTCAGCCCAATTTTTCTTGGGTTACCCGGTCATAGCTAACTATGGGGATATTTTTTTCAATATATGCCAACTAAATTGTACTATATAATTAACTATATAATATGCCGTAGAGTATGTCAAAGAATGTGGCCTAAAATGTAGCATACAATATAACGTAAAATTTGCTACTCAAAATACTCATATACCATTTAGTATGCCATAAGTAATGAATAATAATAATAATATCTTGTAATTTGAGCCCAGTAAATATTCGTTTCGTATATAGGCGTCATATCTAAAGGGATTCGAGAAAACCCAATAATGGCCCATCATAATATTCTCACCTACACGAAACTGACGAAACTGGGCTTGAAATATATGATATTATTATTATTATTATTATTATAATATTCTCACCCGTGTTCCTGTTAGATCTTTTTTCTCTTCTCCGAGAGCACTGACCACTGAGCCATACACGATACGGCCCAGTGGCCTATTACGGCAATTGCTGAAATATCCGAAAAGACAACTATTGTATTATTGGTAATATATTCCTATATGCCTGGTTTGATTAACTAGATATCCCATTATTCTACGTACATTCTGTGTATAATTGGTCTTTTTGGTTATCATTACTATTGGATCGACAAATGCCATATCTAGTAACAATTGTCATACTTTTGGTTACACTGAAAACTACCCACATTACCAAAAAAGTTAATTACCAGTTTTTCTCTTACAAGGACTCTGTATCATTGATTGGTACTAATAGCCACTTAGTTTGATATACTTACGAGTCTGTACTATTGTCTTGAATTTTCGATTACCTTTTTAGGTATTGCACCTTTCTAAGCACTATTTAAGATTCTATTTCCTTCTAAACTTTGTTTTGTCCTTTTGGCCAGTTACTATTTTACCCATTGTCTGTTCAAAACAAAACCGTCTTGATGTTACAACTGTGGGTTGCATAACATTCAAGTGGTGCTTTATTTGTTGACTCTCCAACTGTTCTTAATATAGTCTACAGTCTGGTTTAGAATTGGCCGTATGGCTCAGTGGCCAGTACTCTCGGAGAAGAGAAAAAAAACCTAACAGGAACACGATGACGGATATTATTGGATTTTACCAATTTCCTTTAGACATAGCACGTATATACGAAACTGACGGGTACTGGACTCGAAATATAAATTATTATTATTACTAAGGAAAACAAAGAAGCGCAAAACAACACACTTTTATCATAATCAATACAAATTTTTTACTCAAACGTCAAACACCTAAATGTTTGGCCACTGAAAATAATCAAATACAAAGCTTTATACTTCATGTCTACTTGATATTCTTACCATAAGAGCGCTACGTCACTGGACTTTGCCTAGTCCCTTGTAAATCCAATAATTATAATAATATAATTTATCGAAAGTATAAGACATAGCGCGCATATACAAAATTAATATTAACTAAGCTCAAACTATAAGCTATTATAATACCGCCAAATAGTGCCAAATTCAACAAAAGTTGAACAATCTGTTCACGTGCGTCCTACTTAGATCACCATTACCCGGCCATAACTCTATAAGGGACTGACTGGTATTGAAGAGCAAATGAAGCAGACAAGACAAGGTATTGATGTTGGAATGAGTATAAATGCAAGTCGCTATAGGTTTCTAAAGAACAATGCATAAAAGGAATGAACATGTAATAATTGTTTAAAAAATCAATGAACAAACAAGTAAAATTATTCTCTCTAATGTTCGGATGTGCTCAATGTTCGGATGTTAATTCGTTTGAAAAATTTTTTAGGATCTCCAGTTATAATGGGCGAAAAAAAAAATTGTTTCCATTTTTCTTTCTTCTTCTTTTCTTCTCGACAGTTTCTCTTCTTTAAACTAGCTAGAAATCAAACTCTCCATACACAAGAACAAAATGTCTAGCATTGCTGAACTCGAAAAGAAATTGACTGCCACCAGTTACATTGAAGGGTAAGTGAAACTATTTGATTGCTGGGAGATGCAATTTAGGCGCATTTTAGCTGTTATAGAAGCATATAATGATGATTAATATTGGTCCGTGTTTACTAGGTGGAAGTAAGACCCCATCCTATGAGTATCAAATCCAATCAAGATATCACTTTCCCTGACCATATGTTGTTTAACGGCCAAATGCTACGTGTTTTTTTATTTTTTATGATTTTTCATCTATAATGGAATTAATACTAACAAATCAGTGCTGCACCAACCCAAGCTGATGCTGCTGCTTTCAAAACCATCCAAAAGGAATACCCAAGCTTTGTCAGATGGTTAGCACACATTCACTCTTTTGTTGATGACTTTGAGTCATTGCCAGCTGCCAAGGCTGCTCCAGCTGCTGCTGCTGAAGAAGAGGATGACGACGACGTTGACTTGTTCGGTTCCGACGATGAGGAAGTCGACGAAGAAGCCGAAAAGTTGAAGGCCAAGAGAATTGCCGAATATACTGCTAAGAAGGCTGCTAAACCAAAGCCAGCTGCCAAGTCTATTGTCACTTTGGAAGTCAAGCCATGGGATGACGAGACCAATTTAGACGAATTGCTTGCCAATGTTAAGTCTATTGAAATGGACGGTTTGGTTTGGGGTGCCCACACCTTTGTTCCAGTCGGTTTTGGTATTAAGAAATTGCAAATCAACTTGGTTGTTGAAGATGACAAGGTTTCTTTGGATGATTTGCAATCTCAAATCGAAGAAGATGAAGATCACGTTCAATCTACCGATGTCACTGCTATGCAAAAATTATAAGCAATCTGTTTCCGTGTATTTTGTTATCTCATGCTGTTTTTTTTTTAACTTTTTTTTATCCCTTTTAATGCTTGATTTCTTGTCCTCTGTCCTTTTGTAATTGTTTTACAAAGCTTTTACATAATAAACTGTTTTAATGAATTGAATCAGGCTTGTTGATTGGTAAATTATTTTATGTAGTCGATGGTAGTACCCAGGAAAGAGAAAGACAGATTATGATTAAGAAACTTGGGTTTTTTCGAAATGTTGAATGACACTTATTAAAAGGACTATCACTGTAGGCCTATAACAAGTGCTATGGCTTAAAATTAACATAATGCTTACTTTTCAACTGTTCTAATAAATGGGTATAAAATTTTCACATGTTGAATAGGCCATTTTGGCTTGTTGCAATTGCTTAAAAAATAGTCAATCAGATCACAGGACTGGAAGCATATAGATGTTTACTACCAATGATACACGCCCTCCTAAACGACAATATGCTTTAAATCCTCATGAGATTTGACGTATTCTCTGAGTGTGTCAGCGGCTGTACGTTTGGATTCTGTCATAGTAATCCATTGGTATTTTTCGTCTGTAATAATAATAATATCTTACATTTCAAGCCCAGTACATATCAGTTTCGTATAAACGCGCTATGTCTAAGAGGATTTGGTAAAGCCCAATAATATCCTCTTAATCATAATCTTCACACCCAATTGGTTGAAAGTTACCACTAGACTTTGGTCTAGGTCGTGTTTCAGACAGTTGCACTTGCCTGTGAAATCATGTTCAGCATCGTAAAAAGTGTTCGTATGGGAATCGAACTTGTTCCTGTCAGGCCTTTTTTCTGTGCTATGAGTGCACTAACCACTGAGCCATACGGTTTAGTGGCACGAACGATTAACATACTTTCCTTTTTTCTTTCCTGATCTTTTGAAAGAATAAATCTGTTTTTTGAGCCAAATTAGAATGTCTTGAAAATAAGTGGAATGTTTTTCAAAAACTGGCAAAAATGCATTTATCAAAGTTTCAAAGCTCAACCGATGAAGCGAATAGTTTGAATTATGACCGTTTTCAAGGTTACTGTTTGTGGAGATTAATTTTTTCAATGTGTGGTTATGTAGATTGAAGAACAATTTCAAGAACAGTCTTTTGAGAAATTGTTTGTTGTACAAGCTTTTTTTGAGTGAATATACCAAGAATTTCGCCATGGTATGGCAATTTTCATAAATGTTCTTTACGACGTAAAACTTGGTCAAGCGAGCGTTTTTGTCAATGGTAAGCAAGACTTTACTCAATCGGGATTCGTATAATGTTGAACAATGTACAGAAAGGGCTTTCCAAGTGCCATAAGCCAAGGGTTTGGGCACTTTGTATTCTTTAGTGATGCCCCAAGTGGTTGTATCGATAAGCAAGCCGCAGAAACTCAACCATTTGTTGTTCAGGTCTTGTTTGCTTGATGTAATGGTTTTCTGGTCATTAACCATTACTCCATATTGGCTGAATATTGTGGCTATCTGATGATACGTTTTATCTGCCAAGTGTCTAGTCGAGGAAACCAACAAAAAGTCATCGGCGTAGCGCAATACTAACAAGTTTGGGTCAGACTGGTTGCCAAGTTGTTTACGCAAAACATAGTCGAAGAATATGTCGCAGAAAATAGAAGAAAGCCCAAACCCTTGAAAAAGCCCCTCTGTTCTGCCATATAGAGTGGTGGAGCTGTATGCCTTTGTGCTGAATAACTGGTTTTGGACAATGTTCAATATTTGTGACCTTGTCAAGGCTTGGTAGTTGGAATTCGCATGGTCCACATACGTACCAAAGGATTTTACCATACGCTGTTGTATGTTGAGACTTTCAGACGCTCTGACAAACTCTCCTGTCTTACTGGAATGATTATAGAGAAATAGTGGGGCGTCCAACGTTTGCTGGATTATAGAGAAGATTTTGTCTCTAGGAAGAGAATCGTAGCAAGATTTCATGTCGAATTTCTTGAAATACAAGCTGTGGGGCTCCTCGGCCCTTACAAACGTTTGTAACTCTCTTATAATATCGGTCAACGAAGTTGTACTGGGACAATAATGTCTCGTGTCGTTTTTCAAAAGCTTCAAAGCGGCATTGACAGGCTGTACGGTTCTTTTCAAGGTGTAAAAGTACTTGATTCGTTCGGTTTGCACAACCCCTTTCATAGGGAAAACAATCATTCTCATGCCGCTGGACTTGGGGAAGCTCACCAATCTACCAACTTGGGTGGTTCCCAAAGCCACATCTGCATTTGATTTCTGCAAGTATTTGGCAGTGTATATTGTCGTAAAATGTGTTTTCATTCTATGCCATGCCTCCTGGCTGTAATACAAGTAATTGTTGGGGTCGCTGGTCATATAAGTGACGTGGAAAAGCGCAGCAGTTATTTTGACTATATAATAGTCAAAAAACCAAAAAACCAACCTACAAAACCGGATTTTTGCCTGCTCAAGTGCCTGTTTACTTGTTTTGCTGCCAGCACTTTTATATAGCCAATCCACATCTTTGAGCTTGATTCCTGTGATGAGCCGCTGCACAGAAACCTGGGTTTTCTTGTCCATGTTGAGAAAACTGGCTAGATGACTATAGATAAGTGCGCGGTTATGAAAAGACCCAAATATCTCTATTGGAAACACCATGGAAACAATCTCTACCAAAACATGCACCACCAGTTTCACTGTATCATGCTGTTTTCTTCTACAATGCTTACTCACCAACGTCTGGTAATGGTACGGTCTGAGTAGTTGATGATTCTCAACACATTTTCTCAACAATCTTTTGATTCGTTTGTTACGTAAAACTGTCGATTTGGTTTGTCGTTCTGCACCGAAAATGGCTTTCATCAATTGGTTCAGATCCAAACTCATCACCTCTATAGCGTTTTCATAGCATTTGTAATGCTGCTTACAGAATATTTCTTTATTGGAAACCGTTTGTAAGTCCTTCTTCTCTACACGTTTCCTAACACTTCTCGTTTTCTCCTTGCCAAACAATTGTACTAGAACATTTTCTTGTCGAATATATCCTCGATGCTGGACAAATAGTCTACATAGAACCTCGCCTCCCACTCTCCCATACAAAATGCGCCAGCCTAACAGCCGGAGATAGTTGTACTGGAAACTGGAGCCATTGGCCTGTACATTTACTAGCACTTCTCTTGCCGCATTGCAATCGCCATAGTACACTCCTTGGTATTTAGGGGCGAGAGTCCCAGGATTGCTTATCATTGCGGAATCACAAGTGAAACCATACGCCAATACATTGGTTACTTTGCTTCGGAGCATGTACTCGATACAATTGTTCAACATGTCGAAATACGATATGCTGCTGTTAATATATACGGAAAAAAAGGCCTTATTAATCTTCGGCCGGCGTTCTTCCACAATGGTTTCCACCTTCACATTATATAGAAGATCATGATATTCCTGCGGATCATTATACTGAATTAACCGATTATAGTCGTTTATTTCTAATGTTTTCTGGAAATATTCCAGTAAAGTTATCATTTTGTGAAACAGTCAGCGTTTAATAAGCTAAACAGTTGCCTATAACTAATTAGCGCTACTGTTTGTTATATATATGGCGTGGATATATACATAACTGATAGTTAGGCGTGAGATTTAGCATTATATATATTACTGACATCCGTACATACACCCATACACCATGTACACTCGTACATAAATTTCAGCACCCATACATCCTGTATATGGGTATATGGCAATTTGGCCATGGGACATAAAGTTTTGTGAATTGCAGTTTGGCTGGCAAAGTAGAGGAATATGAGAAGATGGCAAGGGCCAAGTACAGCATAGATACCAAAAAGTTGGTTATTGAAGGGTGTTTGCAGCAAATCAGGACATTTAGCAAAGAAAACCTGTTAGAATTGGCAAATGTATGGCTGATAGACATAATACCAAGCAAAACACCCATACTTTTGCAATTGATTAAGAGTAAGCTTAGGGATGATCCGATGGATTTCACCCATTTGAAACGGTTCAGAAAATTCAAGGCAGTTGCAGCCGGAAACCAGCCTTTTGAAGAAACTTATTTGAAATGTCTTATATGTAGCACTCAATACATTGCGTCCAAGGAATCATTACTTGAACTCATGAATTGTGCGTATCAAGACAGCACTTTTGCCGAAGCATTGAACATAGCAACAGCCGAGGATATTGGAATGGTGCAAGTGCCAAAACATTCACCAGTTCTGAAGGAAGATGCAATTTCCAATAGCGAAAAATATTGGCCTTTGGTATGGAAAGGAGATCCTAATATACAGCAACTCCAGCAACAAGTTTTCGACTTTGAAACCATAAGAAGAAACCTAGAGGAGATTGCCATTTTGGCACAAGTGCAAGCTCATAAAGAACAAATGCCAGTAGTGACCAGAATATACGATCCAGTAAAACGCAAAGTGTTGGCCACAGCGTTCGATGCAAGATTCAAGAGCCCATTAAGCCATAGTATAGTGAACTGTATATCACAAGTGGCAGCCAACGAGGTTTCTCGGAGACAGCTGTTGAGCCAAACTGAAGGAAAAGAACTAGATACAGTAGACAAAAATTACTTGTGTCTAAATTACGACGTCTTTACTACTCACGAGCCTTGCTCCTTTTGTTGTATGGCATTGATACATTCAAGAATAGGAAGATTGTTCTATTTGAAACAGAGCCCCAAAACAGGGGCTATCAGCCCTCAGAGTGCCAAAGGATATTGTATTCATCAAAATCGCAAACTCAATTGGAGCTTTGAAAGTTTTCGATGGTGTGAAACAGAAAATGATTTTGAGAAAATGTTGCCTGAAATTAGTATGAACCTTTTTATATGAACATTTTTGGTTTTAATTATAATAATAATCCGCTGCCACTGGGCCATTTGGCTAAGTAAACTCAAGGTTTTTCCATTACGATCCAGGAAAATGTACAAAATATCGATCAACACACTTATGGTTTATTTCATGTTATCCACATTAAACTTTACTATTATCCAATATTTTCTTTAATGGTTTCCAAACTCTACTTATACATGCAGAGCTATTTTAAAAATTTTCAAAAAACTTACTCTTATAAAAAAATTCACTATGTTTATTACCATCAAACCCATTATTCTCATCATCTTATAACTCTAGCGCACAGCTGCTGAATTTATCAGAGAATGCATTGAATCTCATGAGGACTTGGAGCATATTGTCGTTTAAAGGGACGTATATCATTGGTGGTAAAATTCTATATGCTTCTAGTCCTATTGTTTGATTGACCAGATACATTAAACCCCTTATTCCATGTTTGCTCTGCTTGTTTTGTCCATTTCCTAGTGATTGTCGTAACTTGTGGGCCAGGGAATTTATTTTTGAATTAATCTACCGAATAACCTATCTAAGACATTATAACCAATGATGATGTTGAATTGGCTTGCCTTGTTATTGTTTGCTTCACAGCCTGATAACTATTATAATACCAATATGTGTAATTATACTTATTATTATTATTATAATAATAATAATATCTTATATTTCGAGCCCAGTAGATATCAGTCTCGTATATACGCGCTATGTAGGGATTCGGGAAAACCCAATCAAGTCCAATCATCATAATTTTGCCACGTATTTAATTAGAATGTAAGCACTAGACTTTGATGTTCTAAACAGTTGCACTTGCCTGTTCAACATTGTAAAAAGCAGCGAGTAAAGTGTTGGTGTTGGGAATCGAACCTGTGTTCCTATTAGACCTTTTTCCCTTCTTCTAGAGCACTAAACATCCTGCCAGGCCTTTTTCTTACTAACCACTGAACCATACGGCCCAGTCACAATTAATATAGTCAAAATTTGTAACATCTGTTGCATCCTTCCACCTTAATTGGTAAGGCGCCAGGGACTCCCACGGTTTGGAAGAGCTCTTTGACCTGTAATCCTGACTTGATTGGCATTCGTGCTGCATTTTCCAAACATTCGCGTACTAGACTGTCTTTATATGTGTTAAGGACAAGTCTGAGCGTTTTTCCTATTAAACACTTGTTCCTGTAACATGTTTCCTGTTGGGATTCCTGACTCAATATTGAGTCTGTCAGTCTGTTTGCTTGACCGCTCCAAGCTATAGCCTTAAAGCTCTACTATCTGCTACTAAACTTACATGCCATTGTTAATGAACAGTTTCAACCAGGATTACTCTTGTTTACCCTTTGTCACTTTGCTTAGCTGGTTAATTCTTGTTGATTCTTTGTCACTTTGCTTAGCTGGTTAATTCTTGTTTTAATCTTGTTTACAATGTTGTTTTACATGTTTTCCAAATATCAAGTTATAATCCCCGAAAACTTGACTGTTGTGCCTTCTTTGGGTGCTTTAAAGTGGATATTCTCCGTCTTGGTGGGTATTGATTGTGCATTCTTCTTCCAGCTCTATTTTCAGCCTTTAAGAATCTTATCAGACTTGGTGTTCAATGATTTTCTTCTTTTCTTAGTGTAGTTCGTGAACCATCATGAACCAAGTCACAAAGCTGTGGTGGTACATCTCGCACGAGAAGCTTTATTTTTAACAAGTCTCTATCCACATTTCCACAGATGTTCTTGATATCTAATTAGTGCACCTAACTATTGATAACTTGGGCCTTTTTTTTTCTCTATAATTTACGCTTATAGTTGCTATATATTTCGTCCAAGACCATTATTAGACCATCTGTTTTACCATAACTCAGTCTTGCTCCAAATTAGTGACTTTAATAGTCAATTTTGTAAAGTCGTTTCAAAAGTCTTTGCCATAGTATTTAATAGACTGATTGATATAAGTGTGGTGCTCATAAATCTGATTTTCCTGATTTTGGGATGATTACAGTTAAAAAAAGAGTTTCCATGGGTCTGGAAACCGTCTCCACCTAATACATGCATTATAAATGACTAGTAATCGCTCGTTAAACCCAGTCAACTGTTTTAATCATTCCATTCGTGCACAAGTTTACATTGATAATAAGCTATTCACTATTAAGTCTACCATTTTATGAGTTTATCATTTTGAAACAAGGTTTCTTAACGTCTCAAGCTCCTCTGTAGCTTCCTTTATAGACTCATCAAACGCAGTCTTTCCAAACTTCAAATCACTAAGACAACCTACGGATTCCTGGAGACTAGCTAATTCAAGCTCTGTCTCTTGTTTTATTCGATCTTCCTCTACGTCTAGTAACTTCGATAACTTGCTCATTTGGCCCACCAATTCTTTCAATGTTGGGGTATCCTATAATGTTAGTATTGCCCTACTACTCCTGCCATGTAAACAATACATACTGTGAACAAGTCTTCATCATTTTCATGTATTTCCTCAACAACATTTTCTGAAATATCAAATTTCTCATCTATATTACGCAGAACATGTTCAACTCTTTCTTGTTTCCATAGCAATACTTGCTCATACAACTCGTCGGCTACCTCAGAACTGATAGTTCTCGGTAACCTTTTTATAAACATCTGTTTGTTCGTAAATATATCATGATATGCAAAATGGCTTATTATAAAAGATTTCAATAAGGCGTTTGCATCCATTTTACTATACAAGGGCGTACTATCTATATATCGTCAGTTTTTATTAATGATGGTTAATCGTTTATTGATGATGGCTACTTGCTATTGTATGCTCATCGTGAATATATGGCTCATCTTTATTATTATTGTTTACCTGACCGCGCTCTCAAGTATCAGGTGACACAAGTTGAATACTCAGTAACAAGAAGGTTTCATCAAATCACAATGGTTTTTTTACTCATTGAGAATTAAGACAAGTTGAATATTGTGTTGTTGAATAAATGTTTATTCGAGTTATTTTATTTATTTATTTATTTATTTATTTATTTATTTATTTATTTATTTATTTATTTATTTATTTATTTATTTATTTATTTATTTATTTATTTATTTATTTATTTATTTATTTATTTATTTATTTATTTATTTATTTATTTATTTATTTATTTATTTATTTATTTATTTATTTATTTATTTATTTATTTATTTATTTATTTATTTATTTTATTTATTTATTTATTTATTTATTTATTTGAAAGTAATCGAAAGTCGTATCATTGGTGGCAAATTTCTATATGCTTCTAGTCCTTTGATTTGATTGACTAGATACATTAAACCCCTTATTCTGTGTTTCTCTGCTTGTAATTATTATTCTTCTTCTTTTTATTGGATCAACTTATCAGCCGATACTCATAGCCACTTGTTTCGATATCTACACTATTGTCTAAACCCTTTTAGGCATCTCACTATTCTAACCACTATCAAAGACTTTATTTTCTCCTTAAACTTGTATCCTTTTATAGTAATATCTTATATTTCGGGCCCAGTAAATGTCAGTTTTCTATATTCGCGCCATGTAGGGGATTTGGGAAAACCCAATCATGTCCAAGGGTCATAATTTTTTAATTCTCAGTGGCTCTATCCTTTTATATAGCTAATTATGTTTTTCACATTCTACGTTCAATACAACTCCACTTTAATATTACAATTTGAATGTATTGGGCTCGAAATAAAAATATTAACAAAAGTGTTTGAGATTACATGTTCAGATACTTATTCTGAGAATAGTATTATGGGCAGTTTGGATTTCCGTTCGCACCATAGTTTTTCACTATTTTTCAGCCAGAATCGGTGCGGATTTTCATAGTCTAGACGACTATCAACAGTTGCTTCTGCTTGATAAAAGCCAATCATGGATAAGGAGTGGATCGAAACTGCGTCAGGAAACCGGATCTCTAAGAAAAGTAGTATAACAGGTGCATCGAACATTCTCCTAGCTGGTAATGTAAGTTGGAAGTGCCATGGACACAGAGTATGGAGACAACTAACGCATATGTAGACTACAATATGTCCTTTAGCCAAGCTTGAGGCCGACGTGTATTTGAACGACAAGTCTCAATCTGCCATACAAGTGGGCAAGTTTTCGTATTTCAGTCCCGGGAGCCTAATAACCCCGCCGCTTCTAGGGATCAAGAAAACGGATACCAATCAAGAGAATGTAAGAACAAAAGTAGTAAAAGTGCATCTGGGCTGCAAAATAGGGTCTTTTGTCATTGTGGGAAGTAATTCCAAGATCCGTAGCAGTAGTATCGGCAATCGCGTCAGGATCGAAAAGAATTGTCTGCTTGGTAATATGAGTATTATATCCAGCTCGGTGATCATAAAGGCAGGAACGATCATACCAGACAAAATGATTGTTCCTGCCTTTAGTTACGTACAAGGCAAAGGCCCAGATCTTAAAATCCTCGACTTGCCCCATGGATTCCGAAAAGAAATCGAATTAAGAGCCAGAGAATTGCATTTAGGTGTGAATTTTAATGAGCACGAAGATGCCATCAATTATGATGACAATGAGGATCAGGATTTTGTGTTGAATTATTAACTGGAGGTTGTTATATAGCTTTTACAAAGAAGATTAAAAATAAAAAGCAATGATTGAAATTTACTGGGCTCGAAATATATAATGATTTAATAATAATTAAAAAAAAAAAGAAAGGGCCGAGCTGGGAATTGAACCCAGGGCCTCTCGTATGCTTGGTAAACCCGATTGAAATCAGGCTCGTTACCCAAAACGAGAATCATACCACTAGACCACGCGGCCTTTCTTGACTTTTTTCACATAAAGATGTTACTATTACTAAAGAGACGAATGACGGCGATATACTAAGTAGGAACATCCCAATGTATGGTTCTAAAAGTCTCAACACTGTAAGGCTCCTGTGCCGCCGATCGTAATACAGTTAGGTGAGAGATATAAAAGTATCCTGTGGCTCCGATATATAGTTCAATACAAGACAAGCAATCTTAGATATAATCTTGTGCAATAAGTGTAGTATTGAGAATGCGGATACGGCCTTTTTCACGTAATGATGTTAGTGTATTGGACGGGGATTGCGTGGCTATACTAAATAGCAGAGTTTTGCACGGTTTCAAAGAGCAATTTATGCCACTTGAACACCGACCAAAGCTAGTTTGAAAGTGTCGAGCATTGAACAAATCAAATCGGTGGATGACTATATCGTTCGCTTTCAGGAAATTTTCCACCTTATTAAGGATTCGTACGCTATTGATGTCTCCAATACTTTATTGATGGGTTACGTCCATAAAATCGTGATCAACTTGCTACAGCTCAGACGGCTAATTAGAACGATGCTTATAGAATGGTGTAGAAAAGCATAGAAAGCATAGAAAGCTTAGAAAGCATAGAAAGCATAGAAAGCATAGAAAGCATAGAAAGCATAGAAAGCATAGAAAGCATAGAAAGCATAGAAAAGCATTGTTCAGATTTCTTTCTGAAGCAACACACAGGACGAGATCAATTGACTTAATTCCAATCAAAGAGAAATGTCAACACAATAATACATCTATCTTGAATCAAACAACGTTTGTTTCTTCTACAAGAAAATTGGTCGTTGGACGAGCAACTGCCCTCTCAAAAGAGATAAAAATAGTAAGAAAACTCACCATCTTGAGATTTGGGCGTCTGATGGCACTTTACAGAAGGTTGTAGTGGATACGAGAGCTACTACTGGTTTTTAAGAAGGTAAGGGATACAAGAGCTACTACTAGCTTCTGAGAATGTAGTAAATACAGCGGCTACTAATAATTCCCTGGGGTGATCAAAAGATAATGCTCTGGGCAGAAAATTGTACAGCTTTCAAGGTCAAGTGTGTTTATGGATATATGTAAGCTGTCCGCCAGTTGGCAACGGTAAAGTTCTTGATTGAATTTATTCATTGCTTTTACAGTTTAGAAAACTTTGCACAGGAGGCTATTCTACAGCTTGTCCATGAACATTCCGATTATGTTGACTTCAAAACATTGACTTTTAAGACAGATTCACACTTTAAGATGGTAAGCAATTGAAAAAGGTTGGATTGATTTCCTACGAGCTGTGAAACAAGACAGGCTGAAAGATCCGCGGATTTAAGAGTTGATATTGAGATGTTTTTAAACAAGAGCTTGATGAGACTGAAAAGATTGGCACCCGTAGGTCTTGGGATGTGGTATTAGAAACCATGGTTGCTCATAGTCCTCCGGATGTCTATCTTTATAGCAAAAAAGGAAGCAGATTAGTATGAGCTGATAAAAAGAAGAATGGCCAGACCAACCAATTTAGTCGTATTAGATTATCAGTATGAAATGCCTCGTGTTGACCAAATTGTGCGCAAATTAGGTGAAATGTCAGTATTTTAGTTGCTAGACATGACGGTCTTTTGTCGAGAATATGCTGAAAACTTTTTGAAACCGATAGGAGACTATTCTGCAAATTGCATTGATGATATCTTGGTGTTTACAAAACAGTGGATGAACATTGAAAATAACTCTGGCAGTTATTTGACATGGCCCGTAAGCTCAGCAAGTGCTTTTCAAATGCTGAGAAAGGTGAAAAAAAAAAGATTGCCATTCCTGATAATAGTAATCTTATATTTTGAGCCCAGTACATGTCAGTTCTGTTTTATCTTTACTATTCCCGATGAAACCAAGCAACAAGCCCGGGAACGTCACCATTATAAACGGGGAAAGAGTTGCAGAAGTGTCTTGGTTTCTTTGATTATCTCCGTAGCTTTGTCGGGGGTTTGCAAAGATTGCCACGCCGTTATATCGGCGCCTGGACGAGAGCTTTGGTTCTCTATGGTCAATAAAAGGTTTTTGGACTTGCAAGCGGCGGTATTGGAAGCACCAGGGGGAAATGGACAGTATCATGTCCAAGTAGATGCCTCAGTTGGCTATCCTGTGAAGCTTCTTGGTCGAAGATTGATCAAGTATAAAAAGAACTATCCAATACGATCCAAGGAACTCTTGGCAGTTGTTTATACCTTTAAAAAGGCAGGATGACTTTTCCTGGGTAAAAGGGTAGTAGTTGACAGTGATCATGAACCCCTATTGCTTTTATCAACGCGTAATGCTCTTGAAACCCCACGCATTATCAGGCTTGTGCAAGAGTTTGCATATTACAATGTCGAGATTAATCATCGCAAAGGGGTCCTAGCAGACTTTATCTCTTGAAGTATTGCGCCAGTTAGTGAACAAACTAAAAGCTTGCTACTTTCGGAAAGTTCAGATCCCCAATATACCAGAGACACGATTGACTTGGCTCAAGGAAAAGGAGTTGCTCGAATAAGACGACCACTGGCTGCATGTAAGACCTAAACGAGTCAGCTAAAAGAAAGTTTCCTCAAGTTTTTGAGAATTCGTATTATGAAGAGGCTCTAGTCTGCAAGAGTCTAAGATTATCAGAGTTTAAACATGTAGTTCCCTGGGCTAAACTTATTGGAATTACATATTCGTGATCATCCGGGGAATATCGAAATGTGGCACCAATTGGGCAATCATATTGGAGATGTACCATCAAAATTGCTAATGAGTGTATGTTTGCAAAAGTTGAAATCCAGTTTTTTCAAACAGACGGTATTTGAACGCTTGTTGATTACTTTTCTACATACGCGTTATTCGTTCCTATCCACAGGACAATCACTAGCAAAGGGTGGTGCTAGCGTTATTGATTTCGAAACTCGGCATTCCAAAGCTTATTCACTTACTATAAATTGCCCCTAACCGTAGCAAATAACCCGACTGCCAATGGTTTAAGCCAAACAGCGAATAAACCCATAGTGCAGCTTTAATTTTTCCCAAAACTCCGGATCTGATTGGCCAATTTATCTTGATGGTACAATGTTTGCGAACAACCTACACTGGCAAAGATTCACTGGAATGTCGCCTTTCCTAGCCGGTTGCTCAGGAGATAAGAAGATATATTTCGCTAACCTGGGATTACGAATGTCCTTGAAGAGATAAGGAAAATGGTTGAAAGCAATTCAAAAATCTGTTCAATTCTGGAGAATATGAAACGATCCAAGAAGATGTTCAATTCTGAAGCTTATGATGCAAACCAAGAAACTGTTCAATTCTGAAGAATATGAAAGCAATCCAAGAAACTGTTCAATTCTGAAGACTCTCAAATATTACTAGAAAGAAGAAAGAGAAAAGCTGGAATTCAAAAGTGTCGATTGGGTGTTGGTGAATAGGGAAGCATACACAAATTTGGTTCAATTTTGAAAAAGTTGGTGGTGTATATTATGGTCCATTAAAAGTTGTGGGACAATTAAACAATACTGTGCATGTTATTGACTTGCCTTTGACTAACAAAAAAGAGTAACCAGTTCACATTATGTTTCTCAAAAAATATTTCCCAGATTTGTCAGTATTTAAAGAGATGCCAAGAACACTATTAGAATGGGCTCTGGAAATAGTTGCAATTCTTGCAAAGACAGCAGATGTCACCTTTCCAGAACGGGACATTGTTTTAATATCTCGGTTAACATTTTATGGGACTAGTTCCGCGACAAGTTGAGCAAACGTAATTCAAGAGTGTCAGCACTTTCTTCGGTCTGAAATTCCAAGGTATCCAATCCCTTTACCAGTGCTCTTCGCCCAAAAAGGAAGAAGATGCAATACATGTTGGTATTGCTAATGACAGCGTTCGTATACAGACACCGTATCACATGGACGTATAACCAGTTCTAAGATTCTACAGCAAATGAGGCATATAAGATGCCATATGTGATGCCGTGACAATGAGGCTGTCTAGGCAGACTATGCTATATAAATAGCATGCATTTCGCCACTTTGATATACAGTTAATTCAAAAAAAACAAACAGTCATTGATATAATCTAGTTCTGTAAAGATAGGTACGAGAACACGCCTAGACGGATATTAGCACGAAGATTACCCAACTTTTTCGAAAATGGCCGCGTGGTCTAGTGGTATGATTCTCGCTTTGGGTTGCGAGCCTGGTTAAAACTGGGTATTCCATGTATGCGAGAGGTCCAGGGTTCAATTCCCTGCTCGGCCCTTTTTTTTTAATTTTTTTTATGAGGTTATTTATTTATATCTCATGAAATTTGTGGATTATCTTTTTGTTTCTATTACGTAGGGTTCCTGTACATCATCAAAACCAACCCAAATATAAAGCTTTCCAACCAATTGAATAAACCGATTATTATGGACGGTTTGAAGCCCTGGCTGCATGAATAGGTGGCCTAATTGGGTTTTGGCTGTAATGGAATGATGAGAATGAGGTGTTAACAGGTGATAAAAATACAAGAAATAGCTATAGAGCGCGTAATGATGAGAGGGGCATTGTGTGTTGTTATTTCGCAAGCGATTTTTTGGCTTATTGCTGATGCGCAGAAAGTGCGGGGGGTTTCTTCGGAGGACCAGTCATTATATAAAGCGGACAAAAACAACAAATGGAGATGTTTGAGCAATCCAGAGATTGAAATTGATATTTCCAAGGTGAATGATGATTACTGTGACTGTCCGGATGGGTCGGATGAGCCGGGGACGAGTGCCTGTGGACAAGGGCGGTTCTATTGCGAAAACGTAGGGTATAAATCGAGTTATATTCCATCATTCAAGGTTAATGATGGGGTATGTGATTATGAGGTGTGTTGTGATGGGACAGATGAATGGAACACCGGTGTAGAATGTAAGAACAGATGTAGGGAGCTCAACCAAAAGTACGAGGAGCTGCGAAAGCAAAAGTTGTCCAATTTGGTCAAAGGCTTGAAGATCAAGGCCAGGTTCATCGAGACGGTTGAAAAGTACAATTCCGACTTGAATGCGCAGATTGCGGACGAATCTGTGCAGGTTTCGAAGCTTAACGACCAAGTGTACCGGCTAAAGACCGATTTGGACGCCTTGAACTTGAAAAACAACAAGGAGGCCACCTTGTTTTTGAAAGACTTGGATGGCAAGTACAATGCGAGTCTCATTGCGCAAGGCATTGATAAGTACGTAGAAAGCATCAAATTGATCAGATTAGGCGTAGACGAGAACGACAAGAAGATAGATGTTGCCAAACAGCTTTTGAACACGTTGTCCACTGATTTTGACCAGAGCATCAACGATTTGACGGTAAAGAAAGCCATCAAGGACTACGAGGAGTTTGCAAATGACGACAAGTACAGGGACTATTCTGATTTGTCCAGCGAGTATGTAAAACAGTATGACGCGTATTTGAGAGACTTGGGCTTGTACACGCCGAATCTCTATCTCGAGCAGAACAAGGAGCATCTTGTGAACTGGAAGAACTTTTTCTGGACCAGGAAAACGACCTTGCACACCTCCTTGTTGAAGCTTCTTCTAATCCAAGATGATGCCACCAAAAGATTGGAGGCCATTCTAGAAGACGTAGAGAAAAACTACAACCCGAATTTCAACAACGATGTAGTGAAAACCTGCTTGAAGAGCATTGAGGCTTACAACGAGTTGAAGAAAACCGTACAGGACCAGGTGTTGAGCAAAATCGATTATGTCAACGACTACGACGGCGCCGCTAAGAAACTAATCAACGAAATCGAGTCTTTGGAGAAAAACCTCAGCAGAAACCCGGTCCCTTTGAAAGACCTCAAGATCGATGACGAGCACAGCCAGACAGAGCTCGATGTATTGCGCGATGCAAAACGAGCAGAGCTCTCGGAAACGGAAACTGTTTCAAACAAGCGGTTTTGGGACAGATTGCATCACCACTATGTGAGCTTGATCGAGGATTTCCTAGGAATCCACGACAACGTCCCGGAGAAGATTGATCCTGTTTTTGATTCGGTTCCCTACGATTTGGTCGCCAACAAAATCGAATTGATCAAAGACTTGTCCAGCGGAACAGAAAGCACTGCATATGGCAAGGAGTCCAAGCGTATTCGGGACGAGATTGCCAGAAAACAGGAAGAAATCGCCCACTTGAACCAGCATGTTGCTGATCTTCTTGAAGAATTGAAGTCCACCAAATACGGCCCGGACAAAATCCTCAAGGCCGTGGAAAACGAAACCTACAAGGCCCCTATTGGGGAGTACGAGTACTCTATCAACTTTTTGGGCGAAATCAGACAAACGGGCAACGGCCAAAACGTCCTCGTGGGCACATACAATGGTGAGGCGTACGAAACAACAAATCCCAAAGACGGAAGCAAAAAACTCGAGTTGGTGTTTAAAAACGGAGCAAAATGCTGGTCGGGGCCTATCAGACAAGCCAAAGTGGACGTCTATTGCGGAGAAAAAGTGGAAATTTTGAAGGTCACCGAGCCTGAGGTTTGTCTGTATTATATTGATATAACCAGTCCTCTTGCTTGTTTCAAAGAAGAGCTCGAAAACATGGACAGTAAGAATAGTAGAAATGTCCACGATGAATTGTAGAAATGGTGTATTAATAAAAGAACAGTTTATTATTTAGACAATTTGTAAGTGTATTTGCTGGGCCGTGCTGGGCCGTATGGTTTAGTGCTTATAGAAGAGAAGAAAGATTTGGATGAGCCAGTGTAATATTCTTATAGAAAAAAGATTTGGAAGGATGGTTCAGTGGAAAATACTCTCGAACAGGACATGATTCGGTTTTTCCCACTGAATTTTACCGAATCCCTTTAGACATGGCTCGTATGACATTTACTGGGTTCAAAATATAAACATTATTATACAGAATAATTTTGTAATATTAAGATGGATGGCCCAGTGGTTGAATAATGACATATCTAAAACATAAAAAGACCTGAAAGGTTCAAGGTAAGTGTTCGTATGGGAATCGAACCCAGCCTCTTTTCACTTCTATGAGACCACTGACCACTGACCACTGGGCCATACGGCCTAGTGACACGAAAGATTAACATGCTGAGCCAGAAGCCCAGCGGCCAATATTAGTTGTTTGATTCTCACATCAACCAATCTACTAGCTATCAACTACTATTTTCTTCTTCTGTTTCATAATCCAACTTGTATATATTTTACTTGGGTAAACAGTCTGCATACTGTATTCTGTCCACACTAAAGTCGACTCTTTGAGCATTTGACTTCTTCTCTTGCTATTCCTGTGCTTTTACCCAATTACAATATTTTCTATGCCCATAGAGTATTACCTAACAGTGAAGATAACCCAATATATTCCCTAAATACTACAGATGATGCCAAGTCTTACACATCAAAACACAATCCTATATTTCGAGCCCAGTACATGTGAGCGTCGTATATACGCGCCATCTAATTAAGTGTATTCCATATTAATATTATGTGTATAATTTATATCAACATATTTTCCATAAATAAATCAAATTCATGTAAATAAATATTAGAAAGCATAGGAGATAAATATAGAATTTATAATTATATTAACATAATAGAAAACATTAAAGAATAATATTGAGATCGGTACCCACTAGTTATAATGTACATTAATACTAATCGTTATTTAAGATATAATAATAGTAGAAAATATTTAATATTCGATATAAATAGTATAATCTAAGATTAAAATATAATAATAATAGAGAAAGATTAAATCTAAAATATAATTCTAATTAAAACAGAATCTAAAGATACAATATTATTGAGTTCATTTGTTACCGATTTTTCAAGGGATAATTTGTGTTTTTTCTTCGGACAATTATATTAAGATTATATTTATAATTATAATTATAATAAATATTCTAATTATTATAATATACTCTAGATTATAATTATTATAACATCAGTAAAAGTTCTACATGAAATTCAACATATTTATCGTATTTGAATTATTAACTTTAAACTTTGAAATATTCATTCATGTCCAGTCATTATAATTCTCGTAATTTACTGGAATAAGCATTTACTCGTGTTTCTGGTTGGTCTTTCTCCAAGAGCACTGCTCCAAAATACAATTGATCCAATAACAAATAATTTATTACTAATATACACACCTAATAAGGCTAGGCAAACAATTGAACATAACCCATACCAAATCTAGCAAAACGAAAAAAAGAGGGAAAAAAGCTTAAGCAGAAGAAGAAGAGTACTTAGTGACAGCACGAGTACCTTCAGAAACAGCGTGCTTGGACAATTCGCCAGGCAAAATCAATCTGACCGCAGTTTGGATTTCTCTAGCCGAAATGGTGGATTTCTTGTTGTAAGCAGCCAATTTGGAAGCTTCAGAGGCAATTCTTTCAAAAATGTCGCTGACAAACGAGTTCATGATCGAAATAGCCTTCTTGGAAATACCCGTGTCTGGATGGGTTTGCTTCAACACCTTGTAAATGTAGGTGTTGTATGTTTCCTTTCTGACCTTGGATCTCTTCTTGCCTTCTGCTGGGGCAGAGGCGGTCTTTTTGGCAGCAGGCTTCTTGGAAGCTGGGGCTTTGGAGGCAGGTTTCTTTTCAGCTTTTGGGGCCATTGTGGAATGATTATATAGAGTTGGTTGTTGGTGCCAGAACTATAAAGAAAAAATCGATATCCACCCGGGGACTTGGACATGTTTATATAATAAAATAATGCATCATGCGGGCTTCGCAGTGCCAATATGCACGCAAGCGCTGCAGTGTCCGCAGCACGCGTCGTGCTGAAAACTACGCATGGAAGTCTGCGAAAAACCTGGCACGGCATCTGGTCTGCGTAGTTTCCAGCACGACATCATGGTTTCATCAATCAATGCCAAATATATTTAAATAGCCATATATCCTGTTGACGTTTTTTTTCTGCATTCTCCTTTTATTACTATTCAACAACATATTCAAACCAATATATAATAATCATACAGTAAAAAATGTCCGGAGGTAAAGGAGGTAAAGCTGGTTCTGCTGCTAAAGCATCCCAAACTAGATCTGCCAAGGCAGGCTTGACTTTCCCAGTTGGTAGAGTCCACAGATTGTTGAGAAAGGGAAACTACGCTCAAAGAGTCGGTTCTGGTGCCCCAGTTTACTTGACTGCTGTTTTGGAGTATTTGGCCGCCGAAATCTTAGAATTGGCCGGTAATGCTGCCAGAGACAACAAGAAAACCAGAATCATCCCAAGACATTTGCAATTGGCCATCAGAAACGATGAAGAATTGAACAAATTGTTGGGCCACGTCACCATCGCCGAAGGCGGTGTTTTGCCAAACATCCACCAAACCTTGTTGCCAAAGAAGACCAGCAAGCCAAAGGCTTCTCAAGAATTATAAACGGCTGCTTTTCCGGTTTTTGTTTTTAGCTTTTAACATTCTATAGGTTCTATAGGTGTAGTGTACAATAGATTTTGGGGGTTATTATTGTTTATTGAGTTGTAAGTGGGATGGAAAAGAAAAAAAAGGCCTGGCAGGATGATTTAGCCGACAGAAGTTTCGAAATTGA
This sequence comes from Saccharomycopsis malanga, assembly GCA_004014935.1. NCBI lineage: Eukaryota > Fungi > Ascomycota > Saccharomycetes > Ascoideales > Saccharomycopsidaceae > Saccharomycopsis > Saccharomycopsis malanga. The sequence continues at coordinate 1,673,015 of CP025324.1, forward strand.
AGATTTTCTTATAAAAGATGTGTAATATTAAGATGGATTTGTATTGAACGGAGAATGGGTAAAACAATAGCTAACTAAATAATAATATCATATATTTCAAGCCGGTTTCGTATATACGAGTCATGTCTTATGATACCTTGTAAAACCCAGTCAAATTCTGTTCATCATAATCTTCCCACCCAATTGGTTAAAGACAAGCACTAGACTTTGGTCTACGTCGTGTTAGACAGTTAAAATTGCCTGTGAAGCCACATCCAGCATCGTGAAAAGCAGCGAGTAAAAATAGGAATCGAACCTGTGTTTCTGTTAGGTCTTTTTTATCTTTGACAGCACTGGCCACCGGCCCAACGGCTGGGCTTGAATTATAATATATTATTATAACTTGTATGGAATTATACACTCGCTATTATTATTAGCACTCATAAGTGAGCGCTTGATTGGTAGTGAACAGATACAAAGGCAATAATATTGAAGATTCTCAGCAAAATCTGCTCTCGAAAAGTCTGTCTTTTCAACAAAAATATGCCTATATGCAAAACACTTTACTATTGCCAACTGGCCAAGTTGGTTGAGCCATGCGCCACGCAAAATGGTGCTAAAGATAAGTGTGGCGTTCCTCACTTTGGATTTTGGGGCTCGATTCGCGCTCTCGTCGTTTTGAAGTAATCGTCAAAGGTTTTATTGAATTAAATCCGCATTTTCCAAGGTATTTCAACCCAAAAGGACGTAACCCAATACCTTGAGTTTTTTCCAATATTCTAGTACTATTTATAATAAAAAACTTTAGATTTGGGAATAACTATGTAATATAATGAAAAATTGTCAATTTTAACAAAAAGTTGATTCTTTTAAATCAGATCCTAGAGTCTTTACCGCAAACAAAACCATACAAGAACTATATTTCTGTGCTCCCTAAGCCCTTGAGGTTTGCAGCATGTATTTGTTTTAATATTTAGCTATCAAATATTGCTTATTAACGAGAAAATTTCATTTTGTCAAGAATAGCACATAATTTGTCAAAACCCGTGTTTTTCACTTCTCAAAAAGGTTTCCTTTATTTCTTGCTGTTGTTCTTTAATTTGTTGTTGCTTTAGGTCTATTTATTTATGGGGCTCAGTAAACGTAATGTGCTTATCGAGCAACTTTATACCTCGGTTGTGGGGAGTCCGTCTAAAGAAAACTTTTAATTCCTATTCAACTTGAAGTTGTATATGGACTGCAAATTGGTAATAAAATTTGGCTGTATTTTTTGCCAAAAATTATAAGATGACTTGGTTAGACCCAACAATGTACTTAAAACTAAAACTTGCCTTATAATTTTTAGCAGAAAAAGGGACTCCCCTGAACCGGGGTATAAAGGTTATAAATAAGCAGATTACGCTCTACTGAGCCCCATAAAATACTCTGAGGTTTAAGTATGCTAGTTTGATATTCTATAATGATTATTTTCGAATATAATTTCATCTGAGAACCTGTAATAAACCATTTCATTTTTAGCTCTTGAGATACGCTTTTCTTTGAAATATAAGCCCATTGAAATCCTGGAGGAATTGCAAAAAAGGCTAAAAGGGTTCAAAAACTATGGAATACCGTCAACAAACAAGAAAGTCACTCTGAGGGGTTAAAAAGCACGGCTTTTAACATATTATATGTTATTTTTGACAAAAATGAAGTTTTCTGGTTATTGAATAATTTAACAAACTCAAATCTTGCTAAAAAGTACATGGTATAAAACTCTATGACTCAAAGAGTATAAAAGCTTAATTGTTGTATGGATTAAGGTGCTATGAAGACTCTAGAAGATGATTTGCAAGAGTCAACTTTTTGTCAAAAATAGCAATTTTCCGTTATATCAAATATTATCTGATTCTTTTTATTAGAAATAGTACAATAATATTGGAAAAAAAATCAAAGTATTGGGATATGGCCTTTTGAATTAAAATACCTTGGAAAATACTAATTTAATTCAATAAAACCTTTGCTGGTTACTTAAAAACGACGAGAGCGCGAATCGAGCCCCAAAATCCAAAGTGAGGAACGCCACACTTATCTTTAGCACCATTTTGCGTGGCGCATGCCTCAACCAACTTGGCCACTTGGAAATTGTAAAGCATATTGACAATATCATATATTTCGAGCCTGCCGCTGGGTTGTATGGCTTAGTGGCCAGTACTCTCGGAGAAGAGAAAAGATCTAGTAGGATAGTTTAGTGGATACTACTCTCGAACAGGGACAAGAGAAGATAACGATATATAAGATTATGATCAGATTATGATCAGATTATGATCAGATTATGATCAAAAGGGCATTATTAGGCTTTACCAAGTCCCTTTAGACATGGGGCCTATATACGAACTGATATTTACTGGAAATATTCGATGTTACTAATTAATTTGAAAATGTGCATTTATTGGCCCTAGTCTTTTTCTCTTTTCCAAAACACTAACCATTGAGCCATCCGGCCCAGTGGCCTACTTGTGCTTATACAAATAAACAATTCAGCCCTCAATTCCCAAGCTTTGTAAGACCTGTTCTATAATCTCCAAACTGAGCTGGTACTTGCCAGTGTCTATAGAAACGCCCTGTTTTTTCTCCAAGAAGAACCGGATTTCGTCCACCAACTCCACGGTGTCCGCCTCTTCCTTGTTCTTGATGGACATTGCGTTTTCGTACACCAACTCCTGGAACTCTGCGGTGTTTCCATAGAAGGGCATGTCCAGCGCAAAGAGACTCGTCACGTACTCCTTGAGCTTCTCGATACCGAGGTCCCAGGAGGCACGGAGCACCCTGGCAAGAAACGAGGGCGTTTTGAACGGTTGTTGGTCCAAAACCGGTGAACCAAAGGCTGGATTGGCGGCGCGCCGGATGGATTCAGAGGCAGAGTACGTAAGACTTGGAAGAGCGAGATAATCGGCAAGATACACAAGCTCTAGCGCAAGCGGCGGGGCAAATACAGTCTTGTCATAATATACATGTTGGCAAAAGGCTTCGAAAAGGGCCATGCTTTCTACATTTAGCTGTATCGTTGGAATCAGCATGCTGTCGTCGGCCCTGACCAACCTTACACGATCTACAATCTGATAGAACAGATGCACCAGCTCCTCTGCTGCAGTGCCTTCATAGAACATTGAACCAAACGCCATTTGGTAATGCTGGCACCGGAGCAATATTGCTCTGTGGAACGGATAGAAATGAACCGTCTCTACAGCGCCCGAGAACGTCAGAAAATACACAATAATGTCCGCATACAAACCCGGAGCACTAACTAGCCCAGTCTTCTCTTCTTTGCTGAGAAGATCCTTGTATTCCAGCTCGTCAATCTCATCACCAACTTGCTTCGCTATACTAACCTTATAAGGCCCATTCTGATGGTACCATGCTGCCACCTGCGCCACACCTTGGTCATTACCCGCCATCCGGAGTTTGTTTCTGTTTCGGGCTTTTATAGCCGCGCTTATCTCCGTCAGCATTTCGTTCTCAATCACCCGTTTAAGCGACTCGTCCAAGCACAACAAATCCATCAATTCAAATAACCGTTGGCGGTCCAACTTGTTAATTGGTATTCGTGCTTGAAATTGGAAATATATACAGTTTATCAAAAAACAAAATTCTTCATAATAATTATCCTCAGAACCCGCTGTTGCCCCGCTAATATCATCTAAAATCCGCCCAAAGTCCACCATCAACAACTCGCGCCACTCGCTGCTTAACTTGCCGGCAAAATACTCAGACCGCACAGCAAGTATGAAGCGATGCAGACGCACGTACCTGTACTCCCCAGCGCTGCCTGCAAACCGAAACAAAATGTCGCACGTGTTCTCCCGAGGCTCCTTTGTCCAGTCCGTCTTCAGAAGCCTAATGAACCACGCCAAATAAGGATTACTTTGCTCAATTGCCATTGACATGTCATACCGTGCCAAAATTCTTCTAATCTCGTCCGTCAACGCTGCATGCATCGCACGCTCGCCTTCAAACGTGTTCTTGTCGCATATTGCGCCATGCGCAAGCAAGTACATTACCACATCCTTATGCCCGCATAAGGATGCAAGTATCAACGGCAGATAGTCCCACTCATCATACTGATTAAGATTAACTCCGGCCTTTACACCTTCAATGACCGTCCCAAGATCCCCCACCCTGCAGGCCTGGCAGATTGTGTTGAAATCTGCACGCTCCTGTGAATCGGGGTTACTGTCTACCCGCTCCATGCTGCGGTTTTTGATGTCTGCTTTAATGCACCAGAAACGCTTGTTTGGCATCCCTCAACGTCGTTGCTATTATTATCTGTAGAATTGAAAAAGAATCACGTGGTAATGCAGGTATCATACGACAATGCCGCCGAGATACATATGCTGACAGGATACTACATTATACTGTATATGGTTTTATAGATGTCAAGATGAGTGAGTGTACAAGGTGTGTTGTACATTAATGGAAATTCCAGTCGTAGGTTTTAATAGTTTTTGTTTTTCGGTTTGGTTTAAGTTTTTCTTTTTTTTTTATCAAGTGTGTGTTGTTTTAATTTTGGAACTTATATGAGGTCTTCAAATCAAGCAAATACCCATCACTACGGTAATCTAAATAGCTTTTATATATAGAATCCAATGCATTACTACACCTTATCAGAAATTAAAAGTGGTTTTAAGCAACACAACACCTACTAATCTGAGTTTCGTTTGGTATGCATGTTGAGGTTCATCTATGCACATCAACGCATCCTGGTGCACCAATCACGAGCTTGTTATTTTATCCAAATTTTTTTTCATTATTTTTTTTCAGATTTTTCGGATAAAATGAATATGACCAGCGATAAACGAGATAGAAAACAGTGTATATTAGGGAGATAAAGCGGTGTAGACATGTTTTCTCCAGTAATAAGAAGGAGCTGGATGGGCATATATGCCAAGGGAGTAAGAATGAACTCGACGAGTGGCCCTTTGAGTAATATTCTAGAACTTGGTGAAGCTTTAAAGAATAATAGTAAACCAAGCAAGAAGAATACACTTAGAGATCTTCTTTCGTCTGACAATATGAAGTGGGGAAGCATGAAGACCGGTACCAACACTTCTGGTCCGGGATTGGCGAATCGCAAGGCGATGACGTTGCAAATGGAAACGGAAGTTAAAGGTCTCAAACAGAGTGCCGAATCTAATCCATTATATAATTCTAATGCTAAGATACAGGTGGCAGTCAAGAATGGGGCCACTTCGCTTGCCCAAGATTTGAAGCTGTTGCAGAGAATCGTAGTGAAGAACCAAGTGATTGTCGAATTAAGAGAGCAAAGATACCATATCAGGCCAGGTAGAAAGAAGCGTTTGGATAGAGCTAAAAAACATAGAGTTTTGTTCAAGGAAGGCTTCAAAAGATTGCTCAATATTGTCAAGGACGCTAAAAGAAAGGGTTATTAGGAGATGCTTGCACATTTGTATTGTAGGCTTGGTAATATATTGACTTGTATATAATGCTTGGACATGTAGGAGGCTGAATATTGTGTGTTGATTGTAGCAAAAGAGGTTTGCACTTTAGTTTGTAGAATTTTGTAGTATATTGAAGGAAGAATGGGAAAACGAAGGAGGTTGGATGAGGTTTGTTGGGCTATTTTGATATTTTGATATTTAGCTTATCAGATATTTAGCTATTTGGATATTTGGTTATTTAGATGTCGAGCTATTCAACTATTTTGTAATATTTAATGGTTTTGTATCAAAAGAAGAATGGGAAAACAAGGGAGTTTGGATGAGATTTGAAATAATTGATAAGAGTGAAGGCAGTCTGTAAAGTTGGGCTATTTAGATATTTAGATATTTGGCTATTTAGCTTATTAGTTGTTATTTAGATATCGAGCTATTAAACTATTTTGTAATACTAAAAGGCTTTTTATTAAAAAATTAAAGCCTTTTGGACAAGATTCAGAATAACTGATAAAAAAAGAATGAAAACTGTAATAATTGAGCCATTCTCTTATTTAACTATCAATAATAATAATCTTATATTTCAAGCCCAGTACATATCAGTTTCGTATCTACGCGCTATGTCTAAGGGGACTTGGTAAAGCCCAATCATGTCCTTTTGATCATAGTTGGCTCACCCATGTTCCTGTTAGGTCTTTTTCTCTTCTCCGAGAGCTCTGACCACTGAGCCAAATGGCCCAGTGGTTTATTTAACTATTTAGCAATTTAATAGTTTTGGTTCTGTATTAAATGAAAATTAGAAAATCAAAAGCTTATGGAAACGAGAAAAATTGGGTCATTCCCTTATTCAGTCATCTTGTAATACTAAACCATTTTGTATTATTAAGAATTGAAAATCAAAAGTGAATCAAATAAAAGAATGGAACAAATCCAAAACACCATTGGGCAGGACAGTTCACCAATGGTGCTTACTTTCAAGCAATTGGGTGAGAAGATTACGATCAACAGGACATGATTGGGGTTTCCCCACTAAATTTTACCAAGTCTCCTTAGACATCGCGCGTATATAGGAAACAAATACGTGCTGGGGTGGAATTATTATCATTATTATTATAAAGCAAATCTACAATAAAGAAAGAAATAGAGTCCTAAATAATGCTTAGAATGGTGCAATACCTAAAAAGGTAATAGAAGGCCTAATCGTGTAGGATCACAAGTATATCAAAACAAGTGGCTATGAGGATCAAGTCGAGCCAATGATAATTGAACCAAAAAGACCAATTTTAAGCATACTATAAACCAAACAAACCATACAACTACGAGTTTGAGTTTATTACCAATAAAACATGACAATTACAAAACACACAACTTGTGAGAATGCATGAGAAAGATTATACAAAAGAAAAAACAAAAAGTTGCTAAAGAAAATACAAGAAAAAAAAAAAAACAGAAAGAAACCGATGCAAAACTATATGAAAGATCGACTGAGTAATTTTTTCATCAATCCAAGGCCATTTGTTCAGTACCGTCGTTTTTAATGCCGGTCAATTTCATTGGTTGGCATTCTTTCACTTTGACACCGAATCTTTGATCCTGAGTGAGTTTGATCAATGCCAAGATGGTTTGATCTTGTAATTTGAAGTTTGAATGGACCCAACTGGATGGAAAGTATTTGTTTCCACCGGTTAATCTCAAGACTTCAGCAGGTTTGTTATCATTGAGCAAACTATTGTTGAGAACAATGGTGGTCAATTCTCTAGCGGTATCGATTTTTTCAGAATGTTTTAACAAAGATTTCAACTTGAGATGAGTTATACCCAATTTAGGCAATGGGATTTCAAACCCAGGCAAACTACTATGCATCAAGGTCAAATCATTATTGTGCAATCCGCCGGATCTGGCGTTTTCATTGAATCCATTCAAGATGGTTTCCAAAGGCAAAAACTTTACCGATTGTATTTTCTTTTCCACCACCAAATGGTTGTTGACACATTCGCTGAGCCCCAATCTGGACTTGTTGATGTCCTTGGCAATTTGAAGAATGGTGTCCTTTTGAGCCTCTGTGCTGGCTGAGGTTTTCACTGGGAAATGTTCAGACAAATGTGCCAACTTGAACGGATAAACAGAACTGACCTTCTCAATCTTGTTCAAAGTCGATCGAGCGTTTTTCAATCTGAGAGTGTAGTTCATGGCGAAATCCCTGACGTAAATATCGGACTTCGCAGTGATTTCTTCTTTATTATGGTTTTTCCCACTATAATTGTCAATGTTCTGCAACGTCACAAGACCTGGCTTATTGAAACTACTGATCGATGCCATCTTAATGTCCACTGTGTAAACCTCGCCTGGCTTGACAACAAACTCGTCTGTCGGTATGGCTGAAGACTCGCTGACTCCCAATTTGGCAAAGTTCAGTTGGTTAAAATCGGCCACAACCATGCTGTTTTCCAGCGCCTTTTTCGACTTTTGCAACATCTGGCGCTCCTGGTGTGCTTCGGACCACACCACACCTTTAAACTCCTTCTCAGCTACAATGTTTTCTGCCTGGCCAGCCAAAAACCGTCTGATCCTCCGGACCTTGGACCCCGGAACTACAACACAGCCAAACGTCTCAGCAACCGTATCAACAACACGTCTGATCATTGCGCCTGTCACCAGATTGTCCGGGGCTTTCAAAGCCTCGGGAACCCTCTCTGGATACATGGAACATCCTAACAAAGACACCACGGCCTCGCTGGCAATGAACGCCGCACATACTGCGTCTGCTTTTGGCCCAAGCAACGGCCCTTCTGGCTGAGGCACAGCATGGCCTGCTGCTGGTGGATATATCACTACTGTATGGGAAACTAATGCTGTGTAGCCATCAATATGGCTTCCTAGGGTGATCTTCACAATATCGCCAGGAACCAACGGTTTGTTGAGAACAGATGCCTGGCTGTTCACGTTGCTGTTGACATCTGTAATCTCTGGCGAAACCCCATTGGAAAACTCATTAATGTCCAAAGAAACAGGATGGGCAATCCCCTTTTCGTTCACCGCTTTCTCGCCCTTTTGATACACCGTAGCCAACGCTGAGTACAAGTACGAGTCTCCCAATATACATATTTCCGCTGGTGTCAACGGAGGCGTCGTCTTTCCTAAATGATACGAATCATGGATCAACGAAACTACATATTTCAATCCAGTTTGAGCAACTTGCCCTGCAAGACGATACTTGTCAATAACTGTCTCATTAAGAACATTCTTACCCGTGAGCAAAACATCCGAATGAGTGTCAAGTGTTGATAATTCCATCTTGGTCTGCTCGTATCACCAACTTTTCGTAATTCTCCCAATACTTGTTTTAAATATTATCAATATAGAAAGAAAAAAAAAATTTTTTTTTTTTAATCTCATCGCTGAAATTTTTCACTACACCGGGGGTATGCATATCCTAAATAGGTGAATACACCCCACAAACCCAAATCGGCAAGTAAAACTCATCAATGTTGGATAATCAACGGTATGGTGCTCGCTTTCTTCAGGAAAATACAAAAAATTCTTTAAACTGTTTGTTAGTCATTGAATAATTGTAAAATAACCATAAACAATTGCCATTATATGCGCATATTTCAGCCATTTGATACTTGCATCAGTCATGTGATGCGATTTGAGATTGTTCGTGTTTTGATTTGCCTGAATTGGGTAAATAGTAAACACTTATATTACACAAAACCAACTTCATTTGGGTCGTCACGTGATGACGTAAATATCACATTTTCTGGCATAATTATACCTGAAAATACCTAGACTCGCACCACTATACATCAATTCACATTATCTCACTTCATCTTGCATGAAACGTATCTATCACACTACTAAAACGTCAGAACACGTAATGTTACTGAAATGTACCTGACAGAGCATTGCATTGCATTGAATTAAAACAGATTACCCGGATACAGAACTTTTTTAATTAGGCATAGCAGGATTCGAACTGGGGACCGTCCTAAAAACCTAAGGTGAGCTTGAAAATCTGGCTAAATCAACTCGGCCACCAACTCAATGTGTATTATGCATGGGATGCATATTATGAAATTACTAATGCAGGTGTCAGATCCATAGAGAAGTGCCATTTTTTGCATAAGGCATCCCGTGCGCTATCAAATTGGCAAGAACCAAATTGTCTGGGCCATCAGGTTCTATGAGCCTGCCACTTGCACCTGTTTTTCGATAAAGTGCGTCATTTCCTGGATATAATTTTATTGATTCGTGGCCGCGTTGGTTTGCACTTTACACTAGTTTACCTTTAGAAATCGTACATGTCTCCAGCTCGACTCCTGCTAGGGACACATTTAAATAAAGACATATATCCGGGTAACGACGTGTATGCTGTAATGCAATGCAATGCGCTATTAGGTATATTTCTGTATAACAAGGCGCTCTGACGTTTTAGTAGTGTGATAAATACGTTTCATGCAAGATGAAGTGAGATAATGTGAGTACAGGTATTTTCAGGTATAATTATGCTAAAAAATGTGATACTTACGTCATCACGTGACGACCCAAGTGAGCTTCTTTTTGTGTAAACCAGGTTTTTGTGTTTATTTACAAATTACTTAGTTTGGCATAACTCTACCTGAAAATACCTAATTTCGCACCAATCTACTTCAACTCACATGATCAAATTCCATTTAGTGACATTACTACGCAGTATGCGAGAGTAGGCGGCGTTATGTAGACAAATGTAGGAACATGTAACTATCATATGATAAACTCCCGTTTTTTTTTTACGCACTGTGCAGCAATTAGTAGTGGTAGTGTATTTTAAAAGCTTCTTATCATGGGATAGATGCATAGAAATTGAAAACCATTTGTATGGTGTGTGTGTGTGTCTAGATAGAGAATGGGAAATAAAGGTGTTGGAATGGAATTTTATCTTCCTCAATGGTCGATATCATAATTCACATATTGTGTTACAAGTCCCTTTTTTTTTTTTTTTTTTCCGCCTTGGGAAACCTTTCAAACAACAATATTATGTATGGAAGTAGAATTTTCGCTAGCGTGGGTTGGTAGATGAGATGGCATGTTTCACTGTTTGTATGTGACATTTCTGACACGTTAGGCCAAAACATGTACGAGAAACAAAGTAAGAGTTTAAAAGCGATCAGTTTACAGTAGAATATGGCGACAAAACAACCGAGTAAAAAGGGGTTTGCCGATTACTGTAAGATTTGCATTGCTATTATTATATCCATGCTTTTCTGCAGCAGGCAGGTTTATGGTAAAGGGCTTTTATTACTTTAAACTGCAAAATTTGTTTCCTGTTGGGGCCCGAGCGTATTGGTGTTTTAGGCTGTGACAAAAAGGGTTTCTTTAATTCACGGTGTTCGCAAAGCAGCTACCATTCTTGGACAAGTATCGTAATTTCTATTTAGTATGCAAATTACCGGTTTAGGAGTTTCTACCTTGTCCAAGGACCCTATAAAGTTTTATACTGATAATTTATACCAGTCAACTTTTGTTTTACAATGATAATTTCGACTTGTTCTACCGCAAAATGTGCTGTATGCCAACATTTCCATTGAATATAGATTGCTAGAATACGAACCGTATTATGTCGTAAGCCATATATATATATATATATAAAGGCCTCTGTATATTCCATTTGTTGACAATGAATTTGTAAAAAGGAATAACAAGCAAACAACTTTTATTTTAACAATGCAATATTCTCTTTCTCTTCTCGCTACAATTGCCTATAGTTTCACCTTTTGCCAAAAGGCCATGGCCCATGGAGTGGTCAGTGACATTAAAATAGGAAACCAATGGTACAAAGGAAGTGATCCTTGGAACACCAAAGAGGACAGCTCAAGACGAATTGTATGGTCGTTCTATGGCCATAATAATGATCCTGTAGATTATGTGAGCTCAAAGGATATTGTTTGCAATGGAAATGCCGCTTCTGCTCCTGTCTCAGCTCCAGTGAGTGCTGGAAGTCAAATTGAGCTTTTCTGGACAAAATGGCCAGAAAACCATAAAGGCCCTGTGATAACCTACTTGGCAGACTGTAAAGGCAAATGTTCTGAAGTTTCGGACCCAAGTTCTCTTGGCTGGTTCAAAATAGATCACGATGGATTATATCCAGATACTCATACTTGGGCTGCTGACAAATTGAGAACGAACAACAACTCTTGGACTGTCACTATTCCTTCTGACATTAAACCAGGCAACTATTTGCTCAGACATGAGATTTTAGCTCTTCATATGGCCTACGACTTGAATGGCGGCCAATTCTATCCAATGTGTGCTAATTTGGAAATCTCTGGATCTGGAAACGCAGAACCAAGCACTGTTAAATTCCCAGGAGCTTACCAGGCATCTGATCCAGGTATCCATCTCAACATTTGGTGGCCAACACCTACTTCCTATGCTATTCCAGGCCCAACTGTCTACAATGGCGGTGGAAAGCCAGCTGCCACTGGTAATGGCTCTCAACAGAGTGCTACTGCAAATGCTTTTAAGCCAGCTGCTACTGGAAACACTTCAAATGGCTTTAAACAAACTTCAACCACTACTTTGGCTCCAACTTCAAGCTATTTTGCCTCCTCTTCAAGCTATTTTGCCTCTGCTTCTGCCATTACCGGTGGTGCCAAATCTACTCAAACCGAATACTCAACACAATCTGTTGGGGTGACTTATACAAAATTCGTGACTGTCACCACTGGTGTATAAATAATTTTATAAAATGTTAGATATGTTTACAATTTTACTATTATTTTCTTAGAATTTTTATTTTTTCCCCTTTTATTTTATATTTAGACTTTGTTCTGCTTATACATGTCTTTTTGATACTTGAAACCATCACCATTTCTCGTAATAGATGCCTCTATAGTCCTATTATAAACGTAACATAAACACTTCTTACTGCTTTTTTTACGGATTCTTAAATTCAATTCAGAGAATTACAGACGATTTTCTTCTAAAAACCTCAAACAATGGGTGTAACTAACTTTGCTATAGTTAATGACAACAGATGTATGTATGTTCTGTCTCATGCATAGCTCTTTAAGCGCTTAAATTCATGAGAAAAAAAACCTGGTTTTTGTTTATTTTATCTTTCCAGTGTTTATTTTAGACACCAAGGCTACGATTCTTTTACACTATGAACACTTTAATCCAGTGCTGGGTTACTTGAACCATCCAAGTAAGTTTTTGCGAATATTACTCACGAAAAGCTTGTTTCGCAAGACTTTCTAGTTACAAGATTACGGCGATGCTTTGGTAGCGCTAAATGTGGATTTTTCAAAGCGCTAATGGCGCTTCGAATTTTCCAACCACAATGATTGTCGATTATTACTTAATTTACCATCAATGTGCGAAAAAAAAATGAAATTATGACTATACTGATTGATTAGCCATTACAATTTGACACTATAGGTGGTAAACGCTGGTTTACTAACAATTTTCAAAGAATGCCATACAAGCTGATTCATGCATACATATGCACGGTACTGCACGCAGCATGTGAAACTCATTGAAGACATCAATTACTAAAACCGGTATCCAACCCATTCATCTGTTACAACTGGAAAACTGTCAAACATGCACAGACAACAATAGGAAACCGTTATGTGCATTGTTTTTACTATTGAATAAAAAAAAAGGTCTAGACCGGAAATCTCACTATCATAATAAACTGCGAATTTGTGTCATGTACTGTGGGGGCCCTTGCAACTTAGGCTAGGCAGTGACTGCAGAGCAACTGCTATACTAAGCGTCTCTATTACAACCCTTATTATCTTATGAGACATTTTGGAACCCTTACACCTCAACAGTATTGAAAAACGCTCCAGTAAAGCTATTGCACTACTACCGCTAATTCGATATTGATACCTGCACTCATTACTTCAAGCTACTTTGAAACTATGACTGCCACTGCCTTTATGAACCACGCCATCTTGGCGATTTCATACTCATTAGCCACCATCATCACTGTGATCACTTCACCTTCTTCTATGAGAGGTCGTTTCATGCCTAGAGATAGGCGTGCTCCAGTATTGTCAATCTCCAATGTGTCTTTGTCTACTGGTAACTGCTCTCCGTGGAAACTTGGTGAAATTATGGCATTTGTCAATGACTTGGCAGCTGCCATCTCTGCTGACGATTTGTTTGATGCCACTGCTGGTGAATTATGGAAGTTGACTTATGGGGACGAGTGTTATGAAATGCTCCTCAAGTCATACGAAATGAATGATGAATTGTTCAAAACTACCACAACAAACAACCCAATTGCTCCTGAGAATGCAATTGCAACTACCAACTCTTTTTCGAACGCATTTTTCGAGAAACCTTTGGCTCTGGGAAATGGTTCTACACTTGCCCATACCATTTCAGCAAGCTCCCCAGAGCTGATCAATGGTTCTTTGCTTTTGATTCTCACTGCTACCGTTTGGTTGTGTTACGCATTCTGCTGTTTGCGTTTTAGAAAGCTTTTTGTTCGCCATTCTTATCAAGAGAAAAAGGAAGTTGTTATTGTTCCTTTCAACTCTGAAGATGACTCCATTTCACCATTTGTCACTTTGAAAGGCCATCCGAACTCATCCTCCTTTGAGGAAGAAGGATCTAATCAAGAGTCTCTTGAAATCTTTGATGATTTCTCCAAGGGATCATCTAACCAATCTTCTGACAAAGTCTTGGAGCAAGTCCCTAAGGAAACTCCTGATAAACAAGAAGATGATGACACCTTTGGCAGCATTGAAGTTGGACGAGGAATTGACTGTCCTCCTATTACCACTCTTGGTAATAATAAGACTCTCTGCTCGGTCAACCCAAACATTCAAATTGATGAATCTCCTCTTCCAATCAATATTGATGATGATTCTCTGTCTTTTGACCTTTCAAACAGTTTGTTTGATGATGAAAATGTTCCGCCTGTGAACATCAGGTTGAAAGGTTTCTCTCAAGCTTTGCAAGTGCCTGACAGATACGAGAAACGTACAATCAAGGCAAATTACAAACCAACCAAATTGAAGCTTCCAAATGATGCTTGGTTGGCGCGCCAAGTCAAACAAAGCTATAGAAATCGTTCTGAACTCATCAATGGTCGATTGTACCAAAGAAGCAAAAGGCCTGTCCTTATTGCACCTTGCAAAAAGTTGAGATTTGATCGTTACAACTATTACGACGATGCAAATGAACAACCTGGTTGTTTCCCCAAAGCCGATCCAGCTATGGGAAAAAATGCTGGTTGTCTTCCAGTTACAATCAACAAGAAAAGAGTTGGCGAGTCAATCTTGAAAAGGACAAACTTCAGGACAGCTGATAATATCTTCAAAGAAGGACTCTTTGGTGATCCAGACAACCGTGTTGCAAAAACAAATGTCAACCAATACAAGAAAGTGTCTTGTGAAGCAATGCTCAACTTGAACAAGTTGCAGTTCAATAAGGCGAAAACTACAAGACCTTTAATGTGGGCCTGGCATCTGGCTGAAAATGCTGGATATGAAGCAAGAATTGAGACAAACAACAAAATCTTGTACCGCTCCAGACACATCAAGCTTGAAGTTGATGCTGGTGTTGTCAAAGAATGGTTCACTTGCTTGTTTGACAATAGCGAGGACCATCAAAAGTCACAGTTCATTCTTGGAAAACTGGTAAGCTTTCTTGAAGAAGGCCATTTCCATTGGGATGATTGCAATCAGTTGAGAGTATTCTTCTACTACCTGATTGAAAGCCATTTTGATGGGTTTATCAATCTATTGTTGTCTGAAAACAAAGATACTTCCAATCTGGTTGCCCAGATCTTTGAAATCATCTGTACCTACAGAAAAAGATTACTGGTCCCTAATGACTTGTTCCGTCTTTGCTTTGGTGCCATTCTAATTGCTTCTTGTTGTCATCAAAGACACATCACCAACATCTTCTTCATCATGAAGTCTTTGGAATTTGCCGATATGGAGCGATTCCTCAAGAAGTCTACAGTTGAACGGAGAGATGCCAAAATCTTGTTGCTCAATGCTATCAAGTGTTGGCTGCCTGAAAAAGCTGCGCCATTTGATGATGAGTTTAAACAAACTCTGCTTGGCTATTGCAAAGGCCTTGGCCTTTACGAGCTTAGAAGCATGGAAAAGGTTGTCCATAAAAAGGAAATGCAATTTTGCAATTATCCAATTTTGAAAGCCGCAAACCCACCGGCTATTGGCAAGCATTTGCCAACAGATGCAAAATTGCAATGTCAGAGATATTGAAAACCTTGGAAATTGTTGAATGGCTGATTTGGTCTGATCCAGTGAACATGATAGAGACCTGTCCAACTTAAAATGAGTGGAAAATCTTGATTGTAAAGATTTTTGTGAGTTATTTGAAACTTTACTAATATTTTTGGTTCTCTTTTGAAATATAGCATGCTTCGGCTTAATTGGTATTAACAGATTAGGGAAACGAGAATCAACACCCCGTTCATCTCTTTTATTGCATTGTTCTTCGACTTTCTTCTCGTCTGCTTTTTTTCGCAGATACGGAGGAATTACTGGAAGCATTGGCTTTTGAAACTTGACAATTGAAAGTTAAAAGTTGTGAAGAGATATTCTAATGATAGGAAAAGTTGGGTCCAGTGACTAATTGGTCTACGCTGCATTAATGGCTTGCCTCTCATGACGCTAACCCACCAAAACTTTTCTTTATTTGCAGAATATCCTTTTCATGACTATCAAATTGTCTGGTTTTCATTAGCTTGGATAATAGTGCCAAAGGTGGTTTCTCATTTCTATTCTACCTTTTTGTTTTTGTTGTTGTTTTTTTTCTTTTCTTCTTCTTCTTTTTGTTTGTTTGTTTCTTTCTCTCCTTGATTCTCAATTCTCTTTGAAGTTGATACCTGTGTTTGCTCATTAGATGCCTTGAATGTTTTTAAAACTAAAATACTCCAAATATCACCACACCAATGACTACTCATTGACAGCGATCATCTTCCCATCACCAACAGTCCTAAACATTCCCAAGTACTCAAACAACACTGACCACCTTCTTCTTCTGCTTCTGCTGCTGCTTTTGCTATTTTTTTATTTGTTGAATTTTCAAAAAACCTTTATAAAAACCCTTGAAAAAATTATATACTTTTTTTTTTTAATTGAATTTGCCTCTTTTTTCTACTAGAGTTTGTAAATATCTTTTGTTGCTAAGGATAGCTATGGTAGAATTGTTCGACAACATAATCAGGTTGGTCATTGAGGTAAATTACCAAGAATGTTAAAAATGTCATCTGAAACATAAGACGTATCTATGCAAATGTTGTAAACTCAGCTTGGAATATACGGTGATACACATTATCTACTGTATCACTACAATAGAACGAACCTTCTTCTGCCAGTTGATTGGTAAGTTAACAAATACGTTCCTTACAACGAGATGAGGCCTCAAATTGTATATACGTGGTAATTATGTATGGGTCCGCCCTATATTTCCTAATATTGATAATGATGCGTTTTACCATAAAAGAACCTAACGAGTTTTTATACAAGAGATTTGATGGAATTATCATATATTTGCACTGGCAAAACTGCCAAATTTGATGATTAAATACTTTACAGAATGAAGTGATAGTCAGAGAATGATAAATCACGCTTTTATGTGCTGAACCACAACTTTATACCATTAAAATTGTAGTTTGACCTAGCAATGGTAATAATGCCCTATATTTCCCATTATAGAAGGACCCAATTTGTCTTACCATAGAAATTACCATAAACTTTTCTAGGTTGTCCTTGGCAATGGCCAATGTCCATACCGTAGTAAAGTCCAATAAGAACTATATATAACACGGCGAAGCCTAAATACACCAACATAAAATGAAGAACAATTTGCAAGAGCAAAATCACAAGTCACAATGCAACTTTCCATCTTAGCAACCGTATTATACACATTAGCACTTTCGAAACAGGCCGTGGGCCATGGGTTTGTTGCTGATATCAAAGCAGGAAACACATGGTGGAAGGGTTCAGACCCTTTTAACCAGCAAGGAAATGATCCAAAGAAAACTATAGTATGGTCGTTTTACGGTTCGGGAGATGGTCCGGTGCAAGATGTCTCTTCCAAAGCAATAACATGTAATGGCAATGCAAAAGCTGCTTCAGCAAGTGCACCTATAAAAGCTGGAGATGAAGTTGATTTGGTATGGAGCAGATGGCCCGATGACCATAAAGGACCAGTCATGACTTATTTGGCTAAATGTCCAGGCAAATGTTCAGATGTGTCAGATCCAAGCACTCTTGGTTGGTTTAAGATCGACGAAGATGGTTATCATGCTTCAGATGGCACCTGGGGTAGTGACAAATTGATTTCCAAGAACCATTCGTGGACAGTTAAGATTCCAGCCGATATCAAATCTGGTGATTATATTCTTCGTCATGAAATCCTTGCTTTACATGGCGCTGGCAAGTTGAATGGAGCTCAATTCTATCCTTCATGTGCAAACTTGGAAATATCTGGAGATGGAAATGCTGAACCAGAAACCGTAAAGTTTCCTGGAGCCTATAAAAACACTGACCCTGGTGTCTCTATCAACATCTGGTGGCCAACTCCTACTGATTACAAAGTCCCTGGACCAACTGTTTATAAGGCAGGTAATAAACCAGTAGCCACAGGATCTAGTTCTCCTATCAGTGGCACAGTAGTAACCGGTTCGATAACAAGTGCTTCAAAATCTAGTAGTGGATCTACTACTACTTTGGCTCCAAGCAAAATTCTTGCTCAATCTGTCATTACCTCTGGTCTACAAGCTGCAGTTGTTACTGTTCGTCCTACGGTAATTAACACCGTCACTGTTACAGACTACTAAATGCTCTTGCCAAGTGTTTCATAAAACCATATAGAAATCCATATAAATAGACCTATTTTACTGTTTCAATCCATGTTTTTGTAATTGAATGTGACTATACGCATGTAATTGTTTCAATTGTTTTTATAAATACTTTTGATGTCAAAATAATCAGTTTTGATGAAAAATTTGCATTGAAATGGCGGAAAAACTAGCCAAGTTGTTTGCTTATTCTCAAGAAAAAAAAATTGAATTGTACACTATAATTCAAACCGCTGGCCAGGATGGCTCAATGGCTAATACTGTCAAAAAAGGGAAAAGACCTAACAGACACAAGAACATGTTCCTCAAGAACCTATTATAAACCATACGTTTTTTCAGCTCTTAAGATGCGCGTTTCTTTGGATTTAAAACCTCATTCAAATCTTGAAGTAAGCATAAATAAAACTGAAAGTAATCAAAAACTATGGAATGAGGTCAAAAATAAAAAAAAAACACACTCTCTCTGATGGGGGCAAAACACGACTGTCAACAAATTATGTGTTATTTTCGACAAAATGATACCTTCTCACGATTAAATACTTTATAGAAGCCAACTATTGAGACAAAGTACACAGTAAAAAAACCTAGGATTTGTAGAGTATATAATATTTTTTTTCATGGTTTGGTTTACTGTAAAGACTCTAGAAAAAGACTTACAAGAATCAACTTTTTGTCAAAATTGGCAATTTTCCATTGTATCCAACATTTATGCCCAAATTTAAATTTTTATTATTATAAATAGTACTATGATATAGGAGAAAATTTATAAACGGTGGAGTACTCTTGTTCAAATTAAAATAACCTGAGTAATACTGATTTAATTTAATAAAACGTTTGACGGTTACTCCAAAAAGGTCAACAGCGGGAATCGAGTACCGAAAATCAAAGTGAGGAACGCCACACTACTTTCCACACTATTTTGCGTGGCGCATGCCTCAACCAACTTGGCCACTTGGTAATAGTAAGGTATATAAGCAGATTTCTCTTTAAAAGAGAGGATATCTTTACTTTTTCGACAGAACGTTTTAATAATTAAAATGCCCGTTCTTTTCTGACGTAGACAAGACCATGTGGCATTGGAAGGAGCTACTCATGTTTGATTGTCAGTTATACCGATAAACCCTTGCCCCGATGCCTTGAATAGGGCAAAAGAGCTGTTAGAGCCAATATAATGTTTTACATTGTAGAATATATCATATATTTGGAGCCCAGCACATATCAGTTTCGTATATATGCGTTATGTCTAAAGGGTCTCTGGTCTAGGTCATGCTTTAGACAGTTGCACTGGCCACTGAGCCATACGGCCTAGCGGCTGACTCAAAATATAAGATATTGTTATATTATTATTTACAATTTGACCCAATGCAAAGATTTCTTGTCCCATAAAATCTTCTTTCAAAGAGTTTTTCGTCAACCAATGCTTGGTTTCACTTATATAATAATAAATGTCGCATTTCTATGGAAAAGATCCTTCCCGATGGAAAAGAGCGTATTTGCCAATATAAAGAAAACCCTATTTCAAAAAATACGGCCATGGCAAAAGTCTTGTTTTCGCTAACACGGTATTCTTGGGCCTTTTGAAAGTATTGGAAAATGTGTTCCATTACTATTTATCAGGCTTGTATTGTATCCAAAAAACAGTCTATAAAATTCCCTATTCAGTAGTTTTAGTAAGATATACAAAAAATTCGTAACTTGAACCATATGTATCAACTGCAAAATATTACTATTCACAAAGTATAACTCAAACCATATATAACATTGGTTTGATCCCTTTGGTTTTACAAAACCTGGAAATACACCTTGTAACTGTAAACCCAACATGCAACTTTCTTTAGCCCTCACACTTCTCTCTGCTTTGCTCACATCACAAGCCATGGCCCATGGCATTGTTACTGATATTAAAATCGGTAACCGCAATTGGTGGGGAGGCTCTGATCCAAATAATTCAAGGGAAAATAACCCAAAGAGAATTGTTTGGTCGTTTTATGGCCAAACAAATGGTCCAGTGACTGACGTTACCTCGAAAGATATTGTTTGCAAAGGCAATGCCAAAGCTCCTCCTGCTACAGGCCCGGTTAATGCTGGAGAAACTGTTGACCTTTTCTGGTCAAAATGGTCGCAATCACATAGAGGCCCTACAATGACTTATTTGGCTGATTGTAAAGGTAAATGCTCCGAGGTTTCTGACCCAAGTGCCCTTGGTTGGTTCAAAATTGATGAAGATGGTTACCATGCAAACACCCACACTTGGGCTTCAGACAACTTACGTGCTAACAACTTTTCCCATACTGTAACCATCCCTTCAGACATCAAACCAGGTAATTATATGCTCAGACACGAACTCTTAGCCTTGCACAATGCTAGAAAGAAAAATGGAGCTCAATTCTATCCTATGTGTGCAAACTTGGAAATTTCTGGAAACGGTGATGCCGAGCCAGAAACAGTAAAGTTTCCAGGGGCCTATAAAGATACAGACCCTGGTGTCTACATCAACATTTATAATCCTAAGCCTACTGATTATAAAATTCCAGGACCTCCTGTTTATAAAGCAACAGATTCCAAACAAACGTCTGCTAAAGGCTCTAAAACTCATCACTCAACTTCTACTTTGGCTCCATCAAAATCCAACACCGATGAGACTGCCAATTACATTACAGTCATTAAGACTGTTACCGTTTCTGCTAGTAGTACCTGAAGAATTAAATCATTCATTCTAAATATTGGTTTTTTTTTTTAGTTTCATCTTTTTATTTTGATTTAGATACACATATATATAGAAATATATTTACATAACTAGACAATTTTTGCTGTGTTTTCAAGGATTTTCTTCTTTAAACAATTCTCTTGGTATCACCACTTTATCGAGTAACTTGTATATATGGAATGACACATGCGATATATGCTAGATACTGTATGAAATGAAATCATAATTCATGTCATGATAGCATTATTAAGTAGCGTAAATCAACACGATGAGCGATAATTTAAGATAATCTTCTGTAGGATTGCATATTACTTTCAAAACAAACTGTTAGAGACAATTCATTCCGACAATCAGTTTCAACTCATTTAAATTCACGTATCAGCAACAGTGGTGGAAATCACTAATGATAGGGATTTTAACAGATTTTATTTTGCCGCGGAAAATCTTGGACTAATGAGTTTTGCAATTTAGAGGTACATTCCAGGATGCTAAATGAGGAAAATTAATGGTATTGCGTTTCAAGATTTTCATCCGATTACATTTTCGATCGTATGAGAATTCAACTTGTATTGGAAAACAGCAGTATTGATTTTATTTTAGGGAGGAATGGTCGATCAATTATGTTTAGAACAAGTATGTGAAAAAGAGAAAAAAAGTAAAGATTCATTCCATATTTTGATGGCATGTTAGACCTGTAATGTTGAAAATAAAAACGGAAAATATACACGGACAATAATAATATTAGTCTTATATTTCGAGCCCAGTACATATCAATAGGAACTATAGTAGGAATAATATATGTAGACAAGCGAGAACAATAGTTTGTTAACATTTTTGTGAATTATTCGTCTCAAAGTCGCCTGCATTGTAGCCCCAAATATCGGAATTCCAATTACTTGCAGATAACTTATCAGAGTAATAACATTCCAAGACATGGATGACGACCAACATGCATGAGAATTTCAACATTTTGCTTATAGGGGCAAGTTTGTATGTCTAAAATGTAAAGGGTATGTAGAGTTTCAAAAAGGAGTTAGGTTTCACAATAGTTTTTGTTGAAAGGCCAATAATTTGAATATAAATTTATAGTGATTCCCATGTTTTCATGAATAATTTATATTTTTTTGAATAACAATAATTAACAATCAAAACTACAATGAAACTTTCAAAAACTTTGCTTTTCTCTACAATCTACACTATTAGCACAACCGTTGAGGCTCATGGGATTGTGCAAGATCTAAAAGTGGGTAATAACTGGTATTCTGGCTCTAATCCGTTCAACGAAGAATCTACCAATCCACCCAGAATTGTTTGGTCATTCTTTGGGTCTGGTAATGGCCCAGTGGAGGATGTAAGTTCCAATGCTATCGTTTGCAATGGCAATGCAAAAGCAGCTTCTTTGACAGCTCCTATCAAAGCTGGTGAAAGTGTTGGGCTTTTTTGGACCACATGGCCGTCATCTCATAAAGGGCCAGTAATGACCTATTTAGCCAAATGTCCTGGAAAATGCTCAGACTTGTCAGATCCAAGCACTCTTGGTTGGTTCAAAATCAATGAAGATGGCTATCATGCTTCAGATAGCACCTGGGCTAGCGACAAATTGATTGCCAACAACAACTCTTGGACTGTGACTATCCCTTCTGATGTTAAACCAGGAAATTATTTATTGAGACATGAGATTTTAGCTTTACATGGGGCCAGTTCGCAAGGAGGAGCTCAATTCTATCCAATGTGTGCAAACTTGGACATTTCTGGGTCGGGAAACGCTGAACCAAATACCGTCAAGTTTCCTGGTGCTTATAAAGCTACAGACCCAGGTATTTTGATTAACATTTATTATCCAACCCCAACTGATTATACAATTCCAGGCCCAACCGTTTATGGTAGTAAATCAACTCCAAAAGCAACCAATGCCGTTGATAGCAGCTCAAAATCAACCACGTTTTCAAATACTAAACCAACTAAGAAATCAGCTACCACTTTATCCCCAGAGTTTACCGAAAAAAGCTCTAATTTGGCATTTGCTTCGACTACCTTTACTTTGACAAGTTTCCTGTCCCTCGCCGCTGTTTCACCAGAAAGCCCTGACGTTGCTTACAATAAATGTCTTGACCGTTACAATGCCTGCCTTGCATCTCACCAGCCAACAGCAGGAGGTGTTGCTGACTTTTCCGCTTGCACCAATACCTGTTCTTACTAGGTATTCTCCTTTTCATTAGAGGGCGTATACGCGATTTTAGAGTATTTTTTTAGACCTTATATAACACACGACATACAATAAACAATTTATACATAGGGTAGGCATACCTGCACAAAATAACAAGTAGCTTTATCTAGTCTTATATAATATTTATCGTGCAACTACTAGGTAAGAAGATTGGTCTCTCTCTCTCTATATATAATGCATATACATGCATGTGCATGCACGAATCACACCACCAGTAAATTTTTCAGCTATTTCAACATGATATATTCATCATGCAAAACTAACAATTATTGACCCATTAAACAAAGCAGGTTTTTCGTGTCTTTTATTACAGAAAATGGCAAGGTTTATACCTGTGAGACAGGTGAGTTTGTCTTTCAGGCTTTTTCGGCAACCTGTGAGCAAACCAATACTCAATTTTGCAGCATGCATAAATCGGCCATCTTTAACCAAGGTTTCGTGCTTCACAATAGCCATTTCGAAGAAATACAACTCTTCTATTAGCGATCCAAACAAAGGGGCCAATGGGAAAGTTGTACCACAAAATAAATTGGAGAAAGAGGTTGCAAAACGTATAATAGAGTCTCAAATAAAGAGCCATATTCCGGGTGAAACTGCTCAATCCAATGATCTTGTAGATCGTATTCCGAGATTTCCACTCGCCAAGGAAAATGTACCTTCGCTTATACCAAGACCAGGTGTGCCACCTCCAGGGTCTAATTTGACCAAAATGGTACATAAATTGAAAACATCGCCAAAGGAAGAATTGATTTACGAGTCCGAATCCCATCGATTGTATTTTCTCTTTTGCGGGGCATTTGCTTTGGTTTGTACTATTTATGGATTACTTTTCCTTGAATGGGCCTTGAATTCAGCTTGGAATATATATGCGACTAATGAACAAAATTTGCCAGAGACCCACAACTTGGTGATGTATATTGCCAGAAACTTGGTAACCTTGGCAATATTTGCATTTCCTGCTGGTTTGGCAGCTCTTTTCATCACTTTGCCTACCCGCTTGATAAGAAGGATATGGTATATACCTGCAAAAGTGGCGGCCCAGCTCGGCCATCAGCCACAAGACTTGGTGAAGTTTACTTGTCATCCTTTCCTCCCTGGTAGACCAACCCCTGTACACACCATGCCTCTTGCATTGTTGAACAGAAGCTACAAGACGAAGATCTTCACTAACAAGGGCTTTTATTTAACTATAGATAAAGGCTCCTTTTTGTTCTTGTTGAAAGAAGGAACCAAGAAGATTCCTTGGTTGGTGGACCGTAAAGGTTTCTTCTATGGAGATGGTAGAGTCTTTGACCATTTGTTTGGAAAAGAATCTTTAGAAGAAGCAGACTTGGCAATCTCCTATGATGACAAGTTTGGTGCTATCAATGAGAAAATAAAACAGGACGTGGCCAAGTTGAAGAATGAACACGGTGTAGGCTGGCAGTTCAAAGAGCAAGGAAAGCTCATGAAACAAGACTTGAAAGTCTTGGCTGATAAAATTAAATCTTCTAGAACAATTGCTGAACAAAAACATTCCACTAAAAAAATTGCAGGCAATTCAAACACATTGGTTAAAAATAAAAAGAAGAACAAGTCCAACAAACAAAAATAAAATAAAAAATAAGAAATAAAAAATTCTATACCCGTTTTCAACGTCAAGCCATCCGTAATCAAAGTTTATTTGATTTTTCGTAAGTGTTATTATCGCAAACTGGTGGCACTGCTTTTTTTTTATATTATTATAGAGTTTTACATGTAATTATTTCTCAATGCATTTGAAGGTGCTGAACATTGGTTATTCTTTCAACTAGAAGTAGACATGAGATTAATAAAGCAGCTGGTCTTGACTACCCTCACTTTAATTATTATAGTGCATAGTAACAGTATGTTAGTAAGCATGCTTGTAATTTTCAAAATGGTTTGTATTAGACTGGAAAATATAAATTAAAAAGGTTAGATCATGTCAAGAACGATACAGTAAATAGAAACTTGAATAGTAATTTGTAGACTCGAACGATAGAATAAAAGTGGTCGTCTGATACCCATGGGTATCAGACGAATTAATAAAAATTGATGAAACATAAAATAATTGAAGCTTGAAATGTTTATAGGGCAAAGAATAAAGAAATAAATACAAATAGTTAGTCAAAACATAGGACTAGAAACAAGTAACTGATTATATTGTTGGGGATCTAATATATAAGCAGACATCCACAAATCACACCTATATTTTGAAAAAAACTAACTAGTTTGAAAAAAAAAACTGTTTTTAGATATATAAATATTAGCCGAGCCACTGTCCGGATGGTTCAGTGGCTAGTGCTCTCGGAAAAGAGAAAAAAGACCTATCAGGAACATGTGTGTGCCAACTACGATAAATAGGATATGAATGGGCTTTCCCGTTGGATATAGAGCGTATATACGAGATTGATATTTACTGGGCTCGAAATATGAAATATTATTATTATTAATGTGAATATAATGTGTTATTAGTAGGCGTACAGTATGGGCAACCTGGAAAAACTATATAGCCAGTTGTGAAAAAAGTATGTTCATTAGGAGTCCTCACATCTTACTCCCATATATATACCCATCCAACCCACCCTTCTCTGATGTCCCATCATGCATTATAATGCACTATAATGCATATGTATGCAGGCAACACATCCTAACGTTCATCCATGCTCGTATATGATGTCTGGGACGTATTATATATAGCTGGCGCTTATGTATGGAAAGAGATGGAATTTTTCCTATTACCTGCTTTTAGTTTACCTTTTAAATGGTAATTTAAGCGCTGAGACCTGAATTTGTTTGAAAAACCAAAACAAATAACCAACAAAAAGTAGCTCACTATCTCTGATTTTGTTTTATCCGGTATAATGACTTCAGCTCCATTTCAAGTATACAACAGATTTAGCATATGGAGGGCGATAAATGCCGCCAAATGCCTTTCAAGATATTAGACTTGTCACAACTTTGCTCTTTTATCTCTCAATATTTTTTGTTACAACCTTTTTTTTTTGGGAACGAACTCAAGATAAAACTCCCATTCTTGTCTTTAGTTCTTTCAGTTTATCCTCCTTAGTAGGTAAACTATATTGGCTCACTGTGGATTCATGTCAATCCTTTTTTCAGTATCAGCGCGTCTAAATTACTGATTAATACTGATATAATAAGGTATGGTTATTTACAACTATCACCAACGCTTTAATGACGCTTTGCCTAACCCATTTACTATAATTCTAGTGACAAGGCTTTGTTGGTGTCTGTATCAGCTTGTTAATCAAAGCAAGATATACTGACCTGATGTTTGCCATAGATTTATGAAGAAATGTCACACATTCTGATTCTTGCATGCATATGCATAGTCTTGCATTCAACATGTGAGACTCCAGACTTGCATTGAAGATGTTGGTTACTAGAACTGGTGTCAAGCCCATTGATCTGTTACAACCGTTTAGCTATCAAACATGCACAGACAACAATAGGAGACCGTTATGTGCATTGTTTTCACTCTGAAGAAAAGTTATAGACCGCATGTCTTTGTATCATAATAAACTGCGAATTTGTGTCATGTACTGTGCGGGCCCTTGCAAGCTAGGCTAGGCAGTGGTTGCAGAGAGCAGCTGCTATATACTAAGCGTCTCTATTATCACCGTTATTATCTTATGAAAAGAGTTTGAAATCCTCACAACTCCACAGTATTGAAAAACGCTCCAGTAAAGCTATTGCACTACTACCGCTAATTCGATATTGACACCCGCACTCATTACTTCAAGCTAATTTGAAACTATGATTGCCACCCCAACCACCAACCCCTTCACCGAAGCTCCTGACGATCTTCTTCTCGGCGCTGCCACTGATATTTGTCTACCAGACATGATATTTGACGGCATTGAAGTTGGACGAAGCAACAATGAGAATTATCCATTTGAAGACACCGAGTACTACTCTCCACTGATATCTCGTGGAAATGATAGAACTCTATGTGTGTTTGATCAAAACCGTCTTCATAATGATGCAAATTCTCCACCGGCTGTTGTCATTGATTGTGATGATCAGCTTAGCTACCGTCCTTCTTCAAGCAGATATGACGATGACAACTTATCATCATTGGATTTGGATCTGAATGGGCCTGACAACTTGGTTGACAAAGCTATGGATTGCAAACCTTTGGAAGCATTACTTCCAAATAACGATGCCATGTTGGCACAAGAAATCCAGCAAAGCTACCAGGACCATTCTACTGTTATCAATGGTGGATTGTATGAGAAAAGAAGCAACGGAAACACCTTCATTGCACCTTGTGAAAAACGGGTGAGATTTAGTTATTTTGCCTACTTCAATGATGGAAAAGAACAACCTGGTTCTTGTTCTCCTTATCATGATCCTGCTAAGTCCAATCCTTATTGTGTTCCAGTCCGGATGAAGAAAAAGAAGGTTGGCGAATCAGTTTTAAAACAAACAAACTTCAAGACAATTGAAAGTGTTGATAAAGCTGGAATCGCCGGAGACCCAGATCTTCAATTAGCTGACAAAAATGGTAAACAGCTTACACAAGTTGCTACTGAAACCATGATCTACTTGAATAACGACTTGTCACTTGGCAGAAAGAAGCACCAGTTTGAAACCAGAAAAGTCTTTGCCATGAATTGGCACAGAGTTGGAAAAACTGGAAGTGAATCAAGAAATGTGACTCGCAACAACATTTTGAATTGTTCCAAGTACATCAAATGTACTGTCAATGTTGAAACAGTTAAACATTGGTTTGCTTGCTTGTTCGAATATGGAAACGACAGCAAAGCTATCAACCACAGAAAGTCACAACAAGTTCTTGAAACGCTGGTAAGCTTCTTGGAAGAAGACCATTTCAGCAAACAAAGCAACCAGTGCCTTAGAAAAGCTTTCTTCTTCAGAGTGGAAAGTAACTTTGACACATTGATCAATCTCTTTTTATCTGAAAACAAAGAGACTTCTAATCTGGTTGCCCAGCTTTTTGAAATCATCTGCACTTACAGAAAAAGATTCACGGTCCCTCAAAACCTCTTCAGTCTTTGCTTTAGTGCCATCATCATAATCTCATGTCGCTCTCCGCAATTTGTTTCCAACATCCACTTCATCATGAAGTCGTTCGAGTTTGCTGATCTGACATTGTTCCTCGAAACCTCTAAAGTTGACCGCCAAGAGGGCAGAAACTTGCTACTCAACGCTATCAAATGCTGGTTGGCAGCTCCTAGAGGAACTTTGGACAAACTTGACTATCGGAGACATCCAAAGTTTTGTGAATTTGCAGAGAGCCTTCTTGAGTATGGCAAAGGCTTAGGACACCATGAATCCAAAAGCTTGCAAAAGATTGCCCACACAGTGGACAAGCAATTTCCTAATTATCCAGTCATGAAAGAGATTGACTCCATGGCTAAGGACAAGCACTTGTCAATTAAGACGAGAATGCGGAGGAGATTGCATCGTCAGCAATATTGAAAAACTTGAACAAATGTTAAATGGCTGTCCTGGTCCGATCCAGTGAAGATGATAGTGACTATCATTCAAAATGAGTAGAAAAGAAGTTATTTTGGAAAGGACGAAGGTCTTTTTATTTCTTACTTATTTCCAAAGGAGTCTGGTTTGTATAACATGCTTCGGCTTAATTGGTACTAACAGATTAGAGAATTGAGAATTCAACCCCGTTAACCCCACCCCAAATTTTAGTTTATAGTTCTTCGACTTTCTTCTCGCTTGTGATGCTTCTTCACAGGTAAGGAGGAATTACTAGAAGCATTGGCTTTTGAAACTTGACAATTGAAAGTTAAAAGTTGTGAATGCCGATCTTTTTCAGGAATTGAGGAAGCTTGATCCAGTGACTAATTGGTCTACGCTGCATTTTGACAGCTTGCCTTTCATGACGCTAATCAAGTTATACTCTCTAATCTTGTAAAGATTTCTGCTCATGGCTAAATAATCGTCTTGTTCTCATTAGCTTGGATAATAGTGCCAAAGGTAATTTCTCATTTCTTTTCTTCTTTTTTTTTCTTTTTTTTTTTTCTTTCTTCTTCATTTTTTTTCTTTCTTTCTTTCTACCTCTGAATCTCTTTTCTCTTTGACGTTATTGCCTGTGTTTGCTCATTGGACGTCTTAGAAATTCTTAAGACTAAAATTACCCTAACAATTCATCATAACAAATAACTACTCATCAATAGCAATCATCTTCCCATCACCAACAGTCCTTTAGCATTCTCAAGTACTCAATTAACACTGACCACCTTTTGTAGCTTTCTGATTTTATCAGAAGCTTACGCTGCTTACGCTGCTTTTGCTCACTTTGCTCCCATTTTTTTTTCCACTTTATTTATTTTATTCCAAAAAAATCTTTATAAAAACCCAAAAAAACTATAAAATTTTTCAAAACCTTTAAACATTACTGTAGCTTCATACATTTGTAACAATAATAACTACTCTTTAACGGTAGCTTTTATCATGTCAGTCTCATTTTACCATCTATCCTTTCAACACCCCGTTTTTTTATAAATTTTATACTTACAACACTGACACCCCACCACCAAATGGGTTTCTCTTTTTTATACTAATTTTAATCTATGTTTATGATGTTAATTCTCTAATTTTAATTAATAGTAAACCTTTTGAATCTATTACCACTTGTAGCAATAAATGACATATTAGTAGAACTACTATTTGTAAATACTTAGATTCTTCTAATATGTTTAAAAGTAAATTTCTTTTCTCTTCTATGCTAATATCTCAAGAAAATTTATAATAATAATATCATATATTTCAAGCCCAGTACATATCAGTTTCGTATATACGCGCTATGTCTAAGGGGACTTGGTAAAACCCAGTGGGGAAAACCCAATCATGTCCCAGTCATTGTTAGCTGCCCACCGTCTTTTTCCTGAACACCCGATGGGTTGGAAAGTTAGCACTAGACTTTGGTCTAGGTCGTGTTTTAGACAGTTGCACTTGCCTGTGAAATCACGTTCAGCATTGTAAAAAGCAGGGAGTAAAAGTGTCGTCTTGGGAATCGAACCCGTGTTCCTGTTAGGCCTTGTTTTTCTCTTCTCCGAGAGCACTGACCACTGAGCCAAATGGTCACTTACGTAAACCTTCAAATACTAATAATTCTAGATTAGAATTTACTATATCTAATAAACATATAAAATATTTCAATCATTTAAAATTTCATATACTTAAAACTATATATAATGAAAGTGATCCTACTCCTTGACCTAAAGAGAATCCCTTAAAATATTGATTTTGTTTTCTTATTTAGGTACTATCCACAACCCCTACCCCAAAATACGCTTCTTTCTCTCTCCTTCATCTACCACATCTTACAATTCCCCTCCCATATATATATATACCACTACATCCTCGCCCCTCTTACCTTATATTCCATCATGCATTATAATGCACCATAACGCGTTTGTATGCAAGAAGTGTGTGATACTATCCATGTGATCAGAATTTTTTTATATTTATCACATGACGGTTCCCTATAATGGGTATAATTTGTTCAGTGCGGTATGACTTTTCAGAATTGCAATAGATGTTATATAGAGATGTTTAGAGAAGATATATACGTATAATATGAAAGCCACAGTACCATTATTTGTGCGTCCAAGAAGACCTGTTAGAAAGGTTCCACCTCTTTTACCTCCCATTCATTTGTATCGTCGTATTCTTAGAGGCCACCGCAAATATCTTCCAAATTTACATAGGGAACTAGCGGATCAGTATGTAATAGCCGAGTTTCATGCTCATAAGAATATTGATAACCCGTTGCACATTGTGGGCTTTCTTACTAGCTGGCAAGAGTATTTGAATATGATCAGCGAGGACAAGTGGAAAGATGCAAGTTTGACAAAGGAAGATTTGGACAAGATGACGCCAGAACAGGTGGGACAGGTATGTATATAGAGTAAATGTTGCCGTGTTTTTCTCCAAAAGTACTAATTTTTTTTAGCTTTATGAGTTGATGAAAGAGACCAAGAAGGTGGCAGAGGCGGATGTAAAGGCAGAAGAGTTGCTAGAAAGCGTGCGATCTGGAGAGAAGAAATAGTGCATGATGGAGTATGTTATTATTTGTAAATAGTTTCGCTTATATATATGAATTAAATTGTCAATATTATGTGGGCCTGTGGTATGGGAAGATTCTGTAGCTGAATGGATATTTTGTACAGCGATTATTCAATGGTGTGTGCTGATTACTGAGGACAGTCTTGTAAGCGGTATGTTCTGAAGGATTTTTGGCGGTAATATTTTTTTTTCATGATAGGAGATTAAAGAGTTTCCTTGAATACATATTGACACTTTTTGGTTATTGTTTACAGGTTTATAAATGTTGAAATTTAGTCTTTTTGACTAGCCTTATTTGAAAGAAAAGCTACTATACAGTGTTTTGTTATATTTTTCAACATACTTTTACGTACCAACAGTGCTTCACCAATGAATGTATTTATAAATAACAAGTTGTGTAACCTTTAAGGGGCTATAAAATTAAGTTACATCAAAGATAATGTAGTAATTTTCATATAATGTTGTTATTAGGCTACTGGGCAGGATAGTTCAGCGGTTAGCACTTTTGCACAAGAGAATAAGACCTGGTAGGATCTTTCAGCGGCCAATAAATACCCCGGTAGAAGAAAAAAAGACTTGACACGATAGTTCAGCGGCTAATACTTACGAAAAAGAGTAAAGAAGATCTATTCAGCGGTTAATACTTACGAAATAGCGTAAAAAAGATTTATTCAGCGGTTAATACTTACGAAAAAGAGTGAAATAGATCTAACCTGCTCAACGGTGAGTCAAATATGATCAAAAGGCCATGGTTGGGTTTTCCTCCCCAGGTTTTACCAAGTCTTTTTAGACAAGGCGTGTATATACGAAACTATCAAGTAATGGGCTCAAAATCTATTACAAGTAGTTATTAATTGAGCTGATATATCTAATAATAAGCTGTTTTTGAATTGATAAAAGTGCGTGCTTTACAACTTTTATAATGCATACAGTTCCCTATTCTAAGTTTGAGAAATTATTTGTATATGAGATCACTTTTTCAACAATAGATTATTGCTTGCTCGGAGTTACGGTACACCACTTTGGCGGTGCCAACTAGTTTTCAAAATATTCAGTAACCGATGACGGAAGTATTCTGTTTTATATTGACGAGACAATTGCGATAAAGAAAGCAAATTTAAAGAAAAGTAAAACGACCAACAAATCCAATGGCTTCTGTATTGCGGGTTCCATGGGGACGTTTATTTAAGAGCACAGCCATAACTCAAAGGGGCTATATTTACGGGCAACGGCTTTTGATTGCGGATAAGTTGATTGGAGGAATCAGATCACCAAATGTAGGTAGTATTACGGGAATTAAAACTCATGGATTTGTTAGAAAGTTTGGGAGTTATTCCGGCTATCAATTTCAAGCCAAGACCGATGAAAACAATGGCGACAAAAACGCTAACAACGATGGCTCCAAGAAGAAAAGTGGTTTGAAGGAATTGATGAAAAAGTACGGATATGCTGCCTTGGGAGTTTATGCAGCATTGTGTGTGATAGACTTACCATTATGTTATCTATTTGTTGCTAGTGTTGGTGATGAGAAAATTAATGAATACAAGGAGAAAATCAAGGCCTTTTTTGGTTATGGCAAGAAGAATGATGAAGAAGATGCAGAAGGTGAAAAGAAAGAAGAAGAGCCAAGCAAATACGGTTCTTTTTTGACAACTTTTTTCATTGCTTATGGTCTTCATAAATCACTTATTATTATTCGACTTCCGTTAACAGCCACCTTCACACCCAAGATTGTCCATACATTGCAGAGATACGGGTTCAATATTGGAAAAACCTCTACAAAATCTGTTTACAAGGTGACAAAACAACGGATTCAGGACCAGGGAATCAAACATTCTATTGGATCTAAAGATGCAATAAAACAGAGTATTAAGTTGGCTAATGAACAAAATGGTAAATTGGCCAACAATACAATGAAAGCGCTGGACTTTAACTATTCAAAACTTGATACGTCCAAGTTTGGATCCACTCCTTCAAAACAGAAGAAATGGTGGAATTTTTTTTTGTAAATTCAAAACAGTCTCACAAGTACATAAGAAAAATGATAGAAAATTGATTTTTAATACTGTTTGTAAGGTGTATATTTGTTCAATTAGGGAGTCGCATTAATGGTTTCTTGAGATAAATCGAGTTTTTCGATTGACCTGCAAGAGAAACTAGTAGATACTTTAGACTTTTGTTCCTTCTGCAATTTTGTTTAATACTTATATACTGGAAAGTAAATATGACCTCTACAGATACCTAAATACACACGTTAGCAATATACGGTTTACTGCAGATTATTCAAAACCAAATGAGTAAAAATCTTTGGGCGTTTTTATTATGCCAGGAGTTAACTGGTGATAATATATATAGTAAATGCGAAAATGTCGTAGGATCGTATGCAAAGGGTTGTGGAGAAGTGTTCGTTAAAAAAGTAAAGGGGGAGAAACTAAAGAAAACCAGATAAAAAAACAAAGAAACAAATTTTATATGAAACACAAAAAGTTGAGGGCTAAAAACAAAAAAAGACAATATTGGGAAAAAAGATGATAAAAGTCCCCGGGTGGAAGGAAGAATCTCGAAATCTGGCTTAAAGATTGAATCATTGACAAGAGATTTGAAGAAGAAAAATCTCTTTATTGGAAATTGTCTTGTTTAATCAGTACTATATTCCCATCACATGTTTTAAACGTTCATATACAAACAAGGAACAAGCCACCATTGGAATAACCTTAATGTAGCCAATACTTAAACCGACGTAGAATCCTCGAATTCCTCGTTCTTGATATATGATTTTTGCCATCTGGGAGATTGTGAAATATTCACCTTTATTAGCCACGGCACCGACCTGAAGTCTTCTACGGATTACTTCAAAAGGATAAGCCGCGGTTTGGGAGACCAAGCCAGCAGCACCTCCGGCACTTAATTGGGCCCAAGCTTTCAAAGGGACCCTAGTGTCATGACTATTAGACTCGTCGAGCTTGACGTTTTTTGATTGTTGCCGCTGGAGCTGTTGATGTTCATAATCAATGGTGAATTTTGCAAGTGACTTTGATCTGAAGATGTCGTGGACAAAATCATGAGTCCAAAACGAGACACCAGCATAAGGAATCATGCCCAATATGGTTGGGGAGAAGCCACGGTAAAAGTTTGTTATTCGTAAGAGTTGAGCAGCAATGTGCTGCAGAGCTACAGGAGCATCAGAACTAGATATCTTGGTGTGGGTGATAGGAAGCTTGTATTTTGTAGGCTCGTTTAAGATGGAATGGACAGTTCGTAACAATCTGCCGTTTATTATGAGTTTCTGTTTCTTTACAGGGGTTTTCGTATTGCTATGATTGTATCTTGTTTCAAAGGCCATTCGAACCCTGAGCAAGTCTAGAGGATATGTGAAAAATACAGAAATAATGCCACTGATAGAGCCTGCTAAGAGACGTCTGCCATTTGTTTCGTACAAGTCGTTTGGAATAAGCAAATTGCGGATTTGTTCATAGGCAACAAACTTGATGGCTGCATAGGGAAAGATACGAAACAAAGTCACCGAGTGGCCTTGAAAAAAACCTATGAACCCATCGTTGTGATATATTTTCCTTACTGCTTTGGAAAGCCCAGAGAAGGATGAGGAAAACTGCTTAAACTCGGGATTCGACGTCTGGAACAAGATTTTGATCCGATCCAAGGGAGCAATAAAAGTCTTTGCGCTGCACCCAGCTATCCCTCCAGCCACCGCTGTCCGGACCACGTATTCCAATGACTTTTTGTCAAGCTTATGATTGACTGCCTTCACTGGATGTTCATCATCAAGCAATGTATGCTGTGTGGTTGTCGACAGAAGCGGTTCATTCTTCCCAACAGCCATCGCATCCTTTTTCACCAACGATGCTATCGGCATAACTATATTGGCTATATTCTGATAACAGTGATATGTTGCTAACAAGCCATCAAGCGTTTATATGTTTGTATAGTGTAGTCATCAAATGCTGATTTTTGTTTTTCGGGATTTTATATTTTCAATTTTTCCACTTTCCGTTTTCCGCCTTTTTGGTTTCAAATTGTGGAGTCTGTCATAATGGTGATTAGTCTTCTAAGCTTATGAAATGTAGATAGAGACCTTGGTTTAATGAAATATCGGTTTTATGTTTACTGTATTTAATTCACCATAGTTATTGGCCCATATCGTCTTTAGACAGATGGATAAATACTAACTGCAGAGTTTACATAACGTTTTGATAGCTAGGTGAAACTTTCAGCTTTTTATTTTGATTTACAAATAATGACAAACTCAAAACAAGCATTTTAAACAAGCTCGATTTGTAATAAATTAGCGTTCAATTCCTTAGAAACTCAGCAAATGAATGTATCCAACCGAGCGCATCAAATGTGTAGGTGAAAAATAATATATTTCGAGACCATATTTGGTATTTAAAGCCCATATTTTATATTTCGAGACCATATTTGGTATTTAAAGACCATATTTTATATTTTGAGCCCAGTAAATATCAGTTTCGTATATACGCGCCATGTCTGGAGGGACTTGGTAAAACTCAGTTGGTAAAACCCAATAATGTCCAGCTAATCATAATCGACCAACTCTTGAGCATGATAGGACTTTATTACACCGTTTTGGAAAGCACGTTGGTTACTTGCGAATTGTCCTTCTTAAATCATTTATTATAATTTATTATATTAAAGATTTTTACTGCTTGGGTAAACAGTTTAGCAGTATATAATATTTGAATAATAGTGTAACCTTCCTGTGTTGGGGAATTGTATTTAGGAAATTTACATGGGCTCTAATTTGTAAAAGTATTTATTGCGAATTCTGCTTCATTCAGATGAGCCTAAAGCCATTATTAACCAATTGTTTGACATATTTACAATCATTTTCTTAACCAATAAACAACATTTACAAAGACGGCAGTCGATTCGCCCCACTATTGAGCAGGCAATTTGCCCTAGATTACCATAATAAAGATGTCACAGACTTGTTAGCTTCAAAACAACAAGCTAACAAAAGAATAAAATATAATACAAAGAGCAACCCATCAGACGTCTCTTTTAGCCCAGCACTCCTGGACAAACTTGTCCATTCTGACGATTTTTTTCATTTGACCAATGATCCATGGATGGTCGAGCATTTGCCGAGGACTTGCTCTAGCCTTTGGGTCTCTGATCAAGCAATATTCAATGAATGATCTGAACGCTTTTGACCACTTGATTTTTTTTTCAGGTTCGTCGTTCAATTCGGGGGTAAAGGTGAGTATTGCACTTAATAATTCAATAGGCATTAAAGGAACGGTTTTGTCGTCTTCATCGTTTGGATTGTCAGGGTCGCCCCTGTTATACGGAAATGTTCCTTTGGCAACCTCTAGCAAAGTGAGACCTAACGACCATACGTCAGAGGTTACGGTGTATGATTCGCCCTTTATTCTTTCGGGGGCCATGTAATACGAGGTGCCCGTGAAAGTAGTGGCTAAAGAGTTGATGACATCACCGCTGACACCGAAATCGCACAACTTGACTTCTCCTGCTTCGTTGAGCAAAATGTTCTGTGGTTTGATGTCTCGATGTATGATTTTTTTACTATGCAAATACGACAAGCCTCTGAGGACGCTTTCGGCGACTTTTCCCAACACTTTCTCGCCAATCCGCCCTCCGACTTTCTTCACTTGTTTGTATATTGCATCGAGCGATTTCCCGCCCATGTACTCCATCGCAATACATATTCTGGAGTTGTGTTCGTCCAAAAAAGTGCCAAAATACTTGACTATATACGGGCTGTCGCAGCTCTTGTTGAACTTCAATTCCCGGAGTATTTGCTTTTGGAACTCCGGATTCGGACTGGCGGTGATTGTTTTCAAGGCAAATATCGTGCCATGCTCTTTGAGCTTACATTTAGATACAGAGCCGCCTGCGCCTTCTCCCAAAATGGTGAGTTCTACAATCTCGTTACGAAGAAAGAGTTTTTTCCAGTCTTCCTCCTCTAGCTCGTTGAAGTTTTTGTTGATGAGAAACTCCATGCTTTTGGAGAAATTCCGTCTGAGCCGCGGCACTACAAGCCCTTTTGTTATTTCCATCCGTTCTTTCGCGTCCAACGACATGTTGTGGAACGACTTGTTCATTGAATCAAGCTCAGTCCTCTGATACGCCGTCATGTCCTCCGACGACCCGGTACAACTCCCAACCCCTATCTCCTCGAGAATCTCGTTACTGAACACACTAGGACTCTGTTCTCCAGCAGAGGACGCCGACGGCGTCGGCGAATACGCATTTGTTATGGACAAACTGATCGACCGTCTCTGGATCTCCGATTGCTGCTGCATTTCCAGTTGCGACTTGGGATTTGCCATGCCTGTATTAAGTGACAACACTGGCGGATTGTTCGATAACGATCCCGCCGTGCCCTGCACAATATTCGTGTTCAACTTTAACAGCGGCGGCTTTGGCCCGTTCTTTCTTTGGTTCATAAACGGTGGCCGATACATGATAAAATTATTTATTATTTTTTTTGAAAAAAAAAAAAATTCAATCTGATCCTCTAAACTATTACGCTCTATATACTAATCAAACGCCCACAGTCAACAAAAGTCTAGTTAGATGCCCACCGTCAACAAAAGTCTAGTTAAACGCCCACAGTCAACAAAGGTCTAGTCAACAAAGGTCTGGCCAACAAGCACAAAACACAGCACAAAACGAGCGAATATAGTGGGACTTGACTGCACTTTTTCAACCCTACCTGTGTTTTTAAATAAATCATCATCTATATAGACTACTGGTAATCTTGCCAAAAAACACTTTGGCACATAGCAGGCCGGGTAATCGGTGTTTAGTAGGGGTATCTTGATAAGTGATATTCACTGGTGATCATGTACCATTGTAAGGGGTATGTACCATTGTAAGGGGTTTATAGGTATTAGAGGGTTTGGTATTTTAGAGGGTTTAAAGGTATTAGAGGGTTTGAGAATATTGTGAAGGGTGTAAGATTATTGTAAGTGGTTTAAAAGTATTTTAAAGGGTGAAAGATTATTGTGAAGGGTTTTAAAGTATTTTAAAGTGTTTAAAAGTATTTTAAAGGGCGTAAGATTATGGTGAAGGCTGTAAGATTATTGTAAAGGGTTTAAAGGTATTTTAAAGGGTGTAAGATTATTGTAAACGATTCAAAAGTATTTTAAAGGGTTTGAGATTATTGTGAAGGGTTTTAAAGTATTTAATAATAATATCATATATTTCAAGCCCAGTACATATCAGTTTCGTATATACGCGCCATGTCTCAAAAGACTTGGTAAAGCCCAATAGTATACTCTTAATCATAATCTGCTCACCCAGTTTAGCTGAAAGTAAGCAGTATTGGTCTAGGCCGTGTTTTAGACAGTTGCACTTGCCTGTGAAATCACATTCAGCATCGTAAAAAGCAGCGAGTAAAAGTGTCGTCATGGAAATCGAACCCGTATTCCTGTTAGGTCTTGTTGTTCTCTTCTCCGAGAGCACGGACCACTGGGCCATTTGGCCCAGTAGCAAAGCCTTTTAGTATTACGAAATACATGCTGGAGATCAATGAATTAATAATGAACAATATCATATATTTCGAGCCCAGTAAATATTAGTTTCGTATATATACGCCATGCTGCTTTATAAAAAAAATTCTTACTTTCCAACCCAGAGAAGCCAGCGAAAAGTTTATTATGTCCTGTTAATCATAATCGACGAACCTTTGAATTTTTTGGGCCTTTTTCTCTTATCCGCGAGCACTGACCACTGAGCAATACGGCCTACCGGCTGGCTCTAAATATATGATATTGTTAAAATATGTGAAACATTTTAAATAAATTCACTGTGTCAATAATAATAATAATAATAATAATCTTATATTTCAAGCCCAGTACATATCAGTTCCGTTTCACTGTGTCAATGTTTTGTTTTTTATTAGTGGATAATCTTATATTTCAGGCCCAGTAGATTTCAATTGCGTAAGGACCGATAAAGCAGGTACTTTCTGTTAATTCAAGAACCTGTAATACACCAGATTAATACTTACTAAGGTATTTAAAAAATACTTGAAATTTCAAACTCTACACATGACTCACTGTTTTATGCTATCAACAATCAATATATCAACATGGTTCACTATGTATCAACGAAATTGTGAGTAATACTCTTCTTCGGCAAAGCGTTTTTTCACCAACTGAACAACGTCTTCACTGTATACGTCTTCTGGTTTCTTTCCAGTTTTGAAAAGTAACTTTTCGTGGTTCTTCTGTTCTTCTTTTGTCATCAAAACACAGTTTTGCAAGCTGAGGTCTTTGGAGAAATCCCATCTAGACAACGTAAGCCTCGTGGAATAGCCTGAAAGTGGGGATTTGCCTCTGAAGACCTCTTCCACGATATATTCGATATCGTTCATAGAGATTGGCAACTGCTGCTCGTGACCACACCGGACCTGTTGAGCAGCAAGGCTCATGAGAACCGAATCATACACTTTCATCCGGTTCTTTCCTTCAATAGCCTCTATAGGGTATCCGGCCACGGTGGTGAGCAAATGAGACACAATGGTGAGGCCAAACATCCCTGGCATTGGGCCCAAAACTGGAAGAATGCGGACTCTAAAGTTCTGCAAAGCTGTCAACTCGTCCACCTTTCCCTTTTCGTACTCCTCGTCTGGTAAAGGAAGCAACGAAGCTTTTCGAGGGTCGGGTTTCTCTGCGCTGAAGGCTACAGTTATACCGGTGTTGATGCCCCTTTTCTTCAATCTTCGTCTTACAGACTTGACAAGAGCATCCTCCTCGGTGATTCGGATGTCGCCAATGTTCATTCGAGTAGGATCGCTTTTGCAGGCAGCGCCTCCTGACGAAATCACAGGAATATTGTTTTCATGGCAAAACGCTAGCAAATCCACTTTGGTATCGATATTGTCAATGCAATCTATAACATAATCCGGTCTGTCTTTCCCTGCACTTGAAAAGAGCAATCTTGCGGCATTGTTTATAGTCCAAAGCTCGTTTACAGCCTCAATCTCCACCCATGGCGCAACGTTCAATAAGTGGTTCCGAAGACAATCCACCTTGGATATACCAACATCATGAATGTTGGCTACTGCATGCCGGTTTAAGGACGACAAGGTCACTTGGTCAAAGTCAATAACTTTGATATTCGCAACTCCTGACCTTACAAGCATTGTGCTGACCCATGAACCTACTCCACCTGCTCCTACAACAACCACCTTCAAGTGCCGTATTTTCTCCATGCCTTGCTCCCCTAGAAACGCATAGTTCCGCGCAAGCTGCTCCCTGATAAGATCCTCGTCATAATGCTGGATCGTCTCAGTAATCACTTTCTTCTGTCGACGTCCACTGGCACCTTTATTAAGAGATGTTGACACAGGCTTTGTCTGTTGATAATAATGGTAAAGCTCAACTGCCAAACTGGTTAACGCCGCAGTAGCAAGCACAGTAGCCCCTATAGTTCTAAATCTAGATTCCCCCATACTTGATCACCTTCATCAACCCAGTTTCCATCATCAAATCATCTCATGAAATTTTTTCATTTGCTTAAAATCACCAATAGCGGACTACTACTAAGTTTGGCCTTACTCCTGTCCTTATTGGTGTGGTTATGTGCCATGGTGTGCAATTTTACTGTGGGTTCGATTCTTCCTTGTGGCGAAGAGTTAGTAAATTATTGGCGATACTTTACTGAACTCTTCACACAGTTCTATATTCCCCTACATCTGGATTGGGTGTTTGTGCTGTATTCAGTGTGTAGTAAGGAAAGCATTCTACTAGTAGGTGATCTAATATTCGAGAAAAAAAAAAGTAAACTCATTTTTTATTCAATTCATTTAAACTAGGATTGGAAATATTCCGACTTTTACAACTAGAGCATTGAAAGACAGCCTTAACAATACACTAGGCAATATTGTAGGCCCTGAGGGATAAGAAATTAGATAGGATGGGTATTGATTGTGAATAATCAATACAGAAAATACAGTCTGGCCAAATGAGTTTACAAGAACAAATATCCGGCTAATCCAAGCATATGAGTAGAAGCACATGAACATTTAAAAAATCCCAAAAGCCGTATACTGATCTCTTGTAAGTGAGTTAAAAGTGTTGCAAAACATAAAAAACCAAACTGCAGTATCGAACATCTATTGACGGTACATTAAGTCATGGAAAATAAATCTATATTACACTGATATACATGATCAAAAGAGTCATCAAAAACAGTAGTCTATTGGCGGTGGGATCTCTGGAACATTACCAACAATGAAGCTTGAGGCTTCAAAATACTTGGCGATATCTCCATGAACCTTTTCAGCTTTAGTGTAATTGTTCATATTCAACTCAGGGCCGCCAATGTTCTGATGATACGGTGTTTTTACCATTCCACTGGTAAATGTGCTGGTATTGCCAACTGTTGGTGTGGCACCAAACACCAGAGGCTGCAGACTAGATGTAACAAAAGGCAGTGGTTTGTCTGATGTACCAAAAGGCAGTGATTTGTCCGACGTGCCAAAAGGCAGTGGTTTGTCTGATGTGCCAAAAGGAGATACATTGCTTGTAGATCCAAATGGAGAGTTGTTAGAATTGCCAAAAGGAGACGAGGTGCTTGCACCAAAGGGTGAAGATTGGTTATTGGTTCCAAACACTGAGGGCTTGTTTGCGTCTGTAGATGAAAACACAGACGGTTTATCAGAGGTATTTCCAAATATAGACGGTTTATCAGAGGTATTTCCAAATATAGACAGTTTATCAGTAGTATTTCCAAAGACCGATGGCTTTTCTGTAGTATTTCCAAAGACCGATGGCTTTTCTGTAGTATTTCCAAAGACCGATGGCTTTTCTGTAGTATTTCCAAATATAGATGGCTTTTCTGTAGTGTTTCCAAATATAGACGGTTTATCAGAGATATTTCCAAAGACAGATGGCTTTTCAGAGGAATTTCCAAATATTGATGTTGAACTACTATTGTTACCTATTGAGGCAAATGGAGAGCTACCATTGGCAGCAGAAGCAGCAAAAGGGTTTGCCGAAGTTGAAAGAGAGCTGAAAGGAGAAGCACCAGAGGATGCACTGCTAAACCCATGGGTTCCAAACGCACCAGAAGTGTTAGTTGTGCCTACAGGATTACCAAAACTAGAATTTCCAAACGAACTGCCAAAGTTAGAACTACCAAAAGAAGCAGTGCCGAATGCAGCCAGAGACCCAGTGGAGCCAAAAGAAGATTTTCCAAAGGTACTGTTGCCAAATCCGGAGCCTCCTGCAGGTGTAGTATTCTGTATGGAGTTGTTAGTACTGGAAAAGGCATTCAGAGAGGGTATACTTGCAACGGTGTTTGCATTTGGATCAATATATGGCTTGAAAGAGGCTGCAGGGTTCTCGTTGATGCTGGCAGTAGCCATCTGAAGATATCTAGCAGCTTTTCGGGTGTCTTTTTTCACATAATCAATGCATTTCTGCATGTCCAACTTTCGCTGCTCAATCAGCATTTGATATTGTTGAGTGGTGCCTTCTTTAACAGCCTTGTAGTAATCGGCCCGCGACTCCTCCAGCGAGTAATCTCGACCACTTATCAATTGTGTGAGCGAGGGAGCCTCCAATCCGTATACAGAATGAAGCGGATCAACGTAAAACTGAGATACTTCCTTCAAATCATTATCAATCTTTCTACTTTGGGTATCTAATGAATCTACAGAAATAAAACTTTGAATGCTGCTTTTCTGCCCTGAAGATGGATGCAAAAACTTGCAATTAGCCCCTTTAGTGCACTTGCCTTGCGCATAATAACGACATACTGGTTTAGCCATTTGTCCTACACTTTCTGTTGAAACTTGCTGTTGAAACTCGCTGCTGAAACTTTCAACTGTTTACTACAAGTCTCATCATCGTCTGGTTGAAAATCACACTATATAAGAAGATTATGGACCCTGCTCTTTTTATTACGGCTCATAACAACTACTTTAGTTTCCTAAAGAGGAAAGAGTTGGCTGATTTTTATGATATCTTATATTTAGAGCCCAGTTTTCGGAGATCCGTTCCTGGCTAAGGTAGTTGATATAAACCTGGTGATGACTACCCACTTCATGTGTCATTCATCATGATCATCTCGTTTATAAAAGGGACACTATTGGCCATTATTCACTCTTGCCATTGAAGTCACGTTCGATACTAAGTAACAGGAATCGAACCCTGGCAGACTTTTTTTTTCTCTTTTTCGAGAGTCTTGCCCACTGAGCCATCCGACCCAGTGGCCTATTCTTCAACTATTCTCTACTTCTATAGCAGTTAGGTCTGCCTATTATTCAACTATTCTCTACTTCTATAGCAGTTAGGTCTGCCTATTCTTCAACTATTCTCTATTTCTTCTATAACAGTTAGGTCTGCCTATCCTTCAACCATTCTCTATTTCTTCTATAACAGTTAGGTCTGCCTATTCTGATTACAAGTTGGATAAGTATTAGCACTATCAAATGCCTGATAGCAAGCAACTTGTAACTAGTTTCAAGCGTCTGGGACGTTTTGATAAACATCGGCATGCACTTTATGCTGATTTCAAAGCTCCTGGATCAAAGAACCATGAGGCGTTGATAAGTTTGATCAATGAAAAAATTAGTAAGAAGATGAAGCTGGATCCGCAGCTATTGGCCCAGAACCGAGGCAAAGCTGTGGGGCTTATGACAGGAAGCTTGTATAAAGATGAAGCGATCAACAAAATCATTGCAGAGTCTGTTAAGGAAGCATGTAGTGAGAATACAGGGTTGCGAAACACTGTTCGTGAGGAGTTGAAAGAGATCAATGAGAGTTTGAGTGAGAAGAAGTGAGTGTTTTGCTTTATTAGTCATTAATTGTGTATCAACTAGAAGTTATCAGACGTAATTTTCTATCTTACTTTGAAATTTTTTGGTGGTGGAAAGTAGTAATATTTAATAATATTTCCAGTTCAACATCTATGCTTGGCATGATCATAATTAAACTACATCAATCATTGTAGGTGTTGATTTAGACACTTGTGTGTTTTGTCGCTACAGAGACTTGCTGATGGTGATAAGCTGTCGTGTAGTGGC
Organism: Saccharomycopsis malanga; assembly: GCA_004014935.1. Lineage (NCBI taxonomy): Eukaryota > Fungi > Ascomycota > Saccharomycetes > Ascoideales > Saccharomycopsidaceae > Saccharomycopsis > Saccharomycopsis malanga. The sequence goes on from CP025324.1 coordinate 1,717,313, forward strand.
CATTTTAGTTCAACACATTCATCTATGAAGATCAGTCACAAGTGGTTTTGCTTTTGTTATTTTTTTGATAAGCTAGTTGCACTTGACTATTTCCCTATAGCCCAAATAAAGATTACATTGTCGTTATACAAAATTGGCCTATTCATCAATCCAACATCCGGTTTATGCAAAACTTGCAAAGCGGCAAATTATAAAGTAAAACAAATATAGATATTGATTGATACTTGCAAATATTGAATCAAAACCAACAAGTATATACGAAACTGTACTTGAAATATAAAAATCATTATTAAAACCAACGCGTATATACGGAACTGATGGGTACTCGAAATATAAGAATTATTATCAAAACTGAGATAAATTCATAAAAATCAAAATCAAAATTGGAATCAAAATTAGAATTATTAGAGCTGGACTTTGACAACTGATCTTGATAAACAAAAAGATGAGATGAATAAGAAGCGATGTCTAAAAAAGAATCATTATAATCAGTATCATAAATATTGTTTAATTATACGAAACTGACATGTACTCGAAATATCAGAATTATTATTAATCCATCATGTCAATTTACAAACTGTTCATATTAAACACTTTTTAATCTTTAGCCACTTTAGATTGACAATTTTGAAAATTCCTTGAGAGAATGACAATGGTCATATTACCAGCTTACAAGCAATACAAAAACTATCAACATAAAAAATAAATATCAGATATGATGGGCTGGGAAAAAGTAGCAGCGGCAAGACAGTTAAAACTCATCTCATGATAAATTCTAATAGCCAAAGGTTTACGCTATAATCAATCAATGCTTACTATCGGCTAATTTTATGGCAGGCTCAATTACAGTTCCCCTAGCACTGATTATATGATAAATCTTGTTGATTTTACAAAACTCACACATTTCATCACCTACAAAACACTTTGCAAAAAACACATTCAGCCCTTTCCAGATACTCAACTCAACTAGTCTTTCAAAGATGATATTTCACCTACCATCTTGTAGAAAAGTCGCACGGCACGAGATTGAATCAAAAGACGCATCAGGCACGCTATGGATACATCACATCACGTATATTTGCATTAACTCGCATACCAGCTCTAGTATGGTCAATAGATTGATAATTATTAATAAGGCTGATTTTTGGCACTAAATGGGCTAGTATCTCGAGTAGTGTTTTGTAAAATGTAGAGCGATGTGTCAGAATGGTAATTCAGGGCGTGTTGTTTTTATTTTTTTTTTTGTTAAAGAGGGACATATATAGTTGAGGTAGGAGAGGATTTTTCAAATCTTGACAAGTTGCAATAGTCTGTAGAAGGTCAAGTGTTTTTTTTGTATTTTTTTTTTTGTTCAAGTGTTGATAATCACTGGTAATACGTGTGATATTTCAAAGCACAAGTGACATGGTATTTGAGAATCTCAAGTTATCGACGTATGATTCAGATTTAGCGGCAGTGGATTTACCGTTTGCGAGCAGGACCAATGTTGATGAAGATTCCAGTGTAGGGAATTCCAAGAAAAGTGCCAAGAGTGGTGGTAAAGAGTCTACAATCCCGGCAAAGTTTATATATCAGTTTCGTAAGAATCTCGGGGTGAATTTTGGAGGATTATTTGTGTTGGAGAAGACGGTGTTTCCCGAGTTCTTTTCCACTGGTATTGAGACCGAACATGAGGCGGTGAAAGAGCTTATAACTGTAAATGGGATCAAGTCAGCCAGACAGTACTTGGAGTCGCATTGGCAGAACTATATGAGCGACGAAGACTGGGAATGGTTGGCGAAGATCAATGTAACTTCGGTGCGAATTCCCATAGGATACTGGATTGTAAAGAATGGGTCGTACACGGCCAACACTGTCTTTGAGGATATTTCTGCTGTGTACAAGAACCTGTGGGACATTTTGAAGAAGCATTACATCGAGAAAGCCGAGCAGCACAACATTTCTGTCTTGCTAGATTACCATGTGTATCCGAAAACAGAGAACAGTGTCAATGATCATTTCCGTCACGACCGTAGAAAATACTCTGGTTTCCTCAAGGATCCAAAGTCACAATTGCTAGTGTTGCAATCTTTGAAGTACATTGCGGAAAATTTGAAGAAACACAACAATATCATGGGCATTCAGATCTCCAACAATTTTGACGACACCAAGAACTTGGATGGAATAAAAAGCTTTTATTTGAAAGCTATCAGCGCTATTAGAAAGAAAATACCCACGCTTTCCATCATAATATCTGACGGATATAGTGCTCCTCAGTGGGCCCAGTGGATTTCGATGTTGGAACAGAAAATCAGCGGAGGAGGCAGTCTCAATCTCAGTTTGGAATCCCATTTCTATAGCTATGCCCAGGCAGACAAGTTGCAACTGCCAAGCGAGATTATCAGCAATTTAAACCAGAGAACCTACACCAATATGGAGGAGTTTGAAATAGACGTAATGGTGGGCGAATACAATTGCTGTTTGCCTACAGAATGCTGGAGCAATAATACAGAACATGATAACGAGTTGCAACAGTTGAAATACGGTACTATGCAAACCTTGGTCTTCAATTCTAAAGCCCGTTTGGGAACGTATTTCTGGACTTACAAAACTAGCAAAAACCATATGGGTTTTACAACTGGCGAGATAAGCAAATACCTGTCTCGCCATGATACTGACCTCAATATAAACGGTATGAACTTCCGCAAAATGTTCGATAAAGGAGGCATCCCTGAAATCTCTCACACGCCTTTCAAAGAGCCAAGCTCTGCAGACTTTGAAACCATAATACTGTCCAACGTGCAAAAACATCTTAGCAAGTGCAAAAACCAAAACTGGGGCCTGGGTGTCTTGGAAAACTCTCTCACCACTACAATCTCCTCCGTCATTCCAAACGCCAGATTATCTACAAGTGTATTGAACCTTGGACTGGTCGATGAGTTTGACTTTGAATCAGCCCCTACAAACCACCATTTTCTGTATCCTGGAAACACCAGGCTCAACGGTAGTGTCATAAGCTTCAACGACCCTTCTAAACAATCACATTGTAAAGTTTTTGAGACAGGTTTTCGCTACGGTTGGTCTGATGCACTGGAGTTTTTCAAATTCAACCAGTCCATTATTGGCAAAATCTACGTCTTGAAAAATATTCGTAGAAAATCCTTCATAAAAAAAATCCACAATTTGCTCAAGTCAAATAAAATGGAACTATTTGAAAAAGACTACATGATCAAAGACTGGGAAGAAGGCTATTTGAAAGGCATTTCTGAGTTTGAACTGTTCGCATTCACATTATAGGGCCCGTTCTTATGTTTTTGGTCTCTATTAGAATTGTCACACGGGTTGGGTTCTAGGTTTTACGTGTAGGGTGTTAACATTATAGTAGGTTTTGCCATTTGACAGTAGAAAACCGTAATTCACTGAATAATATGGGTGTTTACAGTAAAACGCAATTTTCACTTGTAATGATATAATTTTTTTTTCCTTTTTTGAGCAACTATTACAGTAACATCTATTTTATAATCTTAATTGCATTCTTTTTGGTTCCACCAAATACTATCAAACTTGCCCTTGTATGGGAAAATCCCCAATAACATAAAACGCTTGACCAATAGAAAAAGTTTTCAACAGTAGCATTTCATAATATTCACTTTGGATAAATCCAGTCTTTTGTTTGGAAATTGTAGGATAAGCAGCTGTTTGTCTAGAAATTGAAATAAAGTACAGCCCTAAAAGAATGTAACGTGAGCATTTTCTATATTCAAAAAAATGATTCGCTTAAAATTCACTGGCAAGTTGATATCTTAAATATGTAAAATATGTTAAAATTTATCCATGATGATGATAATTGTACAAACAAGTAAAATAAATAAATAATACCATATATTTCAAGCCCAGTACATATCAGTTTCGTACATACGCGCTATGTCTAAGGGGACTTGGTAAAACCCAGTGGGAAAAAGCCCAATCATGCCCTTTTGATCATAGTTGGCTCACCCAAATTCCTGTTAGGTCTTGTTTTTCTCTTCTTCGAGAGCTCTGACCACTGAGCCAAATGGCCCAGTGGCAATTACCTAATATTGCTCTTTTTTAATCACTACCGACGACTTGATTTCCTCTAAGGCCTTTATTCAACCCTTTTTGCATAAACGTTTCTTTCCCATTCTCTGCTTTATATAACCCACTTAAATATTACATATCCAATTTATGGTTACTTTGATGAAATTACCATCAAATGTAGACTATAATTTCTAGTGTAGATAACTATTTCTATGTTCAAAAATGGTGTACGTAAGTATGCAAACTGGGGATAAAACATTTAAAAACAAGAGAAACTAAGAATCAACAATGGCATATAATTTTTTCAAATCGTAATGTTCTCTCCATCCAGAGCTATATTTTTTGATAATGATAAAAGAACCACCAAAGACCAACAAAATCCCTGCGAGAATCAGAAACAAGACGCCAACACCTAAAGCTCTTATCAATGGCTCGACAACAAAGCAAGCTATGGTTGCCAAAATCTGTCTGATAAGATTGTTCAAGGCCACGCCAGTGGCACCTTTTCCTGGTAAAGAGTCCACAACATACGTGACAGTGGCTCCTATAATCAACATGCTAGCAAAGCCCCAAATAGCAGTGCCTACAAGAGGAGTTACCCAATGGGTGTGGAAGTTGAAACACCAACCAATGATGATAAGAGCACAAGGGAGAACCACGGCAGAAATGTAACAATTCCATGAAAGACGGGCCTCGGGGTTCAAATAGCCGTGTTTTTTCTCAAAATCACGAACCATCTTGTCAATCCATCTTCCACTGAAAATGGAGGCAAGCATATACGTGACAGAATTGGGGATATATGTAAGACCTACTAGCATTGTCCCAAAATTGTAGGGGGCTCTGGAATATTCATATGTGATGGTCATATTGACAAAATACACACACATGAATGACACGGCACTGTAAATTATCATCACCAATACCGGAGGATACCTGAGAAAAACCAACGATTTGGTGGGTTTGATGAGATAGATATACAATTTATTACGTAAAGATTGTTTGCTTTGGACCGAGCCTTGTAAAGACTGCTGTTTTTCTTGCTCCAATTGTGTCTTTACTCTTTGTAATGTTGCTTCTTCAAGCTGTTCGGCCTGTCGACGATCTACCGTACTGATTCTAGAAAGAACAGGGACTGTGGTATCATATATGGGCCGATAGGGAGCTCTATTTTGATCAAGAAATTCCTCTTCTTCAAGGGTTAAATTAGTAGTGATACGAGATAAAGTTCTTCCGGTTTGATTCGTTGATATTCTTTCAATTTGATTAGTTCTTTCATTATTTGATATTCTTTCATTTGATATTCTTTCATTTGATATTCTTTTATTTGATATTCTTTCTTTTGATATTCTTTCATTTGATATTCTTTCATTTGATATTCTTTCATTATTTGAAATTTTTTCCATCTGAGATAAAGGTGTTTGTTCATTTCCTTCCAACTTTTCCAAAACATTGATTAAATTATCATTTCTTCGTAAAGTTTCTGGCAAACATACGATTAGAAACACTAATAAACAGCCTGAGAAAATCACCAAAAACCAAGATGTTCCTCGAAATCCCCATTTTATTGCTACAGCCCCACCAATAATAGGAGCAAAAAGAGGGCCTAGAAGTGGGCCTAGATAGAAATAGCCCATGGCAGTTCCTCTTTCTTCCATCTTGTACAAATCTGAAATGGTTCCTGCTCCTACACTTTGGACGCTGGCAGAAGAAGCACCCATCAAGAACCGAAAGACTATAAGACTGGAGATATTAGGAGCCAAGCTAGAGCCTATGGAGAAGCAAAAGAACAAAGCAAAGGATAATAAATACACTGTTCTACGGCCGTTATTCTCGCTGATGGAAGACCACCATAGAGGAAACACGCCTAACGCCAATAAATATATTCCAACAGAAACGTTTACTGTAGATACTGTGGTGTCCAAGACCTGGGTGACGTCGTCGATTGCTGGCAAGATTATGGAAGTCCCCATAGGTCCAATGACTGCAGCCGTGGCTATAATAAAAACAATCATTGTTTTGACCCGGGGAGAGTAGTTTCGGGCATCTTTGTATTCCGGTAGTAAGCAAAATTGTATGAACAATCCACGCCGCTTCTTTCTGGGCACCGTGTTGGCAGAAGAATGGGTCAACATTCTTGATATTTGGTCAAGGTTGTCTCCAGAGCCGTCAGCAGCATGTTCGGGTGCACTTTCTGGAGCCCGGTAGCCTTTTTTCTCATCCTGTAGGGGCTTGGGGTCCTTTGGAGGAATTGTCTCGTTAGTAGATGACGATAACGACTGGAGGTCCGAAGCAGCGCTATGACTGTCTGTATTATCTTTTTTGGTATCATTGTTTAGGGAAGATTGTGTAGTATTATTGCTTAGGGAGCCTGGCTTAGTGATATTATTTAGGGAATTTTGTCTATTGTCTAGGAAATTGTTTTGGTTTGTAAGAGTTTTATTATTTGTAACATTGGTTTTCTGTATAGAATCTTGATTATCCTTGGGACTTTCTGTCATACTGAAAAATCACACTTTGGCAAACTAGTCCTAAACCAAGCTAGTAAAAACACCAAACAATTAGTTGAAGATTACTGATTATCAACAATACACAAGTCTAGGTTGATCCCTCATATATTTGTATCAGTTGGTGGTACTGTCAAATTTTTATATGATTATCATCGGATGCGCGCATCCGTTATCCATCAATTATAAGCCATTACAATAGAATGAAGGATAATTACCTAGTACTCACTTCTTTTGTCGTATTGAAACTTGATAGGATTCATACTGCTATAGCAAAAGTTTTTAAAATTTTAATTATTTTGTTTTTGTAAAATTAATACTAAGTTTAGATGAAAATGATGTTTCGTTTCCATTTATGTATAAATTGTGTATATAAGGGCTATATAGACTTGGCAAATGCCCAGGAAGCCAAAATGTCTAAAAATGCCCCGCAGTGGTTCCTTATAACACGCCGCTTGGCAGGATATTTTAGCAGATAGCACCCCGAAAAACCTATCTGGATAGTTTACTGGATAAATTCTCGGAAAAGAAAAGATTTAATAATCTCAAGGGTTCTAAACTGATACTTACTGGGCTCGAAATATACAATTATTATTTAATAGTCATCTAAAACCCTCCATTGTGCCTGTATCATATAGTTTGACTGTAACTACACTATTTGGTCATATTGGTTGGCTATACAAATTATGGAGGTCAAGCTGTATATATCCTGTTTTGTGAATATACAACCCGTATGGGTACGTAGTGTAATACACAATTTCCCCTTGTTTTAGCACGATTTATCTCATAAAGTAAATCAACATGTTTAATTGTTTGAGCTTTACAATGTGCAGTCACACTGAATACGTATAGTTGCCAGTTGGTGAATGTTAAAAGTTTCACAGTCGAACATTTCTCGTTAGAAACAGCCTGTTTATACAAAACTGAGATGTACTGGGTTCGAAATATATTATTATTATAATTATTATTATTATTATTATTAAGAGATGAGAAAAAGGCCTAACAGGAACACGGGTTCGATTCCCACTGCTTTTTACTCACTAATTTTTACTCACTGCTGTTTACAATGCTGATCGTAATTTCACAGTCACCGTAACTGCTTGAAACAGTACCTACACCAACTCTAATGCTTACTTTCCAACTCATTAAACTAGAAACTTCTGATGTTTGCTTATTATGACCCTCTTCCTCCACTATGCCATCTGCATTGCGAGCCCTGTGCACATCTCTAATTGAGGAAAACCGTAATGAAAAAGCTGAAAATTTTCCAATATTTACCTATATAAATGAGATCAACCAGTAGAAATTGAGGATATAAATCAAGGTAGTTTGTTGGGTTTAAAGTATTTTGATAATGTCTTTCATTTCCATGGAACTCAGTAAGACAGCGGCTGGAGTTCTGTCTCTTCTCCCACGTCTTGGAGCCTTATTGCCAAGACTTCCGGAGATTACAATAACATTTCCAGCCCTAAGTAACCAAAATAGTGGTGAATGTACAGTAGAACAAACGGAGATTGCTCAGCAGCTTGAGAATCAATCCTTTTTAAACCCAGCCAGTTTACAAGGGCTCTGGAACGGTATTTTAAACGCTGCTCCAAAAAAGAAGGTTTCTCATCAAAAGAAAAGACAGAGACAATTAGCCCCAGGTAAGAAGCAATTGCAATTTCTCAATAATCTCAACCGTTGTCCTTCTTGTGGCCATTACAAAAGAGCACATACTCTTTGTATGCATTGTGTAGGCGAGATCAAGAAACATTGGAAAGAAGTTGATCTCCAAGCTTCCAAGAATGTGGAAGAAACCGCCGTAGATGATGAAGTAATCAAGGTTGGCGATCAAGAAGAATCCATAGATCTGGTCGATAAAAGAGTTTTGTATCCTGGTAAAAAGAAGGTGGTTAGTTCATTGAAACACGTTGAAAAGGAAGAGTATCTAGAACGCCGGCCTAAAACATTGCCTGTGGAAAAATGAGTACATAATGGTTTTGTCTCTTTATATTGTTAGTGTTTTTGTTTCCATGTATATACAAGTGGGTCTGACTGTTAATTTGATATATTTCTTGTCCGTCCGGAAGTGTAGAGCCTAATTTGTTGAAGCTTTTGGAAAATTGTAGTGTTGGTATCATGTTTATCAAACTATGTCCAAACGGACTTGGGAAACTTTATTCAAAAACTATGGAATATTGGCAAGCAATAAAGAAACTCACTGAAAAGCGAAAAACTCGATTTTTAACAAATTATGTGGTATTTTCGACAAAATGTTACGTTCTCAATATCAATAAATTACATCGTATAAAACTGTAGAAATTAATGACTGTAGAAATTTATTTTTTGTATGGTTTGGTTTGCTGTAAAGACTTTAGAATATGAGTTAAAAGAATCAACTTTTTGTCAACATTGACAATTTTCCGTTTTATCATATATTTATTCGAAAATCTAATATTTTTTATCGTAAATAGTACTATAATATAGCAAAAAATACAAAATATTATTGTATGCTTTTTCAGGTCAAAATAACCTCGATAGCACTGATTTAATTCAATAAAACGTTTGATGGTTGCTCCAAAGCGTCAATAGAGCGAATCGAGTACCAAAACCCAAAGTGAGGAACGCCACACTTGTTCTGCGTGGTGCATAGTGGCGCATGAGGGCTTAACCAACTTGGCCACCTGGCAATAGTAAGGGGTCAAAAATTTTAAAAGACGACTTCTTATATTGGTCCAGATGATACTACGTAACCTTTTCAAAATAGGAGAGCAAAGCTTCAGATATCGTAGAGTAGGTGGTCTTGCTTAGGGATTTGATCCCCAAACTCCTGACATTCTAATAAGTCAGAACTCAACTGTTTTTAAAATCGTATAAATGGTATTTCTTCCAGTTGATTCCATACTTGCCAAATATTAAACAAACTCTTTACAATGAGCAGTTAGCAACAGCTAAAACTGTTATTTTACAGAAATTCTGGTATTGCATGTTTAACAAATAAAAGAAATTCTATTTCTGTTAATTTAACAGTAAATTATTCAAACAAATTTATTGGCCATAAATATAGAAACTTGCCCTAGGCACTACAAATACTTGAAAACCACACGGCTAAAAGAAACAACACCCCTAATTATTCCTCAAAGTTTTATTATTATTACTCTAAGGCTGCTTCTTGTTGAAAATCTAATAGGTTTATTATGAATAACACAACTAGCTGATATTAAAGGGAATAAAGAGGTAAAAACAAACAAAGCAAGGAAAAATAAAAAGTAAACAGTAAAAAAAAAAGAACAATCAATCAATCAATATTACTTGTCTTCTTTAGATTTAGAAGCGGTTCTAGTACCTTCTTTCAAAGCAATCAATTGTTTAGATCTGAAGGATTCATAGTGGACCAATGCGGTAGTTTCAATCAAATCTTGCAAATGAGTTCTGGTTAAAAAGTCTCTTAAATAAACAAATTCGCATTGAGAGACGTCTTCTACGTTGATTGCTCCCCATCTGGTTCTTCTACCTCTGACAACTTGGCCATCAATGGTGATTTCTTTTTCTGAGCCAACCACGGCAAAAGGAATCAAAGATCTGATTTCATTATTCAAGTTTTTTTCTTCGTCCAACAAATCTTCGCTATCATAAGGGTAAATATTGAATTTATGATAAGCAAATTCGTCCTGCAAAATCTTTTTGAATCTTGCCTTTTCCTCCAAAGTCAAGGAATCAGCCTTGGCAATGATAGGAATAACATTGGCATTTTCGCACAATCTCTTCAACACTGCAATATCTAATGGTCTCAAACCATGGCCGTTTGGCTGAATGAAGTACAAAACTGCATGGACTCTGGTGTCTTTGATATATTTCTCTCTTTGGGCAGTTAATTCTTTTCTTAAATATTGGGAATGTTGTTCCTTAATATATTTGATGATAGGTTCCCAACATCTATCATTGTTCACTTGATCTCCAAATCCAGGAGTATCAATACAATTTATATTCAACTTGACGTTGTCTTCATACAAGGTATGAGAAGTCACCTTGATCTCAGAGGTCTTTTCAATTGGTACATCACTACTCTTTCTTCCAGAGCTCTCAGTCAAATGCGATGCAAATAAAGTATTGACTAAAGTGGTTTTTCCTAACCCAGAATGGCCAACAACCATAATATTGAACTGAAACCCTCTTTTCAATAACCGATGCTCAATTTGGTTGGTTATAGTACTGAATCCAACATAACTTTTAGGTTGAAATGGCTCGACAATTTCAGTATTTGTAATAGAAGCAGCCATCTTTGATATAAACTATTGAAAAAAAGACTTTTAACTGCTAATTCTTACAATTATTTATCTAAACCTTTTTTTTACTGGTATCTCTGCCCAATCTCAAATTATTATTAACATTTCTCTCATACATTTACACTGCCAAATTTTCACTAACGTGTTCACAAAACTATACTGTCAGCCCTAAAGGAGACCGTATCATGCCGTATCTGCGTGCGACTGCATATTGTCGCGTAGCCTTGCAGTATGGTGCATTCTTCATATATAGAAGATATCTATTTAACCAATCAAGTATTAATGACCGTATATAGTGAACATGAATAGATATTCAATGACAGCGATATGGTATTACTGAAAACAATTATTCTAAATGCGTATTATTTGAGCTTTGTAGAGAACTAGCAGAAAAGATTGCGAGGCATTGTTTGGCCGATCAATTCTGATTTCCTCTGTTATATTACTTTACTGATGTTATATCATTATAAATAATAATAATGTCTTACAGTTCCAGCCCAGTGATTGTTAGTTTTGTATATACGCACTATGTCTAAGGGGATTTGGTGAAGCCCAATCATGTTCTTTTGGTCATAGTTGGCTCACCTGTTTTCCTGTTGGGTCTTTTTTCTGTTCTCCGAGAGCACTAGCCACTGTGCCATAAATACCAGCGACCTAAACTGACATTTAATAGTAATAATGTCTTAGCTGGTTAAATAAAAGCCTCAAAATCTATTGTCTCATGGAAAACCATGTATAGAAAACTTTAACAACTAGCAGTGTATCTGTTTTGCTGTCTTTCAAAGAACCAAGATCCATTTCCAACCTTTCTTTACTTCATTCGCTATATATATATATATATTATTGCCTAGACAATGCTTCACAAGCAAACTAAACTGGGAATGAAAAATGAAAACTTGTATTTTACTCAAGGAATTTACATAAATTACTCTATTTCCTACTATTAACCTTTAATATTGCCCCATTTTTTTCAATTATTTTTCAATAATTTTGTATTTTGCGTTTAATTTTATTTTGTAATATTAAGATGTTTTTGTATTAAACCGAAAATAGGTAAAAACGCAATTTAAAGGCTAGAAAAAGTCTAAAAGAAGGAAATATAGTGCTTAGAGCAGTGAAATACATGAAGAGGTAATTGGAGTTTCTAGACAACTACGTAGATCCGTAAAGGTAACAAAACAATAGGAATCTTAATGGCTCAAGTACTGATTGGTAAGTCTAGGCAATAAGAATTAGTAAATGAAACAAGGCCGTAGATGGAGTAAACATAGAATAAGGAGTTTAAGATATTTAGTCAAACCACAGGACTAGAAGCATAAAGAAGTTTAACAGATAAATACCTAACAAGCTCAGGGATTTGATTTCCGTCATGAAGATCCTAAAAACGTCAAAATTCATCACTTCAAATCGACACTCTCTATCAAATTCTAGCAACATGGTATAATTGACCTATATTTATGTGATACAATTTTGAGTTTAGTTAGATGCAAGCAAAGATTATTTAGAAAATGAAAGGTGAATCAATATTATATCTAGTCCTCAATTTGATAACGTTCAAGCCTTTCCAGTACTTCAAAAGCATCAAAATGAAAATCAGCATGATGACACCATTGATTTCAGTATAAATAGCCCTGAACAGCAGCAATTGAGTGCAGACTTGAGCAGCGCCACAAGATTTTCCAAACTCATAAAAATCAAAATTAGATTCTGTCATGAATTCAGCAAACCTCGCCAACATAGCTATCTTTTTGTTGGATTATTTCAAACTGGAAAATGCGGCAAAAGACCAAACTACTGCTGCCAATTATTCTCTTACCCATAGCATCGAATCTGCCTCAGCTTCTCAATTCTTCTTCTTCCTAAGGTCACCATTATCTCTTCCAGCCGCCCACAAAGCATTGAGGATATTTATTTTTATTGCCTTTTCACTTCTTGTATTATTTCTTTCCAACTTGGCTGTATTTTTGACTTCTATTTCAAAAGTAGGAATCTGTTCTATTTTAATTTTACTCTTTTAGCGCAAGCACCATAATCAATCACTTTTGAAAATTATTTCTTTCAACACTGGGCACATTTTAGCTATGAACGAATTTTACTCGCTGCTTTTACTATACTGAACGTGGTTTCCACTGGGTTTTACCAAGTCCCCTTAGACATAGCGCGTACATACGGAACTGATATGTACTGGGCTTGAAATATAAGATTATTATTATTATAACACTGGGCACATCTTTGATTCGCAATTTTAATTCAATTTTTGTCCCTGTGAACTTTTAAATAAAAACTAATTATAACATGTAAAATATATTTCTATTTCTATTGATAAAATCTTTCAAAAAAGCCATTAATGAGCTTACCTACTATAGACCCATCGTTGACGCCAATTTCTGCATTATTCTTAAGCAAATCATCATACACTTGCTTGGTCATGGCTCCTCTTTCGAGTTTACCTTTGAACAGAACATCCTCAAGGAAAGGAGTGTCAAACTCCGGATGGCCCTGAAATGTTAAAACACTGGTCTTATTAAATAAGCCTTGAACAGCACATTTGTCAGTAGACCCAATTGATAGTAGGTTAGGAGGTGTACTGTATACGATATCTTGATGAGACTCAAGAAGACATAAACTAGAATAGTCAGCAGTAGAAAAGGAACTTCTTACCGCTTTTGATGGTTCAGCAGAGGTTGATACTATCGAAGAAGAGTTTAATATCTTTTCACAATATTCAGAAAACTCGCGAGATGTTTTAATATTACAAAGACCAAGTTCCCACCCTTTACTATTACGTCCTACTTGATTTACTTTGGAGTTATCCGTGCCATAATAAGCATGCAATACTTTAGCTATCACCTGATGTCCAAAACATATCCCAACTATTGGAATTTCTTGCTTTATCAAGACTTTTTCCAAAAACTTTTCAAGTTTAGCTAGCCATTCATCCGGATTATCAAAACTGTCTTCTCTGGACCCGGTCACTAATATTCCTCTACAATGTAAAAGCTCCTCCTCTTCAGGCAACTCAAGCTTGTCTTTGACAAAATACTTTTTGTAATTTACCAGTGGACTTTTGCTATATGGGTTTTCTCTAAGAAGTTGCATCAGTTGATCTCCATAATCACCATACTTATTTTTATGCTCTACATTCATCTCCATCGGACTATCCGTAAACAAAATTGCAACAAACTCTTTTCCAACCGTCATTATACGCCTGATTCAACCCTTTATTATTTTTAATAGTAATAATGATTAGTTAATATTAATATCAATAGTATTAATGATAAAAGCATTTCATGCATACAGCCATTGAATTGGTGCATGTATCACACCATACATGCATTATTGTACATATTGGCACGTGATCCGATAGAAGAGTTTTTGCCCAATAGAAATTTAAGAGATTCAAAAATATCATGAAAGAAAAATGTATTTGTATATATATATATATATAATGGAGAAAAAAAACGATCAATAAACAAGAGCGTTTTTTTTATTGAAAGTGGAGTTATATAGACACTCGCAAGGGCCCAATTCACTATAGCAGGTTTTACAGATTTGAACAAAAAACGTGCTAGCATAAAAAAAAAGATTGAATATATTTGAAAAGTTTCATTAATAGCGCTTAACAATGCTTCTTCGTTCCATCTTGGCCAAATCTATTAGACCCGTTGCTGTACAAAGCAGTGGAATTCGTGGGTTCCATGTGTCAAAGTATGTTCAAAAGTTCGACTTGTCGACTGAACAAGAGATTAGGGAGACCATTAATGCTTTACCGCCAGTATCTAAGCTTTATCAGAATGCAGATGGCAGTCCAAGAGAGCCAAGCAATGCTGAATTGAAGTTGCTTAGTAAGTTGACAGCGCTATCTGAGGGCAGAAAGCTTTCTTTTATCGAGGGATTGACGTTGAACAAGACATATAGCGACTTGTATCTTGACAACCACCATGACTTGGAAAGTTTGGTGCCATCGTACGAAAACGGCGCTTCTGGTAAAATCGTAGATAAAGTTCCATATGAAGACAATGCTACTGGCGAAATCAAGTGGAAAATTGTCCGTGAAGATTCGAAGGAAGGCTGGGAGAAAATCATGTATTTTGGCTTTGTTCCGGCCATGTTTTTGACCTTGGGCATCATGATGTTCAAACCTGAACAAGGCATTCAAGAATGGGCTGAAAAAGAGTTGCAGCTCAGAGCTCAAGAGGAGTATTATAACGGCGATACTGCTAAAGCATTTGAAAGTTTGAAGAATGATGGAAAATCTTTAGAAGAAAGAAAAATGAGAGACGAACTCATTGTAGAAAGAATATTGAGTGGTGAATACGACAGATTAGCTGGTTTGAAATTAAATACTCCCAAATTGCCAATAATCGATGCTGAACAAGCATAGTAATAATGATTATATTAGTTGTTGTTTTTTCTTTCTCCCTACTTTCTTGTCATGTTTCCATATTTTGTTTCTTTCTTTTTTTTTTTTTTTTGTTAGTTTCTTGTTCTGTTTTGTATCTCTCCATTTGATTCATATAATTTATCTTTTTCTAGTCATACTCATCTACACAACAAAACATTTCTTTCCATTAAAATTGTCATTTTGGGAATACATTGCTTCTCGATAAACTCTAAGTGTAGACGTTTGTTGATTTGTGAGTGGGCAGTAGTATTATTTGTAGTGCTTTGATACGTTGTTACCCCTGTCTTGATAAATTATAGGTGTAGATGGTTGCCAATTTGCGAGTTGGCATTTGTATTGTTATTTCGATATTGTTTGTATTATTTTGATATTGGTGGTAGTCCTTTGATACGTTATAGATCTGTAATTTGTAAATAATATTAATAATAGTAATCTAAGACAATTACCTTTTCATGTCGGGAATATAACTCTTGAGCTTGAAAGGTCTTTATCTGCTAAACTATCCTGCCAGGTTTTTTTCTGAGCCAGCCAGCCCATGGGCTATCTGTAATGTCACGCTTTATAAAATAGTTTCTAATTTGCTTGTTTAAGCGAAATGAACTACCAGATTCATATTAGAAATAGTAAGAAAAGCCAACGAGAAGATTATGATGACCGGAACATGATTAGGTTTTACCAAATCCAGATCCCTTGATATATATCAGGCTCGAAAGATACGAATATTTTTATAAAATATACTCTTGAATACCAAAATTATCTCATAAATTTCCCTATTCAAACATCCAATAGTAAGCATATAATTAGTAGTGTGTGATATTAAGATGGTTTTATATCGAACGGAGAATGTGTAAACCCGAAACTGATATTTACTGGGCTCCAAAAATAAAATATTATTAATATACTGGGACCAAATATCTTTAGTCGATCAAAACATAGGAGTAGAAGCATGCATAAATTTACCATCAACAATACATATTTAGTTATCTAGTTATTCAAATGTTCAATTATTTGTAATGTTAAAGTTGGCTTAGCAGAGATTGAAAAAACATAACTGGCTATACAGCGTAGAAGAAATTCAAGATAAAAAAGATCAAACAGGGTAGTTTAGTGGGCTTTCTCCATTGGATTTCACCAAGTTCTAATAGATATAGCGGGTATATACAAAACTCACTGGGATCACAATACTTTATTATTCTACATATGCTTAAATGTCAGCCAAAGCTCAAGAATGAAAAATGCAATTTCGCCTTGACTTGAAAATGTCTTGCGAAAAGAATAAAAACTTGACTTGAAAATGTCTTGCGAAAAGAATAAAAAAGGCTGAGCATGAGAAAATGGCTTAATCATAGAAGAGTAATTAAAAAGATGCCGCAAAAGTTTTGTCAGATAAAAATCAAGTAGAGTCTCAAGAGATATGTAAAGAAACATTATGTAACGATAGTAATGGCAAGACAATCAAAAATAACGCTACAAGTAGGGGGCCAGAACAACTTCACTCCGTTAAATGACGATTTCTTTGGCAATTGAGTTGATTAAGGTGATTTGTCCAAGAATTACCTTTGGGTGAACAATCAACTCTAAATAAAACGCACTGTGGGCCGTAAAACCGAAATTAAGACATGAAGTTCATAATAGAATATAAATGTTTACAATCCATTTAGGTTCAAAACATATATTACTAATATTGTTACAATATTCATAATTTCCCCTTTTATATAGATTATAAGGTTGCACTTACCAACACTTATTCAATCATTATATTGATCAAGTAGAATTTATCCATTCCGCGTGTTTTTCGGGCGAAATAATTTTCATCTCCAACATCCAGATCTATTGACAGGTCCAAAAAGACTTGTCTAAAGAGGATTCATGTATTTACCAGACCATAAACCATATAGATATTGAAGTAGGGTGCTTTAAATAAGACAATTACATGGGAGATTCGAAATCGTTGCCTCATCTTACGGCAGGTTTTGCTGGTGGGCTTACTTCGGCAGTTATTCTTCAACCGTTTGATCTATTAAAGACAAGATTACAACAGAGCCAGAATTGTGTAATTGGTCATTCTGGAAATGTGAAGAACACTACAATACTGCATTTTAAAAACAATACTGCTGCATTAAGAACAATTATACGAGATATGCCTTCGTTACGAAGTTTATGGACGGGCACATTACCGTCTGTTTTACGGACATCCATTGGAAGTTCATTATATTTGACCAGTCTTAGCCTTTCGCGTAATTATTTGGCTCGCCGTAAAGCAGTAAATGGCATAGTTATTGCCCCTTCTACGTCTAAGCTTCCGAAACTTGCAATGTATGAGAATTTGCTCAGTGGAGCAGCAATGCGCGGTTTGGTAGGCATTTTAACAATGCCCATCACAGTGATAAAAACTCGTTTCGAATCAAATCTATACAATTATCGTTCCCTTCTGCAAGCAATCACTGCAATATATCGGGAGCTGAACAATAGTATTCGTGGATTCTTTCTAGGCTGCGGATCAACCATCGTAAGAGATGCCCCATATGCTGGCCTATATGTCTTGATGTACGAGCAATTCAAGGTGGTTTTCCCTTCTTTATTACTCTCCATGGGATTGTCCAATTCGGCAAAGGAATTGGGCCCAACATTAACTTATCACCCAGTGATTATCAATTCACTTTCCGCAATGGTAGCAGCTTCCTTGGCAACAATCATCACCACCCCTTTTGATACCATCAAAACAAGAATCCAAATAGATCCAGCTCAGTACAAAAACTTTTTCCATGCTCTCAAAAAAACTATCAAATTAGAAGGCACTTTGGTCTTGTTCAGTGGAGCAGGACTACGCTTGGTCAGAAAGACTTTGAGTGCTGGAATTGCTTGGGGAATCTATGAAGAGATTCTAAAGTTTTTTTAATCCCAAAGGTTGTCAGTTGGCTCATTTTAACATGTTCCAACTTGTCAGTAATATTCAAGTTGGCTCTGATTTTGGAATACTTGTTTCCCTATCCATTGGCTACTAATAATATTATATCCTGAATTCACTAGAGTTTGTCATACAAAAGTTTTCCCTGCTGCTGTTTCCCTATTTTTAACAAAGGTTATTATAAAAAATAATGATTTAAAAGACTGTTTTTCTATATTTTCTTCGATTTAAAAGGATTTAAACATTGCCAATTGATTCTTCAACTTTCTTAGTCACCCCTCAGGTTTTACGAATAGATAGCTCGTTTTCCCTTGCATATACACAATATAACGTTTATTAATGATAAAAGTAATATATTTCATTTAATTTTATATCAATTGCATAAGAACCAGGTGATGTGATAATAATTACCTTTCAAGATAAATATGCAGAACAAAAAAGAACAAAGCAGCTTGGGAAAAGAGTCACAAGTAGTAGGTAAACATGTTTGTTGGATATTTCAACAAGGCGGTACATATATTAACTATCTCATTGTGGAAAATTCATTGATGTTTTATATATTGGCATTCGGCATACATCAATCAGTATAGTAAAACTAAGGATGATTTGGCAGATTATACTCTCGAAAAAGAGAGAAAGGCCTAATGGGTTCAACAGTTTGATTACAAATGTATCCTAGACGCTAGTGAAATTTTAGACTATAGATATAGTTAGAAATTTAATTTATCATTCAATACTGTAAGTTAAAATAGTATTGCTAAAAAGCGGACATGAACACTTTTCACTCGCTGCTTTTGACTGAATGTGAATCCATAGGCAAGTGTAATTCTCTGAAACACGACCTAGACCAATTAATGCTTACTTTTTAATTAACTGATTGAAAAGATTGTGGACATGATGGGGTTTTAGCAAGGTCTTAGCGCGTACATACGAAACTAATGTTTACTGAGCTCGAAATATAGGAAATTATATTATTATATTTCAAGCCTTGAACATACCAGTTTAATCCAAACCTTGAAGAAGCTTTTTCAAATCAAAAAAACCAAATAACCTTTACCACAAATGATCAATCAAATCATATAAACTTTACCGCAAGTAATCATTCAAATCATAGAACCTTTACCATAAGTTTACAAGATGAATACGTAATAATAGACATGAATTAAATGGGAAGCTATTGAAAATTATAACGATACTGCCAACTATTTTTTTCTCTCCTTCAAACCTTGCTTTCTGACAGCATCTAAAAAGTTTTCAATTCCCTCACCATTATAATCAAAATGAAAAGCCTGCGAAACCACTCCGCCAGCTCCCCGGGCTATTGCACTACCCAATTTACCTTCAGCTGCTCTATAGAAGCCACTGTTCAACACGTTAATCAACTCTTGGCGTTTTTCCATGTCTGATAACGATTCAAGCTCCCCGGCTTCAAAATAACCTTCTGGTAAGAATGTGGACAAATATTCATCCACTTTAGCTGCCGAGAGCTTGTTATTTACGAAATCAGCCACTACAGAAGAAGTGAAAACACTAGAAATGCTTACAATCGGCCTAGCTGAGTGTTAATATGGTTAGTTGGAAATACTGATTGAAAATTAACTATTTTAAACCATTACAATTGCACAATACTCACTTTTGCGTTGGCGGCTCTGTTTTAGAAACATCAGCCATTGATTCATCGCCATCTACATCATTATGCGCTGGTTCTTCATCTTCATCATCATCATCTTCATCATCATCATCTTCTTCATCATCTTCTTCAGCAATCAACTTCTGAATTTGCTCACTAATAGATTTGTCCTTGGCACTCAATTCGCTAGGATCGTCTTCATTGTCATTCTTATCCTGGAGCCAATAAAACGATTTCAGACTGCTACAGAAACTCAAACAAAACACTCTGCCAGATTTAGCAGACTTGACATGTTTCCACTCAACATCGCCGGGTATAATTAACAATTCGTCTTCCTCTGCATCGCCAGCAGCACCTCCAGCAACCTTTTCTCTAGGAGACCATACAAAATCATAAAACGATTCATCATCCTCAGATTTCTTGATTGTTATCTCACCTTTGATTGGCTTTGGCGTGCAAAGATGAGTCTCCTCATCATAATCAACCTTTCCCGCTTTGAATCTCAAGATAACCGACATTTCATCCAAGTCTTGACACCCAGTCTCTCTGTCTAATCATATATATAAACAACTTTGCCATCAAATAGACTACCCACTTTCGCCACTCTATTGTGACAGGGCTACAAACTAGAATATATCAAGGGAGGCCAAGGACTTTGATATATATGATGTAATCAACAGACTGTATAATTAGAGATAATAACGATTGAAAAAGAAGAAATTGTTCAGATAAAGGCTGTAAATGCCGTATTTAATGACTTTTATAAATAACAGTAGCCGCTGGGCAGAATGTCAGCAGCTAGTAGTCTCGAAATAGAGAAAAAAAGGCCTGACAGGATAGCTTCAGCGCTTAGTATTGTTGAAGAAAAAATACCCAACAGAGTCGACGATTTGAAGCCCAACTACGAGCTACTGACATTATAAGCAAATGCAAGAGAGACCTACACCAATGGCGCTAACTTTCTAATCAAGTAAAAAGATGATGATGGGCAAACATATATTCGGCTTTCCTCACAAGTTTAAATGCCGTTACACAAGGCGCGTATATACAAAACGTATACTCAAAACATATATTCAAAACATATATTCAAAACGTATATTCAGAACATATATTCAGAACATATATTCAGAACATATATTCAGAACATTCATTCAAAACTCATGATGGACTCAAAAGATTACTACTATATAGCAGTATTATGAGCCCTGCTGGCTTATAGTATAATATGTGGGGGTATATAGTGGGTGTAGGTGTAGGTGTATAATAGAGATGAATATAACGACCGAACAATCATCATGTCATTTGTTAGTGAGGAGATACGATTGTTGGTATCAGAGATTGCGGATATTCTTATTCAAAAGCGTCAAACAATTGCCATATCTGAGGCCGCCTGTGGGGGGATTCTTTCTGCATATTTGGTCTCGATTCCCGGGGCATCCAAGTTTTACCAAGGAGGCACATTATTGTATAGTCTCAAGTCCAAACTCAAGTTGTCCGGATGGTCAGAGGCTGAGATTGCAAATTATACAGGACCTTCGGAATACAGTGTGTTGAAACAATCGAGAAATTTGAAAATTGAGTTGGGATCAACATATGCCTTGTGTGAGTCCGGTTTTGCCGGGCCAAGTACGGAGGTTGAGAAGGTATCTGGTGGAAATGAACAAAATAGTGATGAGAGCAAGGTTGGGACCGTGTATTTTGCAATTTCAGGGCCAAATGGATCGAATTCGGCCGTCAAACATACTGGGATGTCCGACAGAGTGCAGAATATGGAGGAATTTGCCAAGCTAGGATTGGTATTTTTGCTTGAGGAGTTGAAAAAGATTTAGATTTGTAGTTGTAAATAGATATTCCAAGACAGGTGCTTGGCTTTTGAATGTACACAAGGAGTGGGTTTTTACCAGTATCATCATAAAGAGGTTTCATGTTAGCTATTTATAACTCATTTGTAGAGCGTGTGTGTAATCAAGAGTGGAAACTCTGTTGTGTTCTGTAAGTAGGCAATGTGTATTATGAAATAAGATACATTATACTAGCTGTCATTACGATTATTCTGCGATGCATTTACATAATAACTTAGTGCTTTTTTATTCAAAGACTAACAGGTTCATATTTATTTAGTCCAACCATCTTAGAGACAACTGGCCATTTATAAAAGGCTAACAAATTTATACAACACATTACAAAAAGGGCATTTATCAACTGAACGTACAAGGAACAATCATTTCTTGGTTTTTTTGGCAGCTGGTTTTTTTCTAGGTTTGGCAGGTTTTTTTGCGCTAGTTTTTTTCTGTTTGATGAGTTTATCTTTACTGAGGTCGTCATCCATTTGGTCGTCGTCATCTTCTTTGGCAGCTTCTGTTGTGTCGTCATTGACAGCATCTTCAAAGTCAGGAGTTTCTGTAGCCATGGCCTTTGAGCCTGTTCCTGCTACACCGACATGGAAGATTACCATAGGATGCTTTGAGGTGTTATACTTTCTGGTGAACAGACTTTTGACGGAGGAGGGTATTTTTTTACTGATGATGTCAAACTTGTAAGGGTTATTAGGGCCAACCGCAAAGTCTAACAAATACTCCCAATCGTCTTTTGTCAAATAGTAATCATCCAACAAGTCAATGACCGTTGGGATTCCCTCGGCACCGGATTGAAGCAAGGGATCAGCAACTTTCTTGCTCAAAAGGGTAAAGTAGTTGAGACGAAGTTCCGATTTATTGGTGAGGGTCGCCAATTTAGTATGGTAATTGAGATCCATGAGCAATCTTTGGTACTTGTTCCGTTTGGAATTATTGCCCAAAAAGGAGGTGAAGTTGATCCGTCCAGTGATCTGGCCATTGACAAAGGAGGACGGACGAATAGATGACATGATGCCATGGAAAGGCATCAAGGACCATTGTTGATCTGAGGAATGGATTTTGCGGTCTACAAGATCTGCTTCTGAGATTGAATCAGCGGCTTTGGCTACGAGTTTCAAATGGTCAAGGCCAGAGCCAGCTGAGGGTTTGGTATTCAAGTAATTCTCATGGATCATGAGAGGCACAAAACTGTAATCATCAAAATAGTATTCAATTTTTTTCTGCAAGCTGACATTAGAGCTCTGAGACCAGATTCCCGAGGAGAGAAATTTCCCAGTGATGTCAAAGGTTTTCATAGCAATGTTTTTTTCCCAGCCCTTGACAACCTCCTCGTAATTGCTGCTGTTGATGGTTGAGGTGGTTTTGGACACTGTGGATAGCAAGTTGATGATTTGCCGGATGTCATTCTTGGTGTATTCCACCAATCTCTCTATTATTTCGGGCGGCACCTTGATTTTCTCGCGAAGAGCTATCGTGAGTATCCGTGATTTGATCGAAGTGGCATCTGGCCGTCTAAACTGGAGATCCAACGTCACTTTGTCAAACGGCCTCATCTTTGGTAGCGATTTGTCATTGCAAATCAATACGATGGGAATAGAGGTCTTGCGGCAAAAGTTGGCTAGTGCTCCTACGCCGCCCATGTCGCCTGATGACATGCCGTCGACCTCATCCATGATAAGACAAAGCTTTTTCGGACTTTTATTGAAAAACCCAACCACCGAGGTGTTGTCAAGAATGTCTCTGATCGTCTGGTTCAACAACGTTTTGGACCGGACATCAGACGCGTTTTTTTCCACAATCTCGTATCCCAAATCCTTGGCAACAATGTGGGCAGCAGTGGTTTTGCCAATTCCCGGAGGACCACTGATAAGAACAGCAGGAAACGACTCTCCAAAGTACTTGAACTTGCTCTTTTTGTTTTGGTCCCAGTTGCTGAACCATTTGACCATTTTTTGTATAGCACCTTTATTTCCACAAATCTGCAGAATCTTTGTAGGAGCATACTTCACTGTCCACAACTTCTCGCTGTCTGGACGGTCCTCTGGTTTGATATAAGCATCAACATTGCCATTGGAATCTGGTCTTTGCAACCTACGTTGTTTTTCCTCTTCTCTCCGTTCTGCTTCTTTAGCTTCCGCAATGGCTTCGGCCTCAATCTTACGTGCTTCTTCTTCTCGTTTCATCAACACCTTTGCGGCAGCTTCGTTTCCATCCCCGCCTGCCTCAGGCATGCTCTCAATCAATTGGCAAAATCCTGCCTCGTCAATATGCTTGATTCCAAATTGCTTGATCTTCTGTATCTTCGAAGGCCCTGCATCTTCTCCCAACACAACCACACTGGTTTTCTTGCTGATAGATTTCGTTACCTTGGCTCCATACTTCTTGGCCAAAAAATCACAATCTTCCCGGTTCAAATGCGGCAACACCCCTGTGAACACAATAGTAAGCCCAGCTAAACAGTCTGGTTTTCCCTCTGGCTTTTGGAAAGAATCATCACTACTTTGGTTATCCAACTCTGCCTTTTTCGCCCAGAAATTCACCTTTTCTGTAGCATCAACCTCTGGCAATCCACAATCTGGTATCAATGCCAAAATATCAGACGCTTCTAGATGGGTTTCTGGCGATTTAATCGATTTTTTTGACTCATGATCTTTGGTCTCTTTTTTCTTCTCCTTTTGCAACTCTTTTTTCACTCCTTTTGTTGGTTTTTCAATGTCCTCTTGACACTCTTCAATTGGAATTATCTCCCTGATCTCTTCATCCAGCGAATCAAACTCATCAACCACTTTGGCCTTTTTTACAACTCCTTTTGATTTACCTAATTCAACCTTGGGTTTCTTTGGAGAATGGACAATGTCATCATCTGCTTCTCGTTTCTTACTAACACCAGCTTTGTTGGCTTTGCTTCTCAGACCGCCTTTCTTTCCAAAAAACAGTGTTATATCCGTAGGCATTGTGTGGTCAATGATGATTTTTTATAAAGAAGAATTCAAAGTTGGGTTTGGAAGGCTTATTATATGGGAAAAAAATACGCGTGCGCGTTTGAAAATTGCGGAGCATTTAACAATATTCAGAATTACCAATATTTAAGCCAGCAAGTGATTGATTAATCTAGTTATCATCTAATTAATCTTGTTATTATACAACCAGTGCTTATTACTTATTCTAATTTGCAAAGCAATTGAAAATGACTTTTGGTGTATCTTTGAAGAGAACGCTTTTAATACGCAAAATATCTCTTTCCTCACTATTTAATAAAATGGAGGCGATGTAGTCGAACAGTATTAAAAGCTGTTTTGATAAAGGTTTATGTAGCTTTGAGTCATCGAAACTTGAGTTTAATATTTCTTCCATCAATCTCCTCTTTAAAGGATTCTTTTGTCATTACCTTACTAAATAATCATGCGATCATCAACTTGTAATCTTTCCTAACTAAACAATCTTCTTGAAATCTCGGTCGTCAATATACAATGTACCTAATCGACAACCTAAAAATCCCCTGCAAATCATTGTACTTCGTTGCAATTTTGATTTCATGAAACACAGCATGTATTTACACAATGCCTAAATGGTATTTATAAAAGAGGTGTAAAGTTGTACTGTGGGAACGAAATTCGATGAAATTGCTCGGAAAATGAACGAATTATTGTTCTTAGAGTAAAATACTGCTTTAGAAACTGCCACTAGGACATCTGTTACTACTTTTTTCTCTGTTGGCAAAATATTTCTCCCTAAGAAGGTCAACCCCTCAAGAATGACAAAGAAATATTTTATGAGCAAAGAAATCAATCATTATCA
This sequence comes from Saccharomycopsis malanga, assembly GCA_004014935.1. NCBI lineage: Eukaryota > Fungi > Ascomycota > Saccharomycetes > Ascoideales > Saccharomycopsidaceae > Saccharomycopsis > Saccharomycopsis malanga. The sequence goes on from CP025324.1 coordinate 1,742,720, forward strand.
TAGTAGCTTATCTCGGTTTTTATCAATTTCAATGCGTTCACCATTAAGCCTTCGAATGAATATTCCACCTTTAGTTTTTAGCAACAAATTCTTGCACTATTTTAGTCGATACAGGGAGTTGCTTTCTCTTCTTAACCTCATGCTACTAAGAGCTAGCTTCTTTAGCTGCAATAATAACAATACTTACATTTTGAGCCCAATAAATATCAGTTTCGTATATATGTATAAAGGGACTTGTTAAAGCCCAATGGGAAAAATCCAATCAGAAACTATGAAATAATGTCAAGAAATAAAGATAGTCTTCCTGAGGGCTGGAAAACATGATTTTTATGTATTATTTTCGACAAAATGATACTTTCTCACTATTAAATAATTTATAAAAGCCAAATCTCAAAATAAGTTACTTTGCATAAGCTTCTAGGCTTCTAGGGGCCTTTAGAGTATACAAGTATAATTTTTGTATGTTTTGGTTTGCTTTTTAAGACTTTAGAATATGAGTTGAAGAATCAGCATTTTCTCAAAATTGACAATTTTCCGTTTTGTCAAATATTTATTCGAAAATCTAGTTTCTTTTACTGTAAATAGTGCTATAATATAGCAAAAAAAATCAAAATGTTATTGTATATTTTTTTCAATTCAAAATAACCTGGATAGTACTGATTTAATTAAATAAAATATTTGATGATTACTCCAAAACTACAAGAGCGCGAATCGAGTCCCAAAACCCCAAGTGAGGAACGCCACACTTGTTTTGCGTGGTGAATCGTGGCGCATGATAGCTCAACCAACTTGGCCACCTGGACATAGTAAGGCAAATAGACGTATTTTTGTTAATAATCATCTCATTTTGATCTCAGTCTTGAGCCTGGCAGGTCCTTTTACTCTTCTATGTGACCATTAGCCAATGAGCCATGCGGTGCAGCGGTATCTACAGCTGTATTGATGATTTAAATAAAGCGCCATAGACATCGAAATTAGCTACAAAACTGATTGAGAAATGTAAAACGCTTAATTGATAGTAAAAACATGCAAAAGGAACAATTTAATAAATAAAAAAAATGCACAGTTGACAATTTATCAAAAAAAATTGTTATTGGAAAACCAACAGCTCACGACACCATGTTCCAGGTTATTTTTTACTATTTTAATAAAAAACCTAAACCTTTGGTTGAATGATATCGACTTTCATTTGGTTTCTAGTTTGGAACTTTAAGAGGTGCAATTTTAGCACTTTAATTACTAGCGAGAAAAATAGCAATATTAGAGCAGCCCAGATTGTAGCAATAAAAGTAGTACTAATGTTGACTTTTAAAATTTGAAAAGAGCTTTCTGTAACGATATTTGCCATTGATTTCAAACTAACAGTTAAATGGGCTGTTAGAAACAAACTCAATACATTGATGATCAAAAGTAAATAGAACACCAATTTTTTCCCCACGAAGCTGACGATTTTGGAAATCTTTGATGGCGATGCTGGGGGCTTTTCTGACGAGGTTTTTTTTGAAAACAATGATTCTTTCAACGAAATGAAAAAATGAAGTTTTGACAAGACCCCACTAATTAAATCCAATACAAATAATGCGCCGACCAAAGAAGCAAGGACAATCCCAAACGATCTCCAACGTAGTAAATAGTCTTGATTGATATCTTTGGAAAGTTGTGGGATACTGAGATAGTTGCTAGAGGTTTTCAGAGCAGCACTGTAAAGAGTGATGTTGCTTTGGGCAAACAACGAGGCGTTGAAATTACCAAATGAATGGAAACATTGTTGGTCATTGGAAGTGGTGTTTTGTAGAAACTTTCTATCAAAACAGATGCTTGTATAAGTGACATCAATATCCAAATCTTTCAATGCCGGATGTTTTGAAGTAATCAAGCTATACATTGTAGTGTCAGGGTTCAATTGGATATTCACAATGGCCCTGTTGGTAAATAAAATGGCCATTGATAAGATAAAGGACACCATAAGAAGCACTGGTGTGGAGAAATTGAGAATCATCATTATAAAGTTGTTTTGATATGTTCTGTTCTGTTGTTTTTTTGCTTGGTGTGCATGAATTATTTGACTCAACGTTGTTGACAACAATAGAGTATTTATACAGGTGTTTTTGTTTTTATCCTCATACTGTAGATTACAATTTCGCATTATTAAATCTAACATATCACATCTACTTTAAGAAATTGTTTCTTTGGCATGCTTCCAGCAAATTTCTATTATTATCATCATACTTTAGATTACAATTTTTCATTATACAATCTAACATATCACATCTAGTTTAAGAAACCACTTCTTTCTTTGGTATGCTTCTGAAACCAGTATGGTCCTCTGGTTGGCCCTCAAGTGATCTGTCATGTTGAAAACATATATGCAAGTTGATGCAAGACATGCAGATTGTCGCAGATGTCTGCATGTAGCCACATTTGGTTGGTATAAAGCGATAGTCTGGGCGATATTTACAGCTTTTATAGAAGTGGTAATGATGTGGTTATTTTGGTAAAGTAGTAGTTTTGTAGTGGGAAATAAATGTATTAAGGGAACAATAATATGAGTCGATATTATTGAAAACCACATGACCAACTGGCCCGAGTCAAATATATATACGGGCCCGAGTCAAAAGGCAAAGAGTTATAACCGAATGCAGCCCATCATGTAGTCTGAAATATTGGTCATTTTGACAAGTTTTCAGTTTTTTGTTTTGATAATTCACAATAGTCCAGATAGTAGTTAGGAATTGATACAGTTGCCATGGCTAGCAAAGCACTCCAAAGTCCGTTTCACTCGCTTCATTTGAAGTACGGGGGAAAGTTGGTGAATTATGCCAACTATTTGCTTCCAATCTCCTACGAGGGCCAATCTCATATAGAATCCCATAATCATGTAAGAAAAAACGCTGGATTGTTTGACGTCAGCCATATGCTACAGCACAAGTTGAGTGGTCTGCGTGCAGTGGAGTTTTTGGAGACATTGACCCCTACCGATTTGCAAAGTGTCTTGCCAGGTTGTGCCCATTTATCAGCCTTTTTGACCAAAGATAAAGGCGGAGTAATTGACGACACCATTATCACCAGGGTTGCTGATGACGAGGTGTACTTTGTCAGCAATGGTGCCACTTCCGGCAAAGTTTCTGACTTTATCAAGAAGAGCTTGAATGAGTTTGACAGCGGAAATCATGATTTGCAATACACCAATTTCAAAAAGTCCTTGGTGGCTCTTCAGGGTCCTATGGTGGCCAAGTATTTGGGCGAATATTTGAAAAGCGACTTGTCCAAAGTATTCTTTGGAAACCATTTCTTCACCACCACTACCGACAGCACGAAAAGCATTGGCAAAGGGTTTCCAGACTCGTTCAATCCCTCTTCCAACGGGGTTTTGATATCCAGATCCGGGTACACTGGAGAAGACGGGTTTGAAATCTCCATTCCTAATGAGGAAGTTGCTCTCAACTTTTTTGAAGATTTGTTGGCCAAATATCCTCATGACATCAGGCCCATTGGACTTGCAGCCAGAGATTCCTTGAGACTAGAAGCTGGAATGTGTCTTTACGGCAACGAATTGACTGAGGAAATCACTCCCGTAGAAGCCAGTTTGAACTGGATTGTTTCCAAAAACCGCCGTGAATTGAACTCTCCAAGAGCTAATTTCAATGGCGCCTCTCATATTCTTGCCCAAATCAAGGACAAGTCGCTTGTTCCTTACAAAAGAGTGGGTTTCCAGTTTGAAAACGGTGCTGCTGCCAGAACTGGCTACAAGATTTTTATTGCTGATGAATCCAGCCCAGAAAAGGTCAAAGAAATCGGCTTTGTTAGTTCAGGTTCTCAAAGTCCTTCTTTGAGCGAGCAAACTGGCAAGAGAATCAATATTGGCCAAGGTTACGTGAAGATGCCTCACAATAAAAGTAACACTGACATCTTGATCCAGGTCAGAAAGAAGTTTGTTAGCGCTCAGGTTAAAAAATTGCCATTTGTTCCTGCTGGTTATTACAAGGCGTAGTCTTGCTTGGTTTACTATTTAAGTACATGTTATAGTAATAATATTATTATATTTTAAGCCCAGTATGTACGCGCTATGTCTATGGAAACTTGGTAAAACCCAGTGGGAAAAAACCCAAGTATGTCCCGGTCATTAATACATGTTTATTGAAGGAATATTAATGTAAACAATTGTTTTTCACAAGCCACTGGGAGGCAACTGGGAGGCCACTGGGCCATTTGGCTCACTGGTCAGTGCTCTCGGAGAAGAGAAAAAAGACCAAACAGTGAGTCAAAGATGATAAATAGTCGATGATAAATAGTACAGGATTGGGCTTTACCAAGTGTCCCAGTCATTGTAAACTTGTCGCTGGCTTTTCTGAACACCCGATGGGTTGGAAAGTAAGCTCTAGACTTTCGTCTAGGTCGTATTTCAGACAGTTGCACTTGCCTGTGGAAACCACGTTCAGTTGAAATATATGATATTATTAATTATTTTTCACAAATCTTATCGTTCTCACTAATGCCACTTTTGTTCTGAACTCTAAAACAGGCCTGAGACCAATAATTACAATAGATGAGATTCTTCAAGCCTGAAAACAGATCAAGAAAACAAAGATTGACATATTCATCATTGAGTCAGAAATTGCACCAAATATCATGTCTTGGACAGGTTATCCGGGAGAATATGATATAAGAATGGCAAGAAAAGATAATTGAGAAAATCATACAATAATGGCAAGAAAAGATTATTGCGAAAATCATACAATAATGACAAGAAACGATTATTAAGAAAATTATATAATAATGGCAAGAAAATATTATTGAGAAAATCATACAATAATGGCAAAAAAAGATTATTGAGAAAATCATACAATAATAGCAAAAAAAGATTATCCAGGAGAATATGATACAAAAATGGCTAGAAAAGATTATTGCGAAAATCATACAATAATGGCTAGAAAAGATTATAAAGAAAATCATACAATAATGGCAAGAAAAGATAATTGAGAAAATCATACAATAATGGCTAAAAAGATTACTAAGAAAATCATACAATAATGGCAAAAAAAATTTTTAAGAAAATTATACAATGATGGCAAAACAAGATTATCCAGGAAAACATGATACAATAATGGCAAGAAAAGACTATCAATGAGAGAATCATACAATAATGGCAAGAAGATTCTCAAGAAAAGATTATCCATGAGGAAATGATATCAATGGCAAGGTTTAAGCACGGATTCTGACTTGCTACAATGTCAGGACTGTGGAAATCAAAATCCTAAACATGATCACCTACTCACATTTAGAAAATGGACAAATTAACACGAAGGACATAACATAAGCTCAAATCTGGTTCTGAACTTGAAAAAGGCTGTACAAACTTTGCTCTCGTATATGGAAATGGTTATAAGATACTCAATACAAATAGTATGGACCGAAAAAAGAAGCTGGGTCTGTTTTTAGCCCTCTATGATATCTTCTATTTCGAGCCCAATAAATATCAGTTTTCTATATACACGCTAGTGACTGGATAAAACCCAACCAATGTCCGGCCATCGTAATCTTCTCAACGGGTTCGATAAAACTCAACGATGAACACGACTTTCTAAGCAAATACAACTGACTGACAACTTGTGCTTACTTCCCAATCCAGCGACAAGTAAATGGATTTGATTGGGCTTTTTTTTCTTTTATTATTTTTTTACCAATTCCTTTCATTCATAACATGTATATTAAAAACGCAAAAGTAGCAGGATGAAAATACAAGATACTGACAGCTTCATTATATGTATTACTTAAAATTCCACATCTTTTTGGTCAGGAATCAAGGTCTTAACTTTACCGGTTTTCAAGTATTGTTCTATGTTATCGACAACAAACTCTTCCATTTCTTTGGTTGTTTCAACGGTATAAGTGCCCATATGAGGCAAGCTTACTACGTTTGGAAAAGCCAATAATTCCTGGTTGACACCAAATGGCTCGTTTTCAAACACATCCAAACCAGCAGAAAAGACTTTTCCCAGTTTCAAACCTTCAATCAACGCGGTTTCATCAATAACAGCGCCTCTGGCAGTGTTGACAATGACCACATTGTCCTTCATTTTGGCAATGGCGTCCTTGTTGATCATGTGCTTGGTGGAGGCAGTCAAAGGCACGTTGATAGAGATAATGTCTGATTCTGCAAGCAATTCATCAAACGACACATATTCGGCACCTCCTTCAAGCTCGGGACTCAACTGACGACGGTTGTGATATATAAATCTCTTGAATCCAAATGGCTGGAGTCTTTTCAAAATCTCACGGCCAATCTTGCCGTTTCCTAAGATGCCTACGGTTTTTCCCTTTGGACTGTGGCCCTCCGGGGTGCCAGCCCCCAAACTGCCGCCGCATTTGACCCAGTTTCCCTTCATCAAGTTGTCGTGGGAATACTGGAAGTTGCGCAATGCAGCAAAGAGCAAATACACATTGGTGTCTGCGGTGTCTGGGCTGACCAAATCAGGAGTGTGCGCCATTTGGATCTTTTTCTTGGTCAATTCGCCAATATCAATGCCATCGTACCCAGCAGACCGCGTGATGATCATGCCTAGTGTCTTTGGGAACAAGGATACAATCTCCTTGTCAAAAAGCCCAACATGACGTTTGGTCTCCAAGTCTCTGGATATGGCGACAATATCCTTGAATTCCGGGTTCGTCTTGAGATCCTCGATAAACTCCGCCCTGCCATAGCTGCTGGATCCATCTTCTTCCACAGGAAGATCTATGATATTGGCCATTTTGGCCAACTTGTCCCAGGCCTCATGTGCATGCTTAATATGTCCGATACGGAGAACCTTTGGTTTGGTACTTGTAGAAAAAGTCATTTTGTTTATTGAGTTGAAAAGTCGCTTGGCAAACATTGTGCAAAAATAAATAATTCAGGAAATTCCAATCACCTCGCGTATTTATATATATATTCCCTTATCTAATGGAACCATCAACAGATGGTTAGATATACCTTGATTAGACCTATCACAACACCCGAGATTCAGTGGTTGCGAGCCCGCGGCTCGGAGATAAGGGAGGGCAGGCGGAATGGTACCAAAACTCCGGGTCTCGGAGATAGGGGAGAAAGGGCGGGCTCGTACCAAAACTCCGGGTCCTATAGCTGATAATAAATTACAATGTTTTTTCAAATTCAGTGCAAATGTCAATGTAACGGTTCTTCCGTTTTGGGTCTGCTTGTTGTAATAGAGTAGTGGACTTTAGAATGTCTTGTCGTAATGTGTCTTTGACGTCCTGCTTGACACTCAATCTGTATAGAACCAATTCAATGGACAGAATGATCTTTAAACACCATTTGTTATCAATGCCTCCATTGTCCTCCTTCTCCAACTCGTTGAGTTCCCTGATATCCGCCATCTGATTCCTGAGCACTGCGATGATGTCCGCCTGCGGAATATCTCCGAAAAAGTCCGAGGTTAGAAGCCAGTTCACATAGAGCCATATAGATTGGTCCTCAGGGTCCGTGTACAATGCGTTTTTGAAGTATTCCAACTCTTGCTTCAAAAAATCCAATTTGGACCTGAACTGGCTCTTCAACTTGTCTGTAGGCTGATTATTTCCGTTGCTGCTCTTCCCCGAAAGAAGGCCAGGGTTGGCAAACAACTTTTCAATTAGCTTGGTTCGGTTGTGTAGAGCAGAGTAGTTTGAAAAGTTTTTATTGATCATCTCCGTAGTAAAGTTAAACTCCTGGATAGTCAAATCTACATTGGTCCGAGCTTCAAGCTGTGCAATTACATAACGACGGTATCTCCAGCTGTGATAGTTTCGGGCGTCCTTACTCAAAAACATGTCTACAAGTTTCAATTCTCTGTCCAAATCCGCTAGCGGATTGTTTTCAAGACACCACGTGCGGTGTGTCCAAACCCAGTAGCACTTTGGAACCTTCCTGAGCTGCAAGGTTGTAAAATTGAGATCCCCAGTAAGAATCTCGCTGATTTCCAATAAAGACTTGTCTTTCAAAAGATTATTTACAAGAATTTCCCTCCGATAGTTCCATACAGTGTAAAACTCCGGATTGAGATCTAACAACACAGCCGTTAGTTTGAACGCCGCATCAGAATAGTCACTTTGATCCCTCTATATTACAGTTAGTACTTTACATTCTCTCAACCATAACCAACTGGCTCATAAAGTTCTTCACCATATATACACCGAATGGTAAAGCCCTCGCCGCGTGATACTTGCAGGATCTTGCATAATAGCACATGATCTCGCAGTATTGCACATGAAGGTATTTTAAATTCCGTTTTAGATAGGGCAAACATACGTTTGACAAGACGGTATCGGTTATCAGCCGGTAGCTTTTGATTTTAGTGGTGTCTCTGGCGAGTTTTCGTTGGCGGAGGTCCGCATCGTACTTTTGACGTTTTACTCCGTGCTTAGATAAGGTTAGTGAATCAGCACAAATCAAGACTCCGCAAGCAAATCACACACTTACCATGCTGATACTGTTAATTATAGCAACAAAGAAACAGAAAACAGCCTCATCTATCGTCATACCTTTATATGTCGCATGTCGATTTCTGATTCCGATTTTCACTTTCCATTGTTACGAGCACTGCTTCATGGTGACTCTTGCGCCAACATGCATGGCCAGTCTATTATGTATATTCATATATACGAGTATTGCTCCTGTTTGCTACTGGCTGTGTTTGAGAGGATATTGCGCAATGTGGAGGTGGCCTTGTGGGTAGTGATAAGGTGTTTAGCGTAGCGGGCGGTGCTTGTAGAGGAAATGGTTGCGCGAGCAAAATGTGGATTGTGACATTTTACAGATTGAAAAGTTTCTCGGCAGGCATTTCTTTTAAGGTTGTGTAGGATGTTGAAAGCATTAGTATATAAGGTTGATATAAAACAGGAAATGAGTTTAGTGGGGTAGAATACAAAAAAAAAGTGCACATTTTCATATGAAATTCGGACTAGAAATGGATATTCATCCATGGTTCCAGGTTCTATTGTACCGTAATAATAATTAATCCACGTTTTGGCCCGCAACTGGCAATGAGCCAAGATCTAGGACGATGCTTTTTTGTAGGCGTAACACCTTATATATAGCTATGTTGCTTGCTGTTGGGCGTTTTTTTTTGCGCCGGTGCGTAGTTTGCTATCCTAGTTGTCCCATATTTTACTATCAATTGGAATTGGCAATGATGCAGCACAACTGTAATTTTACCCGAGTTGTTCGATGTATAAATAATGTGAAGAGTCTCGAAGATGGTGTGTTGGCAGGCGTGAACCATGGTAGGTGTGGTTTATCAACAAGTTTTTGTTTGGGGTGTCATAATCTATATTTTTGATCCATTATTGTGCTTGTCAGTTATAGACTATAGAGCATTTGATTGAGTTTATTCACAAGTTTTTAAAAATATATTTCTCACAGTTACGCTGGATACCATCTTACAGTTTCATATAGAGCTCAATATCAAATGTTTCAATTTGTGAAATTAATTGCACTATTACTTATTGTCAACCTAACCAAAGCTCTTCCATTGGAGCCAAGGGCTGGCAAGACCATAGAGGCCCCTTTGTATTACAAGGATCATTGGTGGTATATTGAAGTTGGGGTTGGAAGCAACAACCAGACAATCCGTACGGTATTGGACACTGGTTCTTCAGACGTTTGGTTCATGAGTCAGTCAAATCCATACTGTGACAATAGTGACTCCAAGACCAATAAGAGCTCCAATGTTTCAGATGCCAGTTTGATGAAGAAGCGGCATCAAATCGAAGACGTTGAGCTTTACGATTCTCCCAGACTTGTTAAAAGAACCTCAGAATACCGTGAAGATTATGACAAATATTTCAATGGAGAAAAAATAGGAAATTTGACTTCTTTAGGTCTCCCTATTGAAGACAAGTTCAAATGCCCGTATTATTTTGATGCGGAAAGCTCGTCATCATTTCATTCCAACGACACTGAGTTTATGATAATTTATGTCAATTCTCAATATGCGTATGGCTCATTTGCTACCGACACCTTTACTTTAGGCGAGACAAAGGTTGATGATGTTCAATTTGCAGTCGCCAACGAAGCTAACATTTCAACTCCTATTTTCGGCATTGGTGCTATCGACAATGAAATTGTAGCCAGCAAAAACAAGAGTAATTTCAGCTATCCAAACTTCCCTCGTAGATTGTACGAGTCGGGCGAAATCTCAAACTACATGTATCTGATCAGTGTCAATTCCAGTGAAACCGTGGGTTCTATTCTATTTGGAGGCAGCGATAGCTCCAAATATAATGGTGATTTAGTTGCTCTTGATATCATGCCTTCTCCTGATGGCAGAATCCAAGATTTCAATGTCAATGTCAGTGTATCCTACGCAAACACTTCTAACCCAAACGAAGTTTATCTTGCTAGAAACGTCACTGCCTTGGTTGATATCGGAAGTTCGGATTTGACTCTCAGTCCTAACGCCTATAAACTCTTTTTAGGTCAGTTCAGCAACTTGTCAACTTCCAGTAGCAGCTCAGATGGCTCAAGTAGCACCCAAGCCTCTGACGACTCTGAAAAAATATTTCCTTGTGAAGCCCTCAACAACTCTGTGATAGTTATTCATTTTGGAACGTTGAGAGTCCAATACCCTTTGGCCCAATGGGCTGAACCGGTCCAGAATGGGTATTGCCAAATAAGCAGCTACATGAACTTTCATACGGACGGTGATGAAGACGACGACTCCATCACCTTGGGCTTGCCAGTTTACGACCGTGTCTACACTGTCTTTGATTTGGAAACCAGTAAAATCTCCTTTGCAGAGGCTAAAGAAGAATCGGTCGGAAAACTGAACGTTGCCTCTAGTGTTTCCCTGGGTACAGCATCTTCCACTGCATCAGCTTCGACAACAGTTCCTGCTCCTTCTGGCTCTGGAACCGGTAGTGGTGGCTCCTCTGCCAAAGCTTCTTCATCTGCCAATGACAATAACTTCAATAATCCTTTTTTCAGCACTTATTCACGTAAAATTGCTCTTTTAATGTCAATAGTGTTTATCTTTGGCTTGATGGATCCATTTTTTTAACTCTTGCATATTGTTCAAAGTTATAGATTCCTTTATGACAATTTCTGCTTTTCATCTTTGCCAAAAACTTTTTGGTTGGGCTCTAATTCACAGTTTGTATTCTTACTTTGACTTTTATCTTTCGATCATATATTCCATCTGAGATTTTATATCACGAACATTGCAACAAAACTATTTAATGCATAATAAATTATTAAGACTGAATAGTAAGTTGGCTTGTGTTACAAGAAAATGGGTGCCATAACTGGTTTCGTCCAAATTGTTTGAAATGTGACTGCTATTTTTGGTATATCAAATGATAACAATGTATAGTAGTGAATTCTACAAAACTAATACTTACTGGGCTGAATATGAGATATTTAGTATACTATTGCCAAGTGGCCAGGTTGGTTGAGCTATCATGCGCCACCATGTTTCACGCAAAACAAGTGTGGCGTTCCTCACTTTGGGTTTTGGGACTCGACTCGCGCTCTTGTCGTTTTGAAATAATCATCAAACCTTTTATTGAATTCAGTCAGTACTATCCTGACTATTTTGATTTAAAAAACAGTACAATAAAATTTTGAATTTTTCCGCTATATTATATTACTATTTATAATAAATTGATTGTTACCTGATATAAGGGAAATTTGACAATTTTGACAAAAAGTTGATTCATATATTTCAGTTTCCTAACTTCTGTAATCTCCATTGATTGTAACATAATCGTGACTCAAATCACAAGTCCAATACTGGCAGTTGTGGCCATTTTGATTGCCGATATCCACCAAAATTTCCAAATCTTCTACAGACAAAATTTCACTGGCGCGTTTTTCATCGACCAATTGAGGCTCGCCTTTATTCAAAAGCGCTAGAGGTTGTGATCCATCTTGGGGAATGAAACTTAGGGATATTTTCTTCAAATCAAGCTCGTTTGCGGCTTCATTTCCTAAATCAACATAACCAATGGCGGCCAAAATTCTTCCCCAATTAGCATCACTTCCATAAAGAGCGGTTTTCACCAAGGAAGAGTTTGCAATCGAAGCTGCTATTTTCTTTGCAACTTCAAAACTAGAGCAATTAGTGACATTCAAGGTGACAAACTTTGTAGCACCTTCTCCGTCTCTGACAAGTAATTTGGCGAGTTCCTGGGCAACCTCGGTGAATTGTTGTTTGAAAACATCGTATTCTGGGGATTCTTCGGTGATCAAATGAGCTGCTGGGTCAGATACAGCTGCTCCATTGGCTAAGGCAGCAATAGTGTCGTTGGTAGACATGTCACCATCTACAGAAACACAATTGAATGATCTATGTACAGCGTATTGTAGAATAGCTTTTAAAGCTGTAGGAGAAACCGCAGCATCTGTAACCAAATAGCCCAATAAGGTGGCCATATTAGGCGAAATCATGCCAGCTCCTTTAGCCAAACCTGCAAGTTTATATTCCATTCCATTGACGGTTATTGTACGAGACACAAGTTTGGGAAACGTGTCGGTAGTCATCATTCCTTTAGCACAGCTCTCCCAATGCTCATGGGAGCTTCCCAAGTGGTCGAATTTGCTGCTGAACGCTAATAGCTTTTTGATACCAGGAACAATTCGCTCCATTGGAAGAAGCTGGCCAATTACACCAGTGGACATGACAAGACTGCTTTTTTGGCTGCCTTTGGTACCCAATTCAGTATCCACAACATCAACCATTGTTTCTGCATCTTTAAGCCCTTGGGACCCAGTGATAGCGTTGGCACAGCCACTATTTATGATTACAGCTTGGATATTTTGTCCCTGCGATTCTTCAAGCACTTTCCGTGTCACCACCACCGGAGCAGCTTGGAATTTGTTGGTGGTGTAAACAGCAGCAGCAGTTGTAGGGTTTTCAGCAGAGTTTGCAGTGGAAACAAGTACAGCAAGATCTAATTTGGTCGATTTTGGCTTGACCCCACAATTCACAGCTCCAACCTGATACCCTGCAGGATATGTGCCGGACTTGGGCACAAATCTCTCCCATTTGCTGGGACTAGCCAGCGAGACAAATCTAACCGATGCTTTAAAAGGGAATTTCATTATGTATAGTGATGGCCACTGACTGTAAATGTGGTTTTCCAGGCAATTGAAGTATACTTATATAGATATCTAAGTATGTTAGTCATAGTGCGTAAATTTTTGCACGATAATGCAAGCTGCCGCAAGAAGGTATTGATACGAACTATATAGCATACCTAACTATGGCCATTTTTTTACGCTTTATTTGGTAAAAAATTTAATTTCCTACACCATTTCATTCATGTTATAGTATATTTCTTGCCAGTGGGGTTGAATTTGGATGCATGATGCCCTTAACTCGTATATTATTGATAAACTACCACTGTGCCCGATGGCTCAAGTGGTTAGTGCTCTAGAAGAATAAAAAACTACCTAACAGGAGCACGGGTTCGATTCCTACACCAGCACTTTTACTCACTGTTTTTACAATGTTGAACAGGCAAGGGCAACTGCAAAGTTGAGACCAGATTATGATGATGTTATTGGTTTGAGTTTCGCCAAGTCCCCTTAAAATATTAAGATCATTAATATTCTTTCAAGGTGAACTCCAAATACTCTTGGATAATCTACAATACCATGTTGAAGAAACAACTTGTGTATAAAAATTAAACTGTATATGAAAAACAAAAATGTAGAACTGAACAATGAAAGTTGACGAAACCAGCAAGTCAGACTTTCAGAATAGTAAGCCATCAAGAACCAAAAATAACGAATTAGTGTATATGACCATTCATGATACTTTGATGATATCAAAGAAAAACAGCAAATAAAGCAGAAGAAGGAAGTAAAATCGATAGATCTCAACAATACCCTGTTACCATTGAACCAATTTAGTAACTCTCAGCAGCTTCTCTCTTTTCTAAGAGATATTCCTGAACATTAAGTGGAATTGGTGCAGCAGAGACAGAAGCAGTCAAAGCAACGACGACAGCGGCGAAAATGTGTGAGAATTGCATTTTAAAATTGTGGAAATAAAGTCTTTTTGTTAGTTGAATAGTTTAGAAAACTAATTGTCTTTTTTTGTTTAATTCTATTGTTGAAGTTTTTTCAAACATGTTCAAGATTCTTATTTCACAGCCAGAATTAATCTTCTTATATAGGATAAATAGGAAGAAACTTATTTTTTTCTCAACAATTCCGTATATGCACATATTACCTATTTCAAGGCATTATCCTCAAGGATCAGTCCCATCAATCTATATTTACATGCCTGGAGCCCTGTTTTGCCTCAATATTTAACGACTAGTGCTTGGTAACTAGCCCAGCGCCCTATCTTACTTCTATAGTTGGCAATGCGATCCATCCAGATGCTAAATGCGGTCCCGAAATGGCCATTTTGGGGATGCAGAATAGTCTCAAAAGATATAATTAGAATACGAGTTTCTACGAGCCGTTTCTTACATTTTGGTTGTCAAATCAAGATGTTTCCTGAACACCCGATGGGTTGGAAAGTAAGCACATTACGCTTTACCGAGCCTTATAAAATATTGTCTGTATACTAGGGGTTGAGATATACTAGTCTGACAATATATACAATTATTATCAAGTGTAAGTGCTGCTGGGAACCTATAATGAACCATACCTTTTTCAGCTCTTGAGATAGGTGTTTCTTTGGAATAAAGCACATTCAAACCCTGTAGAGATCATAAATAAAACCAAATGCAGGCACAAACAATGGAATAATTTCAAGGAATAAAAGGAGCCTATCTGGGAGGTTAAAAACACAATTGTCAGCAAAAATGTGTTATTTTCGACAAAATTACACTTTCTCACTATTAAATAATTTGTAAAAGTTAAATATCAAAACAAAATACATTGTATAAAACTCTAAAATTTGAGGGATGTAAAAATACAATTTTTCTATGGTTTGGTTTGCTGGAAAGACTCTAGAAGATGACTTGAAAGTATCAACTTGTTGTCAAAAATGGCAATTTTCCTTTATATCAAATATTTGCTCGAAAATCTGATTTTCTTCATTATTAGTAGTACTATAATGTAGCTAAAAAATTCAAAATGTTGGGGTACGCTTTTTTGAGTCAAAGTAACCTGGTTAACACTGATTTAATTCAATAAAACGTTTGATGGTTGCTCCAAAACGTCAATAACGCGAATCGAGTCCCAAAAACCCAAGTGAGGAACGCCACACTTGTTTTGGGTGGCACATGGTGGCGCATGATGGCCCAACCAACTTGGCCACTTGGCAATAGTAAGGCATACAGGCATACTATTTTTGAAGAGTACATTTACTATGCCCAGAAGGACATTATTGGGTTTTACCAAGTGTCTTGGACATAGTAGGTATATACGAAAGTGATATGTACTGGCTGAAATATAAAATATTTTTATTCTACTTGCAATTGGTCTTTTTCATTTTACCAATTCTTATTGGCTTGGCTTGGGTGTTTGTTTTGATATTCTTATGATCCTACAGTATGGTCTCAAACCTTTGGTTATCTTATTGGGTATTGCTCCCACGCTAAACACTATTTAATACTCTACTTTTCTTGATTTTGGACTATCTCGTTCCTTATCTAGACGGTTATATTTTAATGGGTTTGATAAAAAGCCGTCTCAATATTACATCATAATATTATACCGTATTACACTATAATATAGATTTTGTATGAATACTGCTTCTACGTATCAGTATAGCGATCCACTAAATTCATGTTATAAAAACAAGAGGATTAAATAAGACACACAACCTGTTTAAACATCAAAAAACCCATGAATGTAAATTATCACACTAATGCAAATCCATAACAACTACTGAAACATACATTCAGACCAACAACAGCACTTTGTAAAGGTGTATTGATTATAGAAAAACAACAAGGATTATTAGGCGTTGATCCAATTGTCAAAATACATTACATCGGGATCGCTTTCGCTTGGGGGCATTTGGGTATAAAAGTCAAACACGCTAAAGGGGGTTTCCTTGATGGCCATAGGGTTTTCTCCCTGAGCAACACCGCCACCAGCTTCAAGAACACTTTGCCATGTAGCCTTGTAGGCGTCCAACAAAGGAAGACGCTCAATACGGTCCTCGAAGATCAAGACATCGCATAACGATTGAATGTCATTGGAAGATAGCTCTACAGAGGTGATGCCGGATTTTACGATGAACTCCTGGATATCGTTGAGCGTTGGATAGCCTTCAAAGTCGGCATTGTAGGAGCATTGCTCAGGATTATATATGACTCCCGGCTGAGAGGTTTCAAAGCTCCCAGAGCCCCCAAACGCCAAGGGGAACGACTTTGTGCTGATGAACCGCCACACAATGCTAAGTAAGCTTTCAACAAACTCAGTATCAAGCTCGGAATCGGTGAACCAAGGCCCCCCAGTGAGTTCTATAGAAGGTTGCAAATTGTACAACATATATATTTTTCTAGTGGGATGCTTGACGTCCTTGATGGACTTTACATAACGCTTCTGCTCCAACAGCTTGAGAGACTTTGTGAAAATGTGCTGGTGCAAATTGGTCTTAGATTTGATGACCTTCTGCCATATACCATCTCTTCCAGCAGCCTCAATATGGCTGTAGATCATTTTCTCCTCCTCGGACATCTTCGAAACCTTTTCGGCCTCGGATTTCTGCACGGCGGAAAACTTCAACACCCCATTCTGCGTGACTAGCTTAATGTACTGTCCATTCACTAATTCCTGGATAAGTTCAAGCAAAAACTTTGTATTTACATCTATAAGCTTCTCCAACTCCTGCTGTGTGAAATACGACGACGGAGGACTTTCCATCATCTTATTGTGGAGCTGCTGAGCCTTTTCCGAAAGAGCCATGATGATCTACAAACGAATTACACAACCTTCACACCCAAAACTAGCTATTAAATCAACAAATACGTCCGCTTACACCATATATTAGCCCCGAGCCTTGAAAAATTTCAGCCCAGCGCACATAACCTGCTAAATCCGAGATGGAGGATCTGCATACCATTGCATGTCATTGCATCCAGCGTAGTACTGGGTGGTGGTATAATTGTTTTACGGTTTCTTTGGTGGTTATTATGAGGTGAATGTGTAATAGGATGGTGGTGTTTACTACCATGGGGATGGCGGGGTTGTGTAGACTCAATAATACGGTAAATGGTGTCAAACAGTGGGTTTTATTTTGCTTTTCTATGGTAAAAGTGATATATCTATGTAATATATATATAAGATGTAAGGAGACTAATTTTTTTTGTAAAATACTTCACCTGTTGGTTAAAAGAAGAAAAACACTTGCAACTTGTTGTTATTATCATGCTCATCCCACAAGGTGTGGAGAAAAGGGCGCCAACGCCTACACAGAACAGTCAGCTGGCAACTGAGACGTTTGTCAACTCATCCAGCGTAGCTTCGGCAGTAACCAAACTCAATCATATCATCGAGAGTCTTCGGAAACAGAACAAGTCTCAGGCAGCATCGCTTGGAGCAACCATAGCGTTTATGGTGATATTTCTTGTTTTGCTTCTTGTAGGAACTACCTTGGTGACTTTCCGGTTTCTCAATAGAAAAAGAGCTTCTAAAGGAATAGATTACATTCCAGGCACACAGTGGGCCATGTTTGCGCTTGGACCGAGTTTGAATACCGCAGCTTCAAGAGGATTAAACGGTTTGAATAGCAGCAAATCATCGCGTCGTGTGACCAATGGCCATATAAAAGAAATGGCCCAAACACAACCAGATCCTAAATTGGAAAACCCTTATGCTTCTCTGAGCACTTTCAATACTGGCCAGTTTCCCAAAAAATTTATTTCAGTGGAGAGTGACTCCCCTAGCACCACCAGTAACGATACGTTTGTTGAGGTTGGAAATGGAATCAGCCGGTCTAAAGAGGACATGTTGAATGCAGAAAGATATCCAGACCATTTTGATCATCATGGTGATAAATCAACCATCAATGACTCGATGGATTCATCGCCCAACGTGAATCGCTACACTATTGATATTGAATTTGATCCATACAAACAACCTCAAGATGCTATAGTTCATGATTATGATCAGCATAACCACGACCAATATAATGGTCTGTATAACCATGATCAATATAATCAAAATTACCCAGCAACACACGACATACACAATGATTACAACAATACAATGACCACAACCACCACTGACAGCGAGTTGAAAAATCATAATGTCAACCCATATGTGCAAAATTCCCATAATCGGATTGTAAGTGAAATGAGTGCAGTGGGCATTTCAAGAAAACCAAGTGACAAACGTCCAATAGATCTGGAAGAATATGATGACTTTGAAATTGCCCCAAATCACCATTTTCTTGCTGTCGAAGGCTTCACCAGTCCACATTCCCATACCGGCCAGGACAACAGAGTCTCGGTGGTAAGTTCTGTTTACGACAACCGTAAGAGTGGTTATCCAAAGACCCCAGACTTTGAAAAACCCAAGTATTATTAGAAGGTTGAAGTAGTGTATTATTAGAATTGTTTAGACATTTGTATAATTTTTCATAAAACGCTTTAGAAATTTGTATTTGTTAGACAGTTTTTGTAAGCTGGTATTAAATACTGCAGTGCAGCTCACTAGAAATACCTGGATCTATATTCTCGTCTCAGCTTTTGCTTTAGCATTGATATGTTATTAAAATTAAAATTTTATATCCCTCTGTTAGTTTGGCCAATTTATGGCTTTTCCTTACTGATTTTTACCAATTCCCTTTGGATATAGCGCCTTTATACGAAATTGAAACGTATTGGGCTCGAAATGTAAGATATTATTATTCAATACTTTAATATCGCAAAGTGGCCAAGTTGGCTAAACCATACGCCACGCGAAATAATGTGAAAGGTAGTGTGGCGTTGCTCACTTTGGTTTTTAGTACTCGATTCCCGCTCTCGTCGTTTTGATGTAATCATCAAAGGTTTTATTGAATTAACTCAGTGCTATCCAGGTTATATTGGTTTGAAAAAAATACCACACCATCTTAAATTTTTTTTTGGTATATTTCAGTACTATTTATAATAAAAAAGTTCAGATTTTCGCATGAATGTTAGATATAACGGAAAATTGTCAATTTTGACAAAAAGTTGATTCTTCCAAGTCATATTCTATAGTCTTTCCAGAAACCCAATCCGTACACAAGTTAAATTCCTATACTCTGTAAAATTTAGAATTTTACATCGTCTACTTTGTTTTGATATTTGGCTCATACATTTTATTTGATAGTGAGAATGTATCAAATATTACATAAAAAAATCGCGTTTTACGCCTCCTCAGAGAAACTTTCTTTATTTTTTGACGTTATTCCATAATTTTGGTTGCTAGTTTTAATTGATGTCGGTTTTGTTTGTGCCCCCTTCAAGGTTTGAATGAGGTTTTATTCAAAAGAAGCGCGTATCTCAAAAGCTACAAAGAGGACTTTTATTTATTGTTTTTTCGCTATTCCAATTTCTGATTTGTATTGAACGGGGAATGGGTAGGTTCTAGTAAACTGTGTAGACTCGTAAAGATAACGAAACAATAAGAAATGTCAATTATGTAAGTACCTACGGATAATTCTAGCCAGCAAAGATTAGTAAATGATACAAGAATTGCAACTGTTGCAACTGTAGATAGAGCAAACATAGAACTAAGGCTTTAATGGATCTATCAAACCGTAGGACATTATTCGGTTTTTCCCACTGGGGATTTCAGGTAGATATAGCGCGTATATACGAAACTTATATTTACTGGGTTAAAAATGTGAGATACTATTATTATTGATATTATAAAAGTCTGGGTGTCATTATAAAGCTCCAAAAATTATTAATTACCATTCAGTTATACAATTTAACGAGACGAAACTCATAAAATTCAAAGACATTCCATTTAAAATCGTCACTATATTTACGCAACTACTATGTACTGAACTAGAAATACATAGATCGTTAGATTATTTTAGTTCAGTGCTAAACAAGAAATATATAAATATTATGATTATTCCAACCAAATGAGAAATATATAAATTATTATGATTATTTTGACCAAGTGTAGAGATATATAAAATCTTAGGATCATTTTAATTGAGCGCGATTGCGTGAAAAGAAAAATGCGTCTCGAAAATATTGAAATATACACTAGAAATGAATTATTCTAATACCATATATAAACATGATTATACCAAGAAATGACAAGCAATGTCCTTTCATAAGACAAAAATAGCAGCACTTTATGATGAAGCCTCAGGTGAGGAGGATGGCTTACCGAAAGAAGGAAATTCTGGTGAGAATTTTAGTGAAAATTTTGGTGATGAGATGAGCAGTGATGATGAGATGATTTTGATAAAAAACAAGCCAAAGTTTAAGAAAAAGATAAAACGAAAATTCACAAAGGTGAAGGTTAAACCTTTGGCTTCTATGGATTTAAGTGATAGCGAAGATGATAAACTTGAGACAATTGATTTAAAGCAAACAAAAAATGACAAAGAGAGACTGGAACAAGATAATCTAGACAATAATCAAAGGAATTCAAATGAATTTCAAAGAAATGTAGAGAAGTATAGCCAAAGAAATACACAAGAAGAAACCAAAAAGGTGAGGTTTCAACAAATTCGTAAAAAAACAGAGGAACCAATGAAGGCTGATGATGGTAGTGATGATGAAAATTTGTATTCTTCGGAAAATTTAAAAAAAATGTTAAAATTCCAAAGTAAAAAGGCAAAAGAGAAAACAATCAAACAAAATGTGCCCTCGACTGATAATAAAAATGAAGAAATTCCAGATCGTAATTTCATGAATCTCACAGATGAGAAGCAAACTAACAATTCTACAATAAAAATATATGATGATAAAACTATTGAGAAAATCAAGTCCCAGAAGTTGTATCTTCGAAGCAAACTTTCCGAAAAAGAAGAGAAAGACATGGTCATTAAAGCTAGTACAATAGACAAAAATGTTATCGAATTAGATGATGACATTATGAATAGTTCTGATTCTGATGATAGCTCGGCAATCAGTAATAACAATTTAGCAAGTAATAAGATTATTGAAAAGAATTCACTAATAAATAATATCACAAGTAATGACTCAACAATCCATAATCTTTTTGATAATGATAATGATGAAGAAACTTTGGGGATTTCCGAGTTTAGGGATTCCCGTTTACTGTTTAATCCTGATGCTAATGTCAAGTTGTATGAATCAGAAATCAAAAATGCCCTTTATGAGTATGATTTGGATGGCCAATCTGAAGATGGTGAATTAACAAAGTGGGAAAACCAAAAGATTTTAAACGCCATTTCTTTGAATAACAACTCAATGCGAGCCTCTGATGATCACATAGTACAAGAGCTTGTAAATGCCGTTAATCCCAAAAACACGTATGAGCAGTCATTTAGGAAATTTCCCAAAGTCAATGCCATATTTGAAAATTACAGCATGGAACTGCAAAAAGACGGTTTTGGTCCATTGGATAGCTGTATCGAAAAACTTAAAACACTAAAAGACACCATGACCGATTTCAAAGAGGAAAAGTTGGACAAATTACAGGAGCTTAACTACGACTATGAGGATTTGAAAGACCAAAAGGAAAATATTCAAGAAACTATCAATGAGTTGGCAGACAATCTCAAAGATTTGCATTAATGGCATTTTAATAGATTATTGTTCTAATAATGACTTTTTTGGCTCATTTTCATGTATTGTTGTTATATTAGAATTTATAAATAGCATCTTTTGGTTCATTTTTATATATACGCGCTATGCCTAAAGGGACTTGGTACTGAGCTCGAAATATAAGATTTGGTTTAATAAGAGTAATTATGTTGTATTTTTCCAGCACAGTACGTCTATTCATAATTAACAAAAATGTGTAATAATATTCAAAATATATAAACTGTTGTACAATTTGTACAGACGACCAGTTAGACAAATGACACGCGAAATCATTTATTAAGGTACATTGCAGAGTTTAGAAGCCCAATTTGATTGCGTATTGTAATCTAAATTTAGGCATTCAACGATAACTCTTTCAGTACAATTGATTTACTGTTGAATCAAAAACTAAAACTTGCAGCTCATTTTTTGGCAAAAAAAAAAACAACAAAAAAACAGCCAAAGTTTATCACTAATTCACAGTCAATATATACTGATAATTATCAAATATAAGTTCCTCTAAAAACTTATAATAAACAATACTTTTTTTAGCACTTGAGATAGCTCTTTCGTTGGAATAAAAGCACATTATATGCTGAAGGTCACACAAATAAAACTAAAAGCAATCCAAAACTATGGAATAATGTCAAGAAATAAAGAAAGTCTCTCTGGAGGGTGAAAAATGTAATTTTTAGCAAATTATGTGTTATTTTTGACAAAATTACACTTACTCACTACTGAATAGTATCTAAAAGTCAAATATCAAGACAAACTACATGGTATAAAACTCTACGCGGTATAAAAATATAATTGTGGTAAGGTTTGGCTTACTGGAAATACTCTAGAATATGATTTAAAATAATCAACTTTTTGTCAACTGGCAATTTTCCGTTTTATCAAATATTTATTCGAAAATCTGATATTTTTTATTATAAGTAGTACTGTAATGTAGCTAAAAAATGCAAAATGTTGGGGTACCCTTTTTCAAGTTAAAGTAACCTGGATAGCACTGGTTCAATTCAATAAAACTTTTGATGATTATTCAAAAACGACAAGAGCGCGAATCGAGTACCAAAACCCAAAGTGAGGAACGCCACACTTGTTTTGCTTGGAACTTGGTGGCGCATGATGGCCCAATCAACTTGGCCACTTGGCAAAAGTATACTAAGTATCTCATATTCCAAGCCCAGTAAATATCAGTTTTATATATACGCGCCATGTCTAAAGTATTTGGTAAAATTCAATCAAATCCTTTTGATCATAGTTGAATCACCACTGCTAGGTCCTTTTTCTCTTCTATTTGCTACACTATCTTGCCTGGTTTTTTTTTCTCGTTTTCGAGAGTACTATTTGCCAACCAGGACCTATTCTCTTACCCGAGAGCACTAGCCATCAGGTCCAGCGGCCTATTAGTGCTTATATGTTTACTTTATTAGGCATAAAAGACCAGCATGTTATATTAGAGACAGAAAAGCATGAAATATTTGTAATACATTATAATATACATCGATTTAAATACCACTAATATCATTTGTGAAGCAATAAATCTAAATCGTCGACATTATGATTCTTAAACTTTTTGCTAGACCGTTCTGCAGGTTTGTAGTTGAAACGAGGCCCTATAATCATAAACTCTATATAATCCTCCTTTATTACCACTTTATTTGTCTCGGTGCTGCTGCTCCCCAAGACGGTTTGCTGGTTATTTTTAAAAGGAACGAGAATTTTGAAAATACAAGTCTGTTTTTCCACCATTTTGAAGCCTCCTACCAATTCTTTTGCGGAAAACTCATGTGGAAGCTGCTGCCATTGGTCAAGCCAGTAATTTTGTTGCTCAAAAGTAACATGATCGCCGAATTTGAGTCCATTGGGAATCAACACTACAAAATAGTTTTTAAATTCATACAAGATGATTCCAGTTAGATTCACCAAAGTCTTATCTTTACTGGCAACAATCCGGGCGATTGCTCCAATGTATTCTGCACTGGAAAGCTTTGTAAGCACTGCCTGGACGCTTCCCGAGCGGTCTAGCTGAAGAAGATCTTGTATATACTTCATCCAAACGGAGTTCAAATCGAAATAATCATCATATTTTGGAATATTGTTCTTTTCTATAAGACTACGCACCTGTTTACTCAACTTGCTACAAGAAGCCTGCTGGCGCTGCTGTTCGCTGCTGCTCAACTGCCGCGAAATCATCGATATCACTTTCCTCTGATTGGATATTGTCTGTTTAATATAGGAACGGAAAACCAATCTGGTGCTACGCTTGTTTTTTTTATCCAAAAGCGCTACAGTCTTGCGCCGCTCATTTTTGCTGGTTTTTAATTTTCTACTATCCCATTGCACTGTTTTATCGATTTTACCAATTTTTGTACGACCGCTTTCAGTTTCTGACGAATTTTCCACAAATTTACCTTCTTCATTCGTCATTCCAGTCGGTTTCAATACTAAAAAACTTTTCTGGTCGCCAGCCCGAGAATAGCGACTCTGCAAAAGTTCATCCACCGACTGCGAGCCATTATAAAACCTCGACCGCGCTAATAATTGCCTTTCCATAATACTTGAAAATCATCAGTTCTATATATAAATAATCAGTATAAATAGATCATCATGCCCTTATAAGAAACTTTTCATTCAAGAAACACTCTGAAAATTACTAAAGACACGCATATACCATTACAGTGGGTACACTCTGAAAATTACTAAAGACACGCATATACCATTACAGTGGGTACACTCTGAACATTACCAAACGCCCTCAGATACCATTGTGGTGGGTGTATTAGATTAGGCTTTAACTACTGGATGGTGGAACAATTGGGAATGAAACATGAGATTTATGGGAAGGTAAAGTTGGAAACAAGAAGGGAAGCAACGAACTGTGGGTACATTGTGAGGGGTGTTGAGATGTAAGGGTAGTACAAAATGGCTGGAGGATCCATGGAGAATGGGTTTTTTTGGTGATTTTTGACAGGTTTTAGTAGACAAAATTGTTGTTGTTCATTAAAGGTTTTTGTCGAGGAATTTATAAGTATTTTCATTTTGTATTTATCATTGGTTTGACAATTTGAAAAGGTGTAAGCGGAAACTCTTGATTGCATATTGTTATCTTATTAAATGAAAATATGAAAGCAAACAGTACTATTAATGCCACACCTAACCATCGAAGAATCACTTTATTAGACGGTCCACCGTTGGCACGAGGTGCAACGAAACATAGCACTCAAAAAAAGCCTGCTATAGCAGTCAATAGTGCGCCAGCGTATGGCCAAGGAAAGGTGTATAACAGTCGGCAATCTAAACCGTTTGGATTAGGTGCTGTAGAGGAAAACAGATTACTGGTTTCTAACAAAGAAGATTTGATTGGAAATATACGGCATTCAATGATGAGTGTGTTCAAAGCTCGGGACAAGTGTCTGTCAGTGTTTGACGATGAAAAGCTCAAGAATGCAGATTTTGCCATTTATCAACCACCAGGACCAGACAAGTTTCTTGACGAGTCCAATGAGTTTGAGATGAGCAGTGCCAGTACAGTATATGACTATGATTACGATCCGTGGGCACAGAGCTTACGGATAAGTAATTTCTGGAAAAACATGCGTGACAATGGTGTGTTTATAATATATCTCATCAAATCCTTTGCCTGTAATGTGACCATCTTGAGTTTGGTATGTTATATCAATCTGTACCATACTGCCATTATCAGTTATCTTAGTGGGAAATCCACCTTGATGATAGCTGCTAATAGATATACCATGGTAACCTTTGTCTATGAGCATGTCTTTATCATGTTTCTTACGTTGGTCATGGTGTTAACCAACAACAACTATTTGGTTCTTTGCAATCTTGTGTTCACAATAGTGTTAGGGTCGTTGGAATTTGCTTACTATGGATATCAAATGCGCCATTCTCTTCCACAGTCAGTTTTGCAGCAAATCGCTAGCAATAATGGCAATATGGCCGTTGTGAAACTCATAGAATCAGCCCTAATCAATAGACCTTTTGTATTGCTCACTGTTTTACTTGTCATTGTTGCTATCTCCATTCTTCTGGAAGGAATCATCTACTTTCTCTGGTTGGGAAGATACAATCTTTTAAAGTTGCAGAATAAAAGCAGTCAAGAAACTCTGAATGATGCTATAAAACAATCGGGATCGATTGCGGCGTTGGAAAAAATCGAAAAGAAAAACTGTATGAAAGCTATGGTTTTTCTCAATTGTCTAGTAGGTCCATCCATTTTGTTCATCAAAATAGTCAATTACGAAAACGAACCCTTCTTTTACATGGCAATATTGTCATTAATCCTCATGCTAACCCAATTGTCATTAGCATTTGTCCCTGTTAAACTATTTAAAAAAACCCATTTCCCCAGCACAGCCATTGAACTTTTCATTACCATTTTTAATTTATTGGTCATTATCCAGATACTAGCCTCGGTAGCAATCACTGGTAACACCAGCGTGGCAGGTATGCTCGCTTTTTCTGTTGGGGTGCTCTTTATTGGGGCGTCTTATTATTTGTATTATTCACTGGTTGTCAGTTCTGTCAAAGAAGAAGAAGAAGAGGATCGGTTCTATAACCAAGTGGATGTGAAGTTTCTTATTTCCCAAGTTGTAAAGTATAGAAAGTTGGTGCTTGGAGTAGTGTTTATATCTGGCCTTGTATTTAACATTATCCAGTTTGCAATCTATTTGAAATTCAGATACAACTATCAATGGTTCATGGTGATTGTGATGAACTTGGTTTATTTGCCAATGATATATGTTTCTCTTGATTTGGAAAGCAGAAACTTTCACAGTTATACTGCCATGATGCATTTATTTTTTTTGCAATATGTAGTGTTTATCTGCAACTACACCTCCATTTTCTACAATCTACCTTACCACACCATGATATTCTCTGAAACAGGACAATTCTTTGCCCTCGTCTTCTATTCGGCCCTGTTTTTCACCGCTACTTGTTTCTTCATCAAGTTCAAACGCCATCATTCTAGCTACAATACTTATTTGGAAAAGTATCTGAGCGATGTCAAGTTGTCTGATGCCATGTATGACCCTCGTGACGATGACGACGATGTGTCTACTATTAATGGCGACAAGCTTACCAAGGTTTCCATCAGAACCTTGGTAAAAATCTTGATGCCCTTGATCCATATAGACGCCTATGTTTCCATAGTGGCAATGTGTCTTTGCTTAAACTACTCGATCAATGACTTTCATTACTCTGCTAGCGCTTACCAGGAACTTTTCATTCTAGTTTTGATTGTTTCCTTTGTCAAATGTATAGTGGCTCGTAACAGACTTTATGTCTGTTCGCCAAAAAGAGGCAAAATACAGGTGATTTTCGCCACAGCGATGCTATTCACAATGACTTTGCTCTGTTTCATCTTGCAATTATACTTTATGGTAAGAAAAATATTGCTTATTGATGTTTACAATTATGGCTCACAAAACATTGAAATCCGCTTTCAAATCGGATTCTGCGCATTGTCCATTGCTGTTCTTCTCATAGAGTTGCTCATGCTGTCCTACATGTTGGTCCAGCATGTCATATCGTTGATAAGGTAGTTTATGACGTTTATAGAATTATATTAGATTTACAATAGATATTTGTTAGATGATGTATTATTATTATTATTATTATTATTATTATTATTATTATTATTATTATTATTATTATTATTATTATTATTATTATTATTATTATTATTATTATTATTATTATTATTATTATTATTATTATTATTATTATTATTATTATTATTATTATTATTATTATTATTATTATTATTATTATTATTATTATCATTATTATTATTATTATTATTATTATAATATTCTCACCCGTGTTCCTGTTAGGTATTTTTTCTCTTGTCCGAGAGCCATACGGCCCAGTGGTCTTTCGAAAGAAATACCCAACAGAATAGCTGAGCAAATAGTATTCTCCGGCAAGAAAGACTTACAAGGCTTAAGAATTCAATTCCCGACTACGAACACGTTTTACGATGCTGAATGTGATTTCACTAGTAGCGCTACTTAGACCAATGGTACCTACTTTCCAATCAATAATGTGAGAAGATTATGGTACGTATATAGGAAACTGATGTGTACTGGGCTCAAAATAAAATAATAATAATCTTATATTTCAAGCAAAATATAAAATATTATATATATCGCAGGGTTAAAAATCATGTGATCAGCTCTATCTAATACTGTTTCCACAGGTATTAATGAGATATTACTAACAAATTGATATATAACATTATATATATTCATTTTTTCTAGTAGCCTATTGAGATTACAATACACTGCGGGCATGTGCATGTTTGTAGTTTTGCAACTTTTAAAGCTATTCACTGATTTTAACAGAATAATTCCAACGAGGTCCAAGAATAATGAATTTTTATTCGATTTTACTATTCTGTGCGCTCAATAAAGACCACCAATTACGCCAATTCATTATTGTTGAACACCAGAAACATTGGTGGGTATAAATACCGGTGAAAAAGCATGCGAAAAACACGCGAAAAACATGAGGCTCAATGTTTGGCTACCTGCGAAGAAGCGTTCATTCGAGATAAAAGCAGTATAAAACGGAATCTACAACCGCAGGCAAACCCCAAAGGATACAAAAATAGTGATGGCATTTCCACGAGAGCTTTTGGAGACGTTTAATGCTGCAGAAATCCATTTTCTAGCGGAGAATGAGCCGGTGGAAATCACATCCAATGTTCAGATGGACAAAGTCTCACTTATAACTACAGAACTTCCCAAGCTACGGCTTATGACAACATACAAGATACCTGCATGGCTTGCAGTGATACTTCGGAAGCAAAATAAAGTAACAGTTGCTCCTCCAGAGTGGTTGAACGAGAAGTATTTGAGTAACAAGTATCAGGAAGAGACACTGAACCCCGGCTCTTTCAGTAAGCTACCGCCCAACTGGCTAGAGCTTTCGCAGATATATCTTAAAAACTTCCATCAGGATCTTATCGATGAAACTGACGTCATACTCAAGTTGGTGCAGGATTTGAAAGAAATCCGACTGGTGAAACTACGAAAAGGGCTACAAAATCTCAACGAGCTCAACTTGAGTTTCAATGATTTGAGCATGATGGAGATCAACGAGTTTAGACCGTTTATAAGTAAGGTTATGGGCCGTCTCAGCCGGCTCAATAAGACATTGGAGATTAATGAGCCAGACACGCGAGTCAGAGACTACGAAGAAGATGAACAACAGCCTGCAGCAACCGCATTTCTTTTTGACGAATCACAGGATAACAAAGACGACATTGCAGTTGCGGATGAAAGCAGGCGAGAGCCAGAGTTGGACGGTTTTGAGGAAACTCAGGATCTGGAAATGGAAGATATTGTCAACGAGTTTGAACTTTAGTTTACAATACATGAATAATTAGGGCCTAAATTATTAATAGATTATTACGTTAAATCATATTTTTTTGACTGTTATAAACCCTTACTAAAATGCCTTCTTCATCCACTCTAGTTGAAGAGCCGTTAACTAGGCCGGTTACCCGGTTTGATACAACCCGAAAGGGAAACTGATGCCTTGCCATGCGGGTTTTCAACATGCGGCTGTGGAATGATGGATAAGTAAGAGGGAAAGAATGTGACAATTTGTTTGTCTATATTGTAGAATCAACAATGCATCGTCTTTGGAAATATTGGGCACGATTCTATAATCTGGAGATATTGTTTGTTTGTTATGTCAATGTAATTCACCAACGAGGGTTGAAAAGTGTATAAAGTGTAAATTTCGGCAGCTTGAGTAGACCGACAGGAAACTTGACTAATAAGACCATTCTTGGAACTCACGGAACGATATCAAAAGAACTGGCTTGGCAGTTTTAGTGTCTTCAGCCATGTGACTTTAAAGCAAGAAATTTTAGCTTGCTAAAGAGTGGATAGATGGCGTTTCGTACTAAACTACGGCGCTTTAGCCAAGAGGACATTCTCTATGCATGGCAAATAATATCCATGAGGCACCATGGCAGCAGGAATATCCATAATACTGAGGGCAGCTTTGTCCCTGTTTTGGACAATATGCCAGAAACTTGTAAACTATGGGTTTTCATATATTCTGTGTGTTTGCCACTTTTTTTTATATATTTTCCTCTTTGCTGGATATGTGTTTTTGAATGGTATTTGAAGGCATTTTGATGTTCTATTTCCACAACCACCAATAATACCAAGAGAATACATACTGGATTCAACAAACAGAAGGGATGCCTGTTTTATCCAGACCCCAACATGTCGATAACAGCAATCTTTTTCAATACATATATGCTCTTCTCAAGGAGCCAGACACTGTTCAGCATATAGGTGATGTTCCCAATGCTCAGCACAATGCTCAGCACAGTGCTCAAACTGTAGCAGCAGAGGTGATATCCAAGGTGGCCACTCAAATCACGCTTTCCAAAAGATCTACTACTGTGGAAGCCGGGGGCCCAGATACCAAAGGATTAAAGTATGTGATTGCAGCAGTGGTGGTTCCTATAGGGCTTGTGATTCTCACAATTGTCATATGTATGCTACGGTGCCGGTCAAAAGGCAAGAAGGCAAAAATAGCCATTGACACTGAGAAGCCAAAAAAGGACGACTTCGTCTCTGGGGTTAAAATCAGCCATACATTCAAGAAGACAAAAACTGGGGAAAGCAATATAGAAATCAAAGTGGTTCCTCAAGATCCAGAGATTTTTGCCAAAAGAAAAAATATCATCTTGCAGGATATTGAGAAAAATGGCAACTTGGCCGAAGAGTTACGTAATAACAATTATTTCAATAATTATATTGACATCACCCAAAGACATGGTAGCAGGATGTCTACGACCAATGAAATCAAAGACATGAAACTCATACAACCTGGCAATAGTATTAAGAAAAGAATGAGCCATGAAATGGTGATCATTAATGACGACGATGACATGGAAGAAGTTGACATTTCTGATTCTGCAGCAGCAAAACAAGCCAAAGAGGTTGAGGATCGTAACAAGTCCTTTGCCCAAAACCAAGCACAAAAGAGAAAGATCCCGTTGTATTCCGTGGCAGGCTCTAAAATTGAAGAAGAAAAGACATCTGAGAAAATCAGTAGAGAATCAATCAACTCTGAAGGATCGCAGGCGATTAACGAAGAGTTTTATACTCCTGAGGATGGCTCTCCAGAGTTTTCTGAAAAAGCGCAAGATGTACAGTCTAATAATGAATTGCAATATGTGTCCCAGAACGTCACTGATTTGCAGTCGAAAAACACCAAGCTTCATCGTACTTTGATAGACAATCAAAGAAGATTTATCCATGATTTCGATGCTGAGGACGGTGATGAGGTGAAAGAAATCCCGTATATTCCAAAGGCCAAAAACCCTATTGTTGCTGCTGCTGATTCAATACGGTCTACTGGCAGTACAGTCACAACTTCTGACAGCATCGCCAGTCCTAATCCTTTGAAACATACTATGACCAAACATTCTCTGTTGTCCAACGCTACTTCGAGCCATGCCCAATCTATCATGACGAAGAGCACAGCTGCGACCAGTGTGAGCATGGCCAGTGGTAAAAATGGGGCCCAGGTAATCGGTGAAGAGCCATTGCCTTCGCCTATTGAGGCTTTGACATATCAAGACACTTTGAAAAGAAAGTCGGATATTCAAAGAGTGCCTACTGCTGCTGCCATTGAAATAGGCACTTCTGGCGACTACGAGGTTGATTCTGCGGTGACAAGTGGTAACATTTCAATAAAACCTGCTACTGGGGATTTGCATTTCAATCCTCCTGCCAAGGTCATAGAATCGAGTCCTGGGAAAGCCGTTGCAAATGCCAATATTTCCAGGCCAGACGGTGAAGAGTTGGGCCATCACAGATCGAATTCCATGGTCAAGTTGCAAAACGAGTTGATGCAAAACCGTAAAACCACAGCCATGGATAGCAAACAGTTTTCCAGAGACTCCTTTTTGGATAGAAACAATAGTGGCGAATTCGAGAAAAATAACGCCATTTATAGTACTGGAGATGAGGATTTTGATTATGAAAGCAAACGGAATGAGCTTGTCAGATTGAGCATCAATTTGGATACCGAACATTACACTTCTTCGGATTCTGCAACATCTACCAAAAGATCCCAATTGGAGGATTTGCCAGAAATCGAAGAACCAATCTCCCCACGTCCTAAAGGTTCTGCAGTTGCAAGTCCAAAGGAAAAGCCCCAAAGAAACTTTTTTGAAAACAAACGGGATTCCACAGTTACTGAAAAGTCCACGAAAGAAGATCTTGCGGCAAAACAGATCATCGACAGTCAGTTGACTAATACGATCAATGATATCAACAGGTTTCTCAAAGAAAATGGCGTTTATACCTCACCTGTCATAATTGATACTGGTAATGTTGTTTTGGGAGGACTTGTGATTAACAATCTCTCTTCAGAAACCATAAACAAGCATTTATCCAAAGATTCTATCAACATCTTGATGAATTCCAAAGATTGCTCACCAGTGATTTATAATGCCAGCATGATTTCCCCAAAATCAAAAGTTGTTAGTCCTGCTGCCAATAATCCAGCCGCTGGTCCAGCCGCTGGTCCAATTGCTGTCAACCCTTCTGCAAGCTCCTCCAACTATGATCTTGTGAAAAACTCCTCGAAATTGTCTCCATTGGCTAGTTTTGCCCGTTCTCCTCGCCATATTACCTCCCCACCAACCATCAATGGTGTCTTGTCTGAAGTCGATGGCTACATCAATGAACCAAGTCATACCAAACCATATCCAAACAAATACTTCAATTCCCCACCAATGAGCTCTCTGCCAATAACTCAAGACACCACCCAATTCCAAGTAATCAACTCACCTACCATCCCCAAAAGAAGTTCCAAAAGATCTCATAATAACTTGTATCAACTCCAATTGCAACACCAGCAAGACCCTCTGCAAACTATAGGCATCTCAGGCATTAATGCCCCAGTCTTGTCTGCCAAATCTAGTAACGTCACCATGAAATCCCAAAACAGCAAAGCCTCCAGACAATCATCTAACATCAGAAGCTCTAGAGCTTTGGGAATTAATCTCAAACCTCAATTGTCTTTGGGAGAAGAAGCTAGATTGACTAACAAAACCCCAGACCAGATTGTCAGAGACAAATTCTATGATTCCGAAGAGTCTTACAACCATACTTTTGATGACGACGAGGAACACCAAAAACAATATGTGAAAATGAAATCACCTTCGTTTGTTAGTCCTTATGCTAATATTGTCTGAGCTCAAATTCTTTCCTCATTTCATTTCTAATCTTATTTCTTCCTCTCAATTTAAGTAATTTTATTCGACCTTGATCTATTGATGGATCATATCCTGCATGCTTTTAAACATTTGAACCATTTAATTCTTCCAAATAACCAATTATTTCTAAAATTTAATGCTCATTCTTACAACTTTCTGTTTTTTTTTTTTTTTTTTTTTTTACAATGGTTTGCCATTGATAGTTTCAATTCTTCCTGGCGTTCTTGCTTCAATTCAAACTTTGCCTTCATTTTCTAATACATTCTGTTAATTAGTATTATACACTATTTGATCTTCTTCAAGATTAAATGTAGAATGCTTCGTCATATAATAATCTACATTTTCCTATTATAATAATATATCAAACTGAAGGTTTGTCACAAATACTAAAAATTGCTATTGCTAATTTTACATAGTCAAATACAAAACACACATTGAAATATGAAAGTTGAAACTCAGCACTCTTTCCAATAAGCACCTCCCAAAAATAGGTTAAATAAAGAATGATGAAAAAGTTGGTTTTTTCACCATATTCAAATCCCATC
Organism: Saccharomycopsis malanga; assembly: GCA_004014935.1. Lineage (NCBI taxonomy): Eukaryota > Fungi > Ascomycota > Saccharomycetes > Ascoideales > Saccharomycopsidaceae > Saccharomycopsis > Saccharomycopsis malanga. The sequence continues at coordinate 1,776,194 of CP025324.1, forward strand.
AACGCATACATTATCCAAACATGTACCAGAAGGATAACCAATGGTTTATGTTTCAAATGTAGTGCAATATTAAATTAACATACCTTCAGATAATAATGCTTGTATATTAATGCTACCGCATGTATGTATGTGATGCCTCTTGCATACTGATATAAGCGCTTAGCTTCAAATTTCAAAAAAAAAAAATTACTGTTGTGTAAATTTTATCTTTTTCATTATTTATTTAGGCGCCGAAACTGTAAAGATTTTGGCAGAAATACAACTAAACATTGTTTTACGCATGTTTCGATCAAATACCACCGAATATATTCAATCAAAACTATGAAGTATACTTATTATTTCATTTCCAGTGAAAAATCCCAACGATAACGCCCTTCGGTTACTATAATGGCGCTGCAATAAGGCTTAGCGCGCTAACAACTTTTCAACATTTTGAAGCGCAACAACCTCATTTTGATGGTTCCAGTCAATCATCTCTATGGAGTTTTAAATGACTTTCTAGCTGCTGAAAAATCTATTGCTGGCCCACTGACTAGACAGACAATGTGATATATTGTTGATTTGATCAAAATTCAAAAGATATGTTATACAACCTGATTCATGCATACATATGCACGGTACTGCATTCATCATGTGAAAATCATTATAGACATCAGTTACTAAAACCGGTAACCAACCCATTCATCTGTTACAGCTGGAAAACTGTCAAACATGCACAGACAACAATAGGAAACCGTTATGTGCATTGTTTTTACTATTGAATAAAAAAAAAGGTCTAGACCGGAAATCTCACTATCATAATAAACTGCGAATTTGTGTCATGTACTGTGGGGGCCCTTGCAACCTAGGCTAGGCAGTGACTGCAGAGCAACTGCTATACTAAGCGTCTCTATTACAACCCTTATTATCTTATGAGACATTTTGGAACCCTTACACCTCAACAGTATTGAAAAACGCTCCAGTAAAGCTATTGCACTACTACCGCTAATTCGATATTGATACCTGCACTCATTACTTCAAGCTACTTTGAACCTATGATTGCCACTGCCTTCATGAACCACGCCATCTTGGCGATTTCATACTCATTAACCACCATCATCACTGTGATCACTTCACCTTCTTCTATGAGAGGTCGTTTCATGCCTAGAGATAGGCGTGCTCCAGTATTGTCAATCTCCAATGTGTCTTTGTCTACTGGTAACTGCTCTCCGTGGAAACTTGGTGAAATTATGGCATTTGTCAATGACTTGGCAGCTGCCATCTCTGCTGACGATTTGTTTGATGCCACTGCTGGTGAATTATGGATGTTGACTTATGGGGACGAGTGTTATGAAATGCTCCTCAAGTCATACGAAATGAATGATGAATTGTTCAAAGCTACCACAACAAACAACCCAATTGCTCCTGAGAATGCAATTGCAACTACCAATTCTTTTTCGAAGGCATTTTTCGAGAAACCTTTGGCTCTGGGAAATGGTTCTACACTTGCCCATACCATTTCAGCAAGCTCCCCAGAGCTGATCAATGGTTCTTTGCTTTTGATTCTCACTGCTACCGTTTGGTTGTGTTACGCATTCTGCTGTTTGCGTTTTAGAAAGCTTTTTGTTCGCCATTCTTATCAAGAGAAAAAGGAAGTTGTTATTGTTCCTTTCAACTCTGAAGATGACTCCATTTCACCATTTGTCACTTTGAAAGGCCATCCGAACTCATCCTCCTTTGAGGAAGAAGGATCTAATCAAGAGTCTCTTGAAATCTTTGATGATTTCTCCAAGGGATCATCTAACCAATCTTCTGACAAAGTCTTGGAGCAAGTCCCTAAGGAAGCTCCTGATAAACAAGACGATGATGACACCTTTGGCAGCATTGAAGTTGGACGAGGAATTGACTATCCTCCTATTACCACTCTTGGTAATAATAAGACTCTCTGCTCGGTCAACCCAAACATTCAAATTGATGAATCTCCTCTTCCAATCAATATTGATGATGATTCTCTGTCTTTTGACCTTTCAAACAGTTTGTTTGATGATGAAAATGTTCCGCCTGTGAACATCAGGTTGAAAGGTTTCTCTCAAGCTTTGCAAGTGCCTGACAGATACGAGAAACGTACAATCAAGGCAAATTTCAAACCAACCAAATTGAAGCTTCCAAATGATGCTTGGTTGGCACGCCAAGTCAAACAAAGCTATAGAAATCGTTCTGAACTCATCAATGGTCGATTGTACCAAAGAAGCAAAAGGCCTGTCCTTATTGCACCTTGCAAAAAGTTGAGATTTGATCGTTACAACTACTACGACGATGCAAATGAACAACCTGGTTGTTTCCCCAAAGCCGATCCAGCTATGGGAAAAAATGCTGGTTGTCTTCCAGTTACAATCAACAAGAAAAGAGTTGGCGAGTCAATCTTGAAAAGGACAAACTTCAGGACAGCTGATAATATCTTCAAAGAAGGACTCTTTGGTGATCCAGACAACCGTGTTGCAAAAACAAATGTCAACCAATACAAGAAAGTGTCTTGTGAAGCAATGCTCAACTTGAACAAGTTGCAGTTCAATAAGGCGAAAACTACAAGACCTTTGATGTGGGCCTGGCATCTGGCTGAAAATGCTGGATATGAAGCAAGAATTGAGACAAACAACAAAATCTTGTACCGCTCCAGACACATCAAGCTTGAAGTGGATGCTGGAGTTGTCAAAGAATGGTTCACTTGCTTGTTTGACAATAGCGAGGACCATCAAAAGTCACAGTTCATTCTTGGAAAACTGGTAAGCTTTCTTGAAGAAGGCCATTTCCATTGGGATGATTGCAATCAGTTGAGAGTATTCTTCTACTACCTGATTGAAAGCCATTTTGATGGGTTTATCAATCTATTGTTGTCTGAAAACAAAGATACTTCCAATCTGGTTGCCCAGATCTTTGAAATCATCTGTACCTACAGAAAAAGATTACTGGTCCCTAATGACTTGTTCCGTCTTTGCTTTGGTGCCATTCTAATTGCTTCTTGTTGTCATCAAAGACACATCACCAACATCTTCTTCATCATGAAGTCTTTGGAATTTGCCGATATGGAGCGATTCCTCAAGAAGTCTACAGTTGAACGGAGAGATGCCAAAATCTTGTTGCTCAATGCTATCAAGTGTTGGCTGCCTGAAAAAGCTGCGCCATTTGATGATGAGTTTAAACAAACTCTGCTTGGCTATTGCAAAGGCCTTGGCCTTTACGAGCTTAGAAGCATGGAAAAGGTTGTCCATAAAAAGGAAATGCAATTTTGCAATTATCCAATTTTGAAAGCCGCAAACCCACCGGCTATTGGCAAGCATTTGCCAACAGATGCAAAATTGCAATGTCAGAGATATTGAAAACCTTGGAAATTGTTGAATGGCTGATTTGGTCTGATCCAGTGAACATGATAGAGACCTGTCCAACTTAAAATGAGTGGAAAATCTTGATTGTAAAGATTTTTGTGAGTTATTTGAAACTTTACTAATATTTTTGGTTCTCTTTTGAAATATAGCATGCTTCGGCTTAATTGGTATTAACAGATTAGGGAAACGAGAATCAACACCCCCGTTCATCTCTTTTATTGCATTGTTCTTCGACTTTCTTCTCGTCTGCTTTTTTTCGCAGATACGGAGGAATTACTGGAAGCATTGGCTTTTGAAACTTGACAATTGAAAGTTAAAAGTTGTGAAGAGATATTCTAATGATAGGAAAAGTTGGGTCCAGTGACTAATTGGTCTACGCTGCATTAATGGCTTGCCTCTCATGACGCTAACCCACCAAAACTTTTCTTTATTTGCAGAATATCCTTTTCATGACTATCAAATTGTCTGGTTTTCATTAGCTTGGATAATAGTGCCAAAGGTGGTTTCTCATTTCTATTCTACCTTTTTGTTTTTGTTGTTGTTTTTTCCTTTTCTTCTTCTTCTTTTTGTTTGTTTGTTTCTTTCTCTCCTTGATTCTCAATTCTCTTTGAAGTTGATACCTGTGTTTGCTCATTAGATGCCTTGAATGTTTTTAAAACTAAAATACTCCAAATATCACCACATCAATGACTACTCATTGACAGCGATCATCTTCCCATCACCAACAGTCCTAAACATTCCCAAGTACTCAAACAACACTGACCACCTTCTTCTTCTGCTTCTGCTGCTGCTTTTGCTATTTTTTTATTTGCTGAATTTTCAAAAAACCTTTATAAAAACCCCAAAAAAACTTTAAAATTATAAAAACCCTTGAAAAAATTTTTATATACTTTTTTTTTAATTTGATTTGCTTCTGTTTCCTTAAACATTTGTAGACATTCTTTGCGGTATTATTGGCAAGTTTGATTGAGCTGAGGTGAAACTGGGGATTTTCATAGATTATAGTATATTATTTAGATGTTCAAAGAACGCAGGATTCTCCCACTTTTACTGTATATCAAGTCACTAAAAGAAGAGCCAAAGCTCTGCCAAAGGTATCATAAGACATATTTGTTCGAAATCTTCGATGTAAGAAACTGATATATTTTGCTTAATTTGTCGATTTAGTGAATTAGGATAAAAACAGTTTAAAATATCTACCTTATCGTTTTATCATTCCCTTTTTTTTTAATTTGTCAAATAACTAGGCATGGTAGCATAAATAAAATGCTTCAACTTTTTCTATTTTATGACTATTTTACAGTGTCTACCACATTCAATACTTGAATAAGATGTGGAGAAAAACGGTCTTTAGATAAGGGCTGAAAAATACGTTCAAAATGACTCTTTCTAATGATCGACAACGCAATCTTCAAGCCAATACTGGGGGGTTACCTGTTTTGTTCTCAGTTGAGAAAACATTTTGAATTGAGTGCTGATTGCTAGTAATCAATTGGTATTGTCAGCATAAAACTAATACACACTGGCCTCAATAGTCAAGAACCAGGATCACCGCCAATGTTCGGCCCATTGAGCAAACTACATTTGATAAATAATGTACAAAAGAAACAGCTTATATTGACTATATTAAATTCGACTGCTACCAAGCGAGAGACAAAGAATTATTTTATCAAGTATCAGCCGCGCAGTGATGAGGGACTACTAGATTTGAAGCGGAGTCCTCTCTCTCAGGATGGATATGATGGAAAGAGAAATGGCGGAGTACCGTACAAGATGATGAACGACATAACTACTGGTATAGAAGAAGAGGAAATAGGCGGAACCGGCTCAATTGCAGAAGTCACACAGCCCATACTCCGGATTTCAATAATCAAAATAAGAAATTTGCTCAAAATCCCCAGAGATACACTAAAAAGCATTGGGGTAACTGTTCTAAAATTGATGAAGCTAGGCGTCAGTCCAGTGGTGATTATTGATAATCATGACTTGGGCCATATATTGAAAAACAGTAGTTATCAGCGTAATGATGCAAAGCATGGCATTTCTTACGACAATGCACATAGTCTTACGTTCCAACAGGTTGAAGAGAACTTGGATGAGCAGTATTATTTGTTACTGGACATTATTGAAAACTCGGTTCGTAACTTGTATTTGGAAAATGAGCATGTTGACGGGGATTTCCCTAATCTCTTGCCAAACAAGAGCATCAGTGCAATTCCGATGAAATCAATGTTTGAGATCGATAGTAAGAATGGTGTGCATCTTTCTTTTCCCCAGCTGATTGTAGATCATCTACATCAAGGCGATGTCCCCATAATATATCCTATAGGATACCTGGCCAAAGAATGCAAGAATAGGATAATACCCAGCAATTTGTTGGTTGAGAATGTGGCGTTGAATTTGTATCACCATTATAAAAACTCAATCAAAGGCGGGCTATTTGAAGATAATATGAACAACCTTTTATCCATCGAGAAGGTCATTTTCATTGATCCTCAAGGGGGAATCCCTTCTTTGGAAAGAATGACATCTTCCCATGTCTTGGTAAATCTAAGACAGGAATTCTATACCATTTCTAGAGAGTTGGAAAAGGGATTTCTTAAACCTTTGGAGAAAAGAATCCACTTACAAAACCTAGAATGTTTGAATAACATTTTGCAGCAATTGCCTGATTCAGCTGCTGCAATAATTACAACTCCACAGCTGGCTGCAATTGATGATTTACCTTTACTTGCTTCTGCAACCACAGCCTCTAAAAAGGAAGCCGTGAAACCGGTAAAGATTTCAGACACATACAAGAAAGGCTACAGTTATTCTAAAACATTTCAAACATCCACTAATCAAACAGCTGATAATGCTGATGATTTAGTACACAACTCTGTAATTAACCAACAAGGAGAAGCCGTCAATAGTTTCCGTGTCAAAAACCCGATCATATACAATATTCTTACGGACCGTCCTTTGATATCTCCCTCTTTGCCTGTGTATCTCAGAAAAACCCCGCTTTTATCCACCACAATCCTCAGAAAGGGCATCGATGTCCAACATTTCCAGTCATTTTCTACTGAGGAAGGCTTGGATCTTATAGAAATGGATAAGCAAGGCACCATCAGTTTGAAAAAGCTAAAAGGTCTTATCGATGACTCGTTCAAAAAACCATTGGATCTCCAACACTACTTAGAAAGAGTAAACAAAAAAGTAGCTGGTCTTATTATAGCAGGCGATTACGAAGGTGGGGCCATCATCACTTGGGAATCGCTTCACACTAACAAGACAAAAATTCCATATTTGGACAAGTTTGCTGTGAAAAGGTCCGTCCAAGGAACCTTTAGCGTTGCAGACATTGTCTTCAAAGTTATGGTCAACAGTTTATTCCCAAACGAACTCATCTGGAGATCCCGGCAAAACAATCCCGTGAACAAATGGTACCATGAGCGGTCAAATGGTAGTATGGTGGTCTCTGGAACCCAATGGCGTTGCTTCTGGGTCGGAAACCGTACCAGAGAAGATGAAAATCTCAGTGGTTACTTTGACATTTGTAAAAAGATAGAGCCGTCCTGGGAAAAATGCTGAAAGATTGACGCTTTTTTTGTTTATACACAATTATAGCATATTAGTAGAATTCCAATTCCAAAACAAGTATCAACTTTTTATGGTAGCCTTTTAGTAGAAAATGAGGTATAACGCTCATTATCAGTACTGATATGAACGAATACTATATAAAGTTTGGATAACGCAAAAGATTAGAGTATAGGGAAAATCGTTGACTTTATCAATTATTAATGTTCCCAATATATATTTAATGGCATACGTAGAAAACTTGACATTGATATAAAGAGATTCGCTGCTTTTTTATAGCCTTGTTTGATAATATCTGTATTCATCAGAAAATCAAAATCTCTAGAAAATAATCCTTTTTTTCACTACAAATTTGTCTTATGCAAAAAATATAATACTTGCATACTTATCAATGAGTAACAGTTTGAACATTTGAGGAAATGAAGAATAAGCCGGTTTTTAAACAGTTGCATTTACCTGTGTTTCTACGTCCAAATGTAATTTATTTAAAGCCACTTAGCACACAATATAAAAAGGAAGATAAACTCCTGTGTGCGTTCAATCCTATGATATGGCTGATGAAGCAAATCTCACCCATGATTCCTTTTCTTAATATGCAACCATTTTTTTATTATGGATACTTGTTATTTATTTTACATTGTCCATGAAAAATATCTACAAATTGTGGAAATGGTATAAAAGAATGAAAAATACATCAAATAAAGAAATTAGAGCAAGGTGTTTATCACAATATATTAGACAATCTAATTATTCCAGTAAATTTTGGAATAACACAGTTATTGCAGATAACGAGAGCCATTTAATAGGCTCACTGTACAGTGACATTTTCACACTGATAAATGATGTATAATGTTAGACGAGAATGCGGACTATGGAATAATAATAATAAAAATCATATAATACGAGCCCAATACATATCAGTTTGGTATATACACGCTATGTCTAAAAGGACTTGATAAAACCTAGTGGGGAAAACCCAATCATGTCCTGTTGATCATAATCTTCTCACCCTCGATCCTGCCAGGCCTTTTCAAGAAAATTAGCGGTTAAAGTAACCTGCCCAGGGGCTCGACCAAGTATACAATTGGCGTCAAAGCCTATTTTAAGACGGTTCTAGAGTCCGTACATATATATTACGTGTCCGCAGTAAAACACGCTTCTACAAGTGTCTCTGCTTAAACTTACAAAACAAGTAGCAATTTGCAAGAATAACTCTGCAGTTTTGCAACGCTTTACAAAGAATGCTCTAACAATAACAATAACAACCCCTGTAAACGCCAACCAACAGCCCACCCCAACTATCATCGCCCTCAGCAAACCTTCCTTGTTTACATAGCACGTGCCTCACGTGCTTTTTGTTTATTTATGATAAAGGGTTGAATTTCAGGTAAACAAGATATCAGGTATGAAAAAAAAAATAAACATTAGAGAAATCAACAAAGAATATATAGTAAGGCCATAGAGGCATTGCCTGAGATATTTTGACGAGCTACTAAGCGGAGAAGAAAGTTTGCTATATTGAAGTGAAAAGTAGCTATTTTGGAGAAATATAAGCGATATTAGAAAGTAAGCTGAGTGCTAGATAATCCTATATAGCTAGTTAGACATATATTGAAGAAACTGTGGGAAGGATAATGAGTTCAAAGCACCATGCTGACAACTCCATGGCGGAGGTGTTGGATGCTGATATATTTGGGTCTCTTGACCGAGACGCGCCAGATAGAAAGAGACCGAAAAAAGGACAGAACAAGAAAGGAGATGTTGATACTGTAGGGGATCATAAAGGAACTGTAGCTACAAGTCAGGCAGAAGATAGTGTTCCGTTTGGAAGCACGCCATTCACGAACAAATTTTTCAATGCTGCGAATTTCAGTTCGATTGATTTTTTGAATTCGCCATATTACAGTAAGATTACGTCCTCAGTCAACCTTCGGTCGCTGGCATTGACTTCTACGGTCAAGAAGAGCGCTAAGAAAGATAATATGAGTGATTTTTTGTTCAATTTGACTAGTTCGCCTTCGAAGAACCGATTCAAGCCGGAAACCAGTTCTCCTAAAAGTGATCATAAGAACCATCTGGCAAATGTCTCGATGACTCCGTATTTCAACAAGTCTATTCATATGTCAGACTTTCTCATTGGGACTCCTCAGAAAGACGGGCTCTCGGACTTGAACTACATCAACCAGAGCACAATTCTACGGTCTCTCAATAAGAGCAAACCAAAAACAGAAAAGCCAAAGGATGAGTCTAAGCCAGACAAATCTAGAGAAGGCAGTCTTACAGATATAACGTCCGGATTATTTGGGGACCTAAATAACGAAGAATTGGAGTTTTACAAGAATGGGTTTTCTCCATTTTTGAAAAGTAATCGTAAAAGAAGATTTGGCCAAATGAACTCTCCTATTCGTACGCCGTTCAGTGCCAAAGTCAGACTCAACGACAGAGAAATGAATGAAAAGGATATTGACGATATCAACAGTGTTCTTATGAATTTCAAAACCCCAAAAAGCTTGAAGAAAAGAATTGAAAATTTCAACTTTAAGGATTTGAATGAAAATATCGAAGAAGAACTCAACTTGGCATTTGCAAAAGCCGCTACCGATCAAACCAAATCTCACAATGGAAACCAAAAAGACACAGTGGCACCAAATGACATCACTGATGACGAAGGGGAAACTGACAACGAGGAGCAGCCAAACAAAGAATCCCAAGTTGCCAGAAATGCCAATCAAGGTGTCCCACCTCAAGTTATACAAAGCTTTGCTTTTCAACAGAAATATCAGCCGGAATATCCTCCACAGCCACCTTATGGAATGCCACAGCCGCATTTTATGCCTTTGGCATATCCTACAATGACACCGGCAATGCCGCCAGTAATGCCGCCAGTAGCACAGAACAATGGGCCGTTTCTCACTCGGTATATGGTTCCTGGGCAGCCGTTGCCATATCCCGTGCCATCTAACCATTACATGCCATTTGCCGGCGATCACACGGAAAACAGTGACGAAGCATACACCGAAAAGCAAAGCAGTTTATTCGAAACCCCATCGAAACAACAAACCGCCAATGCAAACTCTCCTTCCACCATCTTGGTGTCCAGTGCGAAAAAAAACAGCGGCTACATCAATGGTGCTTATCCTGTCAGCCCAACACCCGATGGCGACTACAAGCAAACCGTGCAAAAGAAACTAACAGCAATGTCCAGCCAGAATCCGGTTCCTTTCAGTAATGCAGTCCCAGTAATGGGAACCTTTGGTGATAAACGTAAATCAATACTCAAACAGCTGAGCTTTGCATCTAATCGCTCTTCCAACCGAAACGAACTCCAAATCATATTTGCCGACATCAAATCCTTGTCCGGAGAAAACAACTCAAACTCCTCAAACACTAACGCTTCCAAAAAATCAAAACGCAAACATCTTCATAAACGTTCTGTTTCTACCAGTGCTTTCACCTCCGCATCCAACAAAGAAAACATCAATGCCTTTGGCATTTCCCAAAAACATACTGCCGCTGGCCGTGTCTTAGCAGAAGTAAGACCCGCAAATGCTAACATAAGTAATAACCCTGCATTGGTTCCCTTATCAAAACCTCCGCTACTCACAACTGCTAACCGTAAAAAATTATCCAAAACCTTGTCCGTGCCTGCTTTCCAAGGCGGACAACCCAAGTGATGCTCTTCTATACGTAATTTATCTTTTTTTTTTTGTTCTTATTTTGATTCGAGGGCTTTTTTTTTCATTTTAGGTGGTCTTCTCTAAGGTTGTTTTATTTTTTTGCATTTTTGCTTTTCTCTTTCTTTCTTTCATCTTTTTTTTTACCTGTATAATTATTTGTTCGTTTCTTGGTTTATCCTGCCATTTGATACCCGTTTCCCACTACTTGTTTGTTTGGGGCTTTTCCAAATTCCATTGTTTTGGTCATCTCAAGCATGGTATTTTATGTGCAAATCCCGCTCAGCATTTATATATTATAAAAAATATCAAAGGACTTTTTATTGTTTTCAAGTAGTTGGTATGGCGCGTATATACGAAACAGATTTGTACTGGGCTTGAAATATATTATATTATTATTATCAAGTAATTGGTAGGCCACTGGGTTTGAAATATATGATATAATTACTATTAGGTAATCGTTAGTAAATGTTCAAAGTGTCTCCAGTTTTTCTTATCTACTGTTTACAGAATTAAGAAACCATTGCCTATCTAGCATTGGGCTTATCACCTTTTCAAAAAGGAAATTACAATACTATCAAGTTTCTCAAAGGACATTTTTTAAAAAGCTTAATTACAATAGCAAATTACAATAGCAAAGGTCTGAATCCTCAAACATTTCAACTGCCGGCTGGTTCAATATACCACTATTCTAAACATTTTAGTTTTGGATTAATGTAGTAATAAAAGTTGAAAAATTTCAATTCTTGTCAAGGATCGAACCTTTGCGATCTGCCTTAGATCAGCACTTTCCCAGCGCAAATAACCAATCCAACTGGGCCATGGCCATCACATATTCGTGTATACTGATTTGCTTTCTTGATTACCACACGAAAATGTAGTTTTTTGCTATAAAATCCCAGCCTTAACCAGTTATTAAAGCAATGTTAAAGTGTATCACATTTCCATCTAACAATAGCTGAATATCAACATTAAATAGCGACAACTCTACGGTTTTACATACAGATATGAGTATAAAAACTGTATATTTTAATGATGCATGTTGGGAATAGTGCATGCTGGAAATGATGCATATTGGAAATTCAACATGCCACAAACCATATAAGAAGCTTATTTGTCAGTATTTTAATTTATTGTATGGTCCATAAGGATACTTGATAGTTGTTACTTGCTGTGATCTACAACAACTGAGAAAGACTATTCCAAATCATCGAGTTTCAAACCAATTACAAATTGTACGCTTAACATTTTGACATTAGTATGAAGAGTAATACAATAATTTGTGCTATTTTGGTAGCTTTTAGCCAATGTCAATTATTATCGGCAATGCCTTTAGCAGAGCAAGGTAATGACGTTGCTGCTAATAATTTAGAAAATATAAACCAAGAAGAGGCAATTTTGCAGCAATCTAATCCAGAAGTTGCGCCTGAAGTGGTATCTGAAGCAACATCTGAAGTGGCATCTGAATCAGTATCTGAATCAGTATCTGAATCAGTACCTGAAGCAGTACCTGAAGCAGTATCTGAAGCTGACGGAGTTGAAGAAGCTGATGAGGTTCAAAATGAAGGAATCTTAGACCGTTTACATCGTCACAAGCATAAAAACGATGATGATTGTGATGGTGAAGATGAAGATGAAGGTGATGAAGATGATTGTGATGGAAACGACGAAGAAAATAGTAATGAAGATGAAGAGGATTGTGATGGAGGTGACGATCATGGTGACGAGGATGAAGATGATTGTGATGGAAGTAGTTCTTACGAAGTATTTGACAATGAAAAGATTGATCAACTTGCTGCAGAAGCACTCAAAGATCTCAAGTTTGAAGCTGGCCAATCTGTTGAATGGCCAGATGCTTGGTGTGAAAAGGAATGTCGTGAAACCTTTTTGCTTTATGAGGGATGCAAGAAACAAGGAGAACTCATTGGAGAATCTTGTGTATGTTCAGCACACTTTAGATATAAAGTCAACAAATGTCAAGCAGATGGGTGTGAACATTACTATGAAAAGTCTGAGAAATGGCAAAAATTAATGGAACAATATGAAGAAGAGTGTCACGATAAAGGCGATGATTTTGTTGATTATTGATTATTGTTTGCAGCCTTATTTATTTCTCATTTTCCTTTCTCTTTAATATACAAGTAGTATTTCAAGTGTATGCATCGCTGTAGTGGACAGTGACAAGTTTACTGGTGTATCTGCTGACACACACTTGTGTTATGGAAACCCTTTGGTTATTAATATTTACGGTGGTGTTTTCTGCTCCAAGATAATTTACAGAAAAGTCATACATTATTATGCTGCTGGACAGATGGATCAGTGGCCAGTACTCTCAGAGAAGATAAGAAGACCTACTAGGATACCTTAACAGTCTTGAAAAGACCTGGTAGGCTTCAAAGCGAGTCGATTATGAACAACAGGGCATAATTCAAGTCCTTTTAGACATATAGGGAAGTGCTAATTACTGGGCTCGAAGATATCATATTATTATTATTATTATTATTAAAAAGCTGCCTGAAATTCATGCTTTAATGTTATTGTTATTTGAGATATCCACTATTGTTATTGCACGGCATCTGAAATTAGCCAGTATGCATAGTAGGCCGTGCTAGATGGATATATATTTGGGGGTATAAGCCAATCAATATTGGTTTTTAAGCAGTAGCTGTTTGTCAAGAAAAATGTCAGAGATTAGAGCTAATGAATGGTTTAATAGAGAAGAGGTTGCTGTGTATTATGATGGGGTTGCTAAGGATTCAAGTATGGATTCTCCAAGAGTGGAGATTGGAAAGACCAAGCTTGATTTGAGATGTGGGCCAGTTTTGAGGTTACTAGGAACGTTGGAAAAGGCCTGTAGCTATCGAGCTTCGATGCTTTTGGTCACTTCGAGTGAGTTTCTGGGGTACTCTGGGGAGATGCCTACAGTAGAGTATCAATTAGGTCCTGCTAATGGAGAAGAGGAAATGGTGAAGGTTGCAAAAGGCAGGTTTCCGGGGGAATTGATTCATCAGGAAGATACTTTTTTGTTTTGGAGGTTTGCAATCAATTTGAATCTTTCGAAAATCCAGGAGCTCAAATGTAGATATTTCATCAATTCGGAATACAAGCCAGGCTACGAGTTCTATTTGCCGAGACTCAACCAATCAATGAATTGCATGTTTTACTCATGCAATGGCTTCTCCTACAAATCAGACACGTCCAGTTATCGTGGCTCTTTATGGACCGATGTGTTGCGTAACCATTTGGGACCTCTTCATTATCATGTTATGATTGGGGGCGGAGACCAGATATATGCTGATGTGATCAAACGAGATGCCCAACCTTTGGTTGAATGGTTGGCCGCTGAAGATGCAAATGAGAGGGTTTCTGTTGAGAATAAAACAGATTTCAAGCAGGATTTGAACAGGTTTTATCTCAGACATTATTTGAAATGGTACGGCTCTGGGTATATGGATGGAACTGTTAATAAGACGTTTATCAGAACGTTTCCCAAAGCTCTTGCTACAATTCCATCGGTCAACATCTACGACGACCACGACATCATAGACGGTTTTGGATCCTATAAGGACCATATAAATGCTACACAGATGTTCTTGGGCATAGGGGAAGCCGCGTTCAAATACTATCTACTTTTCCAGCATCACACCTCTATGGCAGAGAAAGCCACAACACTATACCACGAACCCTCGTGGATTCTTGGGGCACAGCCTGGCCCTTATATCAAAGAAAAAAGCATGTCTATATGGACCAGGCTAGGGCAGTCAATGGCTCTTTTGTCAGTTGATTGTCGTACTGAGCGCACACTTCACCAAATTGTAACTACAGAAACCTACAACATCATCTTCAACAGGCTTGAGAAGGAACTCGAGTCTTCTGGTATCAAACATTTATTGGTTCTATTGGGCGTGCCGATCTTTTACCCTAGATTGGTCTTATTAGAAGCGCTTCTTAACAATTCAGTGACAAAGACATTATCCAGTAGTTTGAGAAAACTCAACATTGGCTCTGGTGCTATCCAGGAATTTGACGGATCTGTGGATATTGTTGACGATTTGAACGACCATTGGTGCTCAGGAAACCATAAACCAGAAAGAAATCAATTTGTAGCTAGATTGCAGCGTGTGGCTGCAAAATATAACGCCAGAATCACCATTCTTGGAGGAGACGTCCATTTAGCAGCTGTGGGCCGGCTAAGAAGTGTGAAAAACCCAGAGGATACTAGTTTGACTCATCATCACCATTTTACTCACCATCACCACCGACATTCTCCAGAAGTCAATCCCCAGCTCGACCCACGCCTCATGTTCAACATTGTGAGCTCTGCAATTGTCAACCATCCGCCTCCAGACAAGGTTGGCAAGTTGCTTTTCAATTGCCAGAAAAAACACGTCTTTGGAAAAGAAGCAGAAGAAGACATGGTGCCTGTTTTCAAGTTGGAGCCTGATGGTGTCACCAAAAGATTCCAGCATCATACCAGTGAATTTCTCAATAAAAGAAATTACGCAGACTTGATTCCTGTGGACAACGTAAGCCATTATTCTACACAACTAGGCAAAATTAAGTTTCCTGGCCCAGTTGATAAATCAAATCGCCAGTCCTTGGTAAGTGAACCACTGACGGCCCCTATAGATACCGATGAAAAGTCTAGGAAATACCATTATGATTTGGGTTATCCAGTAGATCCTCAGGGTCTAGCAGTAACATTACATGTGGAAAAAGATATTGCTGATGTTGAAGCTAAAACCTTTGATTACGAACTCATGGTGCCTTCTTTAAATTGTAATATTCAGGAACCATTGCCCCAAACAAACGTTAAATACGTTGATTGAGTTTTACCAACTCCTGGGGCGTATATACAAAGCTAATATGTACTGGGCTTGAAATATAGTATATTCTTCTTCTTTTTCAATAATACCGTTTACACGGCAATTACAAATAGAGCTGAAAGCTAGTCTTTGGTAGAATAGACACTTGACATATTTCTTATCAATATAAATGAATGGCCAACGGGCCATTTGGCTCAGTGGTCCGTGCTCTCGGAGAAGAAGAAAATAAGACCTAATAGGAAAAGGGTTCGATTCCCAAGACGACACTTTTACTCGCTGCTTTTACTATATTGAACATGGTTTCCACAGGCAAGTGCAACTGTCTGAAATACGACCTAGCCAAAAGGCTACTTACTTTCCAATTGAGTGACAAGTTTAAGTAGTTTTTTGGGTTTTCCCCACTGGGTTTTACCAAGTCCCCTTAGACATAGCGCGTATATACGAAACTGATATGTACTGGGCTTGAAATATAAGATTATTATTATTATTATTATTATTAATGTGAATATAATGTGTTATTAGTAGGCGTACAGTATGGGCAACCTGGAAAAACTATATAGCCAGTTGTGAAAAAAGTATGTTCATTAGGAGTCCTCACATCTTACTCCCATATATATACCCATCCAACCCACCCTTCTCTGATGTCCCATCATGCATTATAATGCACTATAATGCATATGTATGCAGGCAACACATCCTAACGTTCATCCATGCTCGTATATGATGTCTGGGACGTATTATAGCTGGCGCTTATGTATGGAAAGAGATGGAATTTTTCCTATTACCTGCTTTTAGTTTACCTTTTAAATGGTAATTTAAGCGCTGAGACCTGAATTTGTTTGAAAAACCAAAACAAATAACCAACAAAAAGTAGCTCACTATCTCTGATTTTGTTTTATCCGGTATAATGACTTCAGCTCCATTTCAAGTATACAACAGATTTAGCATATGGAGCACGATAAATGACGTCAAATGTCTTTCAAGATATTAGACTTGTCGCAACTTTGCTCTTTTATCTCTCAATATTTTTTGTTACAACTTTTTTTTTTTGGGAACGAACTCAAGATAAAACTCCCATTCTTGTCTTTAGTTCTTTCAGTTTATCCTCCTTAGTAGGTAAACTATATTGGCTCACTGTGGATTCATGTCAATCCTTTTTTCAGTATCAGCGCGTCTAAATTACTGATTAATACTGATATAATAAGGTATGGTTATTTACAACTATCACCAACGCTTTAATGACGCTTTGCCTAACCCATTTACTATAATTCTAGTGACAAGGCTTTGTTGGTGTCTGTATCAGCTTGTTAATCAAAGCAAGATATACTGACCTGATGTTTGCCATAGATTTATGAAGAAATGTCACACATTCTGATTCTTGCATGCATATGCATAGTCTTGCATTCAACATGTGAGACTCCAGACTTGCATTGAAGATGTTGGTTACTAGAACTGGTGTCAAGCCCATTGATCTGTTACAACCGTTTAGCTATCAAACATGCACAGACAACAATAGGAGACCGTTATGTGCATTGTTTTCACTCTGAAGAAAAGTTATAGACCGCATGTCTTTGTATCATAATAAACTGCGAATTTGTGTCATGTACTGTGCGGGCCCTTGCAAGCTAGGCTAGGCAGTGGTTGCAGAGAGCAGCTGCTATATACTAAGCGTCTCTATTATCACCGTTATTATCTTATGAAAAGAGTTTGAAATCCTCACAACTCCACAGTATTGAAAAACGCTCCAGTAAAGCTATTGCACTACTACCGCTAATTCGATATTGACACCCGCACTCATTACTTCAAGCTAATTTGAAACTATGATTGCCACCCCAACCACCAACCCCTTCACCGAAGCTCCTGACGATCTTCTTCTCGGCGCTGCCACTGATATTTGTCTACCAGACATGATCTTTGACGGCATTGAAGTTGGACGAAGCAACAATGAGAATTATCCATTTGAAGACACCGAGTACTACTCTCCACTGATATCTCGTGGAAATGATAGAACTCTATGTGTGTTTGATCAAAACCGTCTTCATAATGATGCAAATTCTCCACCGGCTGTTGTCATTGATTGTGATGATCAGCTTAGCTACCGTCCTTCTTCAAGCAGATATGACGATGACAACTTATCATCATTGGATTTGGATCTGAATGGGCCTGACAACTTGGTTGACAAAGCTATGGATTGCAAACCTTTGGAAGCATTACTTCCAAATAACGATGCCATGTTGGCACAAGAAATCCAGCAAAGCTACCAGGACCATTCTACTGTTATCAATGGTGGATTGTATGAGAAAAGAAGCAACGGAAACACCTTCATTGCACCTTGTGAAAAACGGGTGAGATTTAGTTATTTTGCCTACTTCAATGATGGAAAAGAACAACCTGGTTCTTGTTCTCCTTATCATGATCCTGCTCAGTCCAATCCTTATTGTGTTCCAGTCCGGATGAAGAAAAAGAAGGTTGGCGAATCAGTTTTAAAACAAACAAACTTCAAGACAATTGAAAGTGTTGATAAAGCTGGAATCGCCGGAGACCCAGATCTTCAATTAGCTGACAAAAATGGTAAACAGCTTACACAAGTTGCTACTGAAACCATGATCTACTTGAATAACGACTTGTCACTTGGCAGAAAGAAGCACCAGTTTGAAACCAGAAAAGTCTTTGCCATGAATTGGCACAGAGTTGGAAAAACTGGAAGTGAATCAAGAAATGTGACTCGCAACAACATTTTGAATTGTTCCAAGTACATCAAATGTACTGTCAATGTTGAAACAGTTAAACATTGGTTTGCTTGCTTGTTCGAATATGGAAACGACAGCAAAGCTATCAACCACAGAAAGTCACAACAAGTTCTCGAAACACTGGTAAGCTTCTTGGAAGAAGACCATTTCAGCAAACAAAGCAACCAGTGCCTTAGAAAAGCTTTCTTCTTCAGAGTGGAAAGTAACTTTGACACATTGATCAATCTCTTTTTATCTGAAAACAAAGAGACTTCTAATCTGGTTGCCCAGCTTTTTGAAATCATCTGCACTTACAGAAAAAGATTCACGGTCCCTCAAAACCTCTTCAGTCTTTGCTTTAGTGCCATCATCATAATCTCATGTCGCTCTCCGCAATTTGTTTCCAACATCCACTTCATCATGAAGTCGTTCGAGTTTGCTGATCTGACATTGTTCCTCGAAACCTCTAAAGTTGACCGCCAAGATGGCAGAAACTTGCTACTCAACGCTATCAAATGCTGGTTGGCAGCTCCTAGAGGAACTTTGGACAAACTTGACTATCGGAGACATCCAAAGTTTTGTGAATTTGCAGAGAGCCTTCTTGAGTATGGCAAAGGCTTAGGACACCATGAATCCAAAAGCTTGCAAAAGATTGCCCACACAGTGGACAAGCAATTTCCTAATTATCCAGTCATGAAAGAGATTGACTCCATGGCTAAGGACAAGCACTTGTCAATTAAGACGAGAATGCGGAGGAGATTGCACCGTCAGCAATATTGAAAAACTTGAACAAATGTTAAATGGCTGTCCTGGTCCGATCCAGTGAAGATGATAGTGACTATCGTTCAAAATGAGTAGAAAAGAAGTTATTTTGGAAAGGACAAAGGTCTTTTTATTTCTTACTTATTTCCAAAGGAGTCTGGTTTGTATAACATGCTTCGGCTTAATTGGTACTAACAGATTAGAGAATTGAGAATTCAACCCCGTTAACCCCACCCCAAATTTTAGTTTATAGTTCTTCGACTTTCTTCTCGCTTGTGATGCTTCTTCACAGGTAAGGAGGAATTACTAGAAGCATTGGCTTTTGAAACTTGACAATTGAAAGTTAAAAGTTGTGAATGCCGATCTTTTTCAGGAATTGAGGAAGCTTGATCCAGTGACTAATTGGTCTACGCTGCATTTTGACAGCTTGCCTTTCATGACGCTAATCAAGTTATACTCTCTAATCTTGTAAAGATTTCTGCTCATGGCTAAATAATCGTCTTGTTCTCATTAGCTTGGATAATAGTGCCAAAGGTAATTTCTCTTTTCTTTTCTTCTTTTTTTTTCTTTTTTTTTTTTCTTTCTTCTTCTTTTTTTTTCTTTCTTTCTTTCTACCTCTGAATCTCTTTTCTCTTTGACGTTATTGCCTGTGTTTGCTCATTGGACGTCTTAGAAATTCTTAAGACTAAAATTACCCTAACAATTCATCATAACAAATAACTACTCATCAATAGCAATCATCTTCCCATCACCAACAGTCCTTTAGCATTCTCAAGTACTCAATCAACACTGACCACCTTTTGTAGCTTTCTGATTTTATCAGAAGCTTACGCTGCTTACGCTGCTTTTGCTCACTTTGCTCCCATTTTTTTTCCACTTTATTTATTTTATTCCAAAAAAATCTTTATAAAAACCCAAAAAAACTATAAAATTTTTCAAAACCTTTAAACATTACTGTAGCTTCATACATTTGTAACAATAATAACTACTCTTTAACGGTAGCTTTTATCATGTCAGTCTCATTTTACCATTTATCCTTTCAACACCCCGTTTTTTTTATAAATTTTATACTTACAACACTGACACCCCACCACCAAATGGGTTTCTCTTTTTTATACTAATTTTAATCTATGTTTATGATGTTAATTCTCTAATTTTAATTAATAATAAACCTTTTGAATCTATTACCTCTTGAAACAATAAATGACATATTAGTAGAACTACTATTTGTAAATACTTAGATTCTTCTAATATGTTTAAAAGTAAATTTCTTTTCTCTTCTATGCTAATATCTCAAGAAAATTTATAATAATAATATCATATATTTCAAGCCCAGTACATATCAGTTTCGTATATACGCGCTATGTCTAAGGGGACTTGGTAAAGCCCAATAATATTCTATTAATCATAATATTCTCACCCAGTTTAGCTGAAAGTAAGCAGTATTGGTCTAGGCTATCTTTCAGACAGCTTCACTTGCCTGTGAAATCACGTTCAGAATCGTAAAAAGCAGGGAGTAAAAGTGCCGTCTTGGGAATCGAACCTGTGTTTCTGTTAGGTCTTGTTTTTCTCCTCTCCGAGAGCACTGGCCACTGAGCCAAATGGCCCATTGGCGTGTCAATTTCTATAGTATGTAAGAATAGTGACAAACAATGATAATCACACATGTTTACCAATGACACTGAGGAGAAGCATTTGCAAGGATCTACACAATGTACAGAAAATATGAGCAAAGAGTCTATTAATGATATGATTGAATGCAGAACCGAAAACAAGAAACTGTAAGAAATCGAGTGCATAGAAGGAGATTTGGAAATAGAACTGTGTATAACAAACGAGGGTAAAGAATAAGAAGGTAAAAAAACAAGTGACAACGAGGATAAAGAATAAGAATGTGTAGAAACGAGTGACAATATTCTGGGCTGGCCAGAAAGAATGTAGAAATAAAAAAAAATGATGGAAACTTGGAGAACACTTAGAATAATGCAATAGCAGAAAGCAAACCAGCAATCAATGCCAAGCTTGATGATACAGTGTAGGAATTGGCATTGTCAGCAGATTTAACAGATTTTGAAGAGCTTGCTGCTACAGTACCAGCAGAAGAATTGCTGTTGGAAGCAAAAGAAGTTGCAGAAAGTTCCAATGTGGTGGAGTTGAAAGATGACGCAATGTTGGCAGTTGGAACACCAGTTGGAGTGCTGTCTGTAAGAATATGAGTGGCGGGAGTTGAAGTAGAGTTGTAATTAGCAGGAGTTGAGGTAGTAGGAGAAGTAGGAGTAGGAGCTGTAGGA
This sequence comes from Saccharomycopsis malanga, assembly GCA_004014935.1. Lineage (NCBI taxonomy): Eukaryota > Fungi > Ascomycota > Saccharomycetes > Ascoideales > Saccharomycopsidaceae > Saccharomycopsis > Saccharomycopsis malanga. Next base: position 1,797,417 of record CP025324.1, read on the forward strand.
GTTGAAGTAGTAGGAGAAGTAGGAGCTGCTGAACCAACTGAACCAACTGAACCAACTGAACCAACTGAACCAACTGAACCAGTAGAAGCAGCTGAACCAGTAGAAGCAGCTGAACCAGTAGCAATGGTAGTAGGAACAGCAGAAACAGCAGCAATAGCAGCAACAGAACTTGAAGAACTGGCAACAGAACTTGAAGAAACAATATTAGATGATGAAACAGATACACTGCTCAAAGTTGAAGAAACAACTGGATTGGTATATATAGAACTGCTTAGACGAACACAAGTTTCGGTAGAATCGCCAAGACCGATTTTGGTGTAGAAGCAACTGACATCAGGGTCTGCTGGGTTGATAGAAGAAGAAGCACTTGTAGAAGTTACAGCAGCACTTGTAGAGGTAACTGAAGAAGCAGCAGTTGGAGTAGTGGTGGACGAACTTCCTGTGTATATACATGTTTCAGAAGAGTCGCCGAGACCAACTAAGGTGTAGAAACAACTGACATTTGGGTCAGCAGGATCAATGGTGCTGCTGGAAACAAGAGAAGCAAAAATTGCAGAGCGGAAAACTGTTTGGAGCTTCATTATTATAGGGTATCAAATGGGTATCAAAAAATCGGTATTAAATGGGTATCAAAGCTATAAAGACAAAGCTATAAAAAGATGGATATCAAAATTGAAACCAATCCGTTGATGGAAAACCTGGACAATTCCTGGATATTTATAATGGCAATCTTTTGACCAGAAGTCTGCCTAAACAGGATTGAAAACTGCGTGGACAAATGATGTAACAACCAAACAATACAGTTCTGCCAATGACACTGATTTGGAAAAAGAAAGACTCTCAATCTCCAACAGCAACAATTGCTCAGCACAGTACGATGAAACTTTTACAAAGAAATTAAATGGTTTCCTCAAACATCCATGGAAAATATCCAAAACAGTCTTGGCCAACGGCCTCAGTATGCCGCTTCGAGCCTTGCCTGTGGGTTCTTGCGTCTCGTGCATGCCTAACAATAGGGGCAATTCATGATCCTGCGTGTCTGCGTATCTCGGCGCAGGTACGCGCGAGTATCAGCTCGTTCTTGTTTTTACACGCTCAATCCCACCGTCTAACGGTTTATACACCCGTCTAAAACCCAGCTTATCCCGTCTGATATTCTTGCTATTGGTTTGCAATGAATGATTCTTGGCAATTGCCACTATCTTTTATGTCCAATGTCTTGTTCTTCCTACCCCCACCTCACCAGGTTGCTCTGTCGAATAGTGTCACGTGACTCGCGTTTCAACTAATATATAGCATTTGGAGGTTTTGAGACTAGAACAATCAAACACTAGCGAGTTTTATTTTCGGGATCTGGCCAATTGGTGCCTGAAGGATTTGCTCTGCGCTGATTTTGTCTTGATTAGGATTAGTGTGTTGATCAGATGTTACAGGGTTTGTATCAGTGTAGAGTTGCTAGCAATTGCAAGTATTGGTAGCTTGTATTAAAAGCAAATCGATTACTATTTTAGGAATGTAAACTAGGGACATTTAGACTGCAATTCAGACAGTTTCGTAATGAAAAGGTTGATAATCAATTAAATTGTAATAAAAATCACTAGCCGCTGATCAAAAGGACATGATTGCGTTTTACCAGGTCCCTTAGACATTGCCCGTATATGCAAAACTGATATGTTTTGGGCTTGAAATATAAGATATTATGCAATGCCTTATTATTGCCAAGTGGCCGAGTTGGTTGAGCTATCATGCGCCACCATGCGCCACACAAAACAAGTGTGGCGTTCCTCACTTGGGGTTTTGGTACTCGATTCGCGCTATTGACGTTTTAAAGTCATCATCAAAGGTTTTATTGAATTAACATAGTGCTATCCTGACTATTTTGATTTGAAAAATTGTACACCAAAATTTTAAAATTTTTTCTTAATTTATAGTACCATTTATAAAAAAAAATATCAAAGTTTCGCAGAAATTTCTGATAAAACGGAAAATTGTCAATTTTGAGAAAAAGTTGATGTTTTCAAGTCATATTCTAGAGTCTTTGCAGCAAACCAAACCATACAAAAGTAATATTTCTATAGTCTGTAGATCCTAAGTCTTATGTCATGTAATTTGTTTTGAGATTTGGCTTTTATATAATGTGTGACAGTATCATCTTGTCGGAAAAGACACATAATTTGTTAAAAAACGTGTTTCGCCCCTCAGAGAGACTTTCTTTATTCCTTGACATTATTTCATAGTTGTTGATTGCTTCTAATTTTTATTTTGTTTCCTCCAGCGTTCGAATGAGCTTTTATTCCAAAGAAAGGCGTATCTCAAAATTTACAAACAGTATGGTTTATTATATGTTAGAGAAACATACAATTAATAATAATCATTATATAATAATAAACTAGCATATCTTCAACTTCCTGTATTCATTAAATATTTCATGGGGCTCGTTAAAGCGTACAGTGCTTATTATTAAGCTTTTTACCTCGGTTCTGGGGTGTCCGTTTTCAAAAACTTTTTATTACTATTCGACTTGAAGTTGCAAATGGTTATTTATTTTTTCACTGTTCCAGTTTCTGATTTGTTTTATTATAATCTTATGGAAGTTGTATATTGGTTGTAAATTGGTGATAAACTTTGGCTGTAGTTTTGCCAAAAAAGGGACTTCAAACCATCATGTCCTGTTGATCATAATAGGCTCACCCTTGAGGCTGTTAAATACTTTTCTCTTTTCTAGGAGTATGTTAAACTATCCTGTTAGGTATTTTTCTCTTTTTCGAGAGCAGTGAGCCATCCTGCCCAGTGGTTAAGTGTATAACTAAACCATTTTTTTTTTCAATTCTACGCTTCAAGTGCAAGATATCGTTGAAAATTCTATTATACTATTATACAGTTATAATTACAAGTTGTAATAATTATGCTATGTTTGTTGGATTAAATGCCGGTTGTTTGATCCTGTGGGGCGTTAGATCCCTCAACATGTTTGGATGTAGTGTCGTTATCATATTTGTTTGTATCATTTGCTAAATCAGGAATATCCTTAAAATCTTCTTTAAAACCGTCATCTGAATCCCTTTTGTTAATGTTGTTTTGCCTATCCAATTTCCGACTTTCAATAGCTTCTGTCATCCCTTTAATATCGACATTATCCATCTTCTTGTCAGGATAGTTTTCATTCTCATCTTTAGCATGTTCATTGATGATACTAGCTTCGTTATCACTGTAATCATTTGCATCAGCCTTCACAGCCTCGCCAAACCGCATCAACAACATACGGCGTCTACCTTTCTTCGCGTTATCGCCAAGCTTGATAATATCACCATTGCCCAGCTCAACTTGAAAGGTAGTGTCTGGTGGTGAACTTGGTGAACTTTTCTCTGTTATTTTCTTGGGGCTGTGGCTTGTCAAAGGTCCAGATTGTGCTTTCGAAATACTAACAGAATACTGATTGCTTGATAAACCCTCATCTTCTACAGCATCACCCTTTGCTTCAATTGCCTTAATGTCAACGCCGTCTCCATCTGCATCATCCAACAATCTAATTTCATCACTTCGATCATTAGTCAGAGCTTTAGCAGCCTCACTTGCGAATCTAGCTGACTCGTTAAGCATATCCCAATTGGCACTGCCGTATGTTCGCAGTTCAAGAAGCACAATGTCATCAGAATCATCATCAGCATCATAATGCACTTCATTATTCTCTTTGGACGCAACATCCAACTTTGGCTTCTTTCTTTCCCTTTTGGTATTTTTTTTATTACGACGTTTAGACTTTGATTTAAAATTATTCTTCTTCACCCGAAGCTTTATCCGTAGTCTACGAGGAGCAGCAGCACTTTCAAAAGTCGAACTGCTGGGCTTCTTTGGCTTTTCCGGTGGCTCATATTCGCTTGAATCACTCAAAATAATCACCTTTTCTCTAGAAACGTTTTTGGAAACTTTTTCAGAAACTTTTTTAGAAACTCTTTCAGACACTCTTTCAGAAATGTTTTTAGAAACTCCTTCAGAGACTCTTTCAGAAATGTTTTTAGAACCTTTTTTGGAAACTCTTTCAGAGACTCTTTCAGAAATGTTTTTAGAACCTTTTTTGGAAACTCTTTCAGAGACTTTTCCAGAAATGTTTTTAGAACCTTTTTTAGAAACTCCTTCAGAGACTCTTTCAGAAATGTTTTTAGAACCTTTTTTGGAAACTCTTTCAGAGACTTTTTCAGAATTGTTTTTAGAACCATTTTTAGAAACTCCTTCAGAAACTTTTTCAGAACCATTTTTAGAACCATCTTTAGAACCATCTTTAGAACCATCTTTAGAACCATCTTTAGAACCATCTTTAGAACCATCTTTAGAACCATCTTTAGAACCATCTTTAGAACCATCTTTAGAACCATCTTTAGAACCATCTTTAGAACCATTTTTAAAACCATTTTTATAACCATTTTTGAAACCATTTTTAAAAACCCTTTCAACTCTTTCAAGACTACATTCTACATCGGTACTGCGGCTAGATGGTACCAATTTTTCAACTCGATATGAATTTGAATCAAAATCAGTTGCATCATCTATCGTGTTGGGTCTTGCAAATCCATCTGGTGGACAAATTTCTCTCAAAAATTTCAATGCTGCAATCTCTGGTGGGTCAACAGACTGGAAAACATTTGCATCAGAATGTTCATTCAAATACTCTTGAGAAATGTTTTCATCTGAAGACGTTTCCATAAATTTTTGATAGAAATCAATTTGGCTACCATACTGACCGAGCGGTGGTACCAAGAGCTTACTAAGTGCTACATTAGACGTTCCTGTAGTGAAAGTATTGTCAGTGTGCACTTGTGCACAATCAGGCTTATCAGTTGTGATTACTGCAAAATTTTGCTGGTCAGGTGCGGCATTTGCATCATTCTGTATACCCATGGTTTTAATATTGGATGACGCGTCATCATTCTGTATACTCATGCTTTTAATATTGGATGACGCGTAATCATCATCCTCGGACAACTGGAGACCAAAATTGACTTTTCGCAACCGCGGCCGATGATTGAGTTTGCTGTTCAGAGATTGGCTTGAATGGTCAACCAGAAATGGAAAGATTTTGCGCAAATTGAGTCTCTTTTCAGCAATAGAAGAAGGGAGAATAGGAGAATGATTTGCGTCAACTGGAGGCACAGATTGGGGAGCCAGTGGAGGCGCAGTGGACAATTGGTGGTTGTCACTTGCGATTTCTTGTTTCACACGAATTGCTGCTGTGATTTTGTCCCATTCAGCAGTACTTACAAAGGAGTCAAGATCGACAATCTCAGGGGCTGGGCTGGGGACGGGAAACGCCGCAGGGTTTTTTTCAAGAACAAAATCGTCGCTGGAGCTTTGTGAAAGATGGTCTGAACTTTGAACGACCAACTGCAAATCGCTATCGTACGGGTCAAAAAACGGGTCATTATCGGTTTGGTGAGCTGCAATGCCGCCTTTGATGTCGTCAAAGGTGGTGGAATAAAGAATCTCGTTGAGTTTGTAGTGTTGGACATTGTCATCAGCATTGAAATGGAACTCCTGGACCAAGTCTCTGGCAATATGGATGTCGCCCCACCTGCCGTTGACGCATTGTTTGACGGTCATGAGCATCTCGTCCTTTTTCTTGCAGAGGTCGGCAAACTGGACAGAGTCTACAATGTCCAGGTCCTGCATGGCAAGGGTCTGGAGATAGTTGATGAAGTTGTCGTCAAAGTTCATGTAGACGTCGGAAGTCTCTATCAAGTTGAGGGAATCGCGGTAGAACAACTCATTTTCAATGTGCATGTCTGGATCCTTGTCCGAGCGCGAAAGCTTGTTTAGTCTGAGCGCCACAATGGTCAGTAAGAGTGAGGACAAGTTGACTTTGCCGTCAGAATAGCGGCGGTAGACGTAATAGTTTTTGAGCACATTGCGTTTTGATTCCTTCAAACGGATTTGTATCACTTTGCCCAAGCGGTCTAGATATGCCTTTTTCAAGTCTATGAGGGTGCTGACAAGCTCGTAGATTTCAATGCGCATGTTGAGCTTGGACGTGGCACTGGCAAAATAGGCGTCATCACTGAGTCGTGCGGCTATGGAGAGCGACTGGTTGTTTGCCGCATAACTTTCAAACAATCGGTTGAGTTCTACACGCTTACGCTGTTCCTCTACAATGACGTCCTCGAACATGGTGTAGTTGCGCTTGTTGACTTGTGGGTTCAAGCGGAAATCCATGGGGAACCCATGATACCGCCAGACAGAGCTGAAATGGTAATCGCTGGATACAAAATTGGAATTTACAATCTTCCAGCTGCTAAGAAGAAGCTGCTCCATACGAGAATGGCCAGGAACTAGTGTTTCCAGAGGATCATGCTCAAAGGAAAGCAAAGGATACACCCATTTGGTCAAGCGATAATGTCTACAGAAGTCACGCACCGAGTCCAATGGAATCCAGTTGCCGCCTACTAAAGTGTGGTCGTTGTATCGTAGCAAAGGAAGCAGCTGTTTCTGGTACTCGTCAAGAAACAACTTGCGCAAGTTGCGCCGTGTCCTGCGACCATTGACAATCTCATAAACATCAAACAACTGCTCAACATTAAAGTAACTGTTGTCACAGCGCCGAAGAATCCGTATGGAACTCCAATGGCTCACGGGCCGTACGAACATCTCGTAGAACTCGTACCCACAATACGACGTTCGCGCTACCCGACTAAAGTCCAACAAGGGCGCGACGCTTTCGTATATATCAAACTTGCAAGCAAGACTACGTGCAAACGAGAGTGGAACCCAATGGCCACGGCAAGTGACCGGCAACTGCTCGTTTTCTGACGACACCTTTTTACGGCTATGTGCTACCTCGTCATCAAGTTGTTTACATTCCCTATTATGTAGAAATATCTTGAATCGTGACACATTCACCCACGACCCGATTTTCCGCCGTGGTATCGACGACCGCAATCCCCCCACATTGAGCAAATACACCTCCTCGTTCTCACAAAACCCTGTCGCCAACGTCTGGTAAGTTTCCACCCGCGGTTCTCGTATAAACTCTACATCATAATCCGTCTCGTCTTCAGATTTGTAAACATCCCTCAATTTTCCCTCTGCTTCCTGTACTTTTACTTCATATCTACTGTCATCATCACTACTATTTACATCCTGATTCTTGGTCTTTAAAAAAAATTGTCTTTTTGGTTTTTTAGCATTATTCTCCTTTAAAATCTCTCCATTTTCTCTCAAAAATTGTCTCTTTGGGTTTTTCTCCTTTAAAATCTCTCCATTTTCTTTCAAAAATCGCCTATCTGACCCAATAAAACCATATTGTTTTTCATCGTCTAATAGTCGCTCCGAAAATAGCTTTTTCTTTCTTTCCTGCACCTCAAGGTTTATATGACTCGACTTTGCATCATCTGAAAGTAGCCCTTTTTCCATCTCAATTCCGTTATTCAATGTGTCTTCAAGTTCCGGCCTCTTGTTATATAGCACCTCGCCACATTTTATCAACTGCTTCTTCCCACAAGGGTTTCATTTACATTGATTAGTATCTTTTCTACCTCTGTCTTTTCTCATTATAGTTTATAATATATATACACTTTGGCGTACAACTCCGTACATCTTCACATCCCGACACCAAGTCAATATAATTATGGCTCACTGTTGGTTATTTGGGTGTTTATACCATTAAAAAACCTATGGGTGAGAATATTATTATGGGCATTATTGGCTGTTTCCCATTACGGTTTACTAAGTCTCTCAGACATAGCGCGTATATACGAAATGTACTGGGCTTGAAATATATGAAATCTGATAGTTACATGAGCTTGAAATAAATTAATCAAAATCAATCTAATAGTTATATTAACCAATCTGCTAAAATTAACAAATGGGTTGAAATTAATAGATTGTTTGAATTATTTACCAAAAAGAGCATTTTACAACCCTACAAATCTTGTAGAAAATATACTAACAAAATCAAACGTTACCAACTGCTTACGATGAATTCATAAATATTCCTGAACATCAATTTCTTAAAATTAAAGAGAGACTAAATCATAAACTCACAAACTTTTTTCTTTTGGAAAAAAATTACCAACTACTTTTACCACCCTCAACATTGAAAAAAGAACTGGTATCTTCGGTCTTAAGGCTTTTAGTGACCTTAATCAAATTGGCTGCACTGTCTTCTGGCTCATACACTTTGTATTGACTAAGAAGTTCTGAATACTTGTCAATAAAATCACTAGCCATATCGGTTCTAACAACACCTGGGTGGAAAGCAACAACTACCGATTTCTTGATATAGTCAAGGTCAAAGCCTGAATGGTCCATAGCAAGAAGTCTTACAACCAAGTTTAATGCGGCTTTAGAGACACCATAGGAACCTACTTCAAATGGTGGTGGATTACTAATGGTACCTGCCTCTGAAGAGATGAAAATAAACTTTTTGATAGTTTCTGGGTTTTCCTTCAAAGCCCAGAATTTGTAGATTGCTTGGTAAAGTTTGACTGGTCCAATGGTATTGACCTCGAAATGCTCTCTAAAGCTGTCTGCACTGGTTTCCAACAAAGGGATTCCATTGCTTTTGGAAATACCGCCATTCTGGATGACAATATCAACACCATTTGCTGTCACTTTTGGAATAGCCTTTTCCAAAGCTTTAGAAAGCTCCTCTTTAGAAGATGTCAAATCCAACTCCACAATGTGCAAGTTTGATCTCTTCAAACTTTTCAAAGCAGTAGCATTAGCAAGTGATCTTGTTGTTGCAAAAACGATATTGTTTGAATCTTCACTCAATTGCTTGGCAAACTCAAATCCAATACCTCTGTTGGCTCCAGTGACAAAATAAGTGATGGCCATTGTTTAATCTTATGTATGATACAGTAGTATTTGACAGGTTTTGTTCGACAACTTTTTGATTGGTGATGTATGTTTATTTAGAATGTGTTGAGTCATGGGGGTCAAAGAAAGTAATTTATAGTAATTCTACAAATTTTGGTATTACTAATTCAAGGTCTTTTATGGGTGACACAACCCCTAGTCATTTTAGATAAGTACATATGCGGAGACTTTTCAACTTTGCTCTCCGAAGGAACTGAACTCCGAGTATCTCCGGGATATGATGGAAAACTCTTCCAGTAACATATTGATTACTAAAGTAGTTTTGAGCTCTATAACCCCACACCTAAGCTTCTCAGAGTACTATACAAAACAAATTATTAATATGGTTGCTTCCTGCCTTTCAAGCAGGATTTATTATCGATTATTAATGTACACACTAGTAATATTTAATTTCCGAAATTAGTATCATTAGCTCCGCCAAACTCCGGGCAAAGCCGTCAAAATATACCAAATAGGTATTCTCTTCCGATATCCGACATCACCAGGACAATTATGTCCGAGAATAACGTACTCTTTTCAAACTTGGTAGCAAGATGCGCCGAATGTTTATTTAAATAACATTTTATGATTAAAACTCTTGGCGTAGTAACTGGGTCTTCCGGAAAGAATACCACCGAACGGCCCAGCCTTGAGCAATTTTGACCAGTGACAGAAAGCTCAATAGAGCTATACAGACAGGGAGTCTTTGATTATTAGCATTATAACATGACTAATATCTGCTGTTACCTCGTCGGTGATAGATAAGTCTGTCTACTTTATGACATCAATGTGTAAATTGCAAAGAAATGTGCTTCTTTACTTGATACTACCAAGAGCAGAGAATTGTGAGGAATCATTCACCGTTCAACTCGAAAATAAAACAACAAAATACGGCGGTATCTATTAAATCTTTGAGAATGTCAAAACAATTTGCTTAAAACCAAATAACTTGAATTTATATTAAAAATTTCAATTAGATGGTTGTATATGCATCGTTATGTATTTTTAAAGAAAATCAATAATGACTTCGTGGCCAAGTTGGCTAAGGCGTGCGACTGTTAATCGCAAGATCGTGAGTTCGACCCTCACCGAGGTCGTTATTTCATTTTTTTATTGCCTGTTGAGTTTTGTAATAATAATATAATGTGAGCTCAGTTACCTTTTGCTTTACCTTTTTTCTATCATTTTGTAATTGATAGGCCAAGACAGGCTATTGTTTGATGTTGATGAATTGATTCGTTTGGTTGTCAGTATATTTGAGTGTTTTCCTAACATTTGTTACTTTATCTGATATAATGCGTCAATTTAAATGTTGATAACTGAGGCATTTATTTAATTGAACATAACCGAGGTTTATATTACATCAATTCTTTAGTGACCATTTCACCTCGTAACTCTACAGTATGGCGTAAAAATCTTCGTTTTGATCGCAACTTGACTCTGTTTGGTTCCAGTCAATACAGGTTTGGTTTACGGAAGCGATTATATAGCTTCTCATGCTATTTTGTTGGTGATAGTATCAATTTTGTTACATAAGAGATTCATTATAATAAATGTGGCTTCTAATAGGAAAGATTGAACTTTTGTTGAAAATTGCATCTTGTAAGGACGTTTCAATCACCAAAAGATGGCTATACTGAATGCGTGAACAATCGATGCGTCAAATGATGATTCTTACAATGTGTTTATTAGGCAAAACTCAAGAATGAGTCAATGCTAATTGGCCCCCACGTCTATGACAATGAACCTTATAAAAGGATAAGCGATAGAAGACCTGATTTGGAGATTTTGGGGGCATTATCGTGTGGTTTCGTAGTAGGCGGACATGGAATTCCGAGTCCATGGATTACATGGGTAATGTTCAGTGTTAGCACTATATAAAGTAGCTAGAACCAGTGTTGAGTTTGATGAACGAAAATTATACAAGGAAAGAAATTGAATTAGCAAATTATAAGGGAAAGCAAACTAAAGCGTTAGTTGAGTAAAAAAAAACGCAATAAAAAGTTTAATTCAATAAGCAATCTTTCCAAGTCTTTTACTAGCAAGAATAGGAAGAATCATAGAGACAATCATGAGTAAAACCGACAAATCTACCATTGCAATTGCCGCAGAGTACTTTCCAAACCATCCAGAAGGGCCCCAGGTGAAAACAGCAATTCCAGGCCCAGAGTCAGTACGTCAGATTGAGCAACTAGGAGAGGTCTTTGACAACAGACATGCGTATCTAGTTGCCGACTACGACCGCTCCACCGGCAATTATCTTGTGGATGTTGATGGCAATGTGTATTTAGATATGTATGCGCAGGTGGCCTCGATTGCTTTGGGCTACAACAACCCGAAATTGATAGAGGCTGCAAAGTCACCGGAAGTGATCAGGGCGTTGGTTGACCGGCCGGCTTTGTCCAACTTTCCAGGCCACGACTTCAATGCCATTCTACGGGGCATTTTGAAAGGGGCACCCAAAGGCCAGACCAAGTTCTGGCCTGCGTTATCAGGAGCTGATGCCAATGAGTTGGCATTCAAGGCTGCCTTTATGTATTACCAGGCGAAAAAAAGAGGCTACCACTCTGAATTCAGTGCGGAAGAAAAGAGGTCAGTGATGGAAAACAAGGCACCGGGATCTCCTGAATTGGCAGTGTTGTCGTTCCAAAACGGATTCCACGGCCGGCTTTTTGCATCTGGTTCGACCACAGCATCGAAACCACTTCACAAGCTTGACTTTCCGGCCTTCCAATGGCCAAAAGCCGACTTTCCTTCCTACCAGTACCCACTTGGGCACTACGAGAAGGAGAACAAACATGAGGATCAACGTTGCTTGGACATGGTCGAAAACATCTTCAAGACATGGCACATTCCGGTGGCAGCATTGATCATTGAACCTATTCAATCCGAAGGAGGCGACAACCATGCGTCATCCATCTTTTTCCAGGGATTACGCGACCTCACGTTGAAATACGGGGTTGTTTTCATTATCGACGAGGTGCAAACCGGGTTGGGCGTCACCGGAAAGCTCTGGGCTCATGAACATTTCGACTTGTCGCCTCCTCCGGACTTGGTCACCTTTTCCAAGAAAATGCAGTCCGCAGGCTACTTTTTCCACGACCCTCAGTTCACTCCTAACATGCCTTACCGCCAGTTCAACACCTGGTCGGGCGACTCTGCTCGTATGGCCATTACCGCAGCCATTATCAAGGAAGTCTTGGACAAGGATTTGGTGCGCTATGCTGCCACTGTGGGTGACTACCTCTACGACCGCTTGACTGCCTTTTCAAGTCAGTATCCACAATACGTTCAAAACGTCCGTGGAAAGGGCACGTTTATCGCTTGGGATATGCCTAGCACTGCTGCCAGAGATCGCTTTATTTATCAAAGTAAGCTCTCAGGGATCATCGTTGGTGGATGTGGCGAACGTACTGTTAGATTACGTCCTCCTTTGATTTTTGGACTTAAAGAAGCAGACATTTTCTTTGATTTGAGCGTACAAAACATAACTCGTGAGGCACATATTTCTAATTAGAAAACATAATTTATAATATTGTTTTCTAATGCTGATTGAATATGGCTAACAAAATCTGTTATTTATTATTATTATTTGGGCAATTATTCTTTTCAATCTCTTTTCGATTCGTATGTTTAAATCATTTCAACTCAGCCAAATTTCAATCGCTGTTTCCAAATCTATACTACATGAAAACTCGTGTTCCTTCTTTATTAGTCTTCTTGTTATATAGTCAGCTTTGTCCATACTGTCGTTTACCTTCCTATATACAAAATTTCAAAGGGCCCTCTTAAAATTTGTAGCACCAGAAAGATCCACTGTAATAGGCGAAGCGTCGTTAAGTCCTAGTGGCCCCCAATAGATGCTTATCTATTCATTATTTGCTACACAAAACTTGACCCTATAACAAATCTATTCTACTCACTACAGGAAAATCGGCTTTAAACTATCGCCCAAACTTTCTTCATCTTCTCACATCCTCTGCCACTGGATTGGATTGGATGGCTAGCTCTCGGAGAAAAGACCTAAAGCTCGAAGGTGAGAAGTTTATGATCAAAAGGACATGATTGCGTTTTACCAGGTCCCTTAGACATTGCCCGTATATGCAAAACTGATATGTTTTGGGCTTGAAATATAAGATATTATGCAATGCCTTATTATTGCCAAGTGGCCGAGTTGGTTGAGCTATCATGCGCCACACAAAACAAGTGTGGCGTTCCTCACTTGGGGTTTTGGTACTCGATTCGCGCTATTGACGTTTTAAAGTCATCATCAAAGGTTCTATTGAATTAACATGGTGCTATCCTGACTATTTTGATTTGAAAAAATATACACCAAAATTTAAAAATTGTTTCTTAATTTAATGTACCATTTATAATAAAAAATATTAAATTTTCGCAGAAATATTTGATAAAACAGAAAATTGTCAATTTTGAGAAAAAGTTGATGTTTTCAAGTCATATTCTAGAGTCTTTGCAGCAAACCAAACCATACAAAAGTAATATTTCTATAGTCTGTAAATTCTAAAGTTTTTTACCATGTAATTTGGTTTGAGTTTTGTCTTTTATAAATTATATTTTAGTGAGAAAGTATAATTTTGTCGAAAAAAACACATAATTTGCTAAAACTTGAGTTTTTCAACCTCCAGAGAGACTTTATTTGCTCCTTAACATTATTCCGTACTTCTTAATTGCTTTCAGCTTTATTTTTGTGTCTTTTTATGTGCTAATGAGCTTTTATTCCAAAGAAACACCTATCTCTAGAGCTATTGTTGAGTATAGGTTTTCAAAGAACCTGTATTTGATAATTATCATTATCTATCGTCAAACTAGCATATTTTAACTTGCTGTACTCATTGGATTTTTTATGGCGGTTGTCAAAGTGTAATGTGGTTATCAATAAACTTTATATCTCGGTTCAGGGAAGTTGGCTTTAAAAACATTTTTATTACTATGAGGTTAAAGTTGAAAATGGTTTAATGTCACTTTGATTTTAGTTTTTGTGTTATTGTTAAATGCTTAAATTAAGATTGCAACACGTAATCAAAATGGGTGTACGTTAATAGATGATTCCGTAAGCCATTTGTATAGCTTGTCGTGTGTACAAGTTTTACAACAGTTTATATAATTTGATTTTTATTTATCACGAATTTGAATAAAAGTACTGGGCTGGGGCTGGAAATATAAGATATTATTATTATTATAATTATTATTATTATTATTACTGGGCTTGAAATATATGATATTATTTTATTATTATTACTAATAATTATTTTAAGCCGTTGGGCAGGATAGATTAGGAGATATTACAGTCAGAGAAGAGAAAAAAGCTTAACAAACTCGAATTTGATTCCCAACACGAACATATTCTACTCGCTGCTTTTTACGTGGGATTTTATAAACAAGTGCAATCGTTTGGAACACGACCTAGGTCAATAGTGCTTACTTTCTAGTCAAGTGACAAATTTATGGAACTATATGGGTTCTCCCCACTGGGTTTTACCAAGTCCTTTTAGACAAAGTGCGTATATGAAAAACTGATACTCACTAGCCTCGAAATATATGATTATTATCAAGTCACAACCTTTTGGTTATATCTTGACTATATCTATGGGTCACCCGGCCGTGATATTAGATATTCTAGTAGTTTCCATGGGAGATCAGTGCACGTAACGGCATGGCTTATTAATCGCAGAGCAAACCCGATTGTATGGGGGGGGGAATGAGAGGAACTAGAGATAATATTTGATTATTGTTTTTATTCTTTTAGTAATGGAAAGAGATTGAACAGGAAGCAAAAGAAGATTGATCAGATTGGAAGGTTTATGAAAGCGAATACGTATTTTGATATATGTTAGCAAAAGCGGACAATTATAAATTATATACAGGACAAGTTACAGTAAAATTGAACAATTACAAACTATTTACGATACTAGGAACAGTAAAACTGATTGAAAATGTCATTTACGCCCAACAGTTTCCAACGGGATGATCCGGGGGACAATGACAACCGAGGAGGCAATGAAACGCCCAATGGAGTCACTAGTTATTTTGTATTTGAGCCTTCGGGCGATGGGATGCCCAGATTTGATGTTTCCATGATGCCGCCGTTGGTGGAATTGAATGGCAATGGGGCCGGGGGTGTTGACGGGCCGGAATGGTCTAATTTTTCAACCCTTGGAAGACTTTTGGCATCGTTAATGTTGCTTTCGAATCCCTCGGAACCTAAAAAACACGCTAGTCAAAGAGCTTTGGAGTCTTTGAAACAGGTAGATTTCCACAGTTTGCCGGAGACCGACCGGAATTGCTCCATTTGCTTTGAGTTGTACGACGAGAAGAAAAAGTGGCCGGAAAAAGAGCCTGACACGACCAATACCGAGGCATCGGCGGTTTCTGACGACGACCAACCAATATTCTTGGACGAGGACGATCCGGGGGTACAGTTCCCATTGTCAAGCTCTGGCAGCCCTTCTAGGCAGTACACTATTCTCAATGATCCTGTATTCAAGAAGGAACAAGCGAAGAAAAAGGCAGAAGAAGAGGAGAAGAACCGAGCAAAAACATCGCACGTTGCTGTCAAGATGCCTTGTGGCCATATATTTGGAGAATCGTGTATTGTTGAGTGGCTTAAGAACGAAGTGACCTGTCCTTTATGCCGGAAAGAAGTGGAAAGCTCTGAGCCGCAGACAAATGGCAATGAAAGTGGAAATAGAACCAGACGATACATGCTTGCATATTCGTATCCCTTGGCTCGTGTTTATATCAATTCCAACTTTTCACGAGCGGGAGAAAGCCATGATTGGTCGGATCCACCATTGGCAGTTCCTGAAGCAGTACAAAACAGTGGTCCGATATTAGGAAATGCTGTTATTCCTGAGAATGTTGAAATTAATGATTTTGGATCTGGTAATACAGGTAATAATGCAAGTCAAAATAATACAAGTCAAAATAATGCCAATCAAATTAATAATAATAATGCCAATCAAAATAATAATAATAATACCAATCAAAATAATAATAATAATGACAATCAAAATAATAATAACAATGCCAATCAAAATAATAATAATAATAATACCAATCAGAATAATAACAATAATACCAATCAGAATACCACATTTGAAGCGAGTAATCAGTTGAATAATCCACCTCCAGACAGTTTTGTTCCTGATCTTAATGTTGATGTGAATATGAGCGACTCAGAAACCGCTTCAGAAAATACCAACAATAGAACAGTCTTTAGACTTCCTGGCTTTTTGTCTCATCCATTCTTAGGCTTCAATAGACAAAACTCCAGCAATTCCGAAAACGGATCTCGCGCCGCTGCTGGGTCTGGAGGACCTTCAAGAACATCCGGACAGTTGAACCAACAAAGAAATGCCCGTGCACATCCCTACATTAGAACTTTTTTCATCAATCTGAACAGTAACCGTTCCTAACATTTTCTTCTTCTTTTTTTTTGATTTCAGTTCTTGTCAATACTTTAAACAATGATTCTGCGTTGGTCATTTGTTGAATGCTTTTATTTTTTGTTTTTTGGGTCTACATTTTTTATATCTGATTTATACATTGGCCTCAAGGTACAACGGCTCCAAATTATGATTTTGTACTATATATGTTACTTAGTTTTCCAATAATGACGTCTTAGTGTTTATGAGATTGTATGCTGAAGGATTGTAAATTATGGCGATTGGTAATGGACAAGCTAGTTGTAGTTTGTTGTGATTTTTGTTGAGAATGTATGTAGATAAGCTTTTTGTTAGTGTAGGAAGATAAAAGTCTTATTTGTATGTAATAGCCGCTGGGCCGTATGACTCAGTGGTCAGTGCTCTTGGAGAAGAGAAACAAGACCTGGCAGGATAATTGAGCAGATAGCACTGTCAGAGAAGAGAAAAAAAGATCTAGCAGGCACAAGGACGAGAAAATTATGGTCGACAGGACATTATTGGGCTTTACCAAGTCCCTTGAGACACAAGCCATATATACGAAACTGATATTCACCTGGCTCGTAAGATAAGATATTATTTTCACTGTAGATATAAAATATTGTCAGTCAATAAACAGAATAGTATTATCATTATTAATATTGATATTTTGTAATATTTTGATTCTTTTATACAATCACTGGTCATCCTATGATAAAGCTTGGTAAAGTATGGTTGTTTATAAAACTATGTTAAAGAAAGATTCTTATCACTATGGGATATGGCTGAATATCAGACTAGAAAAAAGTCAAGGGTAGATGAACTAAAGGTAAAGAAAATAAATGAACATGACTTCGAATAATCTGAGAAAGTTGATTTCAAACTAAATGTATATATAGGTTTCCATATATGTTACAAATTACGACCTGATTCAAATTATCAAATTATTGTTCAAACGTCTTTATAAAATCTCAATTTATAAACGCTTACCCTTTTAACATTGATTTAACCCACATTGTGTTTCACAGTATTAATCCTAATATCAATTTCTCAGTACAATGAAACTTGACCCAATTTTCCCACCACCTGTCAACCCAACAGCATCTTGCCATTACCTTTCCCTGAATGTTGCAATCTTTGGCGTGCTTAAGCGAGCCCTTACAAGGTGCATTAGTTTATCTTGAAACATCAATACTGGAATTTGATACAATAGTGTACAGGACCTATTTACGGTGACGCCTTGTTTAAAAATAGAGCCTACTATTACGGACAATCACACATATTCACACATGGAAATTGTCTCTATATACTAATGTGTACACTTCATCGACTGATAACAATACAGTCTTTGAATTGAGACAACACTACGGGTAAAAGATAACTGGCAATCCCAAAGGATTGTCGAAACTCAAATGATGTACGAAGCCCCCCGTTGGTTTGGTTTGGCATTCTTTAGCTTGCCCGAGATGCATAAACTAAATTGCGGATTCCAATCAACTGGCAACACTGTAAAAATTTTACTTTACGGGCCAAGCAGACGATTATAGTCTACTATGTAGTAAACGCTTTAGGCTTAACAGGAACTTTAAATTAAAATATTCATATGTGGGATTTTCTTATTTAACTTTGCCAATATTTCCTTTCTTTTGGTCCCTCAAGGTCATACTGGATTTTTCAAAACTTGTCTCCTTCTACAAACTTCTTCATTTTACATTCGTTTGCCTCCTCTTCAAAGAAGTCTTTCCCTTTATAAATACTGGGTTCTCCATCATCATCTCCTCTCGTTACTCCTTCTTTGATTATACCACATCCACAATGTCTTCAAGCAATAATTTCTACAACCTTCAGCAGTCAAGCAGCTCTAGCTCTTCGATAAATAGTATTCCATCAAGCACATTGAGCCAGGAGTCATCCTCTTTCAACCAAATTCCACACCATTACAGCTTGTCTCATTTCAGCAGTGTCAGCTCTTTCCAAGGCAAAAACAGCCCTAGCTTTGCTTGCTCCTACGGAAACGACAATGAGTTGTATTTACTCCCAAGTGACGGCTCTCTATTGAGAAAATCCAAAACAATCTACGCTTTTGATTAGTCAATGCTCTAGGCCCAATCAAACACACTTTTACATTCATCCCTTCTACAAGTCTTTTCCATCTTCTTTGCAATAATGCATCACCTGAGAATTGAAAAAAAAAAAATGGCGTCTGGCACGCTAATCTCCAACATTACTCACTTATCAAAGGGCCCAATCATTCTCATTTATAACACGCTCACATTCCTCGTGGCATGTGCTTGGCAAAATGCCATTCTTTGACTCCGGTTTGGATTCATAATATGTTACAACTATAAGCTCACTACACTTGATTTTCTTTTTCTTCGTCAGCACCTTCTGCTGTATGCTTTACACCTTTCTTTGTTATATCCACATTTTCGTTTGGTTTTAAATTGGGTATTGTATAATTTAATTTACGGTTATATTTCAAGCTCGGGTGGTAAGACTAATTGCTAACGGTTGATCGGAAAAACAATGAAACAGTACCACAGATGAGTCTCCAAAGTAGAAACGGCATCCTTGTTTTCGCTCCGAAGCTTTGAAAATACGTTTAATCTATTTTACTAGTACTTTTTAGCATGTCTTAGATGTTGATGGTATCTTGACACCTTCTATTGTTTCATAATGCATAGAAAGCGCAGCATGCTGCAGGTTGCCGTTCTCTAAAATTTAGTCTCGGTGCGGCGTCCGGTGAACCCATGTGAAGCGCGTGACATAGATGAGATGAGATCCGCTATATATTGTTTTGACTTTACCTAATTAAGTATATTGTAAATAAACACAAAAACCCCAATTACACAAAAAGAACCTCACTTGAGGTGTCACGTGATGACGTAACTATCACGTTGTTCTGCATAAAAGCGCCGAAAGATACCTAATTCTACATATATATACATTGAGTTACATGAAAGCACATGCACATGCATATTATGTAAGTATCATAACAAAGGCGCATAAATAGGCAAGTATCATCACATACATGCATGAATACACATGCGCCTGCGTCATGCAAATTTCTGCTAGCGAACGTAGGAATATGTTAAAATGCCGTGACACGTACGTGTTATGCAATGTAATGCATGTTGAAGCAAACTCAAGCGAGTTGAAGCATAAACAGGTATAATTAAGTGTATTTCTGTATGAAAGTGTGATAGTTACGTCATCACGTGACACCTCAAGTGAGGCTCTTTTTGTGTAATTGGGGTTTTTGTGTATATTTACAATATACCTAATTAGGTAAAGTCAAAACAACATTTATGGGTGTATCAAGAATCATTGGGAGCCTCCTTTTGTTTGTTGCCCTTATATTGAAAGTGATGCATGCAGCTAAGTGCGATATTTGGGTGTAGGATGTGACACTTGCTTTTCGTTACATCTTACTGCATCAGAGTTTGAAATTGAGACTGTCAATACAAATTTACATTGTTAAAAGACCTACAAGTTGAATTGTAAGCATCCTAAAAGATTGCAATTGAATGGCGCCGCTTTGAATTATATTTCAATGAGTCTGTCGCTAGGCAGGATAGTTCAGTGGAAACGAGTGAATACAAAAAAGACTTAACAGGCTCGGATCACGATCTAGACCAATATCTATAGCGCTTACTTTCCAGCCTATAGGGTGAGTCAATTAAAGGCAACAGGACATGGTTGGCTGTTCCTCACCAAGTTTTTACCAAGCTTCTTTAGACATAGCGCTTATATTCGAAGCTGATATAAGATATCATCATCACTATTAGTATTATTCCAGTGTGTCTTGTACAAGGCTATTGGTGTGATACGCGCGTCTCCTTGCGTATACCTGCGTCTCCTTGCATTTAGCAGAGTTGCTTTAAAGCTGAGATTAGGTGATATAAGTAAGGGCTATACAGAGCAGGTGATTGAGAATCACACGGTACAACGGCAGGTTTGGCATTATAAGACATATTTAGAGGATATGGTGCTGGTGTTGGGTATTGTAATAGTGCAATTTGTTTCTATCATTGGAGTTACGGAGTCGCTTAGCATACTGGGATGGCCGTTTAGGGGAAGAGCAGAGGTTCAGTGGCAGTCCTCGGGGAATTGTTTCAGAGGTGGTTTGGTGTGGAGCTGGTGTTAGGAAGCGGTGGGAAACACGATGGTGATGTTGTGAATGTTGGAGGACATTATCAATCTGTAGAAAAGTCGTTTTGGCCAATTGGGCTAGAACAGTATGAAAATGAAGTGGTTTTGAGAGTTTATGCGGAGGAGGAGGCTGAAGGGCATGCGGAGAGCCGAAATATAGTGACAAGATATTGTAAAACGAGACAAGAAGAGCAGGAGGAGCCGCAATGCCACGTATGGGGCAGCGGTAAAAAGTTTGTTGATGTGCAGATATCAAAGGCCAAAGTGGCCGAATTTGTAGCAGATTTGAAGCTCGGCACGTCCAGATACGAGGTGATTATGCCAGACTTGGCACAGGCAGTGTATGAGACGTATCCACAAGAGATGTCGTATGTAGCATCGTCGGCATCAGACGAGCTCTTCTTCAAGGATTACCGGCCGTTGCGGTCAATATATGCGTGGTTTGACTTGTTGGAACAGACCTACTCAGAATTTGTGACAGTGGAAACGTTTGGAACGACGTTTGAGGGCCAGAAGCTCAAGGGGCTCTTGATCAACACATCCAAATACAGCGAGGACAACCCCAAGAACAAGACAATTATCATTGCAGCAGGAATCCACGCGCGTGAATGGGTGTCGATCTCGTCAGCCAATTACATTCTATTCCAGCTCTTGACACAGTACGGCATTTCTCAGCCCGAGACAGACTACTTGAACCAGCTCAACATCATGATTGTGCCAGTGTTCAATCCGGACGGCTACGTGCACACGTGGACCAGCGACCGGCTTTGGCGCAAGAACCGGCAGGAAACATACTTGCCACGTTGCTTTGGCATCGATATTGACCATTCGTTCAGCTACCATTGGCAGAAAACGGACGACACCTTCTGGCCCTGCGACGAGGACTATAGCGGAGAAACGCCTCTAGAAGCACTCGAGGCTGCCCATTTCAACAAGTTTCTCAACACCACAATGAGCAAACATCAGCACTTGAAAATCTACGGCTACTTGGACTTGCATTCGTATGCCCAGGAGATTTTGTATCCCTATGCGTTCAGCTGTGACGACGAGCCCAGAGATAAGGAAAACTTGCTTGAACTCGCCTACGGGCTTTCAAAAGCAATCCGGTTGAGTTCCGGGAAATATTACGAGGTGCTTGCGGCTTGTATGGACAAAAACGTTGACTTGAGCCCCGGTTTGGGAAGCGGTTCTTCTTTGGACTTTATGTACAGCACTAACAAAATGGCCCAATGGGCTTTTCAGATCAAACTCCGTGACTCTGGATCACATGGCTTTTTGTTACCAGCTAAATACATTGTTCCTGTTGGAGAGGAAGTTTATCAGGCTGTCAAATACTTTTTTGATTTTATTCTTGATCCTGAATTGTGAATTGTGAATTGTGAATTGTGAATTGTGAATTGTGAATTGTGAATTGTGAATTGTGAATTGTGAATTGTGAATTGTGAAAAGTGTAATAAATATACTTGTTAAATTTTACAGTTTGATCAATAAACATTTATTTTTAGAGCGTATTTATCTCTGTGCTGTAATATTTAATAAATATCAATAATATTTCATGTTTCAAGCCCGGAGTTTATCATTTCCGTATATACAAACTATTTCTAAAGGAACTTGAAACCCAATCATGCCTTATTGGTCATAATCAGCTCATATATGTGCCTGTTAGATCGGTTTGTCTTCTTTTAGAGTACTATCCACTGAGTCAGCAATCATAATAAAAACGCTTTCAAGACTTTATGACTGTAGTAATTCTTTTTGTTCGAGTTTTTATGAAAATGCTTTTTATTTAAAATTTACGTGAAATGTGCAATTTTCACTATATAATAATAATAATAATAATAATAATAATAATAATAATAATAATAATAATAATAATAATAATAATAATAATAATAATAATAATAATAATAATAATAATAATAATAATAATAATAATAATAATAATAATAATAATAATAATAATAATAATAATAATAACATATATTTCAAGCCCAATACTTGTCAGTTTCGTATATATGCGCTATGTCTTAGGGGACTTAAATCCCAACAATGTCCATCATAGTATTCTCACCCGTGTTCCTATTAGATCTTTTTTTTCTTCTCCGAAAGTACTGACCATTGAGCCAAATGGCCCAGTGGCCTTTTCAATGTGTTTTGCTTGAGGATACTTGAAGACTGGTTAACATTGTTCTACAATTATGAATGACCATACATTTTCAACACAATAATAATTGGCAAAACTCGCTCAGAAAAGCTGACTATATTACTGGAGTTTTGTAATATTAAGATGAGTTTGTATTGACTGGAGAATGGGTAATCGAATATCCTGACGACTGTCTAGACTCGTAAAACAATGAAGAAAGGGAGGTGGCAGGTAGTGTTGTACATCGACTGATAAGTCTAGCCAACAAGAAGATAATAAAATAATAGGGCTTGCATCTGTAGATAGAGCAAACATAGAATAAGGGGTGATGTATCTAGTCAATTAGATCACAAGACCGGAAGCATATAGATGTTTACTACCAATGATACAAGTTTTGTATGTTATGAAAGAGTCATCATACTTTCGATAACTGTAGTTATAAATATTGTGCTGCTATACTGAGACATAAGATTATCATCATTTTCAAAAATCGAGCAGAAACTAACAAATTTCAATACTAACAATACTTGGTAAAAAGCTGCTCCTTGAAAAGCATTACCAGTATGGGTGGTTCCATTTTTCTGTCAACGTTAAACTGTTGAGCTATGTTTTCATTGGTGATTCCCATTAAAAAAAACGAATACAAGTAAACAACTCAACTCCACGGAATTGATTGGCATTACCACCAATGTTCAATACATTATCTACAGCAACATCCTTGATTATGGCTTCTTTATATGTCATAGGTGAGAAAATGTTATATTGCAATAAAGAATGACCAGTTTTTTAATTTTTGAAAGTAAAAAATCAAACAAAATCTTAATCAATGACAGTTTCATTAGGATAATAATGATAATAATTATGTTAATACTCGTTAAATAATGAAAAAGTACATGTTTATTTTCCTTTCCTAAAAATGAAGCTGGTGTAGTTAAAAATTTATAGTCATAAAGTGGTACTATATTTTTAGTCCTATTGTTTAATCAACTAAGAATATACTTGCTTCCATAATTTTTCGTTCGAAATTAATCTTCTTTTTACATTCGGTTCCTTCATTTTTTGACCTCTCCTATTCTTATTAGTAGCACTTGTACTTAAGAAGAAAAAATTAGACCTAACAGGTACATGAGTGAGTCAAATATGATTAAAAGGGCTAGGTTGGGCTTTACCAAGTCCCTTTAGATATATACGAAACTTACTGGACTTGCAATATATGATATTATTTAACATCTTGTATTATTGATAAAAATTGGTACTTGTCACTAGAGATTGTGCAGTATTAATTTGCTACCTGACAGTAGATAATACAAGTGTTTTCAACTTACATAATACAAGTGTTTGCTATTTACAGAGGTTTTCATCATATTATAGTTTTACTTATACATGCCATTCTTACACTTAGACCTTGTCAAAGTAACTAAATGGATCTATAAGACACCATTCACCTTTTATTGTCTTTCTATGCTTTTTCTCACCCAATTGTTTTAAAGTAAGCACTAGACTTTGGCCTACGCCACGTTTCAGACAGTTGCACTTGCCTGTTCAACATCGTTAAAGTAGCGAGTAATAAACGTTCGTCTTGGGAATCGAACCCGGTCTAATTTTTTCTTCTCCGAGAGCACTGACCACTGAGCCATCCGGCCCAGTAGTGATATTAATATTAAATAACTGAAAAAGTCAAACATAAATTTCTAATTTCTAATATATAATTACAAAAATGATAATATTTTATTACAATAAGAAGCAGAACAACCCAAAAATATAAGCCGCCCAAACCAGTGGATTGTTAAGCTACATTTACACTAAAATTGTTTCTTGGTATTATTCATAGTCCTTTAGAGCATTTCATACTTCTTTAGAAAATTCCAAAATCTTCTAAAGAATTCCTTGCTCCTCAAAGAAGTCCCAACAATAAACCAATAGTTGTTAACATCAAAGAACAGTTTACTCAATCTATTATACAATTCTACTTTCCTCATTAATCAAATGCCTAAAACTCAGCAGATTACTTCTACATAAAACGCTCCTGTGAAAAGTGAAATACACCTGCACACATATTATATTTACATATATATATATTTATATATATATATATACATTTCATATATAACAAATTGACACCCAGGCCATATAGAAATTCGTTATTACTATCAATGCCAACGCATATAACCACAAGCACGTGATATACCATTTCTGCGGTACAAATATTTTCACTAGCAATGTAGAAATGCAAGTAATGAATGCATTACAATCTCGCATGTAATATTTGAGGTGAGAAATGACCACAATTATATGCAGGGGGTTTCCAGTTGAGGATAACGGGCCTAGAGAAGCAATATTTGGTATAGACTTCCGGTTTTTCAATGTGAACAGTGCATTTCGAGGCATGCGCGATGTGCCTGCTGGATTTCATGTAATGCACTATGCATCAGATGCTGACAGTATCAAGCATGGTATATGTTTTTATGCATCTTCAGATGTCCCCGTAATGGTGCTAGAATATAAAGGAGAGATCGAAGGTTTGGTGATGACTTTAGGTGGGTCACAAGACGCAAATATTGGTGTGTTTATGGGCTCATACATGAAGGATTTGGTCAATGAGGACGACAGAGATAATTGGTCCTGCATATTTACTAGGCACATTACCGAAAAGTTGCTCAATAAGGTTGCAGTGCAGCTGCAGACTGCACCTGGAAGCACAACAGTAGGATGGAAAGTGTCGACGGTTATGAGCTCCAACGAGGAGAACAAGTTATTGGTCGAGGAGTATAACAAGCACCGTCAAATGCATCAACATGCCGCCAGCAGCAGCAGGCCGTTGACCAGTATGATTGATGAGTGGGAACCAAGGTTTAATTTTGTAGAAATTGAGGCGAAACATACATACCGTCCTAATGCTACAGATCAAGAAAAGACTTTTGATTGTCTTGACAAGTCGTGGTACGTGCAGAACACACTACTTGATGCATACGGCAGCGTCAATGCAATGCTCGGCGAGTTTGAACTTGCATACATATTAGTTACTGTTTTTGGCAATTATGCTGCAGCTAGCCAATACAACAAATTGCTTTTGGTATTGTCTAGTTCAGAAACATTTGTTATACAACACAATTTTTTCATGCAGTTCTTCCTGCAGAAGGCAGGTATATGCACTTTTCTTGACATGTGGTTGTTGCAAATGCAGACTATTCCTAAGGAATATATTGTGGAGGGCTTAATAAGCGTACAGATTATTGTTAATGCTTTGAGGAATTTTAAAGAATATGTCTCAATTTGGCAAGCGGCCCCGCATATTGTGCTGCATAACAATAAAACAATCTTGCAGATTGAACATGTACTTCTTGACGTGTCGGACTTGGCGCATGAAGAAGAAATGGATATTACATAGCAACATATATTACATAGTAGTACATTATTAAAAATACATAGCAACAAATAAAGCGCATTATGGACGCATCCCCTCATACTTTTCAAAATAAAGTTCTGCAGTCTTTATAAACCTCGTAGCACCTTCGACAAGATCGCTGCAGGTTTCCACAGGACTTAAGGCAAGTCTAGCAAAGTTGGCAATTCTGCGGGACCCTTCGTCAAATGTAAGACGGGTTCCCAATACAAAAACAATGCCTTGTTCTAATCCAATTTTCTCCAAATTGTTCATTGCTTGTGGGACATTGGTACCTGATGCAAAGTTAAATTGGACTGTGACAAACATTCCGTGGGACGGTTCCAACACGTGAAGCTTTTTGTTGGTAACCAAGTGGGACTCTAAAATGCGGGACATGAACACCTGCTTACGTTTGGAATACTCGCGGGACAATTTGATAAGCCAGCGCACCCAACCGTCAAAGCCTCCAAAGTGGGACTCATAGATGCTGCAGAGAAGCGCCTGGGACGCCCCAGAGGGATGTTTTGTTGAAATTGTAATAAACAATTTGATTTTTTCGATAAACGCCTTATGCGCAACAATGTAGCCTAGACGCAACCCTGGCGCAAGGGTCTTGGAAAACGAGTCAAGTCGAATGACCCTTGCGGCAGTATCGATTTCAAGATAGGAAGTAGGGACGTATTGGGAAATAAACTCTGCAGAAGACATGCTGCAAGTGAACGGGTTTGCTTCATTATACTTTGAGAGCGCCAAACAACCATAAGGGTCATCTTCTACTATAATGATATCATATGCGTCGCAAAGCGCATAAATCTGCTTTCTGGTTTCCAAAGTTTGGGTTGTTCCAATTGGATTATGGCCCGTAGGAATTGTATACAAACATTTTGGGAATTTGACGCCGGGATGCAATGTATGCCAGTTGACAAGCTGATGCTGCATATGCTTGACGTCGATGCCGTCATTGTAGAGGTCAAGCATTACAGGGACAAGTTGCGCACCAAATGTTGTGATACTTGACAAGGTTGGGACAAATGTGAATTGTTCAACTAAAACAGTGTCACCAGGATCAAGTAATAAATCAAATACTTTATAAACACCATCACCTGTTCCAAACGATACCACTTTATCCCAATCACTAAACGCCGGAGGATGGGTTTTAGCGACAATTTCAGTAATGATCTCTTCAAGTTTTGATACACCAAAATCAGAACAATATTGAAGACAAGTGGCAAGATCAGTACTACTACCTGCATCCGCATTTGCATGACGTGGTATTGTCAAACAAGTTGGCTTCTTGTCACTATCATTATATGTTTGAAATGGCTCGTCGACAAGTTGAAGCTGCATGGAATCAACTGGAAAAAACCCATCGTGTGGAAGCCCATAGTGAAGAAATATCGGTTTCTCATGGCGTTTAATCGTATGGTCTTCTTCGTGGTCAAAACAAAACGCTTTGCGATAATTAAACCTTTGTGAAATGTGATGGGCGTGCGGAAAGTTTAATTTGGTCATCTTATCTCATGAAAAACAAGCGCCAAAATAAAAATAATAGATAAGCGGTTTGTATTGGGAAACGTTGTTTTAAAACAAAGCGAAAAACAGAAAAAACAGAAAAAAAAAAACACGTACAACCGCCCTACTTATAGCTGGGAATCTTGTCTTTGCTAGTTCTTATTCCGCTAACATACTTTGACGCCGACAGGCTAAAAATTGTACATTTGACAAGTCTTTTATCAAACGTTTGATTAGTGAGGGATGTATTATCAATAAAGATACAGTTTATTGATGTTATTGATGGTTTGTTACATAATCACTGGTTCTTTTATTGAATATTCTTTCACATTAATCTCAATTTGCCTCTATTAAATACACCAGTCACTCTATACATTGTTCCCCTAACATCTTCTCTAAGCGAGCACCGGGTAGTATATGTGTCCCAGAAAGGAAATATCCGCTTGGTTACGATTCATGGCGCGTTATGAGCATTGTCCAGTAATGAGGCACGACAGCTAATTGATGGTTTGTTATATGATCACTGGTTTATTGATTGACTATTCTATCAGATTGATTCCAACTTGCCTTTATTAAATAAACCAGTAACCCTATACATTTTTCCCCTAACATCTTCTCTAAGCGAGCACCGGCTAGTATATGTGTCCCAAAAAGGAAATATCCGCCCGGTTATGATACATACACGTTTTGAGCGTTGTCCAGTAATGAGGTACGACAGCTATAAGCGACGGCAGGGTAGCGTGTGACATATTTTTGGAGACCAAGTACAGATGAATTGATAGGCGAGGCGTCAATACTAAGCAGAAAAACTAAATGAGCAATGATAATTGGGGCGCGGCTATTTGCCCAAAGCATTGAGTTGTTTTTCCCCAAGGGGCTTCCACGGCGTGTTGCCGTGGCGCTTTCTGGGGGAGTGGACTCGATGGCGTTGACCCATTTGTTAGCAACGCATGTAGAGAGCAGCTGTTCTGTGCCTAACAGGCCGCGGATACTTGCCATTACGGTAGACCATCAGCTCCGGCCGGAGAGTGCGGACGAAGCCACCGCGGTCGGCGCTTATGTGAAACAGCGCTATGGTGGTGTGTTGCAACATGTTGTGGGCACCCTCAAATGGCCGCGGACGATTCCGGGCGACAAGGACTTTGAGCATGTCGCCCGGAGGTTGCGTTATGACTGTATTGGAGACATTTGTAGAAAGAACCAGATCACCGCAGTGTTTGTCGCACACACTTTGGACGACCAGATCGAGACGTTTCTCTTGCGCGACCAAAAGGTGCCGCGCACCGTTCCGGAATCCTCGGAACATCGGTTGAACCGGGTCTTTGGTATGTACGGAATAAGCGCCAAATCAGTAATGCCGTTCTCCGCGGACGCGCCCTCCCTGGTACCGGTCAACGAGCAGATCCACGTGTTCCGCCCGTTGCTCCTGTTCAGGAAACAGCAACTCATTGACACATGTGTTGACGCGCGCGTCACCTGGTTCCAGGACCCCACGAATCAGGACCCTGGTCTCACGGAGCGCAATAGAGTCCGCAGCGAATTGCTGGCCTCAGACAGCCAGGCAGTTCTTGCTAGAATGCTGGACATCCAGAAACAAGTAAAAGTTTACCGCCGCCATATGGCAGAGTTGGAAACATATCTTGTTTTGAACCGCTGGCTCGTGGTCGCTCCTGAGCTTCTGGCGGTCGCGCTACGGTTGCCTGTCGACGTGTTTCGCCGCACCCCGGCCCCTGTGCTCGACAGGCTCATCTACGAGAAGTGCGCGCTGGTGTCCGCGTCCCTGCAATACTATTACAAGTATCTCCGTATTAGTGGCCTCTACACCACCATCGAGCAGCT
This sequence comes from Saccharomycopsis malanga, assembly GCA_004014935.1. Classification (NCBI taxonomy): domain Eukaryota; kingdom Fungi; phylum Ascomycota; class Saccharomycetes; order Ascoideales; family Saccharomycopsidaceae; genus Saccharomycopsis; species Saccharomycopsis malanga. The sequence goes on from CP025324.1 coordinate 1,826,716, forward strand.
CATCGCCCTGCCCAGCCAGAACACGTCCTCAATGGTCGCCCTAAACATGGTCTTCCGTATCGAACTAAGCCCCAATAGAAATTATATCCACATCAACATCGCTCGCCAGAACTTGTCCAGAGGACGCGTCATCCAGTGCGATGTCCGGGTAACCTTGCCCAAATCTTGCAAGCGGTCTTCTGAGACTGTATTGCATGCAATAAAAAGAAGAGAGGTTACTGGTATAGGTGATAAAGTTGCTGTCAAGCAGTCGTTTCGGACAGATAATAATAATGTTGCTGTTTCCAATCTTGCTGAGCAACATATGGAGAAAAACACCCACGAATGGACACCCTGGGTCGTATACGACAACCGTTACTGGTTCAAGTTCCGTGCGAAGCCACACAGCCCAACAAGCCACATTTTGAGATTGCGGCATTATAACCCAAAGCACTACCCGCTGGTGAAAAAAGAACAAGAGATTGAAAAGCATCCGCTGTTTATAAGAAACCTTGTAAAACACTATAGTGTGCCTGTATTGGAAGATGCTTCAAACGGTGAGATCCTTGGGTTTCCGCCAGTTTATATCCCTGACTTTCTCGACTGTAAATGGGCCACCAAACCGCCAATGGAAACACATAACGTCCACAACAACTTGTATAATGAAAGTAATTCATCAATGATAAACTCTAAACATGATTAATATACTGTTTTATGGGTCTTACAATCAACGTCCACTTTATGAATTATTATTACCAGCAAGAAGTTTGCTCAACGTACAATTTATGATAACAGCAAAAGAGGACCGTCTGTTAGGGACCAGTCCGTAGATGTTGTTGTGAATACCAATTGAAAAATTGACGTTTTTTATAAGATACTTTGAAAAGTTGACACTTTTATAAATTATTTGAAAAGTTGACATTTTTATAAGATTCTTTGAAAAGTTGACATTTTTACAAATTATTTGAAAATGTCCTGTCCAAACGCTTGGTCAACAAAATTTTTCAATAATAATAATAATAATCTTAAAAGTCTCCAATGGTTTTTCAACCTTTTTAATAAATTTGCACCTTCGTCATCATTTTCGCTTCCATGGAAATTTCTTGTTGTTCTGACAGCTTTGGGCTTTGAAGTGGAAAGGACAGACGACGCGTGTTTCTGTTTAGACGATTCGTACGGCGTTAAGGAAGTTTGGAAGCAGAATATGGATATTGAGCAGATAAAGCATTCTGGCCATTGATCTTTATATTGGTGGCAGATAGCTTCATCTAAAACTGCCGCGAAAGCGTTCGTATCTCAATCTTCTTGAGCTGAGTAGTAAGCACTAGACTATGCCTAGGTCATGTTTCAGACCCTGACTGGCGTTTGCACGTTTACTTGTAAAGGATAATCGGAATAGAAAATATATTGAAAACAAACAATGTTAAAGATGACGACAGAGAGACACATCAATACTTTATTTCAATTTGGAGTGGGGTTTTCTCATCCAATGTTTCCACTAGTGCTAAGCGTATTCATCTTCAAATCATCATAATCAATCTTACAGGCGACTACTTCTGAACACTCTTCAATGCCTGCTACCGCCATCTGGCACGAGCACGTTAGGAGAGCCAATTTCTTATTTAAACTCATCGACTAGCTCATCGAAAGCTTGTTATATAAAATGTACATGACGCTTGCAAGGTGGCTCTTTTTACCCATAGTGACTAGAGATAGCTGTTCACTATTGGCAACCCTTGATGCCCTTTCGAGCCAGATCTTGTGTTTATTTTTCAAATTGTCAAGGTTTTACACTTCTCAATTGGCTAAATCATGAGTTATTTTTGTCTAGTTTATTTAAGTTATCTTATTCGCTTTCATATTCTAACATGTAGGTTTATATTAGAGAATCGAAGCCTTGAGCCTGTTAGGTCTCTTTTCGACACTACTAGCCGCTAAACTATCCTGCCTAGAGGTCAGATTTTCTAATTTGTATATTATTATTACTCACTGGATGTTCAGCCACTGGGCTGGGTGGATCAGTGGTTAGTGCTTTCGGAGAAGAGAAAACAAGACCTAACAGGAACACGGGTTCGATTCCCAAGACGACACTTTTACTCGCTGCTTTTTACGATGCTGAACGTGATTTCACAGGCAAGTGCAACTGTCTGAAAGATGGCCTAGAAGAAAGTCTACTTATTTTTCAATTGAGTGACATTATTATGGAATTTTTTGGGCTTTCCCCACTGGGTTTTACCAAGTCCCCTTAGACATAGCGTGTATATACCAAACTGATATGTACTGGGCTTGAAATATATGATATTATAATACTGATCTCATCGACAAACTAATAGAAGGCGCAATATCTCTCGTATGTCACCCAATAATCCTTCCATCTCTGCTTATATATATATGGCAAAAAATGGGCATATTAAAATTATACTCTTGAAAAGTAATATCTCTTTTCAACAGAAATATGCCTATATGCCTTACTATTGCCAAGTGGCCAAGTTGGTTAGGCCATGCGCCACACAAAATAGTGCAGAATAGTGCAGAAAAACAAGTGTGGCGTTCCTCACTTGATGTTTTGGTACTCGCTTCGCGCTGTTGACGTTTTGAAATAATCATCAAACGTTTTATTGAGTTAAATCTATGATATCCATGTTATTTTAATATGAAAACCGTACACCAGAGTTTTAAAATTTTCTGCTTTATCATAGTACTATTTGTAATAAACAATCTCAAGTTTTTGAATAAATATTCGATATAACGGAAAATTTCCAATTTTGACAAAAAAGTTGATTCTGTTAAACCATATTCTAGAGTCTTCACAGCAAACCAAACCATACAAAAATTGTATTTCTATACACTCCAGATCCTAGAGCATTATTTTGCGTAATTTGGTTTAATATTTGGTTTTTAGAATTTATTTAATAGTGAGAAAGTATCAATATGTCGAAAATAACACATTCTCAGAGGAACTTGTATTTGATATTAATCATAATATATTGCCAAAATAGCATATTTCAACTTCCACTATACATTTAATAATTTATGAACTAGGTGCATCGTAATGTGCTTATTAATAAGCTTTACCAAGTCCCCTTAGACATAGCGCGTATATACGAAACAGATATGTACCGGGCTTGAAATATATGATGTTATCTATTATTTTTATGAAAATATACATAGAAGATTAATATTACCGATTATTTAAATGAGTGCCCTGGTTCTGAACTTGATTAACGACAAAACGATAGCTGAAGCTTTGCTCTTCTATTTGGAAAAGGTAACTAGATACTCACCACAAGTAGTATCATCGGGACCAAGATAACAAGCTGAGGTCTGCCCCTAGCCCGCCCTTACAACCTTTTTCATTTTTTATCATTACTTTTTTATTAATTTTTATATTTTATTTTTTGTTGTTTTTGATTTTAGCTATGAACGGATTTCACTCGCTGCTTTTTACGATGCTGAACGTGATTTCACAGGCAAGTGCAACTGTCTGAAAGGTGGTCTAGAAGAAAGTCTACTTACTTTTCAATTGAGGGACAAAATTATGGAGTTTTTTGGGTTTTTCCCACTGGGTTTTACCAAGTCCCCTTAGACATAGCGCGTATATACGAAACTGCTATGTACTGGGCTTGAAATATAAGACATTATTATTATTATTATAGAAGATTAATATTAGCAATTATTTAAATGAGTGCCCTGGTTCTACATATGAAAATATCATTAGTATCAATGATTAACGTAATATCTTTTTAATTTTATCAATGATTATAGCGTAATATCTTTTTAATTTTATCAATGATTAACGCAATATCTGTTTAATTTTATCAATGATTAACGTAATATCTTTTTAATTTTATCAATCACTATACCTTCTTATTATTATATACAACATCACCTTGTAGCACCATCACTCACAACCATATCATAACCATGACCAACGCCCTATAACCATAACCAGTACCTCATAACCAACACCATCGCCGCATAACCCTTTATAGGGTGTGAGAACCAGGCAAGCGGCAGGGCTGTCACGCAGACAAGTCTGGGGGGCGGCCAAAGAGTGATTGTTTAAGCCAGATTACATTTTTTTTTCTTGGACCGTTTTAAGCCAAGAAACGAGTTTACAAAGAGACGTTTTTACACGCAATAAGGGTTGACAGACCGGAATTTGATAATATTGAGAAGCGCCCAAACGACCAAGTTGCAAAGTGTCACGACATGCGCCCGATGAAACGGTCTGTGACTAAACTACGCCTCCCGTCGAGGTCGAATGTTATCTCGAGTTTCTCGAAGAATCTTCTATTCCAGAACCTCCACAACATTGACGAGCTTTACATTGTGCTAGACGACCCGCACAAGGTGTACCGGCCGGGCGACTATGTGACGGGGGCGGTGGTTCTTCTTGTGAAGAAGCCGCTTGTGAACATTGTAGTCTCGCTTTCCATCAACGGGGTCATCAAGGTGGGGCCCACAAGCAACGGCATCACGAGCAAGAAGGCCAAGCTTTTCTCCATAGCAATCAGTCTTTATGGCGAGGACGCGGACAATGTGGAGAATGTGTCGGGGCTTTCCAAGGGCGAGCATCGGTTTCCGTTTTCAATAAAGCTTCCGCGGCGGAACATTTATTCCAGTATTCGCTTTGAAAAGGGCTCGATATCGTACTCGTTGAAAGCCCATATATATCACAAGGCACAGCAGGAATGCACTGCCAAACTTGGAGACCGTAGAAGCGGGATTGGTAATGTAAGGAGTGGAATTATGAATAATGGAGGGAAGAATGGTAATGGAGTTTGTAATAGTAAAGTTTGTAGTCATGGGATTGGTAATAGTAATAATGGGATTGGTAATAATAAAACGGATATTAATGAAATTGATAATAATAAAACGGATATTAATGGAATTGATAATAATAAAACGGATATTAATGAAATTGGTAATAATAAAACGGATATTGATGAAATTGATAATAATAATACGGATAATAATGGAATTGATAATAATAATAATAAAACTGATAACAATTCAACCAATAATAACCCTCCCAACAATCCAACCAATAATAGTAAAACGAATATCAATTCAACTAATAATAATACGAATATCGATCCAACTAATAACAACCCAACTAATAACACCCCAACTAATAACAGCCCAACTAATAACACCCAAACTCCAAACTTATATGACACCATTGCAAAATGTGAAAAAAACCTCACTATAGAATGTCCTATCAATGTGCTCAAATTCCCAATGCCCAAAACCAGCTTGTTACTCATAAAAAGTCCCCAGAAACGTTTTTTAAAAAACCTATCCTCGTCGTCCACAATCAATTCTTCCAACTCAATCAAAAGCAACAACAGCAATGGCAGCGATACCGGAGAAAACGACTCCAACAGCTCTATAATCAACAACATTTCCGGCTCTTTTTTTGCCAAAAACAGCTCAAACCCCAACTTGAACCATTCCATGATACGCTTGGCTGTAAACACCCCGTCCATCGCATATCTTCCCAACGATTTGGTCCCTGTACAGGTCCATCTCCAGCACATCAAGAACGTCAAGTCGCTCAACGGGATCATCATCACCTTGATCCGTATCTGTAAGATCGACAGCGGTCCTGATGGAAGTGTCCAGTCGTTCCGTAAGGACTTGTCCCAGGTGGTCAAGCCTTTGTATATTGATCCCACGTCGTTGGAGTCACAAGTCAACACCAACATCAGGGTTCCCTACGACATCTTTCCCACCATCCGTGGCGCCCCGCTTTTGAGCTTCGAGTACTATATAGAAGTAGTGGTGAATCTCACCAACAAAAACATGAGCGACGACAACGGCAAGGCCTACGACCAGGTGAAAAGCAGATCCAAAGCCGAGGGCAAGTTTGAAAACGGCTTTATATCGAAAAAGTTCCGCTCCAGAAACTCCAATGAATTGAACGGCAAAAACGGAATCGACGATACCGCTTCCAATATCAATACTCATATTATCAATGTCGACAAGTTGAAACGGTTCAAAAACGTCATTTCGCTCAGCCGTAGAATTGTCATTGGAACCGAACGAATTGATTTTCCTTCTAAACAACTGCCAAATCCTAAGAAACAAACTAACGACACTCTGCGTGTCCCTGCGGACAATACCGCTGTTCCAGTGATCACATCCACCTCTTCATCGCCTTCTAACGACTTGCAAAACGAACCTGCTCCTACAATCATCCGCTCTGGCTTCAATTCAGACATTTATCCCGCAAACGAGCTCCAAAACCATACCATTTCGTTTGCGCCTCCTCCGCCTTTGCTAGAAGACATCCAGGAAAACCCACACTTGTCTGAAAAAGAACGCATCCGGCGCCATGAAGAATCCTTACTTCCCTCAGAACCAGAAATGCTGTACGATCCAAACCACATTGTTCACACCACGCCTCTTGTCCCTGTTTTGGAGGACGACTTGGAAACCAATTCTGATTCCGTTGATGCTGGCCATCCAACCGGAATCAGTGTTTCAAATGACCTTTCTGTCGGTAATAATAATCTAGGAACAACCACCGCCGTACTCCACAATTTGACTATCCAACACGATTCTATCAATGAAGACACTCACAATATTTCAGCAGTGCTCGAAGATGAAGTCACTGATTACGTCCCAGAATACCAACCGTCTTATAATACCCCTAGCAATAGTCCGGCCACTGTAGACCCTGTTACTGCTAATGAGGTTAGTAGTTGATGCTACAAAATAGCTTATGTTAGTTGGTACTTGTTACAAAATAGCTTTTGTTAGTTGATACTTACAAAATAGTAATTGATATTGCCATTGTCAGTTGATACTTACAAAATAGTAATTGATAATGCCATTGTTAGTTGATACTTACAAAATAGTAATTGATATTGCCATTGTCAGTTGATACTTACAAATAGTAATTGCTATTGCTATTGTTATAACTTCTAACATTCTAACATTAGCTGTGGACTCTCCAAAAACATTGGCAGTTGATAATATCCGCCACTCAATGGTTCACACACCTTTTTATCTTACGAATAGTTTTTCAAACATTGTACTAATATCGTTTATTGCTTTTTTCTTTGTTCCCGCTACATGTGCCACGACTTGTTTTTCCAGATGCTTGCCATTATATATGTTTTATCCACGGTTTCCTGTTATAGATTGCCAGTCGATTAGTAGATTTCCTCTTATATATTGCCAGGCAAATAGTAATTGTTTATTGCTGCTTGATGCACCTCTATAAAATCACTACCATTGCCCCACTACTAATTAATCAGCAATCCCCAGTTTTTAAAAGACCATTTTTCAACCACTCTTATCAAGATTCTAATCAAAAACCATACTGTTCAATAAATTCCCTTTATATATTATGCACCAGTATGCAGCTCTATGCATTCCGACGCACCTATCACACATACCAAAAAGGTTATATAAACAATATTTGTGAGGTAAAAATGAATGTTAGACTTGATTATCACTTTATCCACAATTAGCGTAATATTACCAAACAATTTGCATTTGTTCAATTTAGCCTCAATAGCTCACTTGCTCGAAAGTTACTCTCAGGTCGTATGTGCAGTGCTCGTAACCATTTTGAAGGGTAGTATATATAGAGAGCTGGGGGCGAGATGATGATGATGATGATGATGGATGGCGAATATATTTATTGGTTAAGCAGCAATGGTTTACGAAAAGGAGTTATTGATAGCGCAATTGGCGGTCCAGAGGGCGTCTATAGCCTCACGGCTAATTCTTAGAGATTACAGCAAGTTGTATGCTGCAAAAACCATTACTAAGGAAGATCATTCGCCGGTGACGATTGCTGATTATGCTGTTCAATCGATTATCATCTCGCTGATTACGCAGTTTTTCCCAGACGATGTGTTTGTAGCCGAGGAGTCGTCGGAGGATTTGCAGCTGCGGGAGGACTTGCAAGGTTTGATTCTCAAGTACGCTAAGCAAAGCGATGCCGAATGGCATGCCAAGTACAATTTGCACCAGTACGACTTCAAGCCTTTGGAGGACAAGAAGAGTCTTTTGGAGAGCTTGAACAAGGGCGGGTACGGCGGCGGAGCAGACCGGCGGTTCTGGGTGTTGGATCCAATTGACGGAACCAAAGGATTTCTACGTAATGACCAGTTTGCCTTGTGTTTGTCTTTGATTGTAAACAACCAGGTCCGTTTAGGTGTCAACGGCTGTCCCAACATTCCTGTAGATATCAAGAGTGCTATAGAGCAGCACGATTTCGCCCACGGCGAGTTTAGCTTGAACGAGTATCTAAAGAGCAACCAAAGCGTAGACAGCTGGGAGTCCAAGGGCTTGCTATTCAGTGCCCAGCAGCTGAAAGGAGCATATGTTCAGCCGCTTTTCCAAAGCGTGGCAGCTCCTTTGGCGAAATCACAGCGTATTGAAATAGATAACTCCCTTGCCTCGGTAAAAGACTGTATTGTTGTAGAAGGCGTTGAAACCAAACATTCAAACCACCAAGCCCAGTCGCAGATCAAAAAATCATTGGGCATTCCTCTCCATCGTACTATAAACTTGGATTCCCAAGCCAAATACAGCTTGTTGGCGCTCGGGGTGGCCAATGTTTATTTGCGGCTTCCAATCGATAATTCGTACCGCGAAAAGATCTGGGACCATTCTTCGGGTTATCTACTTGTCAAGGAAGCTGGCGGAGTCGTCACCGATATGGATGGCAATGATTTGGACTTTACAAGGGGAAAATATTTACAATCAAAAGGGATTATCGCCGCAAGTAGACAGTTTCATGAAAAGTTTATTCTGGCTGTAAAGGAGCTGGTAAAGTTGTGAGTTTTTTTCAACGTTTTTATTACTATTGACAATGATTTGGATTTTACAATGAACTTTCAATGGATTAGCTTTTAAAATGTTGATTTAGACAGTGTTTTATCAATATAAATAACGGTTTTTTCAATTTTGTAATAATTACTGTTTGTTAGTTATCATCCTTTTGTTAATAAATGTGAGTCTAGTTTTTTTATTAAGTGAATAAATGCGTTATTGAGAACCTTTCAACTTTAATGAACATAATTCATAATTTCCAATATCCTTTCGTTATTGGCAATGATTTCGACTTTACAATGAACTTTCAATGGATTAGCTATTAAAATGTTGATTTAGACAGAGGTTTATTGATTTAAATAGTTGTCTTTTTTTAATTTTTCCATAATTACCGTTTATCAATTTTAAAATGAATCATTCTTTTGTTAATCTATACAAGTCTAGTTTTTTTGGCAAGTGATTAAATGCGTTATTGAGAACCTCTTAACTAGGTCACCACCAATGGCACAGGTCATGTTTCAGACCATTGCACTTGCCTGCTCAACATCGTTAAACTGTCCTGTTAGGTCTTTTTTCTCTTCTCTAAGAGCTCTACCCACTGAGCCATCCGGCCCTGTTGCTGATGAGAATAACAAATTGACACACATAACCTAGTCATAAATATAGAATATACCAGTCAACATTCCTTGCTGAGCAGAAGGAAAACAGAGAAATGAAGGCAAATCATAATGATCAAGTCTTGAAGGATAATTTACATATTAGATAAACATTCAGTTGCGCAATTGTTTCGAGAAAGATAATAAATATAACGGATTATTCAAAAGGCTTTTCAAATTATTTTTTGGCAAAATTTACGAACCTAAATTCAGTGACCTTTTACTAAAAAAAAAACTAGACTCATATTTATTAGCAAAAGAATGACGCCTTCTTGAGTACTTTTAACTCTAATCAACGTAGTGCTTACTTTTTTAAATACTTCTCTTATTAATGACACTGCCGTTTATCCTTATATTGCCAATATTCCTTGTTTTCCATTCATAATATCGAATAGTGGTCATGTAACAGTTTCGAGGATGGCATTTTCAACTAAACTGTCTGAAAATAGCCATGATCCTGTACTCTGACGAGGATGAATCAGTACAGGCCCAGTCTTGTTTCCAATTTGGGTGGTTGTTTGTAATTACCAAACTTCAAACCCTCGTAATACTTTAAAGAATCTTTACTCTATTGTTCAATAGGTTATTTACTCACAATAGACTAATTACACACTGAACAATAAACATTCCTTATAAATGAACCAGGCTCGAAATATAAGAGTATTATGATTCAATATTCCAAGAAACTTTCTCGTTGGTCATACATCTTTTATTTTAAATTGGTCCATCAGGTTTTGCTTTACCTTTCTATTCCACACAAATATTTATAAACCCTCCAATGCCCACATAAGGCTATTCGAAGACATTACTATAATCACACTTGATATAAATACTTTATACGAAATCTGTGCTTAACATTTATAACTGGGTCAATCATTAGACCAAAGTCTATCCTTTGAGTGATATTCTGTTCAACCGGACATGAGTTGGGTTCCCTCACTCTGTTTTATCAAACCTCTTTGAACATAGCGCGTATATACGAAACAGGTGCTTACTTGACTTGAAATATAAGACGTTATTTAGTATGCCTATATGCAATGCCTTACTATTATCAAGTGGCCAAGTTGGTTGAGCCATCATGCGCCATCATGCGCCACGCAAAACAAGTGTGGCGTTCTTCACTTGGGGTTTTGGGACTCGATTCGCACTCTTGTAGTTTTGGAGTAACCATCAAAGGTTTTATTGAGTTAAATTAGTGCTATCCAGGTTATTTTGATTTGAAAAAACATACATTAACATTCTATTTTTTTTGCTATACTACAGCCTTAATTATAATGAAAACCATTAGATTTTCGAAAGAGTATTTGATATAAAGGAAATTTGACATTTTTGGCAAAAAGTTGATTCTTTTAACTCATATTCTAAAGTATTTACAGCAAACCAAAACATACAAAAATTATATTTCTATACTCTCCAAACCCTAGAAGTTTATAAAATGCAATTTGTTCTGAGATTTGGCTTTTACAAAACTGTTTAACAGTGAGAACGTATCATTTTGTCGAGAGTAATACATAATTTGTCAATAATCATGTTTTTCACCTCTCAAAAAAAGTTATTTTTATTTCCTTGATGTTATTACATAGTGTTTTACTGCTTTTAGCTTTATAGATGCATTTTCCAGCGTTTAAGCGGGCTTTTACCCAAAAGAAACACATATGTTAAGAGTTAAAAAAGGTATGGTTCTGGGGACTCCTTTTTAAAAACGTTTATTACTATTAAAGTTCAAGTTGCAAGTGGTTTAATGTTTGTTTGACTTTGGGTTTTGATATAACGGTATGTCAACTGTACACTATTGAAAGCCAAAATCAAGATTGAAGCAAAATACTACAGTTTCCAGATCATGTTTGCTTAACGTAAGAGCTCTTGATGATGACCTCTAGTCAATTGTAATCTTTACATGGCGCAATAATACCAATAACATATATTGGAGTCTGTATTATTGGTGGTAAGCTTCTATATACTTCTAGTCCTACGATTGACTAACTACCATAAATCCCTTATCCTATGTTTCCATCTACAGTTACAATTTACCTATTTTCCATTCAATACAAATCCATCTTAATGCAATAATAATAATATCATATATTTCAAGCCCAGTACATATCAGTTTGGTATATACGCGCTGTGTCTAAGGGGACTTGGTAAAACCCAGTGGGGAAAACCCAAACAAGTCCAATCATTATGATTTTCTAACTTGACAAATGGAAAAGTAAGCACCATTGGTCGTGTTTCAGACAGTTGCACTTGCCTGTGAATTCACGTTCAGCATTGTAAAAAGAAGCGAGTAAAAGTGTCGTCTTGGGAATCGAACCCGTGTTCCTGTGTGTGTCTTGTTTTTCTCTTCTTCGAGAGCACGGACCACTGAGCCAAATGGCCCATTGGCTCCATCTTATTATTACAGACTCCAAATATATCTTGTTAGTATTATATAACCTTGGAGTACAAACTACTTTATTACACCTAAACCCACATCCTACTTTCCATTGTTATTATTAAATTTTACTACCTTTTATCCATTTTATTATATACCGTTTTACGACCAATGGGATTCGAACCAAGTCATTAATTATTATAATACGCTTAATCCCCCACTCTCCCTTTTATCTGCATCTATTTCATGATATATGCGTTTATATACACGTACATGCATATATGTGCATGTGCTTGCATCTTAGTCAAATATATGGGGGTCTGACCACCCCTGTATAGCATTTTTTCTTTTCTTTTTGAATTGAGTCCTGTCCCACGGCAAAGTGCACGCATGCGCGCGCACAGTGTTGAAAACCCATGAACTGCCTCGTTTCTGGGGAGTATTGATTGCTGTAAGGGTTTTTTCACAAGGCGGATCAAGTGTACCAGCTGGCAAACTAAAAAAACGGGACAGATTTATAGAGTGCCGGGATAAAACAGAGTGCCATGGCCCATTAAGAAGCTAAGTGACAATTAAAATGTTCCACACGCCACCGGTGAATCTGTCAAGCACTGCGACGCTTGAGTCGTACAGGGAGCTGCAGCTGCAGCTGCTGCCGGTTGCAGAAACTGTTGTATTGGATGCTGCAGACAAGCCTTTAGGGATGGATTACGCACGAGAATTGAAGACGGTGCAACTTCCGGAGGAGCTTGTGAGGTTGGTTGATGCGTTTCTTGCAGACTTACAAGCGCCCAAGTATGCACAACCGCTTTCTACGGATCAAGTGGCCCTATTGTTTCAACAGTTTTACGGTAAGTTTGATGAGTGTCTGCGGGAGTACTTGCAGAGCACAGGCAGCAACAGCGCTGACGCTGACGCTGACGCTGGCGCAGGTGCTGACGCAGAGACGACGGGGACGCATCGTGACTATGTGGAGCACATGGAGGCGCTGCTTTGCAGCAACAAGATGATATTCAGCAAAATTTTCCAAAACAATATGCATGACTTACGCGCCCAGGTGCATATCTGCGAGAAGGTGTATGTACTTCGGCATGTCGTCAATGTGCGTTTGCTGCAGTTGGACCTAGATTTGCTGCAACTTCCGGGGCTTGATGAGGATGTTTTCCGGGCGGATTTAGAGCCCGTTGAGAAGCTGTTCAACAAAACAAATAGTGTGCGCAGCCCGTTGGAGAAACTCATTGTGTTTTCCAGCTCGTTTGAACAGCTTGTGAAGCTTGTCAACCGGTACAGGAAAGCAGGGACTAGTTACATCAGTGCCGACATTTTGATCCCTGCATTCATATACTTTGCAGTGCATCGGCGCGTGCATAACCTCTACTTGAACTTCAAATTTATCAAGCGGTTCAAATACAGCCGGTTCTGGGCGTCGGAGGGCGCAGGTGCGTTAGCATACAACATGACCAATATTGAGGCTTTGCTTACATATCTTTTAAACATGGACTATAGGAAAGACCTTGGATTAACCGACGCAGCGTTGCAAGACTTGCTTGACAAGGCGCGTGCTGCGCTGCGCAGCTCACTGCGCAGTGTCGAGCCGCATAAACCGCCTGCAGACGCCGCCAAACGCACAGTTTCGGAGAGAAAAAAAATGTTGATCGACAAGTTGGAGCAGTTTCGTGATGATAACGACAAATTGCTTCATAACTTGTCTCTTCGGGATATGCAACAAATGCTCTCGCCATTTGAGGAGGGTAACATGGACGAAACGCATGTCATGTTGCCGCCACCACCTGCACGACGTCGCAAGCCTGGAGACCCTGAGGCGGTGACTCCGAGATCGTTGACGTTTTCGGATGCAGCGACTGTTTCAGGCGGGTTAGTCTTGAATGTTGCGGACCAGGGTTTCCGCAATTTGTCATCGGTGTTTGATTCGTCGCTCAAGTTTTTAGGCAATAAAATGGCCAACAACAGTAACCCGAATCTCACGGCATCTCAAACTCCGGGTAATTCTTTAAGCAGTATACTTGGGGATGGCAGAAGTAGGTCCAATTCTGCAAACAGTTCTATTTTGAACAGTAGAAACCGGTCCAATTCCACGTTGAACAGTATTTTCAACTCAAACAGTAACATACGCACCATTACCGAAACCAGTAACTCCGAAACCGACGTAAAAGAAGACTCTGTAGACACCCATGCGTCCTCGCATCCTCTCAACAAGTTTATGAGATGGAGAACCAGCTCGCTTAACTCCGTGACCACCGATAAACCCGATGACGCGTCCATCGGCTCAAACGAGACTTCCAACAAGTCCATAAACAGTAATGCCAACAGCACCAGTCATTCCCGAAACGGTTCGCTTTCTTTAATAAACACGCTCAAGAAGAACTCGCCCAAAATACCGTTGCTTAGTGCTAGTTTGACACTGGAAAATAGCGAGTTTAAAAAAGTCGACAAGAGTTTTGATGAAATGAGTGTAAAAGAGTTGCACGATTTGTATAATAACTACAATTTGTTGGTTGGTATTTTACATGACGTTGCAAAATGACAATGCAATATATCTGCAATTGGTCGGTGGTTAGTGCTTTCATGGAAGAGAAAAAGAGCTAACAGGAACATGTGTGAGTCATTTATGATGGCCATTATTGGGTTTTACCAATTATCCTTAGATACAGCGCGTATATATGACACTGATATGTAATGGGCTCGTAATATATGATATTATCATTAATGGGCTGCCTGAATAGCTACAATTTATCAATTACTTGTCAACAATTTGTCAATTATTTACAATAGCTATCATTTGTCAATTAAGAGTATCAATGCTTTATCAAATATTTACAATAGCTACCATTTGTCAATTATTTATAGTAATAACAATTTAATAATTACTTATTTACAATAGCTACCATTTGTCAATTATTTAGAGTAACAACAATTTATCAAATATTTACAATAACCACCATTTATCAAATATTTACAATAACCACCATTTATCAAATATTTACAATAACCACCATTTGTCAATTATTTATAGTAATAACAATTTATCAATGGATTATAATCCCATTATAGTACTGACCATTCGATATGTCTACCTGTAATCAATTTTAAACAAATATGGAAATTCATGAAACATAATTCTCAATATGTTTCATCTTACAAAAAAAAAGACCTACCAGGAACACGGGTTTGATTCTCAAGAACACTTTTACTTTATGCTTTTTACCATGCCGAGTGTGATTTCACAAGTATGACTGTAAGCCAAGTGGGCTCAAAATGATACTTTCTCGCTATTAAATAATTTACAAAAACCAAACCTCAAAACAAAGTACATCCCGTAAAACTCTAGATTTTATGGAGTATAGAAATACAATTTTTGTAAGGTTTGGCTTGCAGAAAGACTGTGGAATATGACTTGTAAAAATCAACTTTTTGTCAAGATTGACAATTTTCCGTTATTTGTTCGCAAAATTGAAATTATTTTCAATGAAATTAGTATTTTAATATTGCAAAAAAATTCAAAATGTTGCTGAATCCTTTCTTACTCGAAAGAATCTGGATAACACTGATTTAATTCAATAAAATGTTTGACGATTATTCTAAAACGTCAACAATGCGAATCGAGTCCCAAAACCCAAAGTGAGGAACGCCACACCTATTTTCCACACTATTTTGTGTGGCGCAAGTGCCCAACCAACTTGGCCACTTGGTAAAACCCAATAATGTCCATCATAATATTCTCACCGGTGTTCCTCTTAGGTCTTTTTTCTCTTCACCGAGAGCACTGACCACTGAGCCATACGACCCAATGGCAGATATTATTATTATTATTATTATTATTATTCAATCAAATTCATAGCAAGAATAACATAGCATAAGCTCAGACAAGGTTCTGAACTTGATTAACGACAATAAGATAGCTGAAGCTTTGCTCTCCTGTTCGAAAAGGTTAATAGATACTCAACACAAGTAGTACTATCGGGACCAAGATATGAAGCTGAGTCTGTCGCTACCCTAATTTCATTTTTATTTTTTTATTTTTATGATTTTTTTGCTGTTTTTTATTCTTAGTTATGAACGAATTTTACTCAGTGCTTTTTATGATGCTGAACTTGAATTCACAGGCAAGTGCAACTGTCTGAAACACGACCTAGACCAAAATCTAGTGCTTATTTTTCAACCAATTGGGTGAGATAAAAATAATAAACAGTACAGGATTGGGCTTTACTAATTACCTTGAGACGTGGTGCGCTTATAAGAAATTGATATTTACTGGACTTGAAATATAAGATATTATATGCCAATGCCTTACTATTGCCAGGTGGCCGAGTTGGTTGAGCTATCATGCGCCACCATGCGCCAAACAAAACAAGTGTGGCGTTCCTCACTTTAGGTTTTGGTACTCAATTCGCGCTCTTGACGTTTTGAAATAATCATAAAAGGTTTTAATGAATTGAATCAGTATTTTTCGAGTTATTTGATTTAAAAAAATGTACACCAATATTTTGAAATTTTTACTAAATTTATAGTACCATTTATAATAAAAAATATTATAATTTTGCAGAAATTTCTGATAAAACGGAAAATTACCAATTTTGACAAAAAGATGATTCTTTTGAATGTATTTTTAATGTCTTTACAGCAATCTACACCAAACAAAAATTATGTGTCTGTAATCTGTAGGATGCTGAGTTTTACACCAAGTATTTGTTTTGAGATTTGGCGTTTATGGATTATTTAATATGGAGAAAGTATCATTTTTCTGAAATAACACATAATTTGATGACAACTGTCTTTTTCACCTCTCAAAGAGACATTCTTTATGATTGAGGTTGTTCCATAGTTTTGGATTGCTTTTAGTTTTATTTGCACTTTTTTCAGGATTTGAATGAGGTTTATTCGAAACGCGCATATCAAGTGCTAAAAAAGTATGGTTTACTGTTACTAATAATAATATCATATATTTCAAGCCCAGTATATATCAGTTTCGTATATACGCGCTATGTCTAAGGGGACTTGGTAAAACCCAGTGGGGAAAGCCCAAAAAACTCCATAATAATGTCACTCAATTGAAAAATAAGTAGACTTTCTTCTAGGCCATCTTTCAGACAGTTGCACTTGCCTGTGAAATCACGTTCAGCATCGTAAAAAGCAGCGAGTAAAAGTGTCGTCTTGGGAATCGAACCCATGTTCCGGTTAGGTCTTGTTTTTCTCTTCTTCGAGAGCAGTGGCTTTAACATATATGTTAATGTGCAAAATAATAAAATTGTAGGGGCAGTTTTATTATCAGTTGCCAAAGGTTTTGCAAAATACAAATTGTAGAAACAGTTTTATTATCAGCTACCAAAGATTTTACAAAATACAAATTGTAGGGACAGTTTTATTATCAGTTGTCAAAGTTTCTGTAATAGTAAGATGAGTTTCTATTGACAGGAGAATGGGTAAAAGGTAGACTGACTATGTAAAAGAATTAAAAGTAGATAGGAATAAGGGAGAACTAGGTCTTATATAGTGGTTAGAGCCGGCGATACCGGAAGAGTATCTACGTCTAACTGATAAAAGCTAATAAGGATAATGTATCTAGTCAGTCAGATCATAAGGCTAGAAGCATATAGATGTTTACTACCAATGATACAGGTTATGTGCAAAATATGAATTGTAGTGGCAGTTTCACTATCAGTTGTCAAAGGTTTTGCAAAATACAAATTGTAGGGGCAGTTTTATTATCAGTTGTCAAAGTTTCTGTGCAGAATACGAATCAAATCGTAGGGCCAGTTCTTATTAGCAGTTGTCAAATGTTCTGCAAAATACAAATTATAAGGCCAGTTCTTATTATCAGTTACCAAAGGTTTTGCAAAATACAAATCGTAGGAACAGTTCTTATTATCAGTTGCCAAAGGTTTTGCAAAATACAAATTATAGGGCCAGTTCTTACTATCAACTGCCAAAGATTCCAATCACCCATCGTAACCAATACCAACTCTTATCAGAGATGTAAAATGTTTCCTGACCTCAAAACAGCTCTTGGCGAGTGTCCACGGCCCAAACGACTGGCTACTGGTTTGTCAGTGAGTTACGTTGGCAGATCACAAGGCCAATGGACGACGACGGATTTACAATACGGTTTGGTACAATGTGGGGATGAACCAAGGGTGCTGCCTTGGTGTATATATCCGCCATAGACGGGCCAAGGTGCTGAGAAGGGATTTTAACACCAAACAGGCAACATACGGGATGGTAAATCCGAACAAATGGTGGTTCAGACTGCAAACTACTGCTGGGGCTGCCTGAGGTTACGGCCAAACACAGCTACAGATAGCTCGGCGATAGGTCCTAAGACGGGAAAGCCAAGAACCAGTGCACTTGGGCTAGTCTTTGATCTACGCGAGTCTATAGATGTCCATGATAAAGATTCCGGGTTTTAGCCTACAAGTTGCAACACCACTGGCAACAGAACCAGTGGACAATGCAAACAGTGCCGCCATGGAGAATTGTAGCTTGCCAGACGTTCAGCTACCAACACTGAAACAACAGCGTATCAGCTTGCAATCTAGACTGGGTCTGGGATAATGGCTCAGCGTGATTACCTGTTCTGGAATGTTAAACATGCGCCAGCGTGTCAAATTGTTAGGCCACTAAGAACATGGTGTTCCATTTAAAGCCTGACTCTGTCGTAATCAAGGCAACCCTTCGGTACTCTTACTCCTTTGGAATGTCTGCCATAAACTAGCAGGAGTCAATGGCACTTTAACCTGTCCTAGAATTAAAGTTTCCAGCGTTTTACAAGTGTCTACAAGTGTCTCTACAAGTCTTTACAGATGCCTTGCTCCCCAGGACAACACATACTATACAAAAAGTGTCAATATACATCCATGGCTCCTACATGTGTCACCAATATAGTTCACATTGCAAATCCTGCAGTGAAAACGAGCACTGAACGAACCAAAACGGTTGCCTCAGCATCAAGGGTCACACAGAACACTATATATAAAGTTAACGTATCACGATCAATTAAATTAGCCGTGATAACAAGGAACAACTTAAGGACATAATAATTAATGCCGTTAATTAATGGATAATTGACTGACAGTGAAAGCCTGCTGGTTACCCGGCCATGCCGCTCCTTCCCTTTCGCTGCGCGCATTGTCAAATGGCCCATAAACGTGCATAAAAGTGTGCATGAACAAAGTGCCCACCCACTTGTGAATGAATGCATGCATGCATTTACAGGCACATTGCACTGACGTGCATAAAACCTGCGGCTGGTGCAGCGCCGTAATATATATATAAACATATATATATATGAATGGAAGCAAATGCCAGATTATTTTGGCTTTTTCTTTTCTCCAACAATTTCATTTTACTTTTTTTTCTCTTGTTCATTTCCAATTTATTTCATATTCAACAATGACCACCGACGTGTCATGGAGATTGCAAAAGGCCAGAGAGCGTCAAATGCTCAAGAAACAATTGCAGCAAGAGCAGCAGGAAACGTCTGCGCTTCGAGGCAATAGACACAGCGACAGTGCATTATATGCAGACCCAGCGTCTTCGCCTTATTCTTCTTTATCATCTTCGTCGGCCAGTTTGGCCGATCAGGATCAATTGATTACTACCTATACAAATCCTAATAAAGTGTGCAAATTCAATCCTCTACTCAGCTCCAATTTAAACAGTTCCCAACAGCACAGCGCAGGGCATACAGCTTCGGCGCTCCTTGATCGTAGAGGCAGCGATTTTTCCATAACATCCAGCCCTTCTTCTTCAAACCGTAATTCGGTATATTCTAATGGTTCTTCCACTTCTGTCAACAATAGCTTCTCAAGCTACCAGCCCAGTGTCCAGACATTGGTGAACAATCATCCAGCGTGCCAGGGAAAGAGAACCAGCAACCATAGTATTTCTAATATCACCCGCAAGAACACAATACAGCAGAAAGGACCAGCCGTAGCATTTTACTGATAGTCTTTAGTATGTGTTTTATTAAATATGCTGTGTGACGATTTTCTGGTTGTGTTTTAATGGTCTGATAGATGTTTGCTTTCCTTGCTGTTTGGTTCTTGTTTTTTGGTTGCTAATTTTGATATTATATGTTTTTATTTGATATTATGTGTTTTTATTTTGATTTGTGTGATTTTATTTGATATTATATGTTTTTATTGATTTGTGTGTTTTTATTTTGATTCATGTGTTTTTATTTGATATTATATGCTTTTATTTTGATTCATGTGTTTTAGTTTGATATCATTTGTTTTTATTTGATATCATTTGTTTTATTTTGATATTATATGTTTCTTCGTTGGTTTGTCTTTTTAATCGATACATTGTAGCTGAATTCACTGGTCTACAATGGAAAAAGAGAAATACAAGATTTGGCAAACAATTGGTTACGTCCTGTTTCACTTTCCCAGTGAACAGATATTTTGCATAGTAGAAAGAAGTGGATACAATATTTAGATTACGATATGTTATAGGGAAAGTATAATCAAATGATATGCTATAGAGAAAGTATAATTATATGGTGTGCTACAGAGCAAGTATAATTATATGGTATGCTATTTACAAAAAAGTCTAAAATTTATGTGATAAATTACAAAGAAGCCTATATAGAATCTCCTATGCCATCTACAACCCATTTACAATCCCCTACCCTACTTGGTAATAAAGTCTTGTCTCTCTCACCACTGTTTCACCGCTTCCTGAAACTTGACACCATTGTACACACAATCAGCAACGCTGTCAAACAAACCAGTATATTTCATGTGAAAGTTCACCCTTTCCCGTATCGCTTCTTAAACCTTAATGGTAAACGTCTGAATTGATTAGAGCCCAGTACATATCAGTTTCGTATATACGTGCCACGTCTAAAGGCACTTGGTAAAGCCCAATCATTTCCTGTTAATTATAATATGGTCACAAATATAATATGGTCATAATTATAATATGGTCATAATTATAATCTCATCATAATTATAATCTCATCATAATCATAATCTCATCATACTCGTAATCTCATCATAATCATAATCTCATCATACTCTTATATATCTTCATCTTCTCATCCAATTGGTTAAAAGTAAGCACTACACTTTGGTCTAGGTCGTGTTTCAGATAGTTGCACTGGTTTGTTCAATATCGTAAATGTAGCTAGTGTTCGTCTCGGGAGTCGAACTCGTGTTTCTGTTAGGTCTTTTTTCTGTTCTTCGAAAGCACAGACCACTGGGCCAAATGGCCCAGTGGCCTAATTTAACTATTGTAACAAACAATATTAGACCTTATACTTTACGAACATGCATATTGGGCTGCTTGATTTTCTCTTTTACCTTTATGCCATGAGTGGAGAACATAGTAGCATGTAGGGATAACTGATAATAAACAAGGGATGGTGTTGATGGTAGAGTCTGGATCTAAAAGGTAAAAAGCGTAACTTAAAGCATATGTATGATAATATAAGTAAAGTCACTTATAATAGTAAAGATTGCAATACAGAAAATGCTACGTTCCCGCTCAATCTAGTTTTTATTTTATCGATAGCTAAATATCAATTGTGTTAAAACTCCATTATGCTTATAAAAGAATAACAATCACATAAGTTAACGTGCCAGCATTGATTGTCGCATAACCCTCACCATATCTTTTATCAAAATACTTTTTATTGCAATTTTACATGCAAGGTTCATTGTCAATAAGTGTCAGTACTTATAATAAGAATAATATCGAATGTTTCGACTAATAACCACTGAGCCCTCCGGCTCAGCGGCAAATGTATTTGTAGTATTTTCAAAAATTGTCACATCTCATTTGCTTCTTTTACAACTCAAAAACAACATTTCCTACTACAACTAGAATTTACACTCAATGCCAGAAGTTTTTTTAAAGTATGGGACTTTTTGCAATTTCGAAAACTAAAACCTCATCTGTTCCAAGTAAAGGCTATATAATTAGTACGTTTCCATATAATAATAATAATAACATCAAAACAATTGTAACACGAAGTTAATGGGAATAGCGACATCCCCTGAACCTACGTATAAAGCTTATTAATAAGCACATTACAATTTACCCAGTTCATCAATAAATTATTAAATGTATAGTGGAAGTTGAAATATACTATTTTGACAATATTTTATGATTAATATCAAATACAAGTTCCTCTGAGAAACCATAAAAAACATACTTTTTTTTAGCCTTTGGGATACACGTTTCTTTGAAATAAAACCTCATCCAAATCATAAAAGATGCTGAAATAAAACAAAAAGCAATATAAACCTTCAGAATGTTTCCAAGCGATAAATAAACATGCTCTGAGAGGGGAAAAACACGATTTTTAACACATGTGTTATTTTCTTCGACATATTGATACTTTCTCACTATTAAATAAATTTTAAAAACCAAATATCAAACCAAATTGCACGGAATAATGATCTAGGATTTGGAGAGTATAGAAATACAATTTTTGTATGGTTTGTTTTGCTGTAAACACTCTAGAATATGGTTTAGCAGAATCAACTTTTTGTCAAAATTGGAAATTTTCCGTTATATCAAATATTTATTCCAAAACTTGAAATTGTTTATTACAAATAGTACTATAATAAAGCAGAAAATTTTAAAACTCTGGTGTACGGTTTTCAAATCAAAATAACCTGGATAGCATAGATCTAACTCAATAAAACGTTTGATGATTATTTCAAAACGTCAACAGCGCGAATCGAGTACCAAAACCTCAAGTGAGGAACGCCACACTTGTTTCTCTGCACTATTCTGCACTACTGTGCACTATTTTGTGTGGCGCATGGCCTAACCAACTTGGCCACCTGGCAATAGTAAGGCATATAGGCATATTTCTGTTGAAAAGAGATATTACTTTTCAAGAGTATAATTTTAATATGCCCATTTTTTGCCATATGTATATAAGCAGAGATTAAGGATCATTGGGTGGTCTACGAGAGATATTGCGCCTTCTATTAGTTTGTCGATGAGATCAGTATTATAATATCATATATTTCAAGCACAGTACATATCAGTTTCGTATATACGCGCTATGTCTAAGGGGACTAGGTAAAACCCAGTGGGGAAAACCCAAACAAGTCCAATCATCATGATTTTCTAACTTAACAAATTGAAAAGGAAGCACCATTGGTCTAGGTTGTGTTTGCCCAGTGGCCATTTCCATATATAATATTACTATAAGAGGAGCTTACCCGCCAGTGTATATATTTCAGCTCGCGGGTAACCGGCAAAAAATGGACAGCATGTTTAGAACCAAGAGTGATGGAATAGTAGAACCAGTAGAAAGTGGATAAAAGAATTGAAAAGTGGGCAGCAAACTGAATAAAAGTTGGAATTGATAGTGGCGCTAGTTGTGTAGAGCTGTCAGGATTTATATGCAACGTTCAAACGGCCACTTTGACCAGTGTTAAGAGAGTTACGTAAGAGCGCCAAATTTGGAGATAAACAAAAGACAAAAATGGTTGAAGTTTCTTTGACAGTAGGAAAACTTGATGCTTCGTTAGCGTTGCTACTTACCAAGGATCATCATTTGATTGAGTTTCCGACGATTCTTTTACCAGACGGGGTTCAGGCAGGCTCCATAGTGAAGATTAGATGTGATAGAGACATTGAGTTGGAGAAGAAGGAGCAGGAGCAATTCAACAAGGTTCAAGACGAGATTCTAGCCAAGTTTGGCCAGGCTGAGCCCGAAAAACCAGTGTTGAAGTTGAAAAATGTCACCCAAACCTCGTGTGTTTTGGAATGGGAGCCATTGAAGCTCAGCACCGCCACCATCAAGTCTCTTACCTTGTACAAGAACAACCAGAGATTGGGCCAGATACCTAACCCGCTTATCAACACCACCACCAAGTTGTCAGGGCTTCCTATTGACACAGTGTACAGGTTCAAAGTGCGGTTGGACACGACTGCGGGCACGTATTTCTCCAACGAGATTGAGGTACACACCCACAAGATGACAGATCTCAGTGGTATCACGGTGTGTCTTGGGGAAATCGACTGGAGAGAAGAAGGCATAGATAAACAGGACATTGAGTCTATATTACACAGCATCAATGCTAAACCTCTACAATCAGAAGTGAAGGTGGACACCACCCATTTTGTCTGCACGTTGGCAAAAGGTCCTCAGTGGAAGAAAGCCGTGGACAACAACATCCCTGTAGTTCGGCCAGAATGGTTAAAAGCATGCCAAACCGAAAAAAGAGTCGTTGGCGTAAGAATGTTCTATCTTGATGCTACCGGAGACCAAATACAGCAGCATAAGATCGTACATCAGGATCCTGCTCCAGTTCAACTGGTTAAACAGGAAAAAAAAGAGTTTGACGAGATTCCTTTGGATGAATCCACTAATAATGTTGCCAATGTTCAGGAAAGGTCAGAAAATGTAAAACTGGACCACACTAATGAGAAAGAGAATGAAACATTGGAAAAAACCGCCGAGAAATTGGTCATTGCCGAGAGTAATGCTGAAAAGGCAACTGAAGTGGGTGTTGAAGAAACACAACAAAACAAAGAGGAGATTGAAGAATCTAAGGAAGAATCTAAGGAAGAATCTAAGGAAGAATCTAAGGAAGAATCTAAGGAAGAATCTAAGGAAGAATCTAAGGAAGAATCTAAGGAAGAATCTAAGGAAGAATCTAAGGAAGATATTGAAGAAGAATCTAAGGAAGATATTGAGGAGGAATCTAAGGAAGAATCTAAAGAAGAATCTAAAGAAGAATCTAAAGAAGAATCCAGAGAAGAATCTAGAGAAGGATCTAAAGAAGAATCTAAAGAGGAATCTACACAAGAACCTAAACAAGAACCTAAACAAGATCCTAGACAAGATCCTAAACAAGAATCCATGGAAAACATAATAATCGAAGATCCTGTGGACAATGGCGATCCTGTAGATGATGAAAGCTCTGAAGAAGCCAAGGAAATTGAAGAAAAAGAGGTAAAAACAGAAAAGGCCAAAAAGGGTGGTAAAAAATCCAAGAAAAACAAGAAGAAAAATTAATCCAATACATTAATCACTTAATTACAACCTATAATAAAAAAAAGTTAATTAAAGTTGTGCAAATGCTCAATGTTTTTTGATTTAGAATCTATCCCCTATATCCCCATTACTGTGCCTTTCCTTCTCATCCACCCCTCACACACAATATTATATTCTAATTTCCCTTTTTTCTCATAAAAGTTTTCTTTATTTTAAACTGTAGCTGACGCTTTTTTGATTTGACATTCTAGCCAATCCAAAGCAACTTTTATGCTTTGAGTCATTTTGCAATGCACTTACGTAAATAAAAAGTCATAGATTGATGTTGTTTTTTATAGCAAACCCTTATATGCTTTCAGTGCTCCACTCTCATAAACCCTTACAAAATCACCTTGCCCACTGGAAGACTGGCTAGCCGCTGGGCCGTATGGCTCAGATATTCTCTCTTTTTAACAAAAACCTATCTATACGCCTTACTATTTTCAAGTGGCCAAGTTGGTTGGGCCATCACGGCCACCATTCGCCACGCAAAACAAGTGTGGCGTTCCTCACTTTGGGTTTTGGGACTCAATTCGCCTTCTTGTCGTTTTAAAGTAATCGTAACAGGTCTTATTGAACTAAATTAGTACTACCCAGGCAATTTTGATTTGAAAAAACATATTCCAGCATTCTAAATTTTTTTCCAATATTCTAGTATAACTTATAATAAAAATTTCAAAGTTTCACAGAAATAATTGATATAACGAAAAAGTGTCAATTTTGACAAAAAGTTGATTGTTTTAAATCATCTTCAAGAGTCTTTACAGTAAGCCAAACTATACAAAAATAATATTTTAATAGCCGGTAAATTCTAAAGTTTTATGCCATGTGGTTTGTTTTTAGAACAGGTTTTTATAATAGTGAGACAGTATCACTTTGTCGGAAAAAACACATAATCTGCTAAAAGTATGTTTTCCACCTCTCAGAGAGACAGTTTTTCTTTCTTGACATAACTCTATAGTTTGTTATAGCTGTTAGTTTGATTCGTGCTTCTTTCAAGAGCTGAAAAAGGTATGTTTTATTATTGATTCTCAAAGGAACTTACATTGTAGAATTCTTGGGGCTCAGTGAAGCATAATGTGTTTATTATAAAGCTTTATACCGCTGTTCAGAGGAGTCTGTTTTTCTGCCAAAAATTATGAGGTAAGATTTACTTTTTAATACAACGATATGTCAATTGTGCTCTCAGGGAAGGGAAAAAGACCTGGTAGGATATTTCAGCGAATGATAGTTTTCGAAAAGGCTAACGGGTTCGATTTTCAACATCGTAAAAGCAGCGAGTAAAAGTGTCTTGATGGAAACCGAGCCCGTGTTCCTGTTAGGTCTTTTTTCTCTTCTCCGAGAGCACTGGCCACTGGGCCATACGGCGCACCAGCTGGCTTGAAATATATATTACTATTAAAATAACCACTTTCCTCATTATTTGCACAACTATGCCAGTCTACAACCTGATTTACAACTTCATTACTTCTACGAGCATTAACCCTGCTCTAATCACTACTTGAAACTGCTTTTGTCTTTACTTTTAATCGCTTTTCAACAAATTATAAAGCCAACTTCACCATCATCATACACTCAATACCAAAGCTATAAGATGTCACCAGTCACGTGACTAGTACACGTGACAGATATTAATTTGCTGGGTAACCAATGTCCACGGCATGAATAGTTGGCAAGATTAACATACATAACAAACAACCAGCATCAGGGTGCAATTGAATAACCAAAGAGGCCTGGAAAATACATAACATAGCATGAGTGCAGAGCAGGCCAAAAAGAGAACTTTGTTAGCGGTCATTGGAGATGAAGACACGATCACCGGGATGCTTCTAGCCGGGATTGGTCAGATTGATAACGACGCTTCTGAAGAATACAAGAGAAAGAACTTTTTTGTTGTGGATGCAAAGACCACCGATGAACAGCTCGCGACTTACTTTGACCATTACACTGTCGATAGAGATGACATTGCAATCTTGTTGATCAATCAGCATTTGGCCGAGCGTATTAGATACAAAGTCGAAGACTACACTGCTGCCTTTCCTGCCGTTTTGGAAATACCTTCAAAGGACCACGCGTACGAGCCTGACAAGGACTCGGTGCTTAGAAGAGTCAAAAGACTTTTTGGCGAGTAGATGCTGCGCTAAGTTATCGTTTCCGCACTACGTCTCTTACACCCAGCTGTTTCTCACGATTATATAGTCATTCTTCGTTTTTCTTTATGTCTTTCTGTTCTTTTGGATAGCATCTTCTAACCCTTTGTATGAATTATTACTACTGTAAGCTATTAGCACACCCAAACACCCCACATTAGTACATCGACCACAACTGGACAGCCGAACACCCAAACACCAGCTTGAAAAATTTCAATGGCAGGTATAATAGAGCAGAAACTCGGTATTAAAGATTGAAAGGCCGGTGGATGGGGCAATACTGGAAGGGACTGGTTGTTGGTGTTAAGAAGGGATGTTTTTCAAGTTATCTTCAAATAGTTTTACGAAAACTGTAGCCTATAGTGTGGCCCAAAGACCATGTGGGACGAGACATTTCAGTAGATGTTGTGTCAAGTTGTCAGGACATAACAAGTGGTCAACAATCAAGCATGATAAGGCAAAAAACGATGCAGAGAAAAACAAAATGGCCAACAAGTTTGCAAATGCCATTTCTGTGGCTGCAAAGCTTGGAGGGCCAGATCCAAACCAGAATATCCGGTTAGCTGCTGCCATCGAAGCTGCTTCGAAAGCAAATGTTCTCAAAAGAGTGATAGAGAATGCCATCAAGAGAGGTGCAGGCATTGGGGACAACAAAAAGCAGGTCGATCAGATGGTGTACGAGGCCATTGGGCCAGGTGGGGTGGCCTTTATAGTTGAAGCTCTCACAGATAACAAGAATAGAACCATTGGGGAGGTTAGATCTTCGTTCACCAAGTTTGGAGGCTCATTGTCTCCTTCAGTGTTCAATTTCGACAGAAAAGGGTATGTAGTTTGCGAAAAGCGTGACGATTTGTCAGAAGATGAACTTTTCGAGAAAGTGGTGGAAAGTGGTGGAGAAGATTACGAAATATATAAAAACGAAGAAGAACCCACCAAAGATAAAGATGGTAACATAATACCTCTTCCTGATATACTCGAAGTCTCCACAGACCCATCAGAAACCGGCTCCGTAACGAACGAGTTGAAGAAGGATTTCAAAATCAAAGAAGTTGGAATTGCCTATGTGCCGAAAACCGACTTGCTTGTCACTGTTGACAATCCAGATCTTAAGGAAAAGTTGGCAAAATTGAGACAAACATTGGATGATATCGACGATGTCACCGACGTTTACAGTAATTTAGCAGAGGACTAACTGTCTTGCTTTACTCTCTTTCTGTATATATAACTCAATATCATGTTTTTATTAGGCGAATATCGGCTTTGCAAGTGTGGCGTGAAATAATGGTCGTGTAGTTTGTACTGGGCTCGAAATATATTGTTGTAAAATCGCAGTAAGAATGATGTATGAAATTCGTTTATATTAAGCCTCGAAGAGGCTCCAACTATATGGCAAGGCGAAGCAGAACAACTCAAAAATTAAATTACAAACGGTAATACGAACAAAGTTTGTAAAAGATTTTATTGGAGACAGTTGGGAGGCATAGATACCCATAGTTTTAATATTGTTAGTTACTGTAATGTGGTGCTAGCAATTTAAAATAGCAGTAGGGCTCGCTTCTTTTATGTTCTTTACTAATCAGTTTATGGCTCGTTTTTTATATGTTTGGGGGATTCCTTCAATGACAATCTGGATGCAGAGCATTGATATGTTTGCAGGTTGAAAACCCCTAACAGTTTTCATAGTAAAATGTTATTTCCCTACGCACCGGCGGGGTTTTCACGAAAAGCGGTGAAAATACCTCGAGAAAATTTAATTTTAGGGGAAATTGAAACTTTTCAGCCAGATTATCTGTTTAGCTAGCTATACAAGGCGGTAAGGGTTGCAGTGTAGAGGATCCAGTTGGTAATATTAAGAATACAGTTGACACTATCAAGGAGACCGGAAAAAATATCAAGAAAATTGAGATTTATTAGATTATTTAATCAAATTGTTCTGTTAGATTGATCTGTTCGTATAATTAGCTGAATTGATTTATTGAATTGTTCTGTTAGATTGATTTGTTCGATTAGTTGGTTGGAGTTTTATTTAATAAATTAATTTCCCAAATCGATTATTATAATAGAAATAATAATAATAATAATAATATCATATATTTCAAGCCCAGTGCATATCAAATTGATTGCTATTAAAATAATTACTTATTTAATTTCCCAAATTAATTACACCCGCTCAGACCCACTTACAACTCAATAATGTCAGAAATACTACCGTTAAGCGATGCCAAGCGTTTCCTCAAAAAAGATCTCATAGCATCTTTCATGGCTGGAGGCATTGCTGGGGCGGTTTCTCGAACTGTGGTGTCGCCGTTTGAAAGAGCCAAGATCATCTTTCAGGTCCAGGGGCCGGGTGCTGCTGGCTACAATGGTATTTTCCCAACAATATACCACATGTGGAAAGAAGAGGGTTTTGTAGGGTTGTTCAGAGGAAACGGAATCAACTGTGTGCGAATTTTCCCTTACCAGGCAGTTCAGTTTGTTGTTTTCCAGTATACCAAAGTGCAAATGCTCTCGTCATCCAAGAAACAGGAGCTTTCAAATCTCCAGCGGCTTACCGCAGGGGGTTTAGCAGGAACACTCAGTGTGTTGGTGACATATCCCATGGATTTGGTAAGGACTCGGTTGTCGATTCAAACGGCACAAAACCTCTCTAAACTCAAAGAGTCCAAAGTTAACTCCAATATTGAGAAGCCGCCCGGGTTTCTTCAGCTATTCAAAATTGTCTATAGAAACGAAGGCGGTCTTGTGGGCCTTTACAGAGGATTCTATCCTACAACCTTGGGAGTGGCTCCGTATGTGGCTATAAATTTTGCTGTTTACGAACAGATCAAAGAGCTCTGGCCCAACTCTAGTACGGTTACTCACCTTGTGAATGGTGCTATTGCTGGTGCAGTGGCACAGACTTTGACCTATCCCTTCGACTTGCTCAGGCGCAGATTCCAGGTGCTCAGCATGGGAAACAACGAATTGGGTTTCAAGTACAATTCCGTCTGGGATGCCTTGGTTACTATAGGCAGAAAAGAGGGCTGGAAAGGCTATTATAAAGGTCTCACTGCAAACTTGTTTAAAGTGATTCCATCAATGGCTGTCAGTTGGATGACGTTTGAAGCAGTCAAAGACGCCATTTCCAAAGCATAACTGCCACTACACAACTACTAAAGTGTGTACCCATTCATCTAATTTTCGCATATATTCATCATTGAGCATTTCATGGAAATTGTAGTGAATATGTAGAGTAATACGTGCAGAAGTACCACTATGCCAAATCATGCTTCTTCTTTCCATCACCATCTCCATAGACTATAATAGATTAAAACTGTTAAAGAAAAGTGGCTTGCTTAATGCGTTTTAATGGCTAAATGAAGCTGTCAAGAAAAGTCTCACAAGTTGTAGGTGTACGTTTTGTAGAACTGATTCCGAAACAAGTTTAAATCTAATTATTCATCTATTTATTTCTTTCAGTTTCTTAATTATTTTATTGATTTCATTTTCTCAACCATTTCATTTCCTACACTTTCTAAAGTACTGACTCACAATTTGTCATTTCAAACTAGCTCCTCCCCTTTTACATACAGGGCCAATTATTATAAAAGAAAACCTTACAATACAAGTCTTTTATCTTTTATATCTAATGAACTACACCGTGTGATCAAGTCTATTTATCGTACAAACTCCCAACTAGTCAGAAGTATCTACTACGTGCAAATCATACTTTCCAGGGACAGATTCTAATGCTCAATTAATTGTGTCAAACCTTAACCTAAAACCAAGATTAAACCGGGTGCCCTAACATGAAAAACTTAAAAGAAAGAAGCAAAGCAAGTCAATTTGCCAATAAAATTTGAATAAATAAAAAACGTTCAAAAGCAGTCAATGACCAATGGCAATCAATAACACACACTGGTCATCTCTTCAGATTGTCATACCAAATTGGCATATATATATATATATATATATATATATATGTATATATAAAGCTGTCGGGGGCCTTGACTATTCCCAGACAGTCGGTGCATCAACCAATCATATCCGACTATTATCAAAGACAACTCACATGACCAGAAATCAGACCAGTTTTTTCAACTTGTGAATTATTTAATCGCAATCTATTAAACGAAATAACACCATTGAACCAGCTACTAGATCTGTCCATTGAGATTATCTGTCTATATTGTTGTGCACATCCACCGCCTGAAACCGTTTTGCCAAAATGATACCAACTCCTTTCCGTCAATTCAGAGCCAACCGTGTTGCTGCCATGAGACCAACCCAACAGCTCTTCAACGCAGCAAAGAAATCCGGCTCCAAATTCAGCCTTCCTGTTGAATTGACCCCATTGTTTCTTGCCATGGGTGTTGCTGTTGCTTCTGCCATCTACTTCACCTCCAAGAAATTCCTCGGCGATGAATCCTTGCGTGTTGGCAGAAAGAATCCTAACCAATCCAACTTGCACAAGGTTTTGGAAGAAGGCGAGAAAAGCGAAAACTAGTCAAGTCTAACCCTCAATTCATATCACATATTGGTATAAAAACACAAGTTTAAACAAGAAATTGCCCCCTACCTTCTTTTCTCATGGTTATATTCTCTTGTCATGTGCTTTTCACTTTTATTCTACTTGCCTCCCTATATTCAATTTCATTCTGCCTGTTTTCTATTTTCCTGCAATATTTAGTTGTCTTTAAAGTCTGGTTATCATTAAACACATCATTACTTAAAATTGGACTCTTTTTTTTTTTTTCTTTTGTAAAAGCAGCAGTTTGCTGGTTCCGAGATATTCTGTAGAACTGCCGCTATAATCATTGTTTTCATCACCTATTCTACTCATTTTTTGTACTGATCTCAATATTCGGTTCAATATAACCTGCTATATCAATGGCCAGACTTTGGGTTATGTGCGTTGGTAGTGGGTATTAAATGCAATCTTGCCATAGTGAGTAGTGCATCGTACAATTGGACAGGGTTTAACAATTCTTTATTAGCCAGAGAACCATATAAAAGAGGGTATTATTGGGGCCATTCAGTCAATGTTCATAAACAGTGGTATTCAAGCGACAAAACAATGAAAACTGGGCCAATAATACTAATGTTGGCAGCATTGAGCACTGCCAAGACGTTTTGTCGATGTGAAGATCAAAAAGACTTGTCCTATCTTTTATTTACCATAACAGATTCGGTCAAAAAAGACTTTGAGATCAAGTTTCCAAAAGCAGAATATGACAGCGCATGCTCGTACTGCTCAAAGCTCAGTTGCCAGTACAAGTTTGAAAAGGAGAACAGTAAATCGGTGATTTTGCAAGACTTGGATGTGAATTGCTTCAAACGGGAGAGCTCGCGAGACATGTTTGTCATCTATGGGTTTATAGCTTTAACTGTAGGATTGCTAGTGTATGGTATTTTAAGGCAGTAGGTATTTTAAGGCAGTAGCTTTTTAAGACAGTGGGTATTTTGGGGCATTAGCTTTTTAAGGTAGTAGTTATTTAAAGGCAGTCAATATTTTAACAGTAACTGTCATTAATTAGAACCAAGGCTAGCCTCGTCGGTACTCAAATTCAGTGTGCTCATTATTGGGGAGAATGCTGAAACTGGATTGGTATCTACAGCCATAGTAGATGCGCTTATAAGGGTCAAGTTCTGGTTGGGCATGGTTTTGGTAGGTTCAAATAGTTTAATCATTTTGCCCACTGTCTCACTACGGTTCGGACCTTTAAGTTGGAGAGGTTTGTTTTGCGTATGTTGAAGTTTACGGTACTCTGCATTCATTGAGTATGGATCAGAACGTTTTACTGTTCCTACTCTTCTTTTTGATTTTCTATGGATGAGCCGACCCACTCTGGAATGTTTGGTTGTAGATTTCAGCGATTGTTTTTGAGTGGTTTCAGGGTTGGATAGGTTTGAATTATCAGTGGCTGTTGGATGTTTTTTGTTTTTTATAGAGTTTTCTTTCTTTTGTTTTCCGATTATTAAATTGTTGTTGACCATGTCAAGGACAGAATCTGGCTGGTCTGGATTGGTGTCATCATTCAATACTACAAGTTTGTTTTTACGTTTGCGTATTGTAGGGATTGGTGATCCATTCCAAAAGAGACTGTTGACCAGTCCAAAGCTCAAAATACTTTCTTCTTCTTGCAGACTTTCTGAAAAGGATTGGTTTGTCCATGTAGCTATATAATTTGCCAGTAACAAGGCGGTTTTCAAACAAGCCACGATACCAAACACTACGGTTTCTAAAAGATATAAATTGATTATGGAATAAGCTTTCTGTGCTTTAATCGCCCATTCTCGTGCCCCAAACGCCGTAGATAATAAAAAGACAAGCACTGAAATCACAACGTTTAGTAATAACAGCGCTATCCAAAATGTAACCTTGTTCAACAAAGTAGGCTTGTTTGTCTCTTGATTATCGATAAACGACTTGATTTCCTTCTCAGTTTGACTAAGTGTTCCTCCATCCTTTTTATCAGGAACTGAAGCATCAATATCGGTTATAGGCGTAGCGTAGCTGTCTTGGGACATCACCTCTGTTATCTTGACCATTGTCGTTCTTCAGAAAACACTTTTGAATATGTTTTGAAAGATTCTAGTCTAACCGCTGTTAGTTTGTTGTTGTTTGTTTATAGTATGTCCAAGTGGTAGAAGATGGGAATATACAGTTATATGCATGCGTCACTAGCGGATATAGGCGGTTTTAATAAATGTTATTGAAAAGGACAAGAATATAAGCGGATTTAACAGATAAAAATTGGTAAAATTGTAAATTCACGAATGTTTGAATAATTATTTTGCTAGTATGGGCCGTAATGAAGTTGTCTAGAATGGCGCTAAAAAATGAACAGTAGAATTGTAAACTGTTGAGCTGGAAATTAGCTTGGTGTTTAAATTGGGACTTCTTTTGGCTTCAGTAGCACAAGAAAGTAATATCCAATACTTAAGAGCACCATTTTCCAAGAACTTGGTCATTATTTCTCTTCTTTCGATTATGCTACATGTTAGACTGTTTCAATATCAGCTCATATCTATAATTTTCATTGTAAGACCAAGGAACCCCTCATTGGATTTTCTATAAAAATTGGTTTTCCAAGTCTTATAATATAAATAATAATATCACGTATTTCGAGCCTAGTACATATCAAGTCATTTTGATAATTAATAAATTGTTAAAGGTTAAATATTCACTACACAAAGAGAAACTAGTTAACCTCGAAAATTATTGGCCGTGGTTCAACCGAACAATTTTTTACCATTTAAATATACAAAAGCAGCAAGTAAAAATTATAGTTATCTATTCTGGGACAATAATACAAGATCTTTATTATGAAATCTATCCCACACGTCATATACACATACGAACAACTATATCAAGGCCACCCCACGTAATATACACATATAGACAACTATTTCAAGGCCACCATAAACCTGCTTTCGTCCTCTTTATCCAACATTAACAAGGACGAAATCACAGGCAACAACTGTTTTCGTTGGTCGCGTTTTTCCAAGAAGCCCAAGAGTACGTTTCTTATATAAGCAATGCTCTCTTCTTTGAGACCTTTCTGTTCTTCCGAGTTGACCAAGTTTGCAGAGACCACCGAATTGGATCTGGAGGAGACAGGGGTTGAAGTAGGACTTTTAGCAGGACTGGATGACACTTTTTCCTTTAGAGATTTATTCTGATTGAGGATTAATTTATAATTTTTTGTTAACCGATCCACTTTCATGGACAAGTCATCATTTAGACGTTGGTATTTTCCTATAGAAATCTCGTATTCACGAAGTTTAGTTTCCGAATCTTTTAGCGAATCTTTGAGCTTGGAAATCAAACCCGAATCATCTCGTTTCAAGGTTTCACTGGAGATTGTTTTTTTATTAAAAGAAGACTGTTGTCTCATCAACTTTTCAGAATATTCATTCTTGAGGGTTTCCTGTTCCTTGAGTGCCACTTTGAATTCCTCTATCTGCTCTTTCAACTCATCAATCATACGAGAACGTTTCTTCAAGTTGATAGACGACTGAATTTTTAAAGTTTCGTTTTCTTCCTTAACATTTCGCAATTCTGCAGTCAATTCCCGCAATTCCTGGACCTTGTTTTGTTCTGCCTCTGAAAGCAATCTGCGCATATTGTTGGTTTCCCTGGCTCTGTCCTGCAACGCTTTTCTGCTGTCATTGAGCTCTTCCTCAACGGTTTCCAACTTGACCTCCAACTCTTTGTATCTCATGGACAATTCGTCAGATTGTCTTTTGGCTGTTTCAAGCAGGTCGTTTACAGAATGCTTGCTGGATTTCAATTTCCGAAGCTCTTCCTCCACGTTGTTGTAAGACGCTTTCAACTTGGCATTTTCTGCTTTTAAAGACTCGATTTTATCGGTGAGCTCTGCTCTGGTGGCTTCCAACACTT
This sequence comes from Saccharomycopsis malanga, assembly GCA_004014935.1. Lineage (NCBI taxonomy): Eukaryota > Fungi > Ascomycota > Saccharomycetes > Ascoideales > Saccharomycopsidaceae > Saccharomycopsis > Saccharomycopsis malanga. Next base: position 1,862,078 of record CP025324.1, read on the forward strand.
TGTTTTGTGCTGCTGTGCTAGAATACTTGTCTTGCAAGTATTTCTCCGAGTTTTTGAGATTATTATTATCAAGTGTCAACTTCATGATTTTCTCGTTCAACTCTTTTGTGCTAGTGTTCAACTCTTTGATATTTGTTTCTGCTACTTGCAATTGTTTTGTTTTATGTTCCAATGTGGTTTTTAAGGTCACAAGTTCCAACTTGAGGGTTGTTTCACTGTTTTTATTCTTTTCCATAGTATCATTTTTCTCCTTTAATTCTGCCATTTGTTTTTTCAACAATGCAAGCTCCTTTTCGTACTTGGATATCTGCTTGGTTTTCGTATCTATCAACTTTACATTTTCTTTAATCTTCTTGTTTAGTTCAGGAACATCTGTTCTCAACTTTACAAGTTCTGTTTCTTGCTTATCAGACTTGCTACAAACATCCTTGAACTGCTTCTCAAGCTTCTTATTTGTATTTTCAAGTTTTTTGTTCTCATTTTGAAGGTTTTTCTTGTCATTGCCAAGTTTACTAATATCATCTTCAAGTTTACTGAAATTATCCAGCTTCTTACTACTCTTCTTGAAATCAACTTCCCGCTGACTAATGCTCTCTTCCTTGCGTTTGATTTCCGCTTTCAATTCTTTGATAGTCGCGTTCAACTGCTGTTCCTTGTCATTATGGTCTTGTTCCATATTGGCCAAACTTAACTTGATCTCTGCGTAATTCTTCAACAACTTGTCATTATCTGCAACTTGTTTCTTCAACTTCTCCATTTCTTGGCCTGCTTTTCTAGCCTCTTTTAATTCATCTCGCGTAGCTACTAAATCATTGCCTACATCTCTAAGCATATCTCGTAAATTTTCCACTTCTTCCTCTAATGGTTTCAATATCTCATATTTGCTCTTCAAATCAGCACAATTCTCTACCATTTTGTCCTTTTCATCCTTGGCTTTCTTGAGCTCGTCATTTAATTGGTCATGCTTCACCTTGAGCTCTATATGAGACATTTCCGATTCATCATGTGTCACGTTGCCTGTCTGAACTTTTTTCAACTTGGCTTTGAACATTTCTGTAAGCTTTTCGGCTGAAGTTAACAGTTGTTTAGTCTGTTTGAGCTCTTCTTCAAAAGTTTTATTTGTTTGTTTAACGGTTTCAATATTTTTTTTCAAAGTGGTGATTTCAGAAGTGTGTTTTTCAATTTGTTGTTTGAGGGTTTTGAGTTGTTTATCTTTTTTAGTCAATTCTCCATCTTTTATTTTAAGTTGTTCATTTATTTTACTCAATTCTTCATCTTTTATTTTAAGTTGTTCATTTTTTTTACTCAATTCTTCATCTTTTGTTTTAATTTGTTCATCTTTTTTACTCAATTCCTCATCTTTTGTTTTAATTTGTTCATTTTTCTCAGATTGAAGTTGTATAATCTCCTCATTTTTATTCGTCAACTCTTTTTCAAGAGTAACTTTGATTTCTTCTAAAGATTTTGATTTAACATTAGATTCTTCAACTTGTTTTTCCAATTCATCAACATGTTGTTCCAATTCTTCAACTTTGTTCTTTGCAACATTTACTTTATCATTTAAAAGTTGTTCATTATTGTCTACATTACTATTATCGTCATTCACCAGGCTTTTAGTATTTACACTTTCTTTCATCTGCTCCATCTCTTCTACAAGTCGTTTATTTTCCTTTTCAACGTCTTTCAACCTTTTTGCCAACTCATTCATTTTACTATTGTTTTCCTCCAACTTTTTCTCGTTGATTGCTGAATCTTTTTCCATTTGCTTCTCCAAATCAAAGTTGCGTTTGTTCAATGTTTCAATCTTGATATTGTTTTCCAAAATCGTGTTGTTTGCCGCATTAAGTTGTCCATTAAACTTGCGCAACTCATCATTTAATAACTTGTTTTTCAAATTGAGCGAATTGATAAAGTTTTTGAACCCGTCAACCTCGAGAATAGAAGAAATAGGGGTGTTTTCCTTGAGAGCTCCTTCAAAAGTCACTATAATCTCGGTTTTTTTCTTCTCGGTCTTGTAGGCATCGAGAAGAACTGGATATTTCTTCTCATACTTGTCAAACTTGCGCAATTTTGCTTTTAATTCAGCTGTGAGTTCTGTAGGCTCTACGGTATCTGGCGCCTTCAATGCCGGAGGTGGCGTTGGTGTAGGAGAAGCGCTAATTGCTCCATTAGCCGCTGATTTCCTTGTAGCATTTGACGTGTCATCAATAGTATTATCGCTTGGTTCTGCATCATTTTTGGGCTTTTCTTCTGCAACTTTTTGCTCATCCTTCACAACTTCCTTGTCACCAACTTCCTTCATAAACAGATCAATCTCTTCCGGATCCGGCGTCTTCTTATAAAGTATCTTTTCATCATTCGTAGACTTCCCAAATATACCTTTACCATTAGGACCCCCTTCAGCACCATTGGCCTCTTGCTGCTCACTGAGCCGTGAAATCTCATCCTGGATATTCTTCCCAAACTGGGAAAACTTCTGAAACATCACTGACAGAGCTGTTTACTGGCGCTATTTTCTTTATGAGTTGTCATCATAAAGGTAGAAACATTTGGCCATTTTATTTGATTTCCGTATCCGCACCGGTTAGCCGGTTCCATCACCGTACAGGATGGATGTCGTATAAGTACTGTACTTATAATAATAATATAATATCAAGATAATAATAAATATTATACTTGGTAAATTATAACAATAAAATGATTATAATTAATGCAGTTAATAAATAATAATAATAATTAAATGACAACAACTATTATACTTACTAATAAAGCCGCTGGGCCGGATGGCTCAGTGGTTAGTGCTCTCAGAGGAGACAAAAGACCTGACAAGGCAGTTAAATGGTTAGTACGTAACAGGAAGACGGTTTCGATTTCCAGGACAAACACTTTTACTCACTGCTTTTTATGATAATGAGCGTGATTATTTCAGGCAAGTGCAACTGTCTGAAACACTACCTAGACCAATAGTCCTTACTTTCTAATCAGGTGGCAAGTTTATGGAGTTTTTTGGATTTGCCCCACTATATTTTGCCAATTCTCTTTAGTCACAGCATGTATATACAAAACTGATATATATTGGGCTCGAAATATATGATATTATTTGATATACCTTACTATTTCCCAGTGTCCAAGTTGGTTGAGGCATGCGCCACGCAAATTAGTGTGGGAAATTAAGTGTGGCGTTCCTCACTTGGGGTTTTGGGACTCGATTCGCGCTCTTGTCGTTTTTAGGTAATCAGTAAACGTTTTAGTACAATAAATCAGTGCTATCCAAGTTATTCCAAATCAAAAATATGTACCCCAATATTTTGAAGTTTTTCCAATATTATTGTACTATTTACAATAAAAAACAACTAGATTTTCGAATAAATATTTGATATAACGGAAAATTGTCATTTTTCAGTAAAAGTTGGTTCTTTTAACCCATATTCTAAAGTCTTTACAGCGAACCAAAACATAAAATAGATATACTTCTATACTCTTCAAGCTCAACAGTTGTAAAAATTTTACTTGGTCTGGAGATTTGGCTTTTTAAGATTATTTAATAGTGGAAAGTACCATTTTATCAAAATTGACACACAATTTGTCAAATATCGTGTTTTTCTGTGCTTCTTTCAAGAGCTGAATGAACTTTTATTTCAAAGAAACACGTATCTCGAGCACTAAGAAAAGTACTGTTCATTATTGGCTCTCAGAAAAATTTTTGATAATAATCATTACGCATTTTTAAACTAGCATATTTGAGCTTCCCTATACATTGAATATTTTATGAGGCGCGGTAAAGCCTAAGTTTACTTGCTAACAAGCTTGATAATAATGTTCAGGCCAGTCCGTCTTTAATAAACTTTTATTCCTATTTAATTCAAAGTTGGAGATGATATAATGTTACTTTGACTTTTGCTGTTGTTTAAAAAAAAGTTGTTTTAGTTTTCAATTCAACAATATGTCAATTGTGCTGGAAGAATTGTATTGTTGAAATAATGAATACTAAGCTTGATTGTAATGTTATACTTATCATTATTAAAATACACGGAACCAATAGTTACTGGGCTCGGAATATAAGTGAGATATTGAGATGGATTTGTATTGAACGGAGAATGGGTAAGTGATGGTTAACTATGTAGAACAAGAAGTCTAAAATAAAGGAGGAAATCGAGTCTTAAATAGTGACCTTCAAGAGTACTCAAAGGTTTTAGACGACTGTGTAGACTAAAAACGGGGTTGACAAAGTACCAGTTGGTAAGTCTAGCCAATAAGAATTGGTGAACAAAACAAGGATTGCAACGGTTGACAGAGCAAATATAGAATAAGTGGTTTAATGTATCTAGGCAAACCATAGGACTGGAAGCATATATAAGTATACCACCAATATTGCAAAATATTACAAATAATGTATCAATATTACAAATCACAATATACTTATATCCTTTTATGAAACAACTAAAGATCCATTAAACTATTCAAATTACTGTGTTACTTGAATCTAAAGGACTATCTAAAAGTTGTTCCATTCTATATTCTTGCCATTTTCATTGTCAAATCGTCTACAATGTATATATCCCATTTGAAGTTTATATCTGATTGATCAACAAGGCCATAACTTTCAATATATTACCATTACCAGTAAGATTTCACATTTAAAACAAATGCATGCCACGTAATTGCCTACAAACAATCAATTTATACAAATAGAACCTCTTGGAGGGCCCCATTTCGACTTGACCGAAGAAACTGCCAAAGAACGGCGCCATTTCTGTGGATTTTGCATACGGGGTTTGCACACCCCGGCCATTCCATGGTAACAAGAGAAGCCCCATACAAATATTACCAGAAACCAAGTTGTCGGTCTCCACTGAAACCAATGAGGAACGTATTGACAATCTTTAACATCAAAAAGCTACGGCCTTCCACCCTGGCGATGTAAGGCAGTTTTCTGCAACAGATGGTCGAAATGCAGCTGTCAAATGTTTCAGACATGATGATGCCTAGGATCAGCAAACATTGCATATTGAAGTCAAACGCACAACCGGCACTTTTCACTCTCTACGATGCATACTGACTGCCCTGCATATACTTGCATGAAATGTTTATAGTGGAAGATATTTAAACATGGCCAAATCTTGACTGGCTGGTCTTTTTTCGATAAGAAGGGGGTTTAGCTGTTTAATGTTTGCAAGACAAGGTAATTCCGGCATGTGTGATGCTGCACCTATGATGGGTTTTCCAAAACAGCAGTTTTTTTTCCGAAATGTGTATCCTGTGGAGAATAACAATATCAGGAACAATTGCGGGCCTAGGCCCATAGATACAGATATTGATAGTGGCAAGCATGGAAGAAGCAGCAGTGATCCGTATTTGACAGATGCATTGCAGGGCATAAAGCCAGATTTCCCGTTTATTGAAACACAGACTGCACCTAGCAGTGCTGTAACCCAGCAGAATCAATTTTTTGCTGGGAAACCGTTTGAGGAAAAGGCTGTAGACAGATCAGGTTTGGAGCAGGAGCTCCAGAGTCTTAAGAAAATGTATGCAGCCATGTTTATGGAACAACAGCAATTCCGAGAAAAGGTTTATTCAGATATCAGCTCTATAAATGAGAAACTTGATCTTGTCATGGCACATGTGAATGCAAATGTAATGTATAATCAGCAGGAAGGCAAGGCACTGCAGAAATACACATTTGAAGATGGTTATAATAGCAGCTCGCCTATAGACAATGATATTTACAATTTTGACCAACCGCATTCAAAAAATACGCCAGATCCTACTGAGTTAATAAGAGAACATGTTGCTACAAAAGACCAAGAAATCAGCCTGTCGTTGCAAAGCTCGGCAATGATGTTTCGCTGGATAAATCAGCCCGTTTTGTCTTCTGGAAATAGCTCTCCTACAGAACACCCATCTTTTGCCAGCATGTCCCTAATGCCGCCGTTTCATATGGACAGAAACATTAGCACAATCTCAGAGCTTTTGAAAGAATGGTTCCAGCCAGACAGCGACAAGTTTGGCCAATGCGTTAGCTCCATGGAACACCAGTTCAAAACCCGCTGGAGACATAAAGCAGGAGATAAAAAGTACTTTCTCAGTAGAAAGCGAATAATTGACTATGTATTGAAAGAGGTTCGTCTGGGGAAAAACATTGACAAGGTGGTTGACGAAATAGAACGGTTTCGGTTTAATTCACAATCAGGATCCAAAATAAGCTTGGACAAGTTGAGTAAAATTATCAAGGAAAATAGAGGAATCCTTGGAAAACCCTGAATGGTTTTAAAGCGGCTGTTTAGTCGCTGTTAATTCTCTTTTGTGGGGGCGTTTTTGTTATTTATAGATGGCCAAATGGTAGGTCTGGTTTATTGTCTTTTGTTAGAATGAAATATACACATACTGGTAAAGTATTTGATATTTTGATATTTTGATATTTTGATATTTTGATATGTTTATTCTTTATAATGAAAACATTTACGTAGAATTTACAGTTGTGGGCTTTAAAACCTTTATATGATTTATATTAAAGTCCAGCCCATTGTACTGGATGGCACAGTTGGTTAGTGCTCTCCGAGAAGAAAAAAGACCTAACAGGAATACGGGTTCGATTCCCGTCACGAACATTTTTTTAAGATGCTCAACAAGCAAATGGAACCAAACCTAAACCAAAAAAATGCTGACTTTTCAATATGTTAAATAAGAAAATATTGATGACTGGGAATGATTGGGTTTACCCTGTCCCTTTAGACATAGAGTGCAATATTAAGATGAATTTGTATTGAACGGCCAACAGCTAAAAGGATAGCTGACTCAATACAAATAAACGTAATATTACAAACTATAAACCAGTTGTATAATTAAACATGATCTGAAAATTGATTTTTTTTTTTTTTGCTTCAATCCTATTTTAGGCTTTCAATAGTGTACAATTGACATACCGTTGTATTTAAAACTAAAACTTATTTTTTTGGCAAAACAACAGCCATACTTTACCACCAACCATTGAATATGTACAACAAGTTGAAAGATGCTAATTTGCACTATATAATATTTGTTATCAAATGCAAGCTCCTCTGACAAACCTATAATGAACCGTACATTGTTTAATTATTGATATGTGTGTCAATTTTGTTTATAGTTGCTTCTATAATAATAATAATATCATATATTTCAAGCCCAGTACATATCAGTTTCGTACATACGCGCTATGTCTAAGGGTAATTGGTAATACCCAGTGGGGAAAACCCAATCATGTCCCGGCCATTGTTAGCTGCCCACCGTCTTTTTCCTGAACCATCCATGCAAAAATTTAGTAGAAGATATTGAATTTCTTATTAACGTTTTATAAACGCTCTCCTTACAATTTGCAAATAAAATACACGTTGATAAACATAAGTATATAGCAAATAAAAAACAACACCAATCACGTAAGGTAAAATACAGTTTGACAAATCAACACAGTCTGTTTTCAGGCAATCTTTATAATAATAATCAACTTATATTTCGAGCCAGGCAATCTTTACAGAATCTTATATCCAACTGGAATCTTGGATATGACTGTTGCCGTCAGGAGTATTGTTGGCATGTCCGGCTCTGGAAGGGGTACGTTGGAGCTGGCTAGGCTGTACTTGTTGGTCGGAAATTTCAGGAGCAGTTGGGCTTTCGTTTTTGATCACTTGGATAAGAGAGGAATATATGTGGTTCAACTCGTTCAAATCCAATATTGATTCTGGACGCAAAGTGAATATAAGCTGGCGGAAACTGTGTGTTTTTACAACATTGATAGGAAGTTTGTTGTCGGTCAAAAACTTCATAATGTCCTTGTGGAATTTCATTTGCGAATAACCAGCGTTGTCAAACTCACGGGTATCAATGAAACTGTCACCAGTTACCGTGGAAACAATATTCAAACGAGACGTCGAAAGTGGCGTGGTAGAAACAGCCCCTGGAGTGGAATCTAGCCCATTGCTGGCATCGCTTGCTACATGATCTGCTGTGCTGGACATGCTACTGAGATTTACAAAATTGGCACTTCTAGGGCTGATTGTGTCTTTGGTGATCTTGTGAGTCCGCAAATGCTCGCCCAATTTCTTTGGAGAGCCCTTATCCGAGGGTAACCGCTTGATTATCTTGGAGCAGTGCTCGCAAGTTGCAGAATTGCTGTCATCTTGATTTTGGATGAACCAATTCCACACCCACGACTTCTTTTTGGCCCCATACCGTTGCCCGGGCTTTTTAATACGATGTTTATCTGCACTACGGCCCATGGTGCTGTGTATTGTTGCGTTTGCAATAGCGGTCGCGTCCAGTCTGGTCGGCGAGTGAGCGTTGCCTACCGGTTGACGTTCCGACTCTTGCCGGTTGACGTTCTGCCCGGCAGCACCCAACGACATCCCAAGCAGTGAATTTCCATTAGATTGCCGTCTCAATCCGATCAGCTCTCTATTATCGTTATAAACATGAAGTGCTTGGTCAAGCGTGGTTTCCAAGCTCCGGTCATAATCTGAATTGACAAGCGATTGAGATGACATGACCAGTGTACGTGTAAACAAAGATAAATGGTCTTTTTTACAATGAAAATCAGCGACAAGACTGATCCAATGTGATTTTTTGATTCCGGTTTTTCCAAATCACACTTTGTAATGTAAATAAAAGTCGACTCTGGTCGAATTTCTCCTGGTCCGTCACTCATTTCGCCACCGATCCCCGGCAGGCACGTGATCTCTTTTACCGGTTTGCCGCCAAAAAAGGGGGTGGAAGGGACGCTTGGACCACCGGTAAACCGAAGTCGCAACCTATTACCGGGGTTGTCCAATAGATAATGACTTCGTTGGTCCAAAGTACATAGAATGATGCTAACATGAAACCCGAAATATGTTTTGAAAATCATTTGTATAAAGTCTTGTATAACAATAGCAATAGCATATATTTCGAGCCCAGTACATATCAGTTTGGTATATACGCGCTGTGTCTAAGGGGACTTGGTAAAACCCTGTGGGGATAACCCAAACAAGTCCAATCATTATGATTTTCTAACTTGACAAATTGAAAAGTAAGCACCATTGGTCTAGCTCGTGTTTCAGACAGTTGTACTTGCCTGTGAATTCACGTTCAGCATTGTAAAAAGCAGCGAGTAAAGGTGTCGTCTTGGGAATCGAGCCCGTGTTCCTGTTAAGTCTTTTTTCTCTTTTCAGTATGGCCCAGTGGTTGGGCTTGAAATATATAATAATAATAATAACATTAAAACAATTGTAACACGAAGTTAATGGGAATAGCGACATCCTCTGAACCTACGTATAAAGCTTATTAATAAGCACATTACAATTTACCCAGTTCATCAATAAATTATTAAATGTATATTAAAGTTGAAATAGGCTATTTTGACAATATCATATAATTAATATCAAATACAAGTTCCTCTGAGAAACCATATTAAAAAATACTTTTTTTTAGCCTTTGGGATACACGTTTCTTTGAAATAAAACCTCATCCAAATCATAAAAGATGCTGAAATAAAACAACAAGCAAAATAAACCTTTAGAATGTTTCCAAGCGATAAATAAACATGTTCTGAGAGGTGAAAAACACGATTTTTAACATATTATGTGTTATTTTCGACATATTTATACTTTCTCACTATTAAATAAATTCTAAAAACCAAATATTGAACCAAATTGCACGGAATAATGATCTAGGATTTTGAGAGTATAGAAATACAATTTTTGTATGGTTTGGTTTGCTGTAAAGACTCTAGAATATGGTTTAGCAGAATCAACTTTTTGTCAAAATTGGTAATTTTCCGTTATATCAAATATTTCTTCAAAAACTTAAGATTGTTTATTATAAATAGTACTATGACAAAGCAGAAAATTTTAAAACTCTGGTGTACGGTTTTCAAATCAAAATAACATGGATATCATAGATTTAATTCAATAAAACGTTTGATGATTATTTCAGAACGTCAACAGCGCGAATCGAGTACCAAAACCTCAAGTGAGGAACGCCACACTTGTTTTTCTGCACTATTGTGCACTATTTTGTGTGGCGCATGGCCTAACCAACTTGGCCACCTGGCAATAGTAAGGCATATAGGCATATTTCTGTTGAAAAGAGATATTACTTTTCAAGAGTATAATTTTAATATGCCCATTTTTTGCCATATGTATATAAGCAGAGATGGAAGGATCATTGGGTGATCTACGAGAGATATTGCGCCTTTTATTAGTTTGTCGATGAGATCATAAGTATAATATCATATATTTCAAGCCCTATCATTTTCTGTTAATAATAATCTGATCATAATTACAATCTGATCATAATCTTATATATCTTCATCTTCTCACCCAATTGGTTGAAAGTAAGCACTAGACTTTGGTCTAGGTCGTGTTTCAGACAGTTGCACTTGCCTGTTCAACACCGTAAAAAGCGGCGAGTAAAAGTGTTGGTGCTGGGAATCGAACCTGTGAGCCTGTTACGTACTAACCATTGAAATATCCTGCCAGGTCTTTTTTTCTCTTCTATGAGAGCACTGGCCAAATGGCCCAGTGGTTAATACGTTTATTTGTACGATATAAATACACATTTATTGAGGCTATTTCAATGAAATCACCATTTCGAACAGTTATTGTACTGTTGAAATAGCGATGAGACAATCCACCAAAGCTTCGTAAAGGGCTGGCACTTGGTCAATACGTAACAACAAGTCTTTTTCCATTGATTTTAAAATGGTTTTTCCCTTGTCGTGTACAGAAAGACCCAGTAAAAGTAAACTGGTGCTGTTACCAATCTCTGGCACTGTTTTCGGCTTAGAGTCATTTGAAACAGCAAGATTGACTGGGGCTTGTTGTGAAGGCATGTTTCTGTCTCCCAACAGGTCTGAACCAGTCCCGCCTATCACGTTGAAGGCCCTGTTGTTGCCTATTTCTATAGAAACAGGGGTTTCTCTAGGTTCGATGCCTTTTATGATAAACTTTCGCTGGTTTGTCTGAGGATTGGTGATTACCATTGCTGCCGAGTTTGGAAAAGCATTGGAAACGTTCTTGATGAAATCCACAGCTGGCAAGAGTTTCTTGCCGCCTGGGATGCTGTGTTCCTTTTGGAATTGAGACTCGTACGATTTCCAAAGCGATATCTGAGTGACATCGCTGTCGGCGACGGCCCTAAAACAAACTCTCATCCAAACAGTGGCTCTGAGAGGTTCTTCAAGCTTGTTGATTTCGTTGTACAAGTCATCGGGCAATACGCGGGCCACTTCGGGAGCAGGGTTCTTGACTCTTCTGACAAGGCGTAGAGGCGCCAGAGTGTGTTCCGAGGGTTTTACAGGAAACGTGATGCCGTAGGTTAACAACCTTGGCAACCGGTCGACCAACAAGTTTTGGCGGGACACCGATTTAAGCAAGTTTGTTATTCTGACGCCTCCTGGTAAAATGTACTGGTACAAGAAATCTAGAGCAGTCAAGATCAACTCTGGGTCTGTCTGGATAAGCAAGAAAGAACAGACCAAATCTAGTAACGACTGGCTGATATTCTCCGCAGCATACTGCTGTTTCAGAGACAAGTTGGATCTTACTAACAATCTAGACAACGATCTCAATATGGAAATTATTACCGAGCGGTCTGTAGACTTCATTAAAAAGTCTGCCAACGTGACAAACAAATCGTCGTCTTTCAAGGCAGGCGCAATGTACGACGAGACCGACTCCACAATGTCTACGGTGAACTGGAGCAAGTTTGTAGCGGAATCATATACATCTCCTATAGGAAGCTCGTTTTGTATAATGTCACACTGTAAAACCTTGACGGCGGTCTCCTTAACCAGCGGATTAAGCGACAACACGTGTGCGCTTTCGGTATCTTGCGACAAATTGCGTAAAGCCAAGGCGGCATCAAGAGAATTCTCAATGGCCATCCATGTCGCGTCATCTGTAGCATTCTGCAACATATACGGATAAGCTACTTGGTTTTTCTTCTCAGCATCAATGAAAGGACATTTTTTATAATGCTTTACAAGATGGTCTGCTACAAACGTGTTTTCCTTAAGATTCACAACTTGCGGTGCGTTTTTGGACATGGACACAAGTTCTGTTAAAGCCCATCTTATTTCGCTTGCTACTCCCGATAACAACGCAAACTTGAGCCGCGTCATCAACTCTACAGATTGGTATCCAACACCCGGAATGCCCGTATAATTGAACGGCACCAAGCTTCTGTTCTGTCTATTATAGGTAGTCGCTTGCTGTTGCTGCTGAAATATATTAAACGAATTGTTCTCATTGATGGGTCTCGCAATGATGTTTTCTGAGACATACGGCGACGCCGACGCAGTGCCGCCATTATTATAATGGTTTTGGTTATTGTTTTGGATATATTCAAGCGCTGTTGACTGCACTGATGAGCTGTAATTACCATTTCCTGCCGTGAACGACCCTAGCCGAGGTTTGGGTGTATGGCCTTCTGGCATAAACGGAACATGTGGCTTTGGCGCATGCCTAAGTACTCTTCTTGCCTCTGACATTTCAAACGTTCTTTTATATTAACCGCTATCAGTTTCAATGTTTGTTTATTTAATTGCACAGTAATCAAAATAACTCGCTCGCTTGATAAAAATTTGGATTTTTTTCGCGATCCTGGTTGTGAGCGTTGTGCAGAGCCATACATGCGTGAGTGTGCATAACTATGCCTGGACATGCATGCTACTGATAATTGATAAATAACAATAATAATGCTATATATTTGCTATGATTTGCTAAAACACAGTGCGGAAAACCCAATCATGTTCTGTTGGCCATAATCTTCTCACCCAACTGGTTGGAGAGTAAGCACTGCACTGCCTAGGACACGTTTCCAACAGTGTTCAATTCAGGTCTTTTTCTCTTTATCAACGGCCCAGTGGTCAGTTTCTACATAATCACATACAAATACAAATAGTATACTTTCAAACGTACCTAGAATTTAAAAGAGATACATAAAAATGGGCATAACATCATAACTTCAACGCTAATTAGACAAAAATTTGCTCGCCAAGAACATAATGTCTAAAATTCACTGCTGTTTGTTTGTACAATCTGGTCAACCAATTATCATTTGGAGTAATAAAGTAGACTGTTCTGCTTTTCTCGTGAGCAGCAGCTTTCTCGCCATAAATAAAACTTTTTACTCTGTAAATCCAGCCGTAAGTCAAATGGTAAGTTTTCAAGTAAAAAGCACGCCACCAGTTTTCAGCAGTAGTGACAGCACTATTGTAGGACTTTGCAGCTTGTGCTTGTTTGCTATTGATGTTCAGAGCGAGTTCAGAGTACTTTTTACTGAAAGTTGACACAGATCTGTCTCTCAACTCTTCAGCACTTCCCTCGGTAGATTGTTTATGTTCTTTCAACCATTCTTTCAAACCCTCGACAGACCAATCGCTAAAGTATTCGTTGGCAGCATCGTAATAGTCGGTAGCAACATCAGTAGCAGCATCATAATATTGTTCAGCAGTTCCAGAAGCAGCATCGTAGTATTGTTCAGCAGTATCACTGGCAGCAGAAGCATAGTCTTCAGCAGCATTTTGGGCCACATTCTTCTTTTTCTCAGCCTTTTTCGAGTAAAAGTGTTTCTTTTTATTGGTGTCCTTGTAAAGACCTTCATATGCTTCCACAGCTCTCTCATACAAATCACCTACAGCACCTTCAGTGGACTTCTTGTGTTGACGCAACCACAACTTCAAGTCTGCAATAGACAACAAGTCAAAGATGTATCTTGACACGTCCTTTCCAAAGCCCTTGGACTTGAGACGTGCTTCTTGAGCTTTCAATTGAGCTTTGGTTTGAGCATCCTTGTTGATCTTGTAATAATACTTGTCGGCTTTGCCCTTCTTTTCAAGATACAATTTGTAGCCTCTAGTGGCCAAGTCCTTGGCAGAACCTTCAGCAGAAACCTTGTTTTCTTTCAACCAAAGTCTTAAATCATCTAAAGACCAGTTTTCAAAGACAGGTGCCGAGTTAGAGTCTACTTGATAATCCTTGTACTTTTTAGAAGCCTTTTTAGAAGCCTCTTTAGAAGCTTCTGACAAGTAACTCAGAAGACTGTCACTGCTAGTAGCGACATTTTCCTTGAGCCAGCCATAGTTTGAACGCAAATAATCATTGACAGAAACGGTGTAAATATTTTCTCTAACCTTCTTCAACAATGTCTGTCTAGTGTCTGTGAAACTATAGTCAATGTCATGCTCTTTAAGCCAATCTTTCAAAGACGCAGTGGTCCAGTATTCAAACAACCAATCGCCTGGATAGTAACCAGAATACTTGTTCTTGTTTTTCTCAATAACATGGTCCCAATTGTCTTTGATGATATCCACCAACTCCTTATTTGACAACACCCTCGAATATTGGTCTTTATTGAACTGAATATTGTTTTTATGGATAAACTTGTACAAATCTTTCTTAGACCAGCTTTCGAAAATCCAATCTTTGTAAGATGGGTCGTATGCTCCAATTGTATTTCCCGAAACCACGTTTTGAGAGCCGTCCAAGACTTTTTGCTTGATATTAGCCCAAGATGACCCTGAAGATTTCAACTTGGTCCATTCATTGGCAGCCAATTTCTTCAATTCGTCAGTTTTGGACTGCTTGTTATATGTCAATCCACGGTCGTATAAAAACTGCTCCAAATCGTCTCTTGTCCATAAATTGATATCTTTGGTTCCATCGCTGCCAAACAACGAGGCTGTAGTGGTCTGGATGCCCATTAGGGCCACCACTAAATATACAGGGTTGAAAATCTTCATGGTGGTGCAATAAAACAGATGATAATGCTCAATGTACCATAAATTTATTGAAAATTCCTAAAGTATGCTAGATAAAAAAAACAACAAGAAAAAATAGCCGGGGATAGGTCATCGGCTTTATATAAAATCGGAATTTCAAAGCCACAGTGCCTCTCAGCAGAGCAAATGCTAGAAATACCTACTTAGTATCTCATAGCAAATATTAGCTATGTTGCTATTGCTGTCATTGCTGCATGTTGTGACATTGCTCTAACGGCTGCGCCTGATATATGCATTAGCATGCATAATAATACATATTCATACAGCGAAAAAAATGTGATGCCACTTGGCACGTGCTGAAAAGCCCGTAAACCAGAAAGTGCTATGAAAATTGTGAGTAACAACAAACGGATAGGAGAGCGATCTGAGGACCCGAAGCGCCATCTTATAATAAAGCAATTAGCATCAATACTTGCTATTAGATCATCTAGGTGGATTTAATATCTACGGAATTTGCCAAAGGAAGCTTTTACAACAGCTTTGAAGCTAGAATATTGCGTGTGTGGCGTATTGACGCTAAAAGTCAGGTCATTCCAAGGCGCTTACAGTATTGGTAAGGTGATTTAACAAGGCGGTTACAAGTATTTGTTGATTTAACAAAGCGGTTACCAGTTATTTTAATTTTTTTAAAAAAAAAAAAACAAAAAAAATTATTATCAAGGCATTTTATCAAAAGTTTGCCATTTGTTGTCTGAATCGGAAAAAGGTATTTATTGTAGCACAACAGCACCATGAATTCGTCATTGACGCCAAATATAAAGATTCCCGACTCAATCAAGGCGATTTCGAAGGTTGGATATTTGCACAAAACATGGGCACGGACGTTTACATGTCAGCCGCAGTATTTCTACCAGCCAGAAACAATTAAGGATGTGGTTGAATTGGTCAAAACCGCCAAGTTGCATCATAAAACGTTGATGACGGTTGGATCAGGTCATTCGCCTTCGGATTTGACCATGACCAAAGAGTGGCTTGTGAATTTGGACAAATTGGATCACGTTCTTGATTGGCGCCCACATGACTCTGGTAAGTATACTGATGTGGCGGTGGAGGCTGGTGTGCGGATCTATCAGTTGAACGAGCTTTTGGACAAGGAGGGTTTTTCTTTACAGAATCTAGGCTCGATTGCAGACCAGAGCATAGCTGGGTTGATATCTACAGGAACACACGGATCTACTGCGTTTCATGGAATCGTTAGTCAGCAGATTGTTGACTTGACTCTTGTCAATGGCGAAGGAGAAGTTGTTAAATGTTCGCAAGAGGAAAACGAGGAGTTGTTTCGTGCTGCATTGTTGTCGCTAGGCAAAATCGGGATTATTGTCAAGGCTACAATCCGCACGGTTCCAAAATTCCAGGTCAAGTCGTTGCAACAGGTAATAACCTTTGACGAGTTGTTGAACAACTGGGAAAACATCTGGATCTCGGCAGAGTACATTAGAATATGGTGGTATCCTACTGTTGGAAAGTGTGTGGTTTGGAGAGCCTCCAAGACAGACGAGCAGCCGCTAAGCCAAGGTAGCACTTCTGCTTACTGGAAGCATTTTGGAAAGTTTTTCTACGAGTTTTTGTTGTATGTTTCCACCAAGTTCTACCCAGGCTTGTCGCCTTTTGTGGAAAAGTACATTTTCAACAAACAGTTTGGCCATTTGGAAACCTTCCAGCTTGAAGGCGGTAAGCCCAGCAAGAAGAACAATTTCACAATCCAAAAGTCATTCGATGCGTTTGCTATGGATTGTTTGTTCAGTCAGTATGTCAACGAATGGGCTGCTCCTTTGACCAACGGCCCAGAAGTGTTGAGATTGCTCAATCATTCTTTCCAGGAAGCAGCGGCAAAGAAAGACTTTTTCATCCATGTGCCTGTGGAAGTCAGATGTTCCAACAACACCTTGTCGGGCGACTTGAAGGATTTGAACAAAAACTTGGACAACAGGGACCCGATCGACATTGGTGCCGTGCAAGGTAACAACGTCCATCCATACTTGGACACCGCTCCAAAATTGAACTATGTGGATTCCGTGTCGTACTTGACTTCCAAAAGCTTGTCGTCTTCAGCCACAACCTTGTCTAGTGAGTTGCAAAGTTCCACTTTGAGAAACAAACCTAGCTTGTCCAAGTTGAACCAAACCAGCTCGTCTCAAGTGAACACTGTGTTGGACACCCCAATCACCAACATCACTAATTCCCAGCTCACATTGTATCTCAACTTGGTCATGTATAGACCATTTCACTACAACTCGCCTACCGGCAAGTTTTTCAAGATTTTTGAAGATGTTCTTACCGCTGCAGACGGAAAACCACATTGGGCGAAAAACTTTATTGGAAACCTAAACTACTTGCCAAAACCCTTGCAAGAAGACCCGGCTATCAGAGCCAGAGCCGCAAAGGACGGTGAAATGGTGGGCTTCGCTAGTAAAGTAGAAGAATGGTACAGTGACGATTTGCACTCCTATAAAAAGGTGAGAAGAGAACAAGACCCTCATGGCGTCTTTTTAAGTGGTAAAGATTGGGCCATTAGAAACGGCATTGTTGATATTGATGAGTAATGGAAGGTGCATTATATATAGATCTAATTGTTATAATTTGTTTTTTTTTCATTCTTTTTTTGTTTACGTTATATATATATCCGTTTTTTGCTACGGCTCTTGTGTTTTATCTTGTTCATTATTTTCCCGCTTTCTGATAATAACATTGTCTATACCTATCCCCAATATTCAAGTAGAGCATTCCTAGTGGCTGGTCTTAGGGTTTGATAGTATATTGGATGATTAAAAGCTTATAATTGTGTAGTACAAATACTGGGCCGAGCCGCTGGGCCGTATGGCTCAGTGGCCAGTGCTCTCATAGAAGACAAAAAAAGACCGAGTAGGATATTTCAATGAATGATAGTCTCAAGCAGGCTCGCAGGCTCTTTCCACTGGGTTTTACCAAAGCCCTTTAGATATGGGGCGTATATACGAAACTAATATGTACTGGGCTTGAAATATATGATATTATTTTATAAACTGATCTCATAGACAAATCATTTCAATGCGCAGTATCTCTCTTAGGTTACCCAAAAATAACCCTTATATACCTTGCCAAAATATACCCTTGAAAAGTTAAGATATTCTCTCTTTTTAACAAAAATGTGTCTATATGCCTTACTATTGCCAGGTGGCCAAGTTGGTCAAGCCATCATGCGCCACGCAAAACAAGTGTGGCGTTCCTCACTTGGGGTTTTGGGACTCGATTCGCACTCTTGTAGTTTTGCAGTAATCATCAAAAGTTTTATTAAATTAAGTCAGTGCTATCCAGGTTATTTTCATTTGAACAATTATACCATATTATTCTGAATTTTTTGCCATATTATGGTACTATTTACAATTAAAAACACCAGATTTTCCAATAAAATATTTGATAAAACGGAAAATTGTCATTTTACAGAAAAAGTTGATTCTTTTAACTCTTATTCTAAAGTCTTTACAGCAAACCAAAACATACAAAAATTATACATCTATACTTTTCAAATCCTACAGGTTTTTACAATGTAATTTGCTTTGAGATCTAGCTTTCACAAAACTATTTAACAGTGGGAAAGTATCATTTTGTTGAAACTAAGACATAAATTGTTAAACATCGTTTTGTTTTCACCTCTCAGAGAAAGTTTCTTTATTTTCCTAACTTTATTCCATAGTCTTTAATTGCTTTTAGTTTTTTTCGCTTTTTCTCCAGTGCTTAACAAATTTTTATTTCAATAAATCACGTATCTCAAGTGCTAAAAAAAGGTATGGTTTATTATAGGTTCTCAAAGGAATATATATTCGATAATAATTATTATATATGCCAAACTAGCATGTTGCAACTTGCAGTATATATTGTATATTTTATGGGGCTCGTTGAAGCGTAATGTGCTTATTAATAAACTTTATACCTCGGATCAGGGCAGTCCGTTTTAAAAGAACTTTTATTCCTCTTCTTGGTAAAGTTATAAATGCTTTGATATTACTTTGACTTCAATTATTTGTTTTTTCGCTATTCTAGTTTATGAATTGTTTTATTCCATTCTTATGGAAGTTGTATTTTTACGGCAAATTGGTAATAAACTTTGGCTGTTGTTTTGCCAAAAACTATTAGGCAAGTTTTATTTTTTAATACAACGATATGTCAATTGTACTAAAAGAGTTTTATTGTTGAAAGGCTAAATTAAGATTGAAGCAAAAAACTACATATTTTAGATTATCATTAACTATGTAGTACGGGCAGTGTACTTATCTACATAATTACTTGTATTAAATAACAAAATAGAAATATTTTAGTACAATTGCAACAATAAAGAAAACAATCGACCCCTTGTCAAATACCCAGTCTCTCAGAAAGAGAATAAGTAAGTGCAAAAAATCGAGTAATTTGAGCTTTTATTTAGTTAACCAAATCTATACCTTTATAGATAATGCATGGTCCATGCAAGCACCATGTAAGTACGATGCGATCACCATGCGCCACTTCATGCACTCCCTT
The DNA here is from genome assembly GCA_004014935.1 of Saccharomycopsis malanga. Classification (NCBI taxonomy): domain Eukaryota; kingdom Fungi; phylum Ascomycota; class Saccharomycetes; order Ascoideales; family Saccharomycopsidaceae; genus Saccharomycopsis; species Saccharomycopsis malanga. The sequence continues at coordinate 1,881,366 of CP025324.1, forward strand.
GGAGACCTGAAAAAGTCCTCAATTTTACCAAGGGGTTAATCAGGCGATTTCGAGGATTTATGTCAATTTTCAGGGAAACCACGTGATAGAGCATGTACTGTCTTGCATGGACATGTATCTCCACCGCAAACTGAATACTTATCTATGCACTCTTGCATTTCAATCTTCCTGCTTTATAATTAATATCAATATCAGACCGTTTACTAGAAAAACAGTGAAAAGTATTTTTTAAATAATTTTAGCGTAGAACAAAGCCAGATTAAGAGGCGCCCTGTATGTGTTGTTGATATGGTTACTTGTCAAGATTGATAAGACCATCATGGATTATTATAAAGCGAATGGCACACTTTTTCTAAAATGCTTTCGGATACACATTACAATGTTACTATAAGTGGTCTAAAACAAGGATTATAAACCCGTAAGACTGCTACTTGATACTCGGATGAAGACGAGATAACTGTTAGAGAGTCATCAGTAACATGTTAATGAAATGCTAGAAAATAAAAAGGTCTCCTTCAGTTAAAAACACACTTTGAAGTCAAATGACCACTTTCCTTACTATAAGATTTTTGACGGCAGAAAGGACACATGTGGAATTAAAACCATAGGGGGTACTCTTGGTCTGATAGGCAAAATAATGGCTCTAAACGCTAACAGCAAACCCAATTAATTTTCTTCTCATAAAATTCATTTTCAAAAGCAATAATTTTTTACAATATTGCCTGCCAACGTGACTTTTAGCTATATATATATATATATAAGTGATCTATCCTTTCTGCTTAACCATATAAATTCAAATCGGTAGTGGCCGGCAATAGCTTTCTGTTTTTGGAAATGAATAGCTTGTTAAAGACCATAAAGCGAATTATAAAAGCTGCAATAAGTTTACAGTACGTATTAAAACAGCTAAAGTTTGCCACCGATTCACAGTCAATTTACAACTTATAAAAGTCAAAGTAACAGTAAACCATTTGCAACAATAACTTATAAAGAATGAAAGTTTTTTTGAAACGAACTCCCCTTGACCAAAATATAAAGCTTATCAACTAGCACTTTACGTTTCACAGAACCCAATAAAATATTATTGTATAACAGCAACTTAGATATGCTAGTTTGACAATATATAATGGTTTTTATCAACTAGAAGCTCCTTTAATAACCTATATTAAACCATACCTTTTTTAGCTCTTGATATGTGCGATTCTTTCGAATAAAACCTTATTCAAATCCTGAAGGAAGTGCAAATAAAACTAAAAGCAAGCAAAAACTATGGAATAACCTCTTATTATAATGAAAATCTTTCTGAGAGGTGAAAAAGACAATTATTATCAAATTATGTTTTGTTTTCGACAAAATGATACTTTCTCCATATTAAAAAATTCATAAACACCAAATTTCAAAACAAAATACTTGGTGTAAAACTCATTATCCTACATAGTATAGTCACATAATTTTTGTGTGGTTTAGGTTGCTGTAAAGACATTAAAAATACATTTAAAAGAACTATTTTTTTTGTCAAAATTGATAATTTTCTATTTTATCAAAAAATTCTGCAAAATTGTGATAATTTTTATTATAAATGGTACTATAAATTAAGAAAAAATTTTAAAATATCGGTGTACATTTTTTCAAATCAAAATAACCCGAAAAATACTGATTTAATTCAATAAAACCTTTTATGATTATTTCAAAACGTCAAGAGCGCGAATTGAGTCCAAAAACCCCAAGTGAAGAACGCCACACTTGTTTTTCTGCACTATCCTGCACTATTCTGCATTATATTGTGTGGCGCATGGCCCAACCAACTTGGCCACCTGGCAATAGTAAGGCAAATAGGCATATAATATCTTATATTTCAAGTCCAGTAAATATCAGTTTCGTATAAACGCACCATGTCCAAAGGGACTTGATGAAATCAACCAGTATATCATAACATTCTCGCCCAATTGGCTGAAAGTAAGCACTAGACTGTTCAGTGGTTATTATTCTTGGAGAAGAGAAAAGGCCTACCTGACAGGCTCGAAATATAAGATGCTATTAATATTAACAACTTAATGTATTACCTTGTTGGTGTAGCCAATGCCTTTCCAGATTTTCTAAACATTTTTCCTTTATACTAATAATAATATTCTCACCCGTGATCCTGTTAGGTCTTTTTTCTCTTCTCCGAGAGTATATTACAGTTGCCTATCAAAATGTGTTCTGAATACCCCAGCAGTCTTAGGTTTCAAGATGCATACTTACAAGAGGGCGTGTTCTGATTATTGAAATACATATTTATCAATATTGAAAAAAATATACTTTTTGGTACTCCTAAACCGCTGTGGGAGTCAAATTGGAAAATTTGTGATGAGTAGTATAGCTACTACCAATGAGGATAGGTTGTGTCAACCTTCATTGTTTATATTCTATATGTTGTAGTTTTCATTATTGTTCAGACTTGCCATTGGGCCAGATAATTTAGCGGATAACCTTGATAAACATAAAAAGAGCTAAGGGGTTGGATTTCCTACATGAAATGCAACTTTTTGAAGCATGACCTAGACCAAAGTCTAGTGCTTACTTAGGCTCAAGGATGAGAAGATTATGGCCTGATTGGGTCTTATCAAGTTCCCTTAGACATAACGCGTATATACGAAACTGACATGTAGTGGGCTTGAAATATAAGATTATTACTATATTATAACCAACGCTACGGATTGTCCTTGAAAGCGGGTATTATTGAAATGTGAAGCAGCATTGTGCGGCCAAAATTAATGGTTATATAGCACATATCAAGGAGAATTGAGTGTAAAACTGAATTTATACCGTGGATTTTAACGATAGCTGGAAGAGAGTCGAACCAGGGACCTCAATGTTTGGGAAACTGTTTACAGGGCTCGTAATTTTCTGACTCGGCTACGGGTGGATTGAAAGTTTTAAAGGACAATTACACACGTTATAGAAGGGGTATGAGGCACTTGGTAAAAATCCAATATTGAGAGTCTACATTTGCATGGTAGGACATTTTCCAATAACGCTAATAAAATTCAATTGACTATTTGAGATAATTCATAAACACAAACAGCCAATTAGGAGCTGTAAAAACCATTAGTTGCGCCATCAATGATGGCAGCCAAACCAATGGCGCCAGGATCAGGTAAGCCGTCTTGGACATTGGCATCCAAATCATCATCAGGGCCTTGTTTTGAGTTGGAGGACAGATGGAATTTTTTGATTTCGTCTTTAGACACATAGGACGCTCTCCCGAATTTTGCTTCGAGTTTTGCGGTAGCTTTAGCGGCCTTGATAGCGGTGGATCTGGCGGTTTTCAAGTCGTTAGATTCCACCAAGCTAGTGATAAAAGGCTCGAGAGTGTCGATGAGGGTTTTGTCTCCGGTTCTTGCCCTGGTGTACTTGTATAAAGAATGTAATGCGGTTTGCAAACAGCTGGCAAAGCTTTGTAGATCTAGAGTAGAGCCGCATGTGTGGTTTTTCAAGGCTACGGCCAAGGAAGACATGAAGATGGAATAAAGCCCGCCGGACGTGCCGCCCATGGAGTCTTCCAACAAGTTTGCAATCTCAAAGACCACAGCGACCGGGTCTTGCAACTTTGACGAGAGAATGGAGCTCGGATCGTTCAAGGCGGCGGCGATGGCTTTAGCACCAGCCAACAACGTTTCTCCGCAGTCGCCGTCGCCAGCAACCGTGTCGTACTCTGTGATTCTCGGTTCGAGTTGGGCGACTCTTTTGATGCTGGCATTGAGGATGTTTTGCACCAATCTGGCGCCGCCGGGGACGTTGACGCCTGAATTGATGGTGCTGCCGCCTTCGCTGACGTCTGTGGTGGGCTTGCTAAGGATGCTGTTGGTGTCGAACCGGGCGGTCCAGTCAGACGACGAGTTCCAGCCAACGGCGTTTGTTTGCTTATCCAACTGGCCCAAAACAAAAGACGTGTCTTTCTGGCCCTTGGCAGCCTTGGTGACGTTGAGCAACGTTACACTGAACCCGTTGCCGTTCAACGAGGTTACAAAGGCTCCTACGTAGATACGGACCGGCCGGATGCCGTAGGACGACTGCAATTGGCTCAAAACTACGCTGGTCACGGCGTAAAGCTCCAAATTGCTGGTGCCGCCCAAATTGTTCACCAACAACACCGTCTCGTCGTGCGCACCAAACAGCACATAGCTACGGTCTGCGTCGTCTTTACTGAGCAAGTACTGCAAAAGCTGGCCCACCAAGTCCTGGATGTGCGGAATGGCAATCCGCTTCACCCCCGTCTCGTTGTGGATGCCCATTCCAATCTCACAGTGGTCGTCCTTGAGCCTGTTGTCGTCCTCCTCGGCCGCTTTGCGCCCGGGAATCGAGCAGTGGTCCAAACTGGCGCCTACGGTGACTAAACTACTGATAAACTGTGACGTCAACGTGGAAATACTACGCAAATCGTATCCTTCAGCTGCCAAGCCTCCAGCATACTTGTGCACAAGCGCTGTTCCGGCCAATCCTCTCCGGCCCACCAAATGCCCGTTGGATCTTCCTACTGAAACATCGTCCTCGACAATTGCCAACTCTACGTTGAATCCCAAGCTCTTGGCCCGCTCTGCTGCAAGCCCAAAATGCAACACGTCCCCTGTATAGTTCTTTACTACGATCAAATAGTCCTTTCTGCCAATGCCTCTGGCCCTGTGCAAGTCGTCGACGGTAGTTATCCCCGAAAGAATCTGCCTTGTCGACGGTGAAGCAAATATCGCTCCTGCAACCGCCACATCCAACAAATTCCGCCCTACAAACCCTCCGTGCAAAGGCTCGTGCCCACTGCCCCCGCCTGACACAACCACCACCTTCTTCTTGTCGTCAAATATCTCTCTTCTGTCAAAAATTACCTTTTCTGACTCAATCATCCCTAAATGAGGACTCGAAGCTGCTAAACTCCTCAATCCAGCACTAACCAAATCCGTCTCTGAAAATTCCCAATGTTTGTGGCCCGACATTTCTATCGCATCAATCTTTCTTCTTTCCTTATTTTATTTTACCACTTTCAATATCAATTCATTATTATCCCAAATGCTTACTATATATACGGATATAATGGCTATTGCTGGTTGAGAGCCATTGCCCACCCCACCCCCAGAATTAAATCGGTCATCTGACTATCCTCTGGGTAACCGTAATTTTACTGGTGCTCACATGACCTAACTGTACTGGCCCGGTAATGGCACATTCGCCAAACTGCAGTCAGTAACTGCAATGTAATGCAATGCAAAATGCAAAATGCAAAATGCAAAATGCAAAATGCAAAATGCAAAATGCAAAATGCACGTCGCGCGCGGATGCCGAATTGCTTTCATTGCATATCAATCAACGGTGGAGACATCCCCACCAATCACCCGGCTTCTCCCTTCCACCTGTTTCTATCTATCTATCTATCTATCTATGCATGCATGAAAAAATGCATCTTCTCTGTAATAGCATTTCCCCATGTTTCTTACCAATTGTTACTTGAGCTTTCAGTGCACACAGACTTACAAATAGGACTGTAGCTCATTTTCAATGTTCATTTTCAGTGTTCATTTTCAATCAATGTTAGTGCACGGTTTATGCAGCGTTTACCAATGATGTCAGCTGCTTCTTCAACCTTGCAGTAGTGCACCACACCATGCTCCGTTCCGCCTGATTTTGTATGGCTCACCATAGTAAAAATTGCGGAAACCATCGCGCGGAAGGCGGGGTGCATCCGCTCGTGCATGCTCCGGCATGTATATGACTTACCTTGCATCGCCTTGCATTCGGGGTTGAAAGAAGAAAAAGTTGTATAAATATAGTCAACTCCGACTAATTATCGCGATTTGCTCCTCGACAAGCATTGAAAACTGATCTGATCTGATCTGGTCTGGTTGCACTGAGAGATTCAACATGTCTTGTCAAGAAACCGAAACGAAACCTAATAAAGTGAGAAGAAGCAGAGCTGGCTGCTTGAGCTGCAGAAGAAGACATAAGAAGTGTGATGAAGCAAAACCAATATGTAAGAGCTGTGAGCTGCGCAATGCGTTCTGCGAGTGGCCCATTAAGGGCGTTTTCAAGACAAAAAACATCAATTCTAGGAAAAAATCGTTCAATAACCAAATGCCTGGCACCAATTACCATCAACTTATAAATGGGGAGTTGAACAAACTACTAGAGACAAGTTATCTGCCTACAGGGGAAAGCATGATGGATTTTAACAGTGAGGCACATGTGCTACCTGCAGAACTTGAGGAAACTAGCTTTTTGGATCCTTCTTTAGAGTTGCTCGGCAGGAATGCAGCAGCAGTGGACCCTGCAGTGGACTATGCATATTTGGCTTCATTCAACGAGCAGTCTCTTTGGAACGCCAGAAGTGGGTCTATTTCTTCTGGGTCATCTGTGACAACTCCTCCTTCGTCTTTGTTTGGAAATGAGGGTTCGTCACCTGCGTCGGATGTTGACTTGAGCAGTTGTGGTAAAGATGAAGGGGAAGAGAATCTTCTTAAAAGTTTCCAATTCACGTGTTCGTCGCAATTTCTTAAAGTTCCTGATTCGTCAATGTTTGAAGCCTCACATAACTTGTTACGCACGTACATGTATGCGAATGTGATGCTTGACGCGCCTGCCGACGCGCCTACGGAAACATCTGCGGGGTTGGTGTTGAGTGAGGCGCTTTCTAGTAATGTTAAAAAACTGGAATATTTCAGAGTTTTGTTGAAACAAGCTAATATGTTAGAGATGGCCAATGGATCTAATATCATTACCATTCAAGAAAAGAACCATTTAGTACAGAATTTCATCAGCAACGTCATGCCATTGCTACATATATCGTCATGCACAAAAAGCTTAATAAATAAAGTTTTAATCACTGCATTAACTAGCGACACCAATAGTGAGAAACCTCGGGATGATTATGTAATATGCTCTATTCTAGCTCTTTCATCACGAATTCAGGACTTGAAAGAACAGAATAGTAGTCCCAACACTCTTAAATTGTACAATAAGGCGCTCAGATTATTGATATGTACGATGGATCCCGAGAAAGAGTCTCCGAGGGCTTCTGAGCAGATTTCTGTGTTATGTGGATGTTTATTGCTCTTTTTCTTTCAAATCATGTCATCATCTCCTCGACATTTTAAACGACATTTGGAAAGTATGTTTCTGTTTATGAAACTGTTTAAAATCAATGGTTTTAACAACAAGAAAGGTGTTTCTGGCAAGTTGAATAAAACATATGATCAGCTATTTTGGTTGTTTGTGCGGCTTGATTTACATTTCTCCCTCAGTTTGAACGAGCCAACTTTAATTTCCCCCGGCGCTTATTTGCCCCAAGAATTTTTCGCGGGCAAGAACGGGGGGAAATGCCCTGCGTTCGCAGACGTGCGGGGCTATTTTTTCTGTACGGGGGGAAATGAAGAGCAAGATGAGGAATACGCAGACAATTATAGTAATTATCTATGCTATCTAAGTTGTAGAACAATCCAATTAATCTATAATGTCAACGGTCTCACAAATGAAGAGTATATCAACGAGTGGAATCTTTTGTCTAGTGAATTCAATTATTGGCATCAACATCGGCCAGTTGAATTGCAATCGATTGTAAATAATAATAATATTGACAATTCAAACCATTCGTTGCTTGAAGTTGTTCCACCCAGTTTGGATATCAAATTCCCTATCATCTTGTATAACGATTCCAGTGCTACTTTCACCAATCAGATGTTCCACGCCATGTCCATTCTTTTGGCCCAAAACAATAAAAGCCCGCATTTCCACAACAGCACCCCCAGCTTGCAAGATTCTGCGCTAACAGACTTGATCATCAACGCTGTAAAAGTCATTGGCATCAGTCTAAATGACACTAATCAGGCAAGTTTGAGCTTCTCCTTGCCATTTATCTACATTGCAAGCAACTTGCTAACAAAAAACTCTAACAGAAAAACAAATAACCTTCTTTTCAATTATGACAGCAAAATTATTATGAAAAAATTGCTTCGAACAGAACAGAAAAATTCTTGGCCTTTGAGATGGAAATTCAGCGATTTTTGACAATTTGTTTTCATTTTGTATTATTTATGTCTTTTTTCTTTGTTGCAATCTTACGACTATTATGAAATTATTATGATTTTTCTTGTACTGGAGCAACTTTATAAGATACTATTTGGCATGCCATTGAGTTGGTACCCATACAATGAGATTATTGGCTAATTTACTGGCTCTTGGACAAAGGTTGTTCTATTTTAATGCAAAAGCCTTATCATAGTATTGCTTGGGAAAAGCATACATGACATACAGGTTTAAGATAAGAATAGCTTTTGCAGATACTAAAAATTGATAAAAAACACCTCATAAGAGTAAATAAGAAAAGGTAAATTATTAAATATTAGCCTATCAGTAAAAGCTTGTGAAAGCAAAACTAGTCCTCAGCTTCTGTAAACACTAACTTGTACTTACATACTAGTCATTCTTTCCATAATTTCTCCAAATAGCTGCCAAGGGTTTCTTCAATCAGTCTCTCCACGTAAAGTACCAGAGTCATGTGACGTGTCACCTCTCATAAGGATTGAAATCACCCATTTCATGGAAAATTCACTTAGTCAACGTAGAAGTTGTTAATATATATTTTACCTTTCTTGACTAGTACTCAGCTTTATTATTTTACTGCAATTATATATTTGTAAATGGCTTATCAACCCCACACAGTTTGTCACCAAATACAGTTAGCTATTCTTGGATATTTGCACATATATTCTATGGGGCCTAATAAAATAAACTAATATATAGAACTATGTTAATAAGCACCATCAGCTAAATATGGCTTGTTATTAACATTTGACTAAACAATATAAACTATTGGGTTCTTTTTGTAAAGCTGAAGGCTTGCAATGATGTGCCGGAAACGAACAGTTCATGGAGATACCCATTGCGTAGGAGTAAGCAGCACCTTCAATCCAATAACACATATAACGTTAAATAAGCTAAAAATAAGCTTGAACAAATTTACATATAACACACTGGAAAAAGTCGCTTCATATTAAAGGCTTTTTCTCTCATAGAGGCCATTTTGCAGCTAACAATGTCTACGACAAAGCACTTCTTTCTCATTGTATTTGATATAGAATGTGACATTTTCAAAAATTACTATATCAGTAGTTTCTCAAGTCGGTCTGGATGCCGCGATACCACCAAAAGTACTAATATTTTTCGTACCCATAGTTTAGTACGACCAACAAACAGAGTCCATTTCCTTGAAAGGAAATTCTGGGCCGTTTGACTTGCGAAAACCTACCAATTTAATGAAGAATTCCCTAAGATTGTCCATTATTCGATGCATTGACCAAGGCGTGGCCTGCCGAAGAGTTTATATAGAATCTGGGAACAAAGGGCTTGCCTCAAATGAAAGCCCAAGAATTACGCTTAACAATAGTCTTCAATGCCTTTTTTTATTGGAATGTTAGGAATGCTGAGAGCATATTTTAATATATATACAATGTTTTTTCTTCAAGAAATGACATCTATCTCTATTCTTTAAAAAAACACCACTAATTGCACCACAAATAATCTACAAAATGAAATCTTTTGGACTTTCCAAGCTAGTACTTGCTATCAATTTGGCCTTGCTTCTGTTCCTGATCTCTGTTGAGGCTGCATATTCAGCAGATGGAAAGAATAATGCTGTCTATTGGGGACAAGGGTCAGGCCAGGAGTCTTTGGCTAGCTACTGCCAAAAGGGAGACGTGGACATTGTTCTTCTTTCGTTCTTGAAAAACTGGAATGCCAAATCAGCTTCTTTCAACTTTGGAAACGCCTGTGGAGGGGACAGCTGTGACCAAATTGCCAAAGACATTGTTACTTGTCAAGGCCAAGGCGTGAAGGTATTGCTTTCCTTAGGAGGCGATGCTTCTGCAGGCAAATATGGTGTAAAGAACGATGCCCAAGGCAAATCAGCAGCCAATGTCATTTATAACATGTTCCATCCAAAAGGTACCAATAAGGTCAAGCCTTTTGGCACTGCTGAAATTGACGGCTTTGATTTTGACATTGAAAACCAAAACCAAAACGGTCTTGCCGCCTTGGTGGTTGAATTAAGACGTCTTTGGACAACCAAAACCCTTCTTATCAGTGCTGCTCCTCAGTGTATTTATCCTGACAAAAATGTTTTCAAATTGTTACAAAGCTCTGATGCAAAAGTCGATATTGCTTGGGTCCAGTTTTACAACAACCCATCTTGCTCTTTCAACAACGATTCTGGCTTCAAGGACTCTTGGAAAACGTGGTACCAGTTTGTCACCGAACAATCTGGCAATAAAGACATGAAAATTTATGTTGGTGTTGCTTCCTCTACCCAAGACTCTCAATACTTTGTCGATGCCGCCACCACTGCTTCTAGAGTGGAATCGATCACTTCTCAAAGCTCATTTGGTGGGTTTTGCTTATGGGATGTCTCTTCAGGTGCAGAAAAGAAAAGCAATGGCGTTTCTTATGTTTCTAGCTTGAAAAACATCTTGGAAGGCAAATCAGTCTCCAAAAGATCTAACGATGGCTCATACAGAGGCTACACCGTTGTTTCACCTTAGTTTTTGATACACTATCTGCATGCTTCAGTTATTTATTATTCCTTCTTTTATAAGTCATTTATTCGCTTAGGTTTTCATAATTTAGGTTGGCTGGTCCAACTAGTTTAGATTTCATTTCTACTATTATTCTCTTTCTTCAATCATTTATATTTTATTCTTAATACAAGAACTGTAGCCAACAGTCAAAATATTTGTGCTAAAAATTATATATAACCGGGCGTAGAGAACATTAATGCCACTGGCATTGTCTATCATACATATTCACCAATACATTGGAGCATTATTATCCAAGCGCCTCTCTTTGCGTGGCTCACTTGGACTGGTTATGTGCCATGGGGATTTTCCCGTTTTCTTACTTGGTAAGATCGGTTTCGATCCGCCCCGTAAGCACTTTCAGCAACAATTTTGATGTTATATAGAAATACATACCCAGAGTTAGCCACTAGCTGCAACAAAGTTTGTGTGAAAGCTTACTACTATTTTGCACATGACTGGCCATTTCCAAATAATTAGTTTGTTGATGTTGACAAAGAGTTTATTTTTTATCTACACGTTGACAGAGTTTATCTATACGTT